>OY744614.1:5766010-5921010 GCA_963556255.1 Allolobophora icterica
GCTCAGGAACCCAGGGTCAGGGTTTTTTACATGAGGAACATAGGGTTCAAAGGGTTAATGAAAGGTCAAAGGCTGCAGAGAGCAACAGAAATCTCCATGCAAAAGCGACTTAAGAGAAACAATCGGAAAGACGTCAGAAGAGACGAACGAATGAAAACTCGAAAACCAGAAAACAAAACAATACTCATAAGAAATCTGAACGCACGCAGCGGAGTCAAACAGCCACCTCGGAAAACATGAAAAGAATAAGAAACAGCAGAAAGACAACATAAACAACTGAAAACATCAGACAGACGAAAACAGCGGCAGTTGCGACGATACGAACATCACACAACGCAGGAAAGAGTAGAAGAAACACCAAAAGAGAAAGAAGAGAAATTAAACAAACTTTACTGAAGACGTCAATTATGATGTCGTTAAACCTGCGAAGAAGACGTTTAATTATAAGAATAGTTTTACATCTTAACATGTGAACGGCTTAACCTTGGAATAAGAAGATGACGTTAAACACTTGGTAATGCAATGCTCTCCTTAGACACCTTAAAACTTTTTACCATCGACAATATAGTCCTGTTATACTCATCAGATGGTATTGTCTCAACTTAGCCACTGCTCGAACTCTGGCAGTGCCAGTCCCAAGCCTGGATAAAGGAAGAGAGCCCCAACGCTAATAATCTTTGTTTCACACAGTGTCGTTAAACTGAAACTACTACTACTATTTCTGTTTGGTTTTTGACAGTAGGTACTTCTGGATGAGTGGAAGATGCAGATATGCCTTAGTAACTTAACTCCGCCACTGCCCGTGCGTACGTAGACAATGTTTTCAAGATGTCGCCCTCCTCCTTCATTAAGACCTGGGACTGGCGTTACTTTACACTACGAGTGGAGGAGTTCACGTCGACATCACCTTATGATCACAACCTCTAAGATTTCCCTTCACAACTTGATTGGATTCCAAGAGTAACGACATATTTTGTCATCAAAGGCCGTTTTGAACGTATCCGAGGCCTTAAAATATCTCTAGTCGCTTCGCTATAGGTATATAGTAGTATTAGTTACAGTAGTAGTAGTAGTAGTAGTAGTAGTAGTAGTAGTAGTAGTAGTAGTAGTAGTAGTAGTAGTAGTAGTAGTAGTAGTAGTAGTAGTAGTAGTAGTAGTAGTAGTAGTAGTAGTAGTAGTAGTAGTAGTAGTAGTAGTAGTAGTAGTAGTAGAAGTAGTAGTAGTAGTAGTAGTAGTAGTAGTAGTAGTAGTAGTAGTAGTAGTAGTAGTAGTAGTAGTAGTAGTAGTAGTAGTAGTAGTAGTAATTGTTGTTGTTGTATCCATTGTTTAACAACATCTCTTCGGCAACGGGGCGTTACCGTACACCTCTGTTAATAAAGGCCTAAAACACCAACCATACTACGCGAGCGATAATTTATATAGAGTATGTCAATCTATGTTAAAGGTGTCTTACTAGCTTTGTTTTGTTGCTTACACTCGAATATCTTTGGCGCCCCCTTGCAGCGAAGTAGAGCAATTGTTCAGTGTTTGAAATGATCTAATCTCTCACGAATGAGACTCTTAATGTGCAAAACTTACTATCGAACGCGATTTATGAATATTTAGTTTAGAATTGAGTCATGTTTGCGATCGATAGGAAACAGGTTTGGGACAGGTTTTCACCGTGGTAGTTATATTGTCCCAACATCTTAAAACTGGTTGGTTGGTTGTTGTTTAACGACCATGTGTTATAAAAAAAGATGAGTATCGTCGCCCCACTCCTTTATACCAGCTTGGAACTGGCACCACCAGGATACGGGCAGTGGCGATATGCATTAAGCTGTTTATTTTACAGTGTTTAACGACAGCTTGTGGATGTCAGTGCCGTTGACGTCAACCTTACCTTTACTAAATTGGTTGAAGAACTCATTGAAAAGTGAAGGCTGTTCAGGGAATTTATGAGTGGGAAATAACCGTTTTAAAGGTTTTTAAGTGGAACTTGGTTTCAGTGAAGTGACGGAAGGCTGGTGAAGTGCTAGGGCGGATTGAATGTGTGGATGGAATGTGAATAACCGACGAAGATAGGAGGTTTGGGAGGATTGAAGTGTCTTGTAGATAAGTGAACGGATGGATAAGCATCCTATTCGTTTAGGCATTTTAAGACAGTAGAGTGATTTGGGGATAAAACGATGATGTGGTATTTGTGGGTTGTATTGACAGCACGAACGAAAGCATTCTGAATAGCTTGGAGGCGGTTTGTTTGTTTGATATCTATGTACAGGAAGAGGGAGTTGCAGTAGTCTGATTTAGCGTCAACTATAGATGATGCGATTGTAGATGCGGTTTTGAAGTCGATCACAGCGTAGATTCTGCGAAGGTCACGAATATGCATGAAGCAGGAACGGGAACATGGATGGATCCATAGTTTTACGGTACCGGTATCTTTTAACAAAACCCATCAGTTCTGGGGTAGCTGCCTTACGATTCTTCGTAACCATCTGAAACCCATCCGCTTCCCCACTAACCACCTCCATTCTCTCTACAATTTTCATAGTTGAACTATTACTCACTACAGTTCGATCACTCCCAACCTCTTCCGGGATGGAGTTCAATTCAATCACCAGATGGCGTCTGTCGTCAGCCACCATTGGTGTGAAGCAAATCTACCGAAGTAAAGAAAAAAACAACCTGGTGTGCTTCAGTAATGCTTTTGCAAACAGTTTTTCTGCGTCCGATCCCCACCCATCATCGGTATCCATAATCTAATAACTAAGAAGTAATCAATTATTGTCTACTCTAGCGACATCTTATAGCGACAAAGGCCGTTTACGTCTTTAAAATTCATTAATAGAGTTCAGTTCATTTTCATATATAATCTTTAATCCTTCAGTTTCTCTTACTTCTCTCCTGGTTGTTTTCGTGTCTGACAGGTTGTAGAGATGGTGATCTTATGCAGGTGGTTGGTGGTTGGTGTTTAGCTTTGATAATACATAGATTAATATTTAATATAATTTATATAATTTATAACCGATTTCGCCATTTGACTTTTTCCACTTACCAAATAACTAACAATACTAATCGTCATCGAGTGTCACATACACATCGCATTGCGTTTATTGTTATATATAAAGTGCATAGACAGAGTTTTAAAGGTGTCGAATAGAAACCGTTTATTTCGCTAAGTAGCCTACGTTCAGTATTAAAGAACATCTAACGGTGACCAAGCATGTTTAGCCAATATCTAACGACGCTTTGCCATAACAGAATGATGACCAATGTCACCCTCCTACTTTATCCGAGATTTGGTTTGGCACTACAGGAGTACGGTGTTATACAGACTATTGCTAAGAGAGCTCTGTTCATGCACATTTAAAACGTTGTCAACCGATGCTACGTAAGAATGATCATGAGCAGTAATACGCCAAAATAATTTATGTCGACGTCAACGGCCTTTGTTGTCAAAGATGTCGTTAAACTCTGGATGCTCATCCTACGTTTGTTCAAAATAATATACCCATTTGTGAGAAATAAATTAAACTCCGCCACTTCCCGTTCTTGGCAGTGCCAGCCCTAAGCAGAAGAGAAAATGGGACAGGGACGCTAATCATCTTTGCTATGCAGCAGCGTTGTTATTCACCATATAACCTACCAACAAAGCGTTTGGTGAGAGCGCTCTATTCAGACACCGTTAAAACGTCACCAACGGAACGCTATATAAAAATGGAACAAAAGAGTCGTTTGAGGCGAGTGCTCATTTTAGATACCTCTAAAGCCTTATCAACCAATGATAGATAACAGTTTGAAATGCTGCCCGATTGATTGGAAACTGAAAATGACTTTGTGATCGCGTACAGGTACTATTGCAAAGTTGGCGAAAGTCGTTAAACAATGAGAGACGATATAACTGCGCCGCTGCTTTTACTCTGGTAGTGCCAGTCTCAAGCCTAGGAAAAGGAGGAAGGCGACGCTGATCGTCTTTGTTATAAAGCAGTGTCGTTAAACAACAACTAACCAAACAATCCAGTCGGTAATAGCGCTCTCTTTAGGTACGTTTAAAAAGTTGTCAACCAATTCTATATATAAGCAAGGGACATGGCAACCGATTGTTTAGAACAGTGGTTAAGAACCACTGGTTTAGAACGCTCGAGTATATAACGAGGTCATATTTCTAAAAAAACATATGTGATGTTCTCCATTGGTCATCAGTCTCGCACTGTATTGTTTACTGGGTCTACTTCATCGTCTGGCAATGCAAGTTTGGTCGTGCTCTCTCCTATCTGCGAGAGCTTTGTTCTTGCTCCTCCGTTCCACCTGGTCACGGTTCTCTTCGCTCTGCCACCCGTGGTGATCTCTCTGTTCCTTTCGCACGCACTGCTACTATGCAGCAGCGCGCTTTCTCCGTGGTTGAACATCATCCTCGCAATGGTTTGCTATTGCAAAACTTCAATTGTTGTGTGGGACACCTTGATTATATCAGAATATTGTCAAATGTTGGTAAACACACATTTTCAGTAATAGGAAAAGATATGAAATAGGGACAAACACTTTTGAAATTTAAAAAAAATTATGAGGCAACGATGCACGCTATTATACATCATATCTATGGTATAGAAATACACAAAAACACAAACACACGCACAAAAACAAACACACACACCAACACACACACACACACACACAAACACACACAAACACACACAAACACATACACAAACACAAACACAAACACACACAAACACACACACACACAAACACACAAACACACACAAACACACACACAAACACACACAAGCTCAAACACACACAAACACATACACAAATACAAACACACACAAACACAAACACACACAAACACACACACACAAACACACACACAAACACACACAAGCTCAAACACACACAAACACAAGCACACACAAACAAACACGTCATCTAAATGCCGAAAGCTCCAGCTGTGAGATCAATTTAGATACAGGACGCAGTTATGCATCTGTTTTAAAGCAGAGCTGACCTTTCACCCGACCCTCTTTCTCTAATGACATGCATGACTTCGATCATGTATTTATAGGCAGACACATAAATTCTTCTTAAATATGTGCATTGCTTACTTACTGACGCACGTTAAGACTTTAACATCAATTAGGATAGACAATGCAATACAATGCAAGACAATACACAATATATATCAATACAATAAAATGCAATGTAATACAATGGAATTCAATGGACAATACAATATAATGCCTCGCAGCAAGTGCCAGTCCAAAGCCTGGATAAAGGAGGAGGTCGACGCTAATGATCTTTGTCATCACACAGTGTAGATAAACTGAAACTACTACCGGTTGATTAAAGCGTTTTATTTAAACACCTTTAAAACGTTGCTACAAAGCTATATAAGATAGGGACAGCGCTGTGCATTATGAATAGTAACTTCACCTTTTTAGATTGTGTCAATACGTAGCAAGAATCCGCTTACACGGTAAAATTAAACTACAAAATTCGCATCCCAATCTAATAATAGAGCATGTATTAACACCATTTTAAACGTCTCTAAGAGAGCGCTCAAAACAGTTGAATAGTTGTAATACGCCAAATCAAATAACTTCTGTCGATGTCAAAGGCCATTGTCGCCATAAGATGTCGTTAAACTCTGGATCTTCTCCTCCGTTTTGTCAAAATTATACATCCCAGTCCTAAGCAAAGGATAAACTGGCAGAGGAACGATAATCATCCTTGTTATGCAACAGTATCGTTATACACCAAATAACCTACCAACAACCGTTTGGTGAGAGCGCTCTTTTAGACACCTTCACAACGTCATCAGCTGACGCTATATAAGAATGAGACGCAAAAGCCGCTTGAGTTTGGCGATTACTTCAGACACTTCTAAAGCCTTATTGACAAATCTTATAGAATTATACATAATTTTGGAAACGATGTCCTATTCATTCGAAAGTGTATATCTGCTTTTTGTGGTTATATTCAGCTAACATTGCAGAGTTGACGATGGTCGTTAAACAATGGGAGCCGATATAATATAACTGCGCCACTGCTTTTACTCTGGTAGTGCCAGTCCCAAGCCTGGGTAAAGGAGTAAGGCTACGTTAATCATCTTAGTTATAAAACAGTGTCGTTAAACAAGAACTAACCAAACAATCCAGTCGGTAAGAGCGATCTCTTTAGACACGTTTCAAAAGTTGTCAACCGATTCTATAAAAGCATGGGACACGGTTACCAATTGTTTAGAACGCTCGCCTATGTTCTCCATTGACTACCAGTCTCGCAACGCATTGTTTACCGGGTCGCCTCCGTCATCTGGCAGTGTAAGCTTGGCCGTCTCCCTCCTATCTGCGCGAGCTTTGTTCTGATTCCTGCGTTCCACCTGGGCACCGCTCTCTTCATTCTACCACCCGTGGCGACCTCTATGTTCCCTTTTCTCGCACCGCTACTATGCAGCAGCGCGCTTTCTCCGTGGTTGAAATCACAATTTGAAATGGGTTTCCTCCTGAGTTGCGGTCTCCTTCTCGAGACTCGTCCAACGCTTCTCTGCTCTAAAGACTGTTCTCTTTCGCTGGGATTTGGCGCTCGGAATAGTTGCCTAGAATGGGTGCTGTATAAATGCTTAGTTGATTGACTGATTGATTGATTGATTGATTGATTGATTGATTGATTGATTGATTGATTGATTGATTGATTGATTGATAATGGCGTTTGTACCCTCAGACAAGACAGCCGATTGGTTAGAGAGCGCTACTTAGATACCTTGAAAATTGGTCAACCGATGCTATATAGCCATAGGACACGTTCCCCGAATGGCTAGAGCGCTCTCATCAAACACCTTTAAATTTTTGTCATCCGATGCTATATGAATATAAACAATCTAAGATTTGCTGACGATATAGACATTATTGAAGAAAACATCGACGACCTAGAAAAAACAGCAACGAGATTGACGTCGGACAGCAGACCATATGGACTGATCGTAAACAAGACGAAGACAAAAACGATGGTATTCGGCAGCGAATCAATTGAACGGCAAATTACCTTAGATGGAGAAGTACTAGAAAACGTTAAAGAGTTCGTGTACCTGGGAAGCACGTTTACACATGATCTGAGTTGCAAGAAAGAAGTAACTCTGAGATTTGCCAAGGCCAAAGCTGCTCTCGCTGCTTTAGACAAGATCTGGAAAAGTAAAGAGATAGCGCTGAAGACCAAGCTGGCAGTCCTGGATACTTGTGTGTTCCGTGGAGCTTTGTACGCCTGTGAGACGTGGGTGATAACCAAGGAAATTGAAAGACGAATAATGGCTTTTGAACGAACGTGCTATCGAAAACTGCTGAGAGTCGGATGGAGACGAAAGATGACAAATGAAGAACTGTACAGTCAAATTGGCCCAAGAGAAACTCTGTTACAAAAAGTTATTTGCAGGAAATTACAACTGTTTGGACATATATGTAGAATGAATGACTCCAGGAAACTCAAGACGCTAGTTTTTGGCATGATGGAGGGGAAGAACAAAAGAGGACGCCCTAACAGAGAATGGACAGACGATATCATGACATGGTGCAGAAACGATTCTTTACAGCACCCGAGCCACATAGCAAGAGAAAGAGACACATGGAAGGAAGTGATAAATAGCGCATCAAGCACCTACGGGCGATGAACCCATGGTTAATGATGATGATGATGATGCTATATAGGTAAGTGACGAGATTGCTATGCAAAGCATTAGAAGATAAATCTAATTATCGTGGAAATTCAAACACCGGAGTGTCATACCGAGATATTGAAGCACAACTACTTGGATCTTTCAGTCAAGTTCAAGGACGGCAACCGTCGAAAGGAAGTGGCTTTCTCCAGGCTCCGTTTCGGGCACAGCCTGTTCAGCGAGCAACTCTACACTGTGTCCCGATGAAAAGTGGACCCCAAGAAAGAGTGTCACAACTCGGTCAAAACTTTTAGCATTTGCCTGAAATTTTAAAAGCAACAAGAGTAGCCACATTGCCACCAAATCCCAACGCCGTTTGGAAATGTTGCCGAGTTTGTCAAGTTTGTGAACGTTTAAGACGCAGCCCTGAAAATGGGAAGTTTCCAACATACAAGAGCCATGCTGCCATAAGGAAGTGAAGTTCAGCTACCGGTGGTGTTTAAAATGTCCTTTTTGTTCACGGACACACGACCGTGGACGTGGACGCCACTGCATGATGGCCCGATCGATGATCACGTGGTCAAACAGCTGCCACTCTTCAATCAGACGCGAAATCCAAACCTGGAGTGTACTGGAGGAACGCGTTTATCGTTCCCGCATTCGTGACGTCGATCACCGGAGGCGCGTCTGATTGAAGAGTGGCAGCGTCCTCTAGCGACTGGTTTAGGCATTGCAACTGTTCGTCATTGGTTGAAAGTCTTTCTTTCCGCGGTTCATTCTACTCGAGACAATCGTTCCCGTGCCGGATTTCAGTGCCGGATTTTGGCGTAAGCTAAAAAAAGCTTCATCTTAATTTAAGACCTCACATTCCGTAACAGCCTAAAAATTCAGAAGTTTGTGGGGGCTTTGAAACTTTTTAAACGTCTTGTGTAGCAAATTCCATCTCCCCTGAGTAGATGCACTCAAGTTTTCAAGTTTTTTAGACCTTCTGGTGTAATTTTTTTAAGCAAAGGCCCTCCAACGTTTATCTAGTTTTAGGACCTCATCATATTTAAATCTGGCACAACTTCGTTTGTAAGAATATGTTAACTGAAAATAAAATAAAAGGCTAAACCATGAAGGGTAGAATCAGTTCCCAAGTCTCCCCTGATTAGACAATTATATAAATGAAGACATAAGAAGGTTTTGACAGAACACTGGACATCATAAATGACAAAAACAAATGTATTCGCATCCATTGTCACTAAATCGCTCAGGAACTTCAGTTGAAGACGAGGATGAGTATGAGAGGCTATCAATCAATCATTCAATTGAAAATTAAATCAGTCCATACACCAGAGAAAAATCAATAAAATTTCATTCATCCATCGTAATCGTAATCTCGAGATTTTTACAGCACCCAATCGAGCGAAGTCGCGGGAACCATCTTATTCGCAGGCGCTTAGCAAAACATAATTGACAGGCTGAGGTGAAATCGGTTCGAGGTCAAGATCCAAGTGGGTCAGGCAGGCAGACGACTAAGGTGGATGGTGTTTATAGCTGAATCCCTCATTCCAATCATAGATTCTTCAACCATCCATATCTTCTTCAACTGAGGTACCTCCATTCTATTCCACAAGCATTATTGCGTGTTTATCTCGTACTTAATGAATCGTCCACTACACGACTGATGTCAGTTACGTTGAATTCGAACTTCATGCTTTACAGCATTGATTCATATGAAGCCTTGCGACTAAACGCGGCTGCTGAATATGTAGAAGTGAATGACACCGTTTTAAAGGTGTTTAACTGGAACCGTGGGTTTTATCTTATGTAGCAGTAGTTTGGGTTTAGCGACTGTGTTTCTTCCCGTTGTTGTTGAATTTCCGATAACATTTCTAAGTGAATGATTTGAAATGGTTAGCGAAGCCATATTAATTAATTAATTAATTAGGCCTACTAATAATAATAACGATTATCTTTATGGCGCCTCAACACATCCTTGCTCCTACGATGGCTCCTCAAAACCAGCTAACTAGACAGTTAAATTGTCTAAATAATAGAAGAAAAAACATAAAACGAAAAGTTATGCTAGTCCACTTTTTGCAACAACTTCCTCATTCCAATCCCTTCACAGCAGAGTTGTTCTGTTACAGGTCAACTGCCAAGTCCTGAGATGATTAGTGGCATCATCCTCCCTCTTAGACCAGGCTTGAGACTGACACCACTGGAAGACGGCAGAGGCGGAGTTGCAGATTCTTCAGGCAGGTGAATTTTATGGACAAACCTTATTTAAAGGCTTCATAAAAGGCAGCTAAATGCCAATGAGAAACGTTCACACAGGTATTATCTGCGGTCAGAAGCGCTACTGTTCAGCTGCTTTTCTGTGACTGTTAAGTGCGGTCAAATTGACCGATTCTGCGCACCATTCAAATTTTCCAAGGTAGAACCAAGGTGTAAAGACTGCTAATTATCCCCTCTTTCAAGTTACCCCTCGGTATTCTGAAATCAATTTCAGATATCCCCCGGCGATAACTTAAAATCGATTTCATGTTACCTCCCGGTAATCTGAACGCGATTTCAAGTTACCTGGGGGTGGGGGGGGTAATATGAAGTGGGGGTAATCTGAAATCGCTAGACCGGGTTTCTCTGTTCGGGTCCTCCCGTCAGCGTTCTTTGGACTTATCGAGACGGATCTTTAATTAAACGAAATCTTATGGCATCAAAGGCCCCTGAGTTTTACGACATCTTAGGGCAACAGAGCCCCAGATTTTGACGATATCTTATGGCAACAAAGGCCCCAGAGTTTAAGATGATCCTTTGAAAGGGGTCAAGTTCCCTCCAAGATGTCGCTAATACACGGGGATTGATATATGAAGTCTACTGCTCCAGTTAGACACCTTTGAAACACTTTGCTTCCAGCTATAGATACTTGCTAAATGAGTGTAAAAGCTAGATATTTTATGTAGTGAAAACTGCCTGTTTGATTAGGTCAATGCTAACGCAACTGACACAAAAGGTGTTCGTAAACACTAATTACTGTTACATTGAATAAAACCCACAGTGCCAATTTATTAGACACCTTTAAGAAACTGCCATTATCAGATATATGTATATTCACCAGTCGCGTTGAAGCATTAGAGCTGTAATATGCCAAAAAATAATTTCTGTCGACGTCAACAGCCTTTGTTGCTATAAGATGTCGTTAAACCCTGGATCCATCCATTGAAGCATTACATTGATGGTTGATTCATTCTGTGTAGGTTTAGCTCCACTTGAACATAAATGACATCCACAAGATGTCGCTATACACTAACCACTAGACAACTACAACATAAAACCCCAAGGGTTTCATTTAGACACCTTTAAATGCAACCATTCTCAGCTATATGTTTACCAGCCGCGTTCACTCGCTATGTTCTACATCTGTTTTATAAAGCGAAGGATTGACTTCAACGTTACTGATATCCACAAGATGTCGCTATACACTAACTACTGCTACTGCTACTACTACTACTACTACTACTACTACTACTACTACTACTACTACTACTACTACTACTACTACTACTACTACTACTACTACTGCCACTGCTACTGCTACTACTACTACTACTACTACTACTACTACTACTACTACTACTACTACTACCACTATGTACTACTACTACTACTACTACTACTACTGCTACTACTACTACTACTACTACTACTACTACTACTACTACTACTACTACTACTACAACTACTAATACTACTGCTGCTCCTTGAGCAAGTCTCTCACTCGCAAATGCATAAAAGTAATAATACTCCTCAGCAGAGTATTCGGTTCTTGGGCTAATTACCTGCCCAGGCACAATTACCTTCAATGGCCTAATAACCTAACTTGGCCTATTTACCTACGTTGGCCTAACTGCCTAAATTATAAACGTCATGCCCTTACACTTCATTACAGCTCTCTTTCTTTCAAACAGAATCCCAAATAAATCATTTGAAGAGACCGCAATTCAAACGAAGCTTTATTTTGTTTGTAACAACATCTTTTCGATGTCCGTTCAGTTGACGACGACCTTACCGTTTACCGAAGAAGGAGTCTGACGTTTAGGGACGATTGACGTGTATGTATAGCTAAAAATGGAGGCCTTTAAAAGGTGTCTTAACTGGAGTCGTGGATTTCATATATTACTGTCAATTGTACTAACGACATCTTGCGACTGCCAGGGTCGTTGATGGAACCTCCACGGTGACTTTATCGGATTGCTCTCCAAACAATTAAACGATTGGTAAATATGTAGCTGAGAATGGCGGCGTTTTAAAGCGATTGCTAACTCCATTGTTGGATCTTATGAAGCTGTAATTTTCGTATTTAGCGACATTTTTCGGATGTAGGTTAAGTTGAAGACGACCTTAGGCTACCCTTGGTGGGAAAATGTGGATTTGCAGTCTAGCGATTGAATGGATGGATGGATCCAGAGTTTAACGACATCTTATAGCAACACAGTCTATTTTTTAGGTGCTTTTACTGGCCTCCCACCCTCATTTCTTTTTTTGTCAGACGATTCAGGGCACAAGCTTATTCACGAGCACTACATTTCGAGAAATCCTATCGATTGAACGCACGTAGCTGAGAATGGCAGCGTTTTGAAGGGGTGTATCGCTACAATTGTGCAGCCAACTCAGTCATAACGAGTACAATGACCGTACACTGTCGGTTGGAACATGAGACGGCGAGGGAGAGGATTGGCCTGCCGTCCTTATATGCCGAAGCTAAGAGAATGAAGTCGCTAACATATCATATCCATGGCTACCTGTGAGGCAAGGTCAAGGTACTTCTCATCATCGTCATCTTACGCTTCATACAACACACCGAATGCATTGAAATTATTTAGCGATTGAACACGATTGGTAAATATGTAACCGTCTCAGAATATTTTGTGGGGCGTGGTGGCTCAGTGGTAAGTTCGGCGCCTTGTGACCGGAGGGTTGCAGGTTCGAATCCCACTCTAGCCGCTGCGTGCGGACCTTGGGCAAGTCCTTCACTCGCGATTGCTCGTGTCGCTTCGGCGTGAAAATTCCGGCACAGTATCAAATGCTGTAGTCGGGAGCGCCTCTGAGTAGTAGTTGACTTCGAGAGGCGCTATAGAAATATCCGGAATAAAGAATAACTAATTTCCACAAGTTGACGCTAAACACTAAATTTTGAAAAATTAACCAGTGCCAGTTAGATACCTTTGAAACGCTTCAGATTCCAACTATAAATAATCGTTAATCTCGTTGAATGTTCACATGGATCACATTGGCAGCTATTACGTAAATCCTAACTTTAAGTCTACAGTTGACATTCTAAGCCTTCTAAGGCATACGAGAAATACTGACAATGCTATAAATTACATTTTAGCATGTTTAGATTCATGCTACAAGTAATTATCATGCAACTCACAGCATTAACTCGTAGCAGTAGCGCCGATAGTTTACAGTCCAAAGCATCTTAGGAGTAGCTTACTACTGACAATGCTATATGTAAATTAATTACAATTACAATTTAACATGTTTAATTTATTACCTAGAGTGAGCATCGTGTAGAGAACGAAAGAACTTACGACAAAAATAAATTAAAGGTTATTTGTTAACGACGCTGTGTCAGACAACAAATGCTCAGCGTCACCCTCCTCCTTTCGTAGCGTATCGTATTTGGAGATTTGCATAGCGCCGCTCAGAGCCGAGGCCACTCAGCAGCACTGCCATTGCGGATGCCACGAGACAAGAAAAATACTTAAGCACGGAAAGGGATGTATCCAGGTTTGGGAAGGGCACTACCAGATACGCGTAGTACGACGGTAACACAACGTTTCTCAGGGCATGGTCTGAGGGAATCCGGGAATGCTATCTTCACTTTTTAAAGGTGTCAATCACCAGTCATGGGTTTAATCATAAGCTTCTATATGCAATGCAATACAATGCAGTAAAAAGTTCATTACTTAATGGGGCATTAATTAGTTTTAACGACATCCTGTTGATGGTTTTAGTTACGTTGAAGTCGATCGTAGGCCAATAACCTAAAATAGCGCTTCCCAAACTTTTCTTTGTCGCGAACCACTTGTGAATATCATGGCAATCTCGGAACCCACTGTGTAAAATTAAGCATTGTGTACTAAAATTTGCTGCATAAATTGTATCGAAATATGCGGATTTACGTAGAGCGATAAGAAATTTAAAGCACATTAAAAGGAAATGTCGGTAAAGCAGTTTACAATTCATTGCAATCCAGCTAGTTATAGCCAAATCGTAGCCCTAAAAGATCCAGCGACTGAGCACGAGTGGTGAACATGTAGCTAAGAATGCCTCTGTTTTTAAGGTGTTTAAATGCAGAGGTGGTTTTATGTAGCATTATTATTAAGGATCTTCAATATAGCGCCCCTTCTAGGTGATCTACTCAGGAGCGCTCCTAGTCCAACCACGGCTAAAGAGAGTAGTTTTCAAGTTTGCAAGAAACAAGGTAGAGTGAATAAATTGTAAATTGTAAATTGTAATTAGTAACTTCTATTGCGCCGGTGTCTAATACATAAGGCATCAACCGATGGCACACCAAAACCAAGTCGTTATCAGGTCAAAATCCAGAAGGTCAGTCCGTAAGACAGAGAGGCAGCCTATGGTGTATAAGCAATTTGAAAGAGATAAGTTTTAAGTTGAGAACGAAATGACAAAAGTGACTGAGCAGAGCGGACAGACACAGGAAGAGAGTTCAAAAAAGTAGGTCCAGCAACCGAAAAAGCTCGTTCACCAAGAACAGTTCTAGATTTAGGTATAACCAGACAAAGATAATCAGATGACCTTGTTGAATAATGATAAGTCTGGGGAGTAAGAACTGATTTTAACTATTGTGGCTGGCCAGAATTCAAAGTTTTATAAACGATGAACCCCAGTTTGAAAATTATTCTCTGCTGAACAGGAAGCCAATGCAAGGATGTAAGAACAGGGGTAATATGTTTATATTTTGATGTAGGACTATTAGTTATGGCTCTAGCCAAAGAGTGCTGCACTCTCTGCAGCTTCAGGATGTTTGCCTAATTGAAACCAGTAAGAAGCGAATTACAGTAATCTAAGCGACTGGAAACCAATGCATTTGCCAGAGATAACCTTGCAGACATGGGCACATAACGCGTAATTCTGCGTATATCACGAATGAAAATACATGATGACTTACATATATTGTTAACATGGCCAGTGACAGACATGATAGAATTGAAAACGACGCCTAAATTACGAGCAGCATCAACCAGCTCAACAATGGAGTCACCAAGTTTCAATGACTTAAGCTGATCAAATTTCTTAAGTTGCTGTGAGTAGAAAAGGAAGTAGGCCTCTGGAACAGTTACCTAATTAGGCTCATTACGCTCATTAATTAATTAACAGGCCATTAATTAATTAATTAATCAATTAATTAATTAATTAGTTAATTTTGTGGCTATCGGAGGAGCGATTGTGATCTGTTGACGTCGCGTGAAAGTACTTGTAAAATACGATCTGGTAATATTTAGCTAGATACGTTCGGTTAATGAAGATCGGTTAATGAAGATCGGTTAATGAAGAGCGGTTAATGAAGAGCGGTCACGTGACACGTCTGTGTGATTGCCTGTGCATGCGTGTATAAATGGCACGAAGTTTCTGGACAATAGTAATTATTACGTGCTCGTGGAAATGCGAGTTTCGTGCTGGTTGACATTTTTATGGAATTCTGTTGCGGCGAACCATAGCTTATTTCAGACAAGTATCGATGATTTTCAGTTCTTCGAATGAATGAATGAATGAATGAATGAATGTGTGTTTAAGTGCGACCAGTATCACAATGTGGTCAAGGTTTCATTATCAACCCAAGAATTAAAAGATTCGGGATATCCCAGCCACTTTACGAAAGATTTCTTTCCGCGTTTTTTTATGATCTTTTCGATCCTATAGATTTCCTGAGTCGTTTTCTGTAATTCCTGTTCGTAAAAAGTGCCCTGAATTTCTTCTCCGTTATAATCTGTTATCTTATACGTCGGAGGATCGGTGTGTTGAATTTTTGTCACAGTAAAGACTTCTTCTGTCCATCTAGGCGTATAGCCCTTTTCGAAGAACTTCTTCTTCTTAGAAATTCTGACTTTATCGCCTATTGAAAATTTAGGTTTATCAGGTGGTTCTGGGTGTAAACCGCCATATAAATTCATCCACACAGCGCTTTCATTTGCTTTCATACTCGCTTTTATTGGAGACATTTTTATGGAAGAATGCCTAGTGCTGTTATAACGAGCAACCATATTATCTAAAACATCGATATATTTTCTAGTCGAATTAGCCGTAAAATATTTGAACATCTTCTCTTTCATCGTTCGATTCCATCGTTCGATAACGGATGATTTTTCTTCATTCTCAGTAGAATATAACTGGATTACTATTGATTTCACGTCTTTATTGTAAAATTCTTTTCCTTTATCGACCCACAGTTTCTCGGGTTTTCGTCCGCTACTGGAAAATATTTTGGTGAAAGCTTCGAACACAGATTTTCCGCTCTTATCTTTTATCGGAACAAGCCACCCGTATTTTGAAAATATATCGATTACGCCTAATAAATATTTAACGCCATCGTTATATTCCGCGAAAGACTGCATGTCTACGAGGTCTGCAGCCCAAGTGTCGTCAACACCTTTAACGTAAACCTTCCTTTTTGTAAAATGTCGTACTATAGGTTTATGCAATTCTTCAGCGAGTTCATCCGTCCATTTTGGCGGTGTTTTTACACCCGGCTTCGAATCGGAAGAAATTAACCCCAAGCCAAGATTGGCTTTAGTAGACAAAATAGGTTTAACTATAGCTCTTTCGACGCGCTCACGTAATGTAGGATTATTTATATTATTTAATTCATTTACCACTACTCTGTCGGCGGCATTTCTAGCAGCTGTATCCGAATACTGGTCATAAGCTAAATCGTGACGATAAGCTGCTTGGTCGATTCTGTCCACAGGCTTACTCCAGTCTTTAGGAGTGCCGTCAGGATTCAATCTTAAATCTAATCTAGTTCCGGGGCCCGTAAACGAATGTCCTGGAAGATGCAATTCTCCAGGGAATCGAGCCCACGGCAGTTTTATATTTTTCGTAGCTGAATTTAAAGACCCAACTAGATCGCCTCCTTTTTTGGCAGTGGAAACAAATCGAGTTTTAGTTTTTCCGCATTCGACACATATGCCTCTAATCATAGGTCTTTTATTTTTACTGATGAAATTTTGAAAATCTGTCATTTCGGTTTCTCTCTTGCACTTTACACAATACATCTGTTCCATATACATTTTAATATAAAACTATTTTTATAATTAAAAAAGAAATGGAAGTTAAAGATTTATCCTGGAACGACGAAACATCGAAAAGATTTAATAACCCGTTATTACCTAGAAGTATAAGAGGTCTGATCGTAGGGAAGTCTGGATGTGGTAAGACTACGCTACTATTAAATTTACTTCTGAACCCAGGATGGTTAGACTACGACAGCCTACAGGTATTTGGAAGATCTCTCTTTCAACCAGAATATAAAATACTTAAAAAAGCATTCGAAGAAAAATTGCCTAAAGAAGCAATCGTCAGGTTGTTTGGTTGTCAAGACGAGATAGCCCGTCTGAATGTATCTCCAATATCAGTCGTTGAAGAAATGGCTAAAAGTATAGTTAAAAAATCTGATATGAACTGTCGATTCTTTGAAACTTCGGAAGAAGTCCCCGATCCGAGAGACTTGAGTGCCAAGCAGAACCTGATGATTTTCGACGACTTACAGTTAGAAAAACAAAACAAATGTGAATCTTATTATATCAGAGGAAGACATAGTAATGTTGATTGCTTCTACCTCGCACAAAACTATTTCAAGCTGCCTAGACAGACCATCAGAGAGAATGCAAACTTTATCTGTTTATTTAGTCAAGACCTTAAAAATATTAATAATATATACAACGATCACGTAGGCGTAGATGATATGCCTAAAGACGAATTTGTAAAACTGTGCAAAACTGCGTGGGAGCGTCCGCACGGATTTGTAGTGATAGATTTAACCAGTAAAAAAAATAACGGCAAATATAGAAGTGGGTTAGATACATTTTATATGCCTTCAGCATAAAAATAATCTTCATAAGATATATATTATATATATAATGGAAGCGCGGTTGGAAAAGATAGTTCTCAACACAGAAAAGATCGCTCGTAACACGGAGCCTAAAGAGTCATTTAGCATTTTGGTGAGCGAAAGGAGCACGCAAATTAGAACAAAATTTAATCCTCTGATTCAACTTGACAAAAACAAAAAGTATGAAATGTGTCTTGTTAATTTGGAGACTTATAATTCCTTCCCGAATATATATTCTGGAAACAACAAGTTTGTGTATTCGCCGGATAATGGTAGAACGTGGTTTACTATAGAAATCCCAGAAGGGAGTTACGAAATCGTAGATATAAACGAACACATTCAGAGAATCATGAAACAATCAGGACATTATGACGAAGCGGGAGATGCGTACTGTATAACGTTACAAGCGAACAACAATACTTTGAAGTCGGTGTTAGATATCGGTGCTAACTATCAGGTTAATATGACAATCGAGAACTCGATTAGAACTGTTTCAGGATTTAATAGCCGAGTGTATTCAGAAGGATATAACGAATCGGAGAACATAGTAAATATAATGAACGTAAATAGTTTGAGAGTAACCAGTGACGTAATAGGATCTTCGTACTCTAACGGAACAACGGAAAACATTATATATTCCTTTTTCCCGAATGTAGGCCCCGGATACAAGATCATAGAAGTGCCCGTTAATTTAGTATATCTTCCTATTACGCTATTTACGATTTCGGCTATGGATACAAAACTCACAGATCAAAATGGAAAACTAATCAACCTTCGAGGAGAGGAGTTGTCGATCAGGTTTAAAATTAAAGAAGTGTGAGAATTAATTATCGTGGTATTAAAGTTTTTAATATCAATTATATATATAAAATGAGTCGATATACGAATACAAAAGTTAATGTTTCGGAAGGACAAAAGGACAAAATTAAACGCGCAGTTGAAGCAGGGACAGGAACGAGTATAAGACTAACTCACGGAGATCTATCCGGTGAACACGTCTTAGCTCTTACACGAGCGCAAATTAATAAAATGGCGAAAGCATATCAGAATGGAACGGGTACTATGCTCAAAATGAGTAAAACGCAAATACACCATAATATGAATTCGAAGGTGGTTTTCTTCCAGCGTTATTACCACTTCTAGCTACAGCTGGAAAATTTCTTCTTTCTAGCGTTCTGCCAAGTCTTGCAACTGGAGCTTTAAGCGGATTAGCGAGTACAGGAGTAAGTAAGATAATGGGATCGGGTGTTAATGGAAGTGCTTTATACATAAAGAAAGGAGGAAGAAGCTACAAGATGGTTCCGCACGCAGCAGGTCTTTACCTGAAACCATGGTCAGGGTCGGGATTAGACGATGCAGGAGAAGGACTGTACATGCGCAGAGGTTCTGGATTTGTCAATGGTGCAGGATTGATTCTTGGAAACGACAATCCTATTTCAAAAGTACTTTCTAACATCCCAATCCTTGGACCCCTTCTTGGTATGATTCTGTAAAGGTTATAAAAAATATATAAATATATAATATATAAAATGTCCGGATACGGTATGCCAATACACAAGTTTATAACAAAACGCAATTCTCCGAGGAGAGTTAGAACTCGATCAGAATCAGTATTTTGGTTGCCTAAAGAAGTAACGCATCGGGCTATAAGACAACTGGGCTCACAGCGTTGGGAGATTTTCGCACAAGGAGCGATCACAATTCAACCCAGATCATCGGTCTCGCAAGAGCTAGGATTTGGCGTTCGACTAAGTAGGGGAGTATGTCTAGTCTCGCTTAGACAGGCGATTAAAGAAAAGAAATGTAGCTTGCAAGACTCAACCATTTGCGAAGATGTAGAAGACATTGTTATTACTATTCAAAACAATTCCGATTCTGTAGTTATCATTAACGAAAAAGATTCGCTATGCTACATTAATTACCACGTTTAAATTTAAAGAATCTTAATAATAATAACAATGGAATATAAACAAATGGAAAATTCAGCGCAATCGTATCGTTTTAAAAAAATTAACGAAATTCAAAAAGAAATCGAACAAGAACGCGATAAAAGGACTGCCTTAAGTACAAAGTATCGTAGGAACATAAGAATTATTAGCGTAATCGACAACGCTCTGATAGTAACTGTGATGGGCCTCAGCAGCTCGGGACTGGCAGCTCTGGCTACTGTAATTGCAACTCCGGCCATAGCGATAGCAACAGGTACGGCAGTAGGTGTAGGATTGTTAATTATTATCGGAGGACAAGTTAGTAAGAAGCTTGCACTGAAATTGACAAAGCACGAAAAGATCAAAACTTTAGCGGAAGCAAAACTAAACACTATCAGTAGCCTCATTTCAAAGGCTCTTGTTGACGACAATATTTCAGACGTTGAATATTCGCTAATTCTAAGCGAGTTTGTGAAATTCAACGATATGAAAGAAAAAATTAAAGATAAAACCAAAGTTAGCACAGAAAAATTAACGTTAAACGAGAACGTTTTAACGGGAACGTAAATTGAACGTGAAAAAATTACGTTTGAATTTACGTTCGAATTTACGTTTAAAAAATATAGCTATAAGCTTATATAAATAAAATATAATGTCGTTTCTAAAAATAACCGATCCCGCAAAAAGAGATTTTATCGTTGAAGAGTTTCTGAAATCGAAGAAGAATATTCGACAAAACTTTTTATCCGAGAGATTAGGAGATATAGGACTACAACGAGAATTAACGAGATTGTACAAACCAATAGTCGACTCGCAATCAACAATTTCGAAAGAACAAAAGGCTTTATTATCTACTATAAAAGACAACTCGGCAGAGACAGCTAACGCTTTAAAAGCGCTTCCCGCTTCTATTTCGACATCGTTAAAAGCCATTCAGTTTCCTCAACACCCTTCGATTGAAGCTTACGGAGAAGACCCGGTAGAAGACATTAAAAGCTTAGAACTAGGAGATATTGCGGTGAAGTACCTGCAGCAATACGCGTCCGATAAAAAGATGGTAGACACAACGTTCGGAATAAAATCTAAAGATGGTCAATTTTATATAGGCGAGAGCCCTATATCGATCAACGGCAATAACGTGACGGTAGGAGATAAGATATACGAAGGAACTCCAGGACTTTGGGAATTATTAACGATGGCCAAACCGGACGAGTCGATTTTCAATGCAAACGATCGGGAAGAATATGCCGAGATTCTGAAGGTAACGAATGCTATGAGGCAGCCGAAAAATCCAAGTAAACCAAAATCGTCTAAGAGCTTAAAATATAAAAATATTATTAAACCGATATGGGACTCGATGACGTCAAAGACGCAAGGTAAAGGAATAGGCCTACGGCGTATCGTTATTCCTCAAGATCCTAATGCATTAATAGAAATGTTATCTCTGCGAATGGCTAGCTTCGAGGCGGGGAATACTGGAGTGAGAAATGAGATAGTTGGTATATGCGACGAGTTACTAAGACAAGGAGCGATAAATAAAAATGAATATAAAAATATAATGCTATTAATATAAAAAATGTTAGTAGTTGCTAAAAGAAGGTATAAGAAACAATATGTTATCGGAGGGGCGGGAATATTCGATATTGTTGCGGGTTTTTTCAAGAATCTATTTACGTCGAATGCGGCTAAACAAATAGCGTCCACCGCTCTCAGCGTAGGAAAAGATGCGGCTAAAGACATCGGGAAAAAAGCGCTGGATGTTGGTAAAACTGTCGCTGTTGACGCCGGGAAACGATTAGTCGATAAAGCGGTTGCTAAAATTATGAGTTCCAAAAATTTACCTACTACAAGTTCACAAACGCTTTCAGCTCTTTCAGCGATTCCAGCGCTTTCAGCGCTTTCAGCGCTCCAACCGCAGCTGAACGAAGGTAAAGACGTTCTAACTCAAGAAAGTAAAGACGTGCTAACTAGACTAATTAACGACGGAGCGCGTTCGAAGAATACAAATATAAATAATTTAATGATGGGACACGGTCTGAATTCCAATGCAAAGAACGCTATTAGAATTCAAGATCTCGTTAGACATTTAAACGGAGCTGGATTGAAAGTTGCGTAGGTTATTTATATTTAAATAAAAATAAAGTCATATATTATTAATAAAAAAATGCAATCAGATATACTAAGATTCACGGAACAACCTTTGACGGACGAGAGTATCGAACGCTACGCATTTCACGAGTACGAACCTACTGCGAGAACGAATCTAAACACAACGGGCGAGATTCGTATTAACATTGAACTGCAAGACTTGTTCAGCCACCCTTCAGAATCGTATTTGCTATTCGAGGGAAGACTGACTAAAGCGGATAACACCGCATACGTTAATGCCGATGACGTGGTTGTTACAAACAACGGGCTAATGCATCTATTTAGTCAAATATCGTATTCTCTATCGAATCAAGAAATAGAAACTTTATTTCACCCGGGTCAAGCTACCACGATGCTCGGCCTGCTTAAATACCCAAACGATTTTCAGGTGGCACAAGGTTTAAATCAGCTGTGGTACAAAGACGGCGCCGCAACCGTTAATGCTAATGTAGGGTTTGCGGTCAGACAACAGTATGTTATTCAAAAACCAACTGCTAAGGGAACGTTCAGCTTTATAGTTGCATTAAAGCATATCTTCCGTTTTTGCGATGATTACGACAAGATTGTTTACGGTTTGAAACATACGCTAACGTTAGTGCGTAAAGCCGACGACGATGCTATTTACAGAGTTGCCGATGCAGCGGCTGGAAAAGTTGCAATAGAGAAGATATCGTGGTTTATGCCGCACGTTATTCCATCCGATATGGAAAAAATGCAGTTGTATAAAACGATCGAATCGAAAGCGTCGTTGGCTGTAGCTTATCGCGCTCGTCAATGCGATACCATAACTGTTCCTCAGTCGACTACTTTCAGTTGGAGACTTAGTGTCAAGACATCTCCGGAAAAACCGAGGTATATAATCGTAGGGTTTCAGACGAATCGTGACGGAAATCAAGAACATAATCCGTCGATCTTCGACCATTGCGATCTTAAGAACATGTACGTAATGATGAATCAGGAAAGATACCCTGCTGTAGACTACAACCTATCGTTTCCTAATCAACAATTCTCGAGAGCGTCCCGAGCCGCTGCAACATTTAGCGAAAAATTCTACGGAATGGATCAGTTGATAACGCAGAGTAATATAACACCGACTGATTATAAAGATCTATATCCGCTTATGGTATTCGACGTTAGCAAACAATCCGAGCGGTTAAAATCGTCGGTCGTCGATATTCAGATCAAAGCAATATTTAATACGGCAGTGCCGGCCGAAACCGAAGCTTATGCGATCGTAATTTCGGACAAGTTGCTAGAGTTTCAATCGGACGGGCAGAAGCTAAACGTCGTCTACGGTAGGAGCTCGTCTTAAATCGCCGCGAGACCCAACACTAGCGAACGTCTCCAAAGTGAAACATGAAAAAAAAATTTCTAGAACCTATTTAAAGAGATGTTTACTTATATTAGTAATAAGAAGATGAAACTTCCAGAGCTGAGAAGCTTACTGGTCCAGCACAATGTTAAGGGTTGTGCTCATCTCAACAAGCCCGAGCTTATAGCTCTATTGATCGCAAAGGGGATTTTTGTTCAAGATAACTCAGAAAAAGAGAAACTAGAGAGACTACGAGGGAACGAAGAACAACGGCAAGAATATCGGAAAGAATATCAGAAAGAATATCAGAAAGGATACTGGAAAGAATATCGGAAAAATAGAATATTGAAAAGAAACTTCCAGGAAGGCGTGTATGATAGAACGAGGTATATCAGAAATCAGCCGAGAAAAGTAGAAATTTTAGATCGAGAAACCGGTGATGTTGTCGTGTATCCGTCAATGTACAAGGCAGCTAAGGCGCACGGGCAAACCTCGCGAATAATCACCGATTATAATGGAAAAGTATGGAGAAAGAGATACGAAATTAAGGTGTTGGAATAGAGTTGACGAATAAACGAATTAAGAAAATGCGAGAAATAAATTGAAAATTAGAAAAAATTCTAAATATAAATAAAATATAAATAAAATGTTTTCTAGAGTATACTTAAAGAGATGAATATAAATATATGTATATATAAAGGAATGGACTACAAGTTGAAAACTGTCAAAGAATTGAGAGTTATGGCAAAACGGAGCGGCATGGTCGGATTTTGGAAACTGCGAAAACCGGATCTGATTGCTGCTATCAGCAAAGGTTTTAACACGTTCACCGCCTAGTACGAGATATCTCGTACTTAATTTTCTTACCTATAGCGCCGAGTACGAGATAACTCGTACTAGTTTTATGTACATTCATATATGCATGTACATAGATATATGCATGTACATACATACATACATGTATGTACATACATACATACATGTATGTACATACATACATGCATGTATGTACATACATACATATATACATACGCACGTACATACATACACACCTACATACATGCATACATATAGATTCATCCACACGTGCCTACCACATACATACATACATACATATACATGTCATACATACATGTATGCAAACCTACACATGTACATACATACATACATACATACATACATGCATGTGCATCCAGATATGCATGTACATACATACATGTGTGTACATACTCACATACATACATACATACATGCATACATACATACATACATACATACATACATACATACATACATACATACATGCATACATACATGCATATGCATACAAACATGCATGCATACATGTATAGACACATACATATGTATACATACATACATATATGTATACATACATACATACATGTATGTATGTATGTATGTATGTGTGTGTGCAAACTGTGCATGTGTGTATGTATGTGTGTGTATGTGTGTATGTATGTGTGTATGTCGTATGTATGTATGTATGTATGTATGTATGTAGTATGTATGTATGTATGAATGTACGTATGTATGTATGTACGTGTGTATGTATGTATGTACATGTGCATGTAGGTATGTATGTACATGTGTACGTGTGCATACATGTATGTATGTATATGTATGTATGTATGTGTGTATGTATATATGTATTTATGTACGTGCATATGTATGTATGTATGTATATATAGATGTATGTATGTATGTATGTGTATATATATATACGACTTTTTAAACTTTTTCCCACTTTTCTGTGGCGTGGGGAGGAAAAATATGGCGGCGGTGAACGTGTTAATGGAGGAGGAACCTTGCTCGACTCTCCAGTTCCCGATATTCGAGCCCCAATTCTTACTCCGACCAAGTTCGTTTCCCAACCAAGTAATAAAGTTCTCAGCGAGTTGAAAACTAAGGTTAGGTCGAATATTAATTCTTTTGCAGATTGGTTAGTAAGTTACATACCTCCAAAAGTAAAGAAACCTGTGAACGAAAGATTGGAATCGTTTAAATCGAAAATAAAGAGTCTCTTTACTAAAATCAATACAAAGAAGTTTGAAATTCGAAAGACTGCATCGGCTATTAAAGGATTCACTAAACAATACACGATCGATGGCTCTTCTGGAATCGATGCCGTGTCTTTTCTTAGCGCCGTTAGACCGAAGGTCCTTAGTCTGTTGTCAAGAAATCGTCAGGTTAAGGTTCAACTCGTTCTTACATGTACCATGGAGCGCGTTGATATGAAATCTGGAGAAGAAGAATCCGCGAATGTTCCATTCGTCTCGAAGACTGAAGTTGTTTTAGATGCTACCGATATTAACGAAATATACAATAATGCAATAAATAAGATCCCAGAGACTATGGCCAGTTTTCAGATGCGGGGAAGTAATTGGAGATTCGCGGCTGTTGTAAAATTAGATGTCAATACTGCTGTTTATAAACCACTGAAAGGCAGTTCTTACATTCCGTTGCCTACAGAACTATCTAGCAAAAAGGCTATTATCAATGTGAAGAACACTGACGACCAATGTTTCAAGTGGTGCATTACTAGAGCGTTAAATCCAACGGACAATAATCTCGAAAGAATTACGAAAGAATTAATCAAACAATCCAAGAAACTCGATTGGAGCGGTATCGAATTTCCGGTTGCTGCAGATGCTAATATAATAAGCAAGTTTGAAAGAAATAATAATATCAGCGTTGACGTATTCGGTTATGAAAATAAGATAATATTTCCAATTTATGTGTCGAATCAACGGGACGATAAAGTTTCTATCGTTGAACTATTGCTTATTTCAGACGGAGATAAGAAACATTATTGTTGGATAAAGAATTTTAACAGATTGATGGCTTCACGAACAGAAAAATCCCATAATTCAATGCACTATTGTAGAAGATGTTTAAACGGTTACAGAAGAATAGAAGCGCTTAATAAACATACCGAGTACTGTTCTCAAAACGCCGCTCAAAAAATAGAAGTCCCAGAACCGGGAACTACGTTAAGTTTTAAAAATTATAATAGGTCGATGAGAGTTCCCTTTATAGTGTATGCAGATTTCGAATGTTTCATCAAACCTATAGAAACATGCCAGCCAGATCCTCGCGTGTCTTACACCGATAAATACCAAAAACACACGCCTAGCTCGTTTTGTTATTATGTAAAATGCTTCGACGATATATTATATCAACAAGGTCCTGTAACGTACACGGCCGAAAGCGAAGACGATGATATCGGGCAAATATTCGTAGAGAGTCTCGAAGAGACTGTAAAACAAATATATAATCAGTTTAAATTTCCGAAGAATATGATATTTACTCCAGATGACCGGAGAAGTTTCAAACTTGCTAAATTATGTCATATCTGTGGAGAAGCGTTGGGTACAGATCGGGTTCGAGATCACTGTCATTTGAGCGGTAAATTCAGAGGGGCCGCTCATAATGGTTGTAATCTAGACTATAAAGTTCCAAAGTTTTTTCCAGTAGTATTCCATAATCTGTCCGGATACGATAGCCACCTGTTCGTAAAGAAATTGCGAGGTGATCACGATGAGAAAATTAAATGCATTCCTATTAACGAAGAGAAGTACATATCGTTTAGCAGAGAAGTGATCGTCGATAAGTTTCTAAACAAAGAAGAGAAAGAAATTAACGTTAGACGGGAATTGCGATTCATCGACAGTTATAGATTCATGGCCTCAAGTCTTGACGCTTTATCGAAGAATCTGAAGAAAGAACAATGTAAAAATCTTGGTGCATTATATTCTGGGAAACATCTCGATCTTTTACTTAAAAAAGGAATTTATCCTTACGATTACGTTGCTTCCGTCGACAGATTTAAAGAAACCGAACTACCTCCCAAGTCCGCATTCTATTCGAGGCTAATCGACTCAAACATTAGCGATGAAGATTACGATCACGCCAAAAATGTATGGAATGCATTCGGATGTAAAACGTTTAGAGAATACCACGACCTGTACAATGTTTCGGACGTCCTGCTGCTAGCCGATATTTTCGAAAACTTTAGAGACGTTTGCATGAAGAATTACAGGCTTGATCCCGCATGGTATTACACATCTCCGGGACTGGCCTGGGATGCCGCTTTGAAGTTGACCGGTATAAAGTTGGAGTTGTTGAGCGATTACGATATGATTCTGATGATTAAGCAAGGAATAAGAGGAGGAATCAGCACAATTTCGAATCGTTATGGGAAAGCCAACAATAAGTATATGACGGCGGATAAATTCGATAGCAGCGAGCCTTCGTCATATATAACTTATCTAGACGCTAATAATTTATACGGTTGGGCGATGAGCAAGCCTTTACCCACTCGCGGATTTAAATGGATGAGCGACGACGAGCTAAATAATTGGAATGTATTGGGATCGTGTATATTGGAAGTGGATTTGGAATACCCTCAAGAAATCCACGATCTCCACAACGACTATCCTCTGGCTCCCGAGAGCATCTCGCCGGAATTATCTGACATACCAAAACTAATTCCAAACTTGAACGATAAAAAGAAGTACGTGGTACACCACGAAAATTTGAAGTTGTACGAAAGTCTCGGGTTGAAAATCGTAAAAATTCATAGAGGAATACTATTCGAAGAAAGCCCTTGGTTGAAGTATTATGTAGATTTGAACACAAACTTGAGAACGAGTGCTACTAATAACTTTGAGAAAGACTTTTTCAAATTGATGAACAATAGCGTCTTTGGAAAAACTCTTGAAAGGATAGAAAATCATGTAGATATAAAATTGGTTTGTCAAGAGAAAGAAGCCATCAAGCTAGCTGCAAAAACTAATTATGACCGCCTGACGATTTTCGACGAGAATCTAATCGCCGTTCACATGAAAAGGCCGAGGTTGTTTTATAATAAACCGATATATCTAGGCATGTGTATATTAGACTTGAGTAAAACTTTGATGTACGACTTTCATTACAATTTTATACGGCAAAAATACGGAGACAGAGCTAAATTGTTATTTACCGATACAGATTCGTTGGCATATGAAATACAAACAGAAGATTTTTACGACGATATCGCCGAAGACGTTGCGGTTCGATTCGATACGAGTGATTACCCTGAAGATCACCCATCGGGTTTAAAGACCGGAATGAACAAGAAAGTAATCGGTATGTTCAAAGACGAATCCGCAGGAAAACAGATTTACGAGTTTATAGGTTTAAGGGCCAAGTTGTACTCGTATAGAATGGATGGCGAAGAACATAAGAAGTGTAAAGGCATTAAGCAAAATGTTGTTAAGAAAACGATAACTCACGATGATTATAAAAACTGTCTTTTTACCAAAAGAGAACGACTAAGAAAAATGAACGTTTTTAGATCTTATCATCACGAAATTTATACCGAACAGGTAAATAAAGTCGCATTATCCGCGGATGATGACAAACGAGTTATAATGGAAGACGGTATTCATACATTAGCTTACGGACATTGCTCGTTACGCTGAGCACATAAAGAATCTATTCGTTGATTATAAAATGAGTTTTAGAAGTGTTACAGAAATCGACGTTTGCGGAGTCGTGTTACCGAATGTTCCTTTGTCGAATATACAACTGCTAGACGCCGCCAAGAAGAAACTAAATATCACAAACTTTAGAGGAGTGTTCCTACGAGACGAGTTGCCTGAGAGACCGAGTACTAACGAAAGCGGCATCCTTAACCTAGATAAATCTAGTGGAAGCGGGACTCATTGGGTGTGTTGGATCAAGAAGAAAGGCGAAATTTCGGCGAAATATTTCGATGGATATGGTCTCCCTCCACCTACCGAGCTACTGAAATATTTACGCAGTTCGGTCTATTATAACAGCGAACGAATACAGCCCGATAACGAAGTGTTTTGCGGTCATCTGTGCTTGTACGTGTTGAAAATGATGGAAGATGGGGCGAATTTTCAAGAAGTTATAAACGGTTTATTTTAATATATATATATATTATAAAATGCCTGTGGATAAATTCGGACATACTGATGTTGGATACTCGGAAAGAGTAATTGCTGGCGGAGTTACACTGTCTCAAGCAAATGCTACTTTCCTTCGTTTGGATGGAACAAACGCTGCAACTGGAAATATTAATTTGGATTCTCATAAACTTGTCAACGTGTTAGAACCTACTAACCCCCAAGATGGTGCTACCAAAAATTACGTAGATAATGCTCATAAAAAGTGTTATCTCGGATATATACCTAATTTAGAAACCGACGAGAGTAGTACCGGTTTCGTCGCTAGTGCGCACATAGACGGATATCGAGCGTACGGGGCGTTTAATAGTCTTAACGCTGATGGTTTGAACGGATCTTGGGTTTCTAATGATTCTTTAAATAATTGGATACAGATAAAATGTCCCGAGCCGGTTAAAATTTGGAGAATCGCGTTGAAAGCTATCGATAATGTAGACAGAATAACCAGGGCCCCTTGGACCATATCAGGGCGTAACGATGGCGATTCGACATTTACGACGTTATTTACGATGACGACTCCGTTATTGAGAACCGGAACTGCGCCGTCATTTTTCAATATTTCAACGAATACTGCGTATCAGTATTACAGATTTACGAAAACACTTCCCGGTGGGATTTATATTAGCAGTCGGATTAACGTAGGACTTCATAGCATACAATTATACATATACGATACTTAAATCGATAAGTATAATTGCCCTCCTTTGAGCTCATGAGCTCACCAGACGGTTTATTTTAATATAAATAAAATATATATACATTGTATATATATATATATATACTAAATATGCCTGTGGATAAATTCGGACATACTGATGTTGGATATTCAGAAAGAGTAATTGCAGGGGGAGTTACATTGTCTCAAGCAAATGCTACTTTCCTTCGTATGGATGGAACAAATGTTGCGACCGAGAATATTAATTTAGACTCTCATAAGCTTGTCAACGTGTTAGATCCTACTAACCCGCAAGATGGTGCTACCAAAAATTACGTAGATATTAATAGCGGTGTAAATAAAGTTTCTAAGACTGGTGACGTTATGACCGGCAATCTATTTTTAAGTGTGGGCTCGGATCGTCAACGTAATATAGGGTGTAAGGATCTACGCGGAAACAAACTGTTTGCTTTGATCTTGGGTAATCTGTCAAACAAAATAGAAGGTTATTTAAACCAACCTATTATGTTGCAATCGATCGAAGGTTTCTTGTGCAAAGTGGGAACGGAAAATATAATACGATTCGGTAAATCGTCCAGCGACCATAAAATCGATGTTTACCAAGATATCGCGATGAGACAAAAATCTATAACCGATTTAAAAAGCCCCGTTAATCCTCAAGATGCCTCCACCAAAAATTACGTCGATAACGCTCTTACTAGAGCGGATAATAAAAAGTGCCATATCGGATACATACCTAATTTGGAGGCTGACGAAAGTGTTACCGGATTTATTGCAAGTGCTAGTTCAATTGTTACTGACAAGTATCAAGCGTATGGAGCTTTCAATAGTCTAAATGCAGATGGTGCTAATGGAACATGGATAGCGGATAGTAGATCAATCCTAAATGTCTGGCTGCAGATAAAATGTCCTGAGCCTGTTAAAATTTGGAGAATTGCGTTGAAAGCGATAAGACGCAACAGAGGCGCATACCAGATTACAAGCTGGATTTTAAACGGAAGTAACGATGGATCAACGTTTACGGAATTACTAAGATCGACGCAGGCATTATTAAACATCGATTCTGCTCCTTCATTTTTTAATCTTTCAACGAATACTGCGTACCAGTATTACAGACTTTCTGTAACAAGCAACCCCAGTCACACTGTGGTAGGAGTATAAGTCCTACAGTTGTACGTATACGATACATAAATCGGGGCTAGGTACCGTTATAAAACATTTTCAAGGTCAAGGTCATATTCAAGGTCAAATTTTAGGTTAAGGTCATTTTCAGGGTCGAGGTCAAACGTCAAGGTCAAGGTCAAGTATACTACTACTACTACTACTACTACCACCAGTATTTCCAGTATTTCAATATTTCCACATAGGTCCCATATTCCCACATTGAACCCATATTGCCCACATAGAACCCATATTGCCACACAGAACTCATATTGCCCACATAGAACCCATATTTCCCACATAGAACCCATATTGCCATGTTAGGTCCATATTTCCATGTAAGGTCCATATTTTCAATGTAAGGCCCATATTTCCCACATCGAACCCATATTGCCAACATAGAACCCATATTGCCCACATGGAACCCATATTGCCCACATAGAACCCATATTCCAATGTAAGGCCCATATTGCCATGTAAGGACCATATTACCATATAAGACCCATATTTCCCACATAGAACCTATATTTCCAACATAGTACCCATATTGCCATGCAAGGTCCATATTGCCATATAAGGTCCATATTCCCATCTAAGGCCCATATCCCCGGCTGGCAGCCATGATCCGCAGCCATCGATTCAGCCATAACGAGCGTGTTAGCAAGAAGATTGACCTAATATAAAAATTTTCGCGACTTCTGTCTGTTTTCTCCAATTTTTACCGAGTAGCAGGGCTGAAGTCGAGGGTATACGTGGGTATACAGCGTGTACTCACCTCTAGAGACCGTATACTCACCTCACAAAATATTTATATTTATTTATATTAAAATACTGTAGCGTATACTCACAAAATACTATAGCGTATACTCACCTCTAATTTGTTTCGGAAAACTAATCGGTAGCGTATACTCACCTCTAATTTTACCACTACAGCCCTGCCGAGTAGCGTAGCCTATATGTAATCATTCTGTTTCAGCCATCTAGTGACCTACTAACTACCCCAACATCACATTACAACCCAGTTCTAGCCAATTACACAGTGGTTCATCTTAAGCGCTGGTCCATCTTTTGCAACTTTCCCACAAATCGCGGAAAAATATGCTGCCCCGTGCGGTTTTGCGAAATATCAGCCAAGCCGCACGGGGCAGCAACCCAAAACTTGTCACGTCGAGACGAAATCTGTCACCAACGAAAATTTCCGTCACGGATCTTTTTCGTGACGAGTTGGAGGGTGAAGGTCGGATATTTTGTTCGCATTCATCGACGCACGACACAGCGTCCAATCTGCTGCTAGACTGATTGTTGCGACGCCTGGTGAACGGCAAGGCTAGAAGATGCATTTACTATAACAACACTAGGCCTACAGACAGTCTACAGCAGGGGTGGGCAACATACGGCCCGCGGGCCGGATCCGGCCCTCCGGGGACTTTTCAACCGGCCCTTGACATGTCTTTAATGTTAGCATTGTATTTGGCACTTTTATCCGGCCCTACATGAATGTCTGGATCTCTGTACGTAGGCCGACATTAAAACAAGTATGGTTGCTTTAATGTTCGAAGTGGCAATTGAAATTTCATTAGAAAGATTAATTGTCATTTGTTAGTCTGCATCTGCTTCTGCATTTTGTTAGTTTCATCTTTGAGAAGAACTGCTCACAAATATAGGTGCTTGGAAACAGTGCAACCATTTTCAGGGCATGAAATATAAATGAAGATGGCTTCCAAAGTTTCGAACCTACCCACTCTGTGGCATTGTTTAATGCAGAAAGTAATTACATTGATGAATGAGTAGTGAACTAGTTGACTAGATTAGAGGCCGGATTCTTAATAAATTAGAAACATATGTTTTAATGTCGGCCTACGTACAGAGATCCAGACATTCATGTAGGGCCGGATAAAAGTGCCAAATACAATGCTAACATTAAAGACATGTCAAGGGCCGGTTGAAAAGTCCCCGGGGGCCGGATCCGGCCCGCGGGCCGTATGTTGCCCACCCCTGGTCTACAGGATAACAGTTACTGTTGAAAACATATGTTGTATAAAAATAACATTTTTAAACAGTATATCAAATATTGCGATAGCAATAATTTTCTGTTAAAGATGTGAAACACTCTTATAACGCGTTCTAATCTTGCACAGCCAAATTTTATCAATGGCGCAGTGGTGTAGGTCAATGCCTTAGAACCGAACGACCGTGGGTTCGAATCCAACTAAGTCCGTGTTTATTTGTTTTTATTTTTTTTTGTGGAGAATGCTAACAGAACACCGCTGTGGCTGTGCAACAGTGTATTGAACGATCATGATGATAGAAAGAGAGCTGAAGATATTATAAAGGTGATTTCGAGTTGTCTAACATAGACGATAGAGGCGAATCGGCTCGAAACGTGCAGTGAGGAGACAGACAGACATACATACAGACAGACAGGCAGACAGACATGCATACAGACAGAGACAGTGTGTGCGGTCTTTGTTTTTTAAGAAGGGAATCTTCTGTTGTGGAGAGACATACATACATACAGACACACAGGCAGAGACAGTGTGTGTGTGTGTGTGTGTGTGTGTGTGTGTGTGTGTGTGTGTGTGTGTGTGTGTGTGTGTGTGTGTGTGTGTGTGTGTGTGTGTGTGTGTGTGTGTGTGTGTGTGTGTGTGTGTGTGTGTGTGTGTGTGTGTGTGTGTGTGTGTGTGTGTGTGTGTGTGTGTGTGTGTGTGTGTGTGTGTGTGTGTGTGTGTGTGTGTGTGTGTGTGTGTGTGTGTGTGTGTGTGTGTGTGTGTGTGTGTGTGTGTGTGTGTGTGTGTGTGTGTGTGTGTGTGTGTGTGTGTGTGTGTGTGTGTGTGTGTGTGTGTGTGTGTGTGTGTGTGTGTGTGTGTGTGTGTGTGTGTGTGTCACTTGTCTGAAATAAGCTATGGTTCGCCGCAACAGAATTCCATAAAAATGTCAACCAGCACGAAACTCGCATTTCCACGAGCACGTAATAATTACTATTGTCCAGAAACTTCGTGCCATTTATACACGCATGCACAGGCAATCACACAGACGTGTCACGTGACCGCTCTTCATTAACCGCTCTTCATTAACCGATCTTCATTAACCGATCTTCATTAACCGAACGTATCTAGCTAAATATTACCAGATCGTATTTTACAAGTACTTTCACGCGACGTCAACAGATCACAATCGCTCCTCCGATAGCCACAAAATTAACTAATTAATTAATTAATTGATTAATTAATTAATTAATGGCCTGTTAATTAATTAATGAGCGTAATGAGCCTAATTAGGTAACTGTTCCAGAGGCCTACTTCCTTTTCTACTGCTGTGGAGTGCCTTGTAGCAGAAATTCAGTCTTTGATGGGTTAAGGAGGAGTTTATTTGCTGCCATCCAAGACTGTACCTCGTCAAAGACAGCAGACAACAGCTGCACAGATGAGTTACATGACAGACTGTCAAATGAAATGTAGATTTGAGTATCATCAGCATAGAAATGATATCCCAGTGAATGACTACCCAGCAATGTTCCTAGTGGTGTGGTGTATAATGTATACAAAAGAGGACCAAGCACAGAACCCTGTGGAACACCACATGCCAACAAAGTACTAGATGAATAATTACCATTTAAATACACTGACTGAGTGCGTGGACTAAGATAAGTAGGCCTACTAAGCCAATTTAATGCAGGACCAGAGATCCGAAACCAGTGCTTGAGGCGATGAAGAAGACGATAATGATCCTTCAAAGCGCTGCCATTCTCAATTATATACTCAGAAGTCATGTTCAATCGCTAGATGGCCTACGCGCTTGTTGAATTATAGCGTAAGGTCATCGTAACTCACACCCGCTAAACACTAAAATTACACATATACAAAATCCAAGAATACATTTAACACTCGCTTTAAAACACCGCCATTCTCAGCTACATATTAAATTTTACCAATCGTTTCACCTCATGGATAGCAATTCGGTCAAGCCACCGTATTGTTTCCATCAACGACCCTTGCACTCGCAAGATGTGGCTAGTATGGACATCACTACATTAAATCCATTGCTCCAGTTTAGACACCTTTTAAACCACTTCATACCGATCTATAGATGTTCGTCAATCGCGTTTAATCTCAAGCTTTTCGTCCTTCAATCATGTGAAAGTTAAGGTCGTCGTCAACAAAACGGACATCGAGAAGATGTTTTTAAATACAAAGCTAGGCTTCGTTTGAATTAAGGTATCTTCAAATTATTTCTTTCTGATTCTAGTTTAAAGATAGAACTGTAATGAGATGTCGCCTTCGTGCGCATCTTCGAGCTGTCTCCCTCGGGCAGCAGGTTCTTCAACTTCCGGTTCCTGTTCAGATGAGGACCTCCTGAATGACTCGTTGTTCAAGTGCCACGCCTCGAGGTTCATGCAAGCTGTCGACCTCGTCCTTCTCAACCTCGACGCGCTCGATATAAACATTACTAAGAACCTTACCGGTTGGGCCGCCATCATGCGGGGGTAAACAACTTCCGGTTGGACTACCACGACGTCTTCGAGGCGGCGATGATGGACGTCTGGCGAATGGTTCTCGGTCGGAGGAGGTTCGACCGGAAGTGCAAGAGCACCTTGAGGAAGATCTTCCGAGTGATTACTACGAAGGTTCTCGAGGGTTACCGGCTGCAGCAGCTGAGCGCTAGTTCTACGATGGACAGCATCCCTACGACGATATCCATGCTCAGCTCGGATGATGAAACAAGACCAACGTCCGTTTCCTAGGTCTATCCATTCAACCATTCGTCCTTGCATCCATCCATCCATCCATCCATCCATCTATCCATCCATCCATCCATCGCAGTCTTAACCTGGGAATTTTGGTCTATCTGTCTGAAAGATTAGATGGCGGTCAACGCAACAGACAGCCACAAGGTGTCGCCAAACACTTAAGAATTCTACATAAAACCCACAGTTCCAGTTAGACACCTTTAAAACACTGCTAATCTCAGCTTTATATTCACCAATCGCGAACAGTTGTTCGATTTGAACCCTCGTAAACCTTACATCCACGCGACACATTTTCCGCCGGTGTGCTGCACAGCATCGCTACTCGTGTCGAAAAGAAAACATATCCAATATATTAAGAGAAAAGTGTAAATTCTTTAAATGAGAATTTAATATTAAGAACCTGCTTGGTGTGGGCTGCATACAAAGTGAAGTATTCAGACTGGTCAGTCATAAATTATTAGTAAAGGAAAGGTATTGTAGGGTGAAATATTTATATGTAGGCCTAATGTTGTCTATGGACTTTGATATGTAATTCTAAATTTGTTTAGGTTTTTAGCTGTTGGTTTGAAATATGTCACCTTGTCACCTTGTGCTGTCAACTCCTGGAGCGCTAGCGATCGCCATGACACACATTCTCCATTGCTTCCTATTCGAAGTCAGGTCCCTTAGTGCTTCCAGATTCATGCCAGTTACATCGTGAATCTCATCCACTGTTGAAATATGTACATACTATAAATATGTTATAGGTTATTTTCCTTTTTTCACCCATTTGTATATATTATGTTAACCCTCGGGCTACCAAGGGGGGGGTGGTTACCACCCCCCCCTACGTTTTTCTGGAAAAACTTTTTTTTGCACATGGAATATAATTTTGACATTTTAGGTAGCTGTAGGGGGTCCATTTGCGCAAATTTTGAGGTAAAAGTCATGATGATATCCCACGCCATAAAAAAGTTATACCCGATATAGCCTAGGTACCACTTATGAAATCAGGAATTTCTCTCGTCAGCTGTTAGCTGTTGTCGACTATAAAGGTATTCATTATTCTTTCTGGAAGAGAAACAACTATGCCATTCTTTAGAGGGAATTTAGGGTTATATTTACTTGCTTAGTTATTTGTCTTTTGATAACCGGAAGTGATCATAATGAATAATAATACGCTTTTTCAGTGTGAAAATCACTGATGCAATATCACAACGTAAACCGATATGGTTGGGTATGGGGAAGGGCTATAAACAGTTGAAGCAGAATACTAACAGAGTAAAGTAGTGCTGTGAAGTGTTCAAGAAGCCGGTTTGCAGGAAGCATTCGCACAAAACAATGAAAGTAACTTGCAACAACTGCAAGGACCACTGACGTATTTGACTGCCGGGAAAAATTACATAATTTCTTGTTTCATGTTGATATAGCTGCACACCTTTAGGTTTTGCCTGTAACTAAAACAGACTTTGGAATAGTTTGTATTGTTGAAAATTAAGCCTCATTATATTTATTATATTTAGAATATTCTTGGATACATAGTTCATTTTCAAAACCCACATCATTTATATATTTTTGTCCAGGTATTTACGTAACAATCGTAATTGTCTATGGGCATATATATATACACACACATATACCGGTAATAATGTGTGTGTGCATATATATATATATATATATATATATATATATATATATATATATATATATATATATATATATATATATATATATATATATCAGTCTTGCGTGTCGATGTAGGGCCTTACGTCATAATATTAATTGATCAATAGTACAAATTGTGTGCGATAATATCAGATATCGTTAAATGGACCGGTGCCTTTGTTAAAAACTATATAATTTCGAGATGCATTCACATATTTTACAACTAAATATACCATTCTTTTCAGAAATGAATGCTGAATCAAATGCTGTATTACATGATATGATATCTTAAACCAAACACGAAATTCCGGGGGGGGGTGGTAACCACCCCCCCCTTGGTAGCCGATGTCGCAAAAAAACCTTGGTAGCCTGAGGGTTAATATTGCTTATTTGTTTTGATTACTTGTGTAGTAATTTATAACTAAAGCAAGAATCACATGTCAAAATTCCATATTAAATAAATAATCAATAAGCTGTACTAAAAATTAAGAGTAATAGCTTAAGAATCTCTTATCATATTATAGTTCTGTTTTATTTTGTGAATCTGTGACATTTAATTTGCGGTAGTGTTTCGTGTTTTGATGAAGGTATCAGTCGATGTTGCCCTAGGTCTCTGTCCTGCTTGCTGAGGCTAAGAGATGATTATCATACGATAAATTATGAAATGGCAGCCATCCATCCATCCATCCATCCATCCATCCACCCATCCACTCATCCATCCATCCATCCACTCATCCATCCATCCATCCATCCATCCATCCATCCATCCATCCATCCATCCATCCACTCATCCATCCACTCATCCATCCACTCATCCATCCACTCATCCATCCACTCATCCATCCACTCATCCATCCACTCATCCATCCATCCATTCATCCACTCATCCATCTGTGGCACACAATTATACTCATTCACGGCTATCAACCATTCATTCATTCTAAGCATTGATATAGCGCCGCTTCACGACATCAATCCACAGGCCCTCGATGGACTCCCCTGAATCACCGGAGGATGCTGACCTTCTCAAGAAGATTCAAACTCACGCACTCTGCATTAGATGGTAAGCACTATCAACCACTCAGCCATCCATTACGAATGAACAGAACTGATGCTGGGCTTAGTTGCGTTTGAAGTCGACCTTAGCCTATGTCAGATATCTAGAATTGACCTAGCGATTGAGGGAGATTGGTTTATTTATATAGCTGTAAATGACGCGTTTTAAAGGTGTTTAACTGGAACTGAATAGCGGATGAGAGGAAGTCTCGGAAATATCAGGCCCTCCAGGGAACTCATTTTTTTGTCCCGCTCGCTCTGGAAACTTTGTGCCCTGGAGAGCACTGTCAACCACTCAGCCATCCATGAACAGATGTTGGGCTTAATTGTTGCGTTTGAAGTCGACCTTAGCCTATGTCAGATATCTAGAATTGACCTAGCGATTGAGGGAGATTGGTTTATTTATATAGCTGTAAATGACGCGTTTTAAAGGTGTTTAACTGGAACTGAATAGCGGATGAGAGGAAGTCTCGGAAATATCAGGCCCTCCAGGGAACTCATTTTTTTGTCCCGCTCGCTCTGGAAACTTTGTGCCCTGGAGAGCACTGTCAACCACTTAGCCATCCATGAACAGATGTTGGGCTTAATTGTTGCGTTTGAAGTCGACCTTAGCCTATGTCAGATATCTAGAATTGACCTAGCGATTGAGGGAGATTGGTTTATTTATATAGCTGTAAATGACGCGTTTTAAAGGTGTTTAACTGGAACTGAATAGCGGATGAGAGGAAGTCTCGGAAATATCAGGCCCTCCAGGGAACTCATTTTTTTGTCCCGCTCGCTCTGGAAACTTTGTGCCCTGGAGAGCACTGTCAACCACTTAGCCATCCATGAACAGATGTTGGGCTTAATTGTTGCGTTTGAAGTCGACCTTAGCCTATGTCAGATATCTAGAATTGACCTAGCGATTGAGGGAGATTGGTTTATTTATATAGCTGTAAATGACGCGTTTTAAAGGTGTTTAACTGGAACTGAATAGCGGATGAGAGGAAGTCTCGGAAATATCAGGCCCTCCAGGGAACTCATTTTTTTGTCCCGCTCGCTCTGGAAACTTTGTGCCCTGGAGAGCACTGTCAACCACTTAGCCATCCATGAACAGATGTTGGGCTTAATTGTTGCGTTTGAAGTCGACCTTAGCCTATGTCAGATATCTAGAATTGACCTAGCGATTGAGGGAGATTGGTTTATTTATATAGCTGTAAATGACGCGTTTTAAAGGTGTTTAACTGGAACTGAATAGCGGATGAGAGGAAGTCTCGGAAATATCAGGCCCTCCAGGGAACTCATTTTTTTGTCCCGCTCGCTCTGGAAACTTTGTGCCCTGGAGAGCACTGTCAACCACTCAGCCATCCATGAACAGATGTTGGGCTTAATTGTTGCGTTTGAAGTCGACCTTAGCCTATGTCAGATATCTAGAATTGACCTAGCGATTGAGGGAGATTGGTTTATTTATATAGCTGTAAATGACGCGTTTTAAAGGTGTTTAACTGGAACTGAATAGCGGATGAGAGGAAGTCTCGGAAATATCAGGCCCTCCAGGGAACTCATTTTTTTGTCCCGCTCGCTCTGGAAACTTTGTGCCCTGGAGAGCACTGTCAACCACTTAGCCATCCATGAACAGATGTTGGGCTTAATTGTTGCGTTTGAAGTCGACCTTAGCCTATGTCAGATATCTAGAATTGACCTAGCGATTGAGGGAGATTGGTTTATTTATATAGCTGTAAATGACGCGTTTTAAAGGTGTTTAACTGGAACTGAATAGCGGATGAGAGGAAGTCTCGGAAATATCAGGCCCTCCAGGGAACTCATTTTTTTGTCCCGCTCGCTCTGGAAACTTTGTGCCCTGGAGAGCACTGTCAACCACTTAGCCATCCATGAACAGATGTTGGGCTTAATTGTTGCGTTTGAAGTCGACCTTAGCCTATGTCAGATATCTAGAATTGACCTAGCGATTGAGGGAGATTGGTTTATTTATATAGCTGTAAATGACGCGTTTTAAAGGTGTTTAACTGGAACTGAATAGCGGATGAGAGGAAGTCTCGGAAATATCAGGCCCTCCAGGGAACTCATTTTTTTGTCCCGCTCGCTCTGGAAACTTTGTGCCCTGGAGAGCACTGTCAACCACTCAGCCATCCATGAACAGATGTTGGGCTTAATTGTTGCGTTTGAAGTCGACCTTAGCCTATGTCAGATATCTAGAATTGACCTAGCGATTGAGGGAGATTGGTTTATTTATATAGCTGTAAATGACGCGTTTTAAAGGTGTTTAACTGGAACTGAATAGCGGATGAGAGGAAGTCTCGGAAATATCAGGCCCTCCAGGGAACTCATTTTTTTGTCCCGCTCGCTCTGGAAACTTTGTGCCCTGGAGAGCACTGTCAACCACTTAGCCATCCATGAACAGATGCTGGGCTTAATTGTTGCGTTTGAAGTCGACCTTAGCCTATGTCAGATATCTAGAATTGACCTAGCGATTGAGGGAGATTGGTTTATTTATATAGCTGTAAATGACGCGTTTTAAAGGTGTTTAACTGGAACTATGTGCAGAACAACTGAATGATGAACCAGGATTTGAAGGAATGATACTGCACATGAAATCAGAGGCAATGCCACTCAGCAACTCAAGCAGACAGTGCAACAAAACTCTGTCCCTCTGTGTGTCTGGATGTCTGTCTGCCTCTCATTATCAGAGAACAGTGTTTAGCGACACCATACGGCTACCAGGTCTGTTGAAGTAGTCAAGTATCAATTGGATGGATGGATCCAGCGTTTAATGGAATCTTGTGGCAAAAAAGGCCGTTGACGTCAACAGAAATTATTTTGGCATATTACTGCTCTGGAAGCGTCATTTCTCAGTATAGATATTGCGATTCAACGCGATTGGTGAATATGTAGCGGAAATAGTAGCATTTGAAAGATGTCCAACTGCAGTCGTGGATTTGATCCAATAGCAATTAATGTTACCACACATTTTGTGGGTTAGCGTCGACACAGGATAATTTATAACAGTCAGGATTCCCGTTCGTGATCTAAAGATTGAACGCCGTTGGTACATATGTAGCTACGAGCGGCAACCTTTTAAAGGTGTCTCACTGCAGTCGTGGATTTAATGCAGCAGCATTTAGTATTTCATTCATTCATTCATTCATTCATTCATTCGAAGATTTATATAGCGCCTCTTCAATGGAACTACTCAGAGGCGCTACCGACACCAGCACGTTCATTTAAGACAGTTTTAAGTTTTGCAAGAAATATGCAAGAGGTGACCCCCGGCCACACGCGGAGCTGTAAAGGAAGTCTATTCCAGACTACCGGGCCCACCACTGCAAAAGCTCGACTTTGCATAGTCGTGGAAAGAGCAAATGGAACTAAAAGTACCCCTTTTTCCGCTGAGCGGAGGGAACGTCGGCCTTGGACATCTGAAACTGTGCAGCATGGCTCTCGAAGGTAAGCAGAGGCAGGGCCCTGACAACATCGCCATACTAAGGCAGCGATCCTGTATTCTATTGCGTAAGTGCATAGGAAGCCAGTGAAGGACCTCCAGCATATATCTAGAGACTTGGCCATGTTAATGAATATGCCCAATGAGACGGGCTGCAGAGCGCAGAACTCGCTGTAAACACTCTATGCGACTAGATGGAAGACCAAAATAAAGCGATGAGCAGTAATCAAGGCGGGCTGTGACGAAGGAGTGAACCAGTGTAGCAGTGGCACTGGGCGTTAGAAGTATAATATGTAACTGAGAATGCCAGCATTTTGAAGGTGTCTAACTGCAGTCGTCAATTTAATGCAGCATCATTTAGTGTTTAGCGACATCTTGTGGGTTAACGTCGACCTTATCCTACAGGGAAAACACTGGCGGAGCTTGGCGATTGAGCGCGAGTGGTGAATATATGTAGCTGAGAATGCCCGCGTTTTAAAGGTTTCTAAATGCAGTGGGTGGGTGGGTGGGTTGGTGGGTGGGTGGGTTGGTGTGTGGGTGGATGGACGGATTGATGGATGGATGGATGGATGGATGGATGGATGGATGGATGGATGGATGGATGGATGGATGGATGGATGGATGGATGGATGGATGGATGGATGGAACTAAGAAATACACGCTTGTTTTCTTTCATCATCTGAGCTGAGAACCTTGGAAGTGATCAGTCGGAAGATCTTCCTCCAGGCGCGCCTGCACTTCCGGTCGAACCTCCTCTGACCGAGAACCATCCGCCAGACGTCCATCATCGCCGCCTCGAGAACGTCGTGGTAGTCCAGCCGGAAGTTGTTGATCCTCGCATTATGGCGGTCCAACCGGATGTGGTTCTGAATTACTATGGAAGTTGAAAAGACTTCTGACCGAAGGAGAAAGCTCGAAGATGCGCAGAAAAACGCGAGACCCGTTGCCGGCGACATCTCGTGAGATCTCGCCCCAAGTCTCTTGGATCGAGAGTCGTTCTGAGTTGGACAGGAACTCGTGATGGGGAATAGACGAACGGCGATGAAATACACCCTATCACAACACCCTTCCATTCTTTCCTTTTCTTCTTTCCTTGTTTCCTTTCTTCTTTCATTCCTTCCTGCTTTCCTTACTTACTACCATCCTTTCTTTCATGTTTCCCTTCTTCCTTATTTTCTTCCCACTTTATTCCTTACTTCCATCCTTGTTTCCTTCCTTCCTACCTACCTTCCTTCCTTCCTTCTTTCCTTCCTGATGAGCTTGAATGTAATTATATAACATGTGAAGCAGAGATGATCAAACTACGGCCCGTGGGCCAGATCCGGCTGGCGAAATTCAATTCTTCAGAAAATGGATTTTGGGAAACTTGTTACTGCATGTTCACAGTTGCATTCATCTCATTAGTAACAGACAATGATCATTTGCGTTACGCTCCTCCTTTATCCCATCAGTGGCGGAATTCATCTAGCGACTCTTAGAACCCTACCCGTTAATTCTTAATTGCACACCACAGAGGGTCATTTCCAAACCCCCTCATTTAAGCCAGTGTGATTATATTGTGCATATTATATTTAGCATTTTCTTTCACAATTCACTTTGTGGGTTTCTAGTAAAGTAAGTTCTGGTTTATTGTGAGACTTGTGACCATTTGAATTCTATACTAATAAATTTAGTGATGTCATCACTTTAAGGTGTTTAGGCTTTCTATTGAATTTTTGAATATTTTCAGTCTACAAAATACGGATAAAATATTCAACTCCACATGGATCAACTTCATCAAAGTCTAACTCCGTAGTCTTTTTTCTGCAATTCACGCGGCTCAAGACAATGAAATATAATACAACACAACACAATAGAATACGACTGTATATAGAAGTTCATGACTTAATGGGACATTACTTAGTTTTAGCGATATCCTGTGGATATCAGTTACGTTGAAGTCGATCTTACTCTTCCTACCAAATTGCAGACTTTCACTAAGCGATTATTATTTATTATTATTCCAAAGTTTAACGACATCTTATGACTACAAAGGCCGTGTAAAGAACCAATAATATTATAAGTATACATTATTAGTCATCGATTATATCCAATAAAGAAAGAGATGAAGATAAAGATGGAGATAAAGATAAAGACACCGTCAGAGACGACACTTGGTGCTTTGGGTATGTCTTGGGACGATGCTTGAGGACTGGCAATGGACAGAATAGAGAAGCTGAAGATAAAGATAGATATGAAGCGCGATTAACAAACATTTATAGACGGGAATGACAGAATTTAAAAGGTGTCTAACTGGAATTGGATTTTTATGTAGCAATATTTAATGTATAGCGACTGCTTGTGGAAATTAGTTGCGTTTTCGATCTTAACCTAAATAGAAATCCTCGTGTATAATTGTATGTATTATTACGATAGGTTATATAGCATCGTCAGTAGTAAGCCACTACTAGGATGCTTTGCACGGTCCACTGTCAACGCAAATGATAAGAGTCACATAGCAAGTACAGTTTTAAATGTTTAACTTAATTACTCGTTAAAATTAACTAGGCCTTTTAACTACCATCGTACTTTGCTACTGTGCTATACCGGTACAAGTTTTCAGTGTTTGCGACATCTAATTGCTGGCAGGGCTGTTCACATCACCCTCCTCATTTCTCTAGGCTTGCGACTGGCACCACCAGAGTACGGAGTAAACCGCAGAAGATTATGTAGCGTTGGTTTTATTTCGGAACTAGTGGACGATTAGTTGCTATTTAACGAAACTTTTTCATAACAAAGACGACTGGCGTCACCTCCTTCTTTCTCCAGGCTTGGGACTGGCACTATCAGAGTACGACTGGTAGACGAACGCCATTGTTGCTGATATAAACCTGGGAATTAATTGTTGTAAAAGTGCTTAATTGGCGCTAATTATCAGTCGATTTCTCCATTCAGTTTTCTGTTGAATGCCATCCGTCTCCAGTCGGGTGTTCCAGTCATCTACTTCCGCCTGAACGGGACGGTGTTTCACCCGTCCAATCGCCTGTCCAGAACCCATCTTGGGGTCTTCATCCGCCGAATAGGTCCACTGGTTAAGACACAGAGTCATTAAAGAGTAACTTGCCAATCAATAGTTGTGTGAGATTCCTCGGCGTTTGGTACTTAGTTCATCCCGTGCAGGTCATCTGTCTATCCTGTCCATTGCCAGTCCTCAAGCATCGTCCCAAGATATACCCAAAGCACCAAAAGACGTCTCTGACGGTGTCTGCCTGGTGAATTCTGTGGTCTTCCACTTCTCATTTTACTTTTTGGTAACAACCAACTAATCATATATCACAGCTTTATTGAATCCACGACTGCAGTTAGACACCTTTAAATCGTAGCTACCCTGAAGTACATATTTACCAACGCGTCTAATAGCCAGATCAAGTATCTCAAATCTTCTGTGCATGGTAAGGTCGTCGTTAACCGGACTGACTCTCACAAGGTGTCGCTAAAACCTAAAGGCAGAAGAACAGTCCATTGAATTGGCCTGAGAGGCATCCATGAGTATGAAGTGTTAGCGACTTCGTTTTCTTAGCCTCGGATTATGAGGGTGGATGGCGTCTCATCTTCCCAATGACAGTGTACTGTCACTGTATTCGTTATAGCTGAGTTGGCTGGGGGCGCGGACTGACCAGAAATTTCGAACCAAATTCATAGCTTAGCGGGGAATTTAACCCCCTACCTCTCCATTGACTCCTATTTGCAAGGGAGCATGCGGATCGCAGTTCGCCTTCCGAAAGTGGCTTTTTTCAGAGATTTAAATCTCGGGCTAGCACAGCCCGTACACAGACTTTAAATAGCGTGGCATCTTTTTAAACGGGAAGCGGTGGTGAAGGATATCACCCGACCAGTTCTTTGAAAAATGAGCAGGGTCGAGGTCATACGAGTGCATATACATTTAGATTAGCAAACATGCACGATAATCACTACACCATCGAGCACTAACACTAAATAATAATAATCCATTAAATCGTGAACTTTCATACATAGTTGTATCGCATTGTACTCAAATCTCTATTTAAATTGTATTGTATTGCGTTATGATTATATAGGAGCTGAAGACAAAATTCACGACTCAAGTTAGACACCTTTAAAACGGAGCTATTTTCAGCTACATATGCATCAGTCGCGCTAAAACTCTGGATTTTCTGATCGTCTCATAGTGTTAAGGTCGATGTCAACTCAACTGATGCCCAGAAGATGTCGCTTACCAATAAATAGTAGTGTTGTATTGCATTGTATTGTGTGGTTTCATGTCTTATTGTTTGTGTTTCATTGTATGGTTCTGGACCAGTGGTTATTATTTACTTATCTATCTATTCATTTACATGTATCTATCTGTTCGTACTCTGACAGTGCCAGTCCCAAGCCTGGATAAAGGAGGAGGGCGACGCTAATCATCTTTATGACACGGCGTCGTTAAACTGAAACTACTACTAATCTCTGGATTCCTCGGATCCTCTCCTTATAGTGTAACTTTAAGGTCGATGTCAACTCAACTGATACCCAGAAGATGTCGCTTAGCAATAAATACTAGTGTTGTATTGCATTGTATTGTGTGGTTTTCATATCGTAATGTTTGTGTTTCGTTGCATGGTTCTGCTCGCCAATTGAAGGGCTTGCCTCAATAACCAGGTATGTCGACATACCTGGTTTATGTGAAAAAGTATGCCAGCGTGCTTGGAATATCGTGTTCTATATACCCTGCAAATTAGGTACAAATCTGATTACTTTTTAATTGGCGTTTGGATAAAGCAGTTTGTCGACATATGGTATTTAGCAGCCGGCAGCATTACTCCAATGCAATAACCAGGTATGATAACAAAAATTGTCGTTTTTTAGTGTGATCTTTGTATTAAAACTGGTGCAATAATCAGGTTATTTGACATACCCGGTTATTGTCTCTTACTTACTCTACAATTCACTGATTTTGCGTTATTTTTTTCTTACTGTAATGTAGCTATGATGACTTACCTTCTTATTGCACAATTAATTTGTACTGTGTGCTAGTCACCATTTGGTGCAAGAATAAGGTATGTCGACTAACAGCAGACGATTTTTGCTTCATACTGGGTTATTGATTGTCAATAACCAGGTATGAAGCAAAATGTCGTTAAAAAAACATTAATGTTATCTTTTGCATTGCATTATGTAACAATTTCGTGAAAGACAATAATAACTCACATGGTGCTTCAAACAGCTTGTCGATATCTCGTAAAATGGCTTAGATACAACAGTTTGAAGTGTCAAATCTTTGAAGCCATTTTCCCAAAACTCACAAAATCCGACATACCTGTTATTGCTGCAAGCCCTTCAATTGTCGTTAATACAATAAATTCGCCTCTCCAGTTTAGACACCTTTTCAACGCTTTCATTCCGAGCTATAGATATTTGACAATCACGTTTAATTGCCAACTATGTTATTTACTGCCTTGGTGAAAGATAATGTCGTCGTCAACTGAACGGACATCGAGAAGATGTTAAACACAAAGCAAGGCTTCGTTTCAATTGCGGTATCTTCAAATGATTTCTTTCGGATCTTATTTTAAAGAAAGAACTGTTAAGAAGTGTCAGGGCATGACGTTTATAATAATGTACCTGACCAACATATTCGGAGACAAGAGGGAAACGTAGGTAATTAGGCCAAGAACCGAGTATTCTGCTGAGGACCATTGTTACTGTTGTTATTAAGGGATACAATCTGATGGTCGATGACTCTGAGCAATTGTGAGGGAAGAACTTGTTCTTAGTCGTCGTCAACCGTTTTGGTCAAGTGGCCGTCGTTGTTTCACTGGGAGAAGATGTTGCAGCATCCTCATCCTCAGCCTCATCCTCAACGGCAGCCGACGCAGACGCAGACGCTGACCTTGGTCATCTGCCATTCCACCAACCTCCATCATCTTACACTCTGTCTCCGCGTAGACGCTCAGTGGGTACTTGTGGGAGCGTGGTGGCTCAGTGGTAAGTTCGGCGCCTTGTGACCGGAGGGTTGCAGGTTCGAATCCCACTCTAGCCGCTGCGTACGGACCTTGGGCAAGTCCTTCACTCGCAATTGCGCTTCGGCGTGAAAATTCCGGCACAGTATCAAATGCTGTAGTCGGGAGCGCCTCTGAGTAGCAGTTGACTTCGAGAGGCGCTATAGAAATATCCGGAATAAATGTAAAAATAAAATGTTATACACTATACGGTAGACGGTCGCCATGGCGACAGCCGGAAGTAGACGCGGAACGATGAGTTTAACCATACCCTAACTGAAGCAGCGCAGAGATTTAAGCAGTGAAAGCCTGAAAGGCCCCATGGCCCCTTTGGGTCAAATTCGGAGGGATTGCACGGTGGCTTCTTTGGGTCAAAAGCGGATCGAAGGTTCCGTGATTCGACTGCTCGAGTTAAACAATTTTTACATGATTCATTCCCAGCTATAGATGCTCGCGATTAATCGCCAAATTTTCTAGAATTATCTGACAGGTCGTCATCAACGGAACCTATACGCACATAGTACTGATAAACAGTCAACAATTCTGCCTAAAACTAACGGTTCCACATAGACACCCTTAAAACAATGCCACTCTTAATACATATTCGCCAGTCGCACTCAATCGCTACCTGGATTTCCGTAGACGAAGTAAAAAAAACTACTGAACCTTAAGTTAAGGGGTCATCCACAAGATCTCACTTAACAGTAAACTATGTAACATAAAAGCCACACTTTCAGTTAGACACATTTAACACGCGTCACTCTCAGCTACATATTTACCAATCGAACGGTGTGAACTGTTAGAATAATTTCCGTCGGTGCCAACGACCGTTGTTGCCGTGAGATGTCGTTAAACTCTGAATCTATCAATCGACTGGATAGCGATAGCAGTTGCTTCTAATCGCCGTAGGATTTTGTCAAAGACCCTCGCAGTCACAAGATGTCGTTAGTTGAATGGACATTAATATCGCCAAATACCGCGTTGTCTTTTTAACTCGTTTCTTACAACCCTCAAAACTGTCTTGTTCGACCGGGGTTGGATGGGAGCGCTCCTGAGTAGTCAACCTTAAGGAAACACTACATAAAACTTAAGTAATATTAATATTAATAATGAAATCCACTCCGCTTAGACACCTTTTAAATGCTTCGCTTCTCAGCTATAGATATACGTCATTGGCGTTCATAAGCCAGGTTACACTCAGGATGATTGTGTGCGAAGGGTAAGGTCGTCGTCAACTGAACGGACATCGAGAAGATGTGAGGCTTCGTTTGAATTGCGGTATCTTCAAATGATTTCTTTCGGATTCTATTTTAAAAGAAGAACTCTAAACAAGAGTCAGGGCCTGAAGTTTAGCATGATAGAATAATAATAATAATAATAATAATAATAATAATAATAATATAATAATAATAATAATAATAATAATAATAATAATAATAATAATAATAAAAATAATAATAATAATAATAATAATAATAATAATAATAATAATAATAATAATAATAATAATAATAGGGTCAACGTGGGTAATTAGGCCAACGTATGTAATAAAGCCAATGTCGGTAATAAGGCCAATGCAGGTAATAAGAACAACGTCGGTAAATTAGGCCACCGTAGGTGATTAGGTCATCGTAGGCAAAAAGGCCAAATTACGTAATACGGTCAACTTCGGGTTAGGCCAGCGTCGATAATAAGATCAACGTTTTTAAACGCCTCTTATTATCTCTGCTCTTCCTCGCTGCCTACTACCCTCTTGGCTTCACCCCTTCAACATTCCCTTCCTCTCTACTCGCCTTCTTTGTTCCCCTAGATTTCTATCCTATTCCTTTGGCAATTTGGAATCTCAACTGCGATCATCATCATCATCATAACCGATTTCATTTTTTATCACCATTGTTGTTGCAATTGGAACGAAAGTAAATGCAAATGCTCGTAAGAGACTAAAAGTGATACGGAACAACCTCTTGTTGTTGTTATTATTATTTTATCATTAACACCATTATCATTATTATCAGTATTATTATTATCATTATGAAAATCGTCTTACTCGTCGCCATAGCAACCGTTCTGGTCAACTGGCCGCCGTTGTTCCCTCATCCGCATCCTCAGCCTTATCCATATCCTCAACTGCATCCTCAGCCGCAGTCGCAATTCCGTAGGGTTTTCGTCAAAGACACTGCTCGTCACAAGATGTGCTTAGAACAATTGACATTAACCCTCATGCTACCAAGGTTTTTTTGCGACATCGGCTACCAAGGGGGGTGGTTACCACCCCCCCCCCCGGAATTTCGTGTTTGGTTTAAGATATCATATCATGTAATACAGCATTTGATTCAGCATTCGTTTCTGAAAAGAATGGTATATTTAGTTGTAAAATATATGAATGCATCTCGAAATTATATAGTTTTTAACAAAGGCACCGATATTTAACGATATCTGATATTATCCCACACAATTTGTACTATTTGGATAAAAATATATAAATGATGTGGGTTTTGAAAATGAACTATGTATCCAAGAATATTCTAAATATAATGAATATAATGAGGCTTAATTTTCAACAATACAAACTATTCCAAAGTCTGTTTTAGTTACAGGCAAAACCTAAAGGCGTGCAGCTATATCAACATGAAACAAGAAATTATGTAATTTTTCCCGGCAGTCAAAAACGTCAGTGGTCCTTGCAGTTATTGCAAGTTACTTTCATTGTTTTGTGCGAATGCTTCCTGCAAACCGGCTTCTTGAACACTTCACAGCACTGCTTTACTCTGTTAGTATTCTGCTTCAACTGTTTATAGCACTTCCCCATACCCAACCATATCGTTTTACGTTGTGATGTTGCATCAGTGATTTTCACACTGAAAAAGCGTATTATTATTCATTATGATCACTTCCGGTTATCAAAAGACAAACAACTAAAGCAAGTAGATATAGACCTACATTCCCTCTAAAGAATGGCATAGTTGTTTCTCTTCCAGAAAGAATAATGAATACCTTTATAGTCGACAAACAGCTAACAGCATACGAGAAATTCATGATTCCATAGGTGGTACCTAGGCTATATCGGGTATAACTTTTTTATGGCGTGGGATATCATCACGACTTTTACCTCAAAAGTTGCGCAAATTGACCCCTACAGCTACCTAAAATGTCAAAATTATAGTCCATGTGGTAAAAAAAATTTCCCAGAAAAACGTAGGGGGGTGGTAACCACCCCCCCTTGGTAGCCCGAGGGTTAATACCTGAAATCCACTGATGCGGTTGGACAACTTTAAAACGATGCATTCCCAGCTATAGCTGTTCGCCCATGGCGACTAATCGCCAAAGTGTCTACAATTATCTGATAGGTCGTCATCAAGGGAATTGACACGCACATGATATCGATAAACACTGAATAATTCTCATTTCTACCTAAAACCCACGGTTCCATTTAGACACCTTTAAAATCTGATCATTCCCAGATACATATTCACCTATAGCGTTGAATCACTAAATACATTCCGGCATTGATGTACGAAGATGTCGCTTATCAGCAAACGATGTTACATAAAAGCCATAGTTGCGGTTAGACACATTTAAAACGCCAACCAATTCAATGAAAACCATTTCCGGCCTAAAACCTCATTGCATCCTCATACCTTCTCCTTAAAATAATATGCTGACGACTGTTTCCTCTTGCTACCTTCCTATAAATTATAGTGCAACAATACTCACCGAAATGAATGACATTGCCCAATGGGCGTCCAGGTGTACTAATCTTAAATTAAGCATTAAGAAGTCCTCAGAAATACTAATACGAAGACCGAGGACGGGGCTGGATATCGACGCAACAACAGCCGAGGTGCAGAGGCTCCCAAGGATCGGTAGTATGACATTTCTGGGTGTTGCCTTCACGAAAGATCAAATATGTGCCCGGTCTCGACAATTGTCCTTATTTCGAACCCTATCGGCCTGACAGGGCCAAGTACTTATGACGTAGTCAAAGCCACGGCGCTGTCAAGGTTGCTCTACGCCTCCCCGGTATAGTGGGACTTCGACTTCACAACCCAGGGTGAGCGTCCATCCAGTAGCTGTGTAGCCGTGCCGACAGGCGCCGTAAGGTCGATTTCACCGTAACTGACATGTACAAGATATCACTAAACACTAAATAATGCAGACTTGCGTCTAAATGCTCACCTGTTTTTATGAGCCATTTTTAGCTCAAACACTTAAAACTGAATGTAATATATACAAGAGAGGGGTCTGGGTATACATACGGACTGACTCTGACCCAAACTATTGTAACTTTAGAAAGCGTCGTTGTCTCTAAGCAACAATCGAGTAAGACAACGGCGCTATGGAAGTCATTAGACATTATATTGGATATAAGAATATTCTGAGACATTACATGTTGCGGCAATGTCGTTCATTTACATTACAGCTTATCAGGAACGAAAGAAGAAGAGAAGGAAGAGAGGAGCGAAGGAAGGAAGGAAGTAAAGAAATAAGGAAACATGGAAGCAATACCATAGTGATGGGCTGTATTTCGTCGTCCATCAAGTCCGTTGCCCGGAAGTGCATTTCGTCTGTTTCCGGTTACGAGTTCTTGTCGGACTCAGAACGACTCTCGATCCGCGAGATTTTGCATGAGATCTCACGAGATCTCTCCGGCAACGGGTCTCGCGTCTTTCTGTGCAGTGCATCTTCAAGCTGTCTCCAGAAGTCTCGTCAACATCCGGATCTTCTCAGATGAGGACCTCCTGAATGACTCGTTGTTCAAGAGCCACGCCTCGAGGTTCATGCAAGCCGTCGACCTCGTCCTCCTCAACCTCGATATCATCATCACTCAGAACCTCATCCGGTTGGACCGCCATCAGGCGAGGATCCACAACTTCCGGTTAAACTACTTTGACGTCTTCGAGGCGGCGATGATGGACGTCTGGCGGATGGTTCTGTTATTTTCAGCTACATAATCGTCAGTCGCACTCAATTGCTAGTTGCTTATTAGAAAGTGGCCAGAAGAGTAAGGTCGAATTCAAAGACAGAGGTCACAAAACGTTAAAACTACTTATCAATTTTCCTATCAGCAAAATCCGAGCACGACGTGTATAAGTCAAGATCAACGACGTCGTAAATGCTTATATTATGTAACGGAGGGAGCTTTCTTCTGCTAGCCAGCTCGAATATGTTTAACCAATTTTTAATTTTTGTAATTGTAATCGAGGATTTATATAGCGCCACTCATAATCAGAGGCGCTCCCAAGGACAGTTATTGCTTCTGAGATTGTAAGGACACTGAGGAGTAAGGAGTCATATCAAGGCCGACAATATGAGTGTGCGTCCAAATACGGATTTATAACTGATGAAGGATTTAGAAGCTTACGTTTTGACCTACGTCTCCACATCTTTATATGACTAACATGACAACCATAAGGCGGAGAGTGAGGGTGATATCTGATCTTTCCAAGAAGAGTGTAGCCGTGACCCAGAACTGTGGCCTCTGCTAGCCGGTCAGTTTACCTGTGTATCTAAGTACTTTCGTAGTTTTGTGGTACATTTTCTCACTCTGTCTAAGTACACGAAGAAAGGCGGAGACTGCGATCTCTGCGAAGGCACAATTATAAAATATCGATTGGCATCGTTTAGAAAGTGGGGAATGAGGCACTCCAGTCCAAAAGTGAGGTATGGGTATCCCCACAAATTATGTATATGCCCATTTAAAACGCCGTCATTCTCAGCTGCATATTTACCAATCGTTTAATCGGTTGGATAGCAAATCTGCCAAGTCACCGCAGGGCTTCTGTCAACGACCCTGGCCGTTGCAAGATGGCGTTTGTACAGTTACTGTAGTTATCAGACACCTTTAAAACGCTTCCATTTTCAGCTATAGATCTGTGTAAATCGCGTTCAATCGTCAGTGTAATCCCAGACCAATTCCGACGACATGTTGACGTAACGGCGAATAAAAACCACGCCTAGTCATTATAATGTCACCGTCACGCAAACACGCACAGGCCAATCAGACGACAATTTAATATAATTGAATTAATGACGATGTTTAAGCATTTTAAAGATGTATTGTTTTCATAGGCGACGACAGGTGACGGCGCTCGCAACACACAGGAACCCTACCAGCACCCAGCACTCCATCGCAGATGGTAGAAGACGCTGCGTCCGGGTCTGAGGAATTTTGCGACCTTGTCTTCCGGATATTGACCTGATTACGTCTTAGTGTTGGTGTGCAAGCGGTTGACTGTGCATTGGATGTTACTAATTATAATAATGATTATGGAGGACGGCACTCTTCGCATCTGGCAGAAATAACCTACTAGCCCCAGATACCAATCTCTGACATCTAATGACGACTGTGTTTTGATCAGCTAATCCCTTACATGTCCAACAATATCAGTAATAACAGTTACAGTTTACATTGATGAACGAAATGTTGTGGCTGACAAGGCCGCTGAGAGAGTTTTCCTAGAAAATAAGCCCAAGCGATTAGTCTTTTTGGCTACCAAGTATAAATATAACCTGTCTTTTCTGCCTTTCAAATGTGTTTAAACGGCCATATCTCGTATAGTTTGGATGAATTTGAGTAATAAATTATTTGATGTCACCATTTTAAAGGTGTTTAAGCCGATCCCGTGTTTAAATGCAGTTGTACTATCAATTATTTCCTTTTGAAATCCTGTCAATTCGTCAGCACTTGTACTGCTCGTAATCGTAGGCCCTAAAGTTTAAACTTTTAAAGTGCACACACGACCATACGACAGAACATCGTCATGGACGTTAACATCGCAATTTTTTTTAAAGTATTACCATCGCATGCTGGATCCATCCAAATAATTACAACCGTTCAGCTGTAACCATCTCGTCCTACCGCGTTTCAATTTTTGCTCTGGTTGACAACATTTGAGTGGAGGACGGGGTTAATGATTTTTGTTATGTTATAGCGGCGTTAATTAGTAACTAACCAATCAGTTAAACCGCGCCATCATTAGTTTTACGTGAGCTCAGGTCATTTCAAACACTGATTGATTGCACTCAGCGCTTCCACTCTCCATTTTCAAAAATCCCAAGATCTTGCAAAATAAATCCCAAGATTGTACTAAAAATCCCAAGATTGTACGAAAATCTCAACTAGGCCTAACTGACATACATGGGGGCTCCATAGAGTAGTGGTAACATCACTGGCGTGAAGTGCAAGAGGTAGCGGGATCGCCTCCCGTAACCCTCCCATAGATCCACTCAGCCTATCAATTCGCGAGATGGCGCGTTTGTGTAAATGAGATGTAGGACGTGATGGGCGCCTTGCAAGGCAGCCGTATGCAGTTAAATTCGACTCCTGTAATTACTTGTGATCATCCGTTCATACTGATTTGTAATCATACTGCGTAATTGTCGTGTTTAGTCGCTAGACACGCCAAAATTTCCACAAATGTTTTCAATAAACAAAACTACATAAAACCAAAAGTTCCCGTTAGACACCTTTAGAACTCGCTGTTATCAGCTAGATATTCAGCAATCGCATTCATGGTTGAGGTTTCTGTCGCGAAGGAAGACCTTGCCAATCTTCTGGGAACACAGTGTAATACTCCTCTCCAACTGACGACTTTTGTTCGGGAGGGTCCGCTCTGGTGAAAGCGCGAAACTACACTGAAGACAATAAGAATTTACAGAAAAAACTGACAATAATTATAGAGCGGAAGAATGTACGGATGAAATTGAAAACAGCAGATGAAATTGACAACAACAATACAGAAAATAACAATACAGAAAACGAAGCTGAAATTGGAGTGAAGCTCGAACGACGGATGGAAACGGTTGGTTGAGGTTTCTGTCGCGAAGGAAGACCTTGCCAATCTTCTGGGAACACAGTGTAATGATCCTCTCCAATCGAAGAAGTCTGTTCGGGAGGGACAGCTCTGGTGAAAGTACGTTTTCTTTATTGAAACCAATGATAATACACAGAAGAAATTGAAAACAACAATACAGAAAACGAAGCTGAAATTGGAGTGAAACTCGATTGACGGATGGAAACGGTTGGTTGAGGTTTCTGTCGCGAAGGAAGACCTTGCCAATCTTCTGGGAACACAGTGTAACAGTGCATATTTTAAGGAATTTTGACTACTGGGACAAAATGGTCTGGTCTAAGAACTTTTTTTAGGAATTATTTTCCAACAAACTTACAACTTTAGGACTTTTTCTGCGAATTCATCTCCAAAAAAAGTTGATGACCTTTTTTTTAGTCATCACCTTCTTTTTACTACTTTTCTCATTTGTCCCACTAGTTATACTTTACACATACATTGCCTGGGACAAATCAGCCTCACTACTGGGACAAATCCCAAGACTACTGGGACATTTGTCCCACTAGTCATACAGTTAAAATATGCCCTGCAGTGTAATGATCCTCTCCAATCGAAGAAGTCTGTTCGGGAGGGACAGCTCTGGTGAAAGTACGTTTCTTTATTGAAACCAATGATAATACACAGAAGAAATTGATAACAACAATACAGAAGATAAAGAGAGAAAGATAGAAAAAAATACAGAAAATAAAGCTGAAATCGGAGTGCAGCTTGATCGACAGAAAGAACAAGCTGGCAGTGGGTTCTGTGGCGAAGGAAGAACTGATCCATCTTCTGGGAACTCAGTGTAACTCCTCTACAACTGGCGACTTCTGTTCAGGAGAGAAAGCTCTGATGAAAGCGGAAAAATATATTGAAAACAAGATTAAACAAGAACAAAAAGGGAAGATAAATAAAAACAATCATGAAAACAGAAAAGAAACAAAGACGAACGAGAATGAAGAAGAATACAATCCAAAGAGAATACACGCAGAAATGAAAATGATGAACGAGAATAAAGAAGAATACAATCCAAAGAGAATACACACAGAAATGAAAATGATGAACGAGAATAAAGAAGAATACAATCCAAAGAGAATACACACAGAAATGAAAAAGATGAACGAGAATAAACAAGAATACAATCCAAAGAGAATACACACAGAAATGAAAATGATGAACGAGAATAAAGAAGAATACAATCCAAAGAGAATACACACATAAATGAAAAAGATGAACGAGAATAAAGAAGAATACAATCCAAAGAGAATACACACAGAAATGAAAATAATGAACGAGAATAAAGAAGAATGCAATCCAAAGAGAGGACACACAGAAATGAAAATGATGAACGAGAATAAAGAAGAATACAATCCAAAGAGAGGACACACAGAAATGAAAAAGATGAACGAGAATAAAGAAGAATACAATCCAAAGAGAATACACACAGAAATGAAAATGATGAACGAGAATAAAGAAGAATACAATCCAAAGAGAATACACACAGAAATGAAAAAGATGAACGAGAATAAAGAAGAATACAATCCAAAGAGAATACACACAGAAATGAAAAAGACGGCAAGGACCTATGTTGTCAAACGCTGTCGTTAAACTGCCCAATAATAAAATAATCGCTAGATGGGTCATTATCCGAAAAGTGCAGAATCGATGTCCCATGCTGGTTTTTTGAGTTTTTTCGATGATTTCTTCAAATGTTTTTGCCTGTCCTTCAAAGAATGAGCAGATTAATATTTCCCATCATTGTTTCAGCTGCTAGATTCTGGAAATTTTGAAAAAAATTACTAAATGTATACAAAATATCATTACCATCCAATGTCCGAGACGGTGTACAATGCATTAAATTAAGCTTTTACGCAAACTTATTCCATTACAACCTGTAACAAAGGTATATTATTTTGATTAATTAGTAGCTAGCATATGCAATAATTAAACATTTAGACTCATTTTCATAATATTTATTTCTTTTTGACCTATTTAAACTTGTCCATAGAAATAAGCATCATAGCCATCCCAATTTTTGGGAAGCCTATAACTTTTACAGAACGTGCTTACTTACTAAAAGAAAAACATCAAGAACGAGATATTGTCAACTATTAATGGAATCACACAGATTTGTGTTGAAATTCCTAATATTTTATTTTTAATTTAAGTTTGTGTGTTCCAAATTACAAGAAAAGTAAATTTCTGCTTCATTACCATCTAGTGTTGTATTTCCTGGTTTAGGTAGATTACAACATTGACAACTTGTTTTATTTGTGGCTTTTGTTGAACTGATTGAAATTACTTATCTGATGGAGTAATTCACGTGAAAATGTTTGACGGCTGTTATAAATTTCATCATTTTGTCATTACCATTCGCGGTTGTTTTTCATCATTACCATCCGTATTCATCAGATTTCTGCTATTTTCTCATGGCAGTCGCATCTTGTCTCGGATGGTAATGATGCATTGCTCAGAGTGAATTACATGTATTGTTTGTGAATTATTTGATATAAAAATAAATTGCAAGTAATTAGAATTTACTATCAACTCTTAAAATGTTGTTCAACTTGTATCTAATGCATATAACATACAGTTATAGCTAATGCTGCACAGATTTCTTTCTTGAGCTGAAAATTATATTTCTTTTTTTTAAATAATTTAGAAAAATGTCTTAATTTCTTGACACCAGACTAATATATTATGTGAAGGAAAGGCCTATTGTACTCCTACTTAATGCTGGCATCATCTACTTTTAAGAAATTGCCATTTTATAAGCACCAGAGGAATATTTCAGGTTCCCGTGATTAAATATGATTACACAAAAAGGGCGGATTTCAATGAAAAAATAGGAGTTTTGACTTTATAATTTCTGAAAAAAAATTAACTTTTGATTAAAATTATAGTGGATTTCTTTCAAATTAGTTAAATTTAACTATGTACATGACTAAAAAAAACACTTGCAACCAATTTTGGGGAAAAAAATTTTTTTGTTTTTCGGAGACGAAATTTGTAACATTTCGGATAATGACCCAGATACGTCCGTCTCACAAGCGTCCCATGAGGCGTAAGGTTGAGGTCAACGAAACTGACATCCACAAGATGTCGGTAAGCACTAAACAATGCTACATTGGCATTCTATTCAACCAGGAACTAACCTTTGCGTCACACCTTTATCGCCTTAGCCGCGTTTGCCTTTACCAACTGCATGAGCTTCGCAAGGTCGCTCGCTGTCTGTCAACAGGAGCTGCAACTGTGCTCTTGTGCATTCTTACGTCACAACTCATCTCGACTATTGCCTATCCCTTTACTCAGGCCTCCCGTGTGCTCGCCTAAACTGTGTTGACCGCATCTTGCGCGCTGTTGTACGCCTTATTGCGTCAAACTATATGCCGGAGGTTCTGCATTGTCTCCCTATCCAACAGCGCATAGAACCAGAGCTCAGTGACATCTTAAATAGAAATACATTTAATTATTGAATGATGTTATTGTCCTATGTTTATAATTATGTCCTGTTGGCACACAGAGTCTTAAAGGTGTCTAAAAAGGGCGCTCTAACCTGTCATACAAAAAATTATGCATAATAAGAGTTCTCTTTACACACCTTTAAAACGGTTTAAAAAATACTTTATAAGTTTAACGCACAGACATTTTTATTATATGGAACACAAAATTTCGGGAGTTGCTGTCGTATTTTACTTGGATAATAATGTATAATTATATGGCTTGGTGGTCGCAGACAGTTGACAAAGGTTGACCTGCACTTGTTAGCAGAGGCCTTCCCCCATGTCTCCTTTTCGCTCACTATCCGGGATCTGGGTGTGACAATTGACCAAGAGCTTACTTTTTCTCAGCATATTAATTTGGTCACCCGGAGTTGTTACTACCAGCTCCGGCAGTTGCGTGTTGTAATGCGGTCCCTCTCTTATGACGCGGCGATGATCCTTGTTCACGCTTTTATCTCCAGTAGAGTTGACTATTGCTGCTCTGTTCTCACTGGACATCCATTGACTCTAATTGGGCGGCTTGACCGGGTCCTTCGCTCTGCCGCTCGGCTCATTGCCCATATCCCAAAGTATGCACCAGTTTCAGCTTATATGCGTGATGTCCTGCATTGGCTTCCTGCCTCGCAGCGCATCGCCTATAGGATTGCTTCTCTAGTTTGGCGGTCTCTCTGTGGTGAAGCTCCATCTTACCTATCTGATCTCTGCTGTCCGCTCTCTAGCCTAATATCCCGTCGAGTTCTACGTTCTGCAACTGGGGGTGAGCTATTGGTTCCTCGGTCCCGCTCCTCAGTTAAACAGCGTCGTGCCTTCTCAGTGGCTGGCCCTTCTACATGTATGTGGAATGGTCTCCCACCTTCTTTACGCTTATTTCCACGAGGAAGTTCACTTGTTTTCTACCGCCTCCTTAAGGCTTCTCTTTTTAACCGTGGCTGGATTGGGAGCACCTCTGAGTAGGATTCTTGAAGAGGCGCTATATAAATTATCAAAATGAATGAATGAATGAATGATCATCTTTCATTTATCTGTCTGGCAACCGGACTTCCACTGGACATCGCTATCTGAACAACCCCTCTGACACGACGTAGCGCTCTTGAAGAGACTGCTATCTGCACTTAACTTTAGAAAAACGCTTAAGAAATTTAGAGTTTACGATTACGATTACACACTTCACATGCACGCACACATTCGCACACACGCATGCACAGACATGGATACGCACGCACACGCACGCACGCACGCACGCACGCACACACACACACATATATATATATATATATTAGGGTCATTGTATAAGCGTGTTTGTGCGGGTGTGAGCATGGATGTATATATATGTTTGCTCACACTCGCATAAACGCACACATGACCTCCTTCTTTTGGTCAATTTCGGTCAAGAGGTCACTGGCTGCATTCACTTCCGGTCAATCCATCAGCCGAGCAGACGATCAATCAACCGTTTCGTCGATTTGATTTATGTGGCGCAAGTGTTTTAATCGAAGGTTGCGCATAACAACAAGGGCCGACCCAGGTTTGATTTGAAACGAACATTGACTTCTAATACGATAACGACGCTGTAGATTTCATTAGACTAAAGTTACAGTTACGGAACGAAACCCAGTTGAACCTTGATTTACAATACGTTGCAATACAATACAACTGATTTTGATATTGAAATCCTTCTAACGTTCAGAAGTGCACACATAACACTATGGCAGAGGAGGAGGATCGAAGACGTACTTTCTGCACCTTCTTAAGAGAACTACTCAGAGGCGCTTATAAGTTAAGTCCAGCATTCTCTGGAAGCTCATATAAAATGTTATTTTGAGAAGCCATATAAGAGTACTGAGCTCAACCCTCTATTTTTCTAGAGTAAATTTCTTTGGCCTTCCGTCGCCTCATTGAAACCAAGAGTCACCTTAAACACCTTTAAAGCGCTTGTTTCCCAAATATAAATTCTCAGAACCACCGTTACGTTTCAATAACTTCTATCGTTGGGTAAAGGAAAGGTCGACGTAAACGGCCCTGGCAGCCATAGACGTCTTTAAACACCGTAAACTAAACTAGCTTAATGAATTCCTTAAAGCCCGTATTCTGGTGGTGCCAGTCTCAAGCCTCAACTACGGTGGAGGGGATGCTAACGATCTCTGCTATGACACGGCGTCGTTAAAGAGTAACTGATCAATCAGTTGACCGCGCCATTTCCCATACTCTGAAAGTGCCAGTCCCAAGATGGTATAAAGGAGGAGGGCAACGATATTCACTTTGTTACAACAAAGTGTCTCTAAATAGCAACTAACTAGCCAGTTGTAAGATGTTTGGAGAATATAACTGTCACGGTGAAAACGTCTCCCAGACATTTTTCCTGTCGACCTTAAACAAGTTTCAATTCTAAGCTAAATTTTCACAAATCGCGTTCAATATTAAGTTTTACGCATTAAGAATCTCTAACTTTATTTATTTTTACATGAGCTCAGAAATTTAAAACACTGAACGATTGCGCTTCTTCGTTATAAGAACGGTAATCGTGTTTTATCGGCAAGAAACAAACTCCTAAGACACCTTTAACATTAATTAACCTCCCAGTCTATAAGTAATTGCTTGCGTCTTATAGTAAAATAGTCTTCTTTCTTAATTCAAGTACGCAGTACGATTACATTGAAACATGAAAGTACAATCAAGATCTTAATTAAACACACGGTTTGGCAGCCATGCAAGGCACCGCCCTGGAGGGAGGTCACGGGTATCGAACTGCGATCTAGTGCTCTCCTGGTCATGAGTGTTACCATTACTCTATCCCTTATTACTTTAGCGTGTCCATATTCAATGCCCGTGGAAGCAAAAGGTTGATTCGATTAATAATATTTTCATATGGAATCATTGTCATATTCATACTGCCATTTACTAATTATACAATCTTTAATTAAGAAATATATTTGATTTAATTTTATATAATCTCTGTTAATTCCAGACTACTTTGCCATCTCATTTACCTTCAGTCTAATTTTTCTAAGAATCCTTGTGATGTACATACGTAGTAGCGATCCATTGTTTAACGACATCTTATAGCTACCAAGGTCGTCGACGTCTTTAAAGTTCATTCATATATTTCACTTCATTTTCATTTATCCTTCGTCCATCAGTTTCCTTTGCTTTTCTCCTGGTTGTTTTCCTGTCTGACAGGTTGTTGAGTGGTTGACGTTGGGTAGATGATGTGATATTACGTGTATGTGTAATGCGATTAATTTATTTATAGCTTGGAAAATAATAAGTTTAAAGGTGTCTAAATGACGTCCTGCATTTAAAAAATTTGTTTAAATTTTTCTATCATCCAGCGACATCTGGTGGCTGTCAGAGCAGTTGACCTCGAACTTGTATTTTTAAGATGAAACATATCGGACGGTTAGTGGCTGCTAAACGACACTGTGTCATACAAAGGTGATCACGCCTTCCCTCAGACATCAAAATAATGTCGTTCAATAATAAGTACAACTGTGACTTTTTAAATTAAGAAATACAGGGCTTCATTTAGACACCTTTAAAATGGTTTTCTTCTGAGCTATAAGTTCAGCATTCGCGTTACGTCTTAGATTTTAAGAAATCTGGGTGGTTTATGAGATTGATAATATGAAGCCCGAATTTCGTCTTATTCTGACCAATCTGCTGTTGTTTATTCCATTAAAACTAATTAATGTTACAATTATACAGTAATAATTGTTATATAGTTCACCCCTTCTCTTAATTAATAGTAATGTCTCAAAAAGTCAGATACAAATGTGGCCAGAAAGAAGACATCGATCGCTGTCTGGCGATTATGTGCAGCCAGAAATGGCCAGACGTAATAACTGTGTGGGGTAATGTGAAGAATCTACTTATTGTTCAGTTTTTAGCGACACCTTGTGTCTGCTACAGTCGTTTACATCATGTTTATACTTCTTGCTCCATATCTTCAGGCTACTGCCGTCAACTCGAGCTGTTGAAATTTATATATCTTGTAGACAACTCGTTTGAAAGGTGTCTAAGAGAAACTCTCTATTTCATTCAGAATTAAACAATGTTTGGCGATATCTTGCAATAGCATTTTTAAAGCATCTACATGAAGTCCTGATGTTCATCAGTTTCCAGTTACAGTTGTATTTATAGGTCAGTTGCTGCTTAGCGAAGCTGTGTCATAATAAAGATGATTGGTGTCGCCCTCCTCCTTTCTCCAGGCTTTGGACAGGAACTACCACAGTACGGGCAATGACGTAGTTTTCAGTTCTATATAGAATTCAGCGACACCTTGTGGTTGTTAGATATTTACCTTACACTTTAACTGCAGAACTATTTTATTTATTCCAAATTTTAACAGCGTCATAGTACATTGAAATTCTTGACAGTACACAACTGACGGAAAGTACGTTTGTGGATCCAGAGTTTAAACGATATCTTATCACAGCAAAGACCGTTGACGTCGACAGAAATTAGTTTGAACAGTCATTTACCGATCGCTAGGTGGCCACCGCGCCCGAAACGCTTGCGCCATATAACGCACGTGTTCGCCTAACCCGTCGACTTTCAACGGCGCAATAACTATCCACTTTTTGGGCAATTTCCGGTCAAGATGTCACTGGCTGCACTCACTTCCGGTCAATCCATCAGCCGAGCAGACGACCAATCAACCGTTTCGTCGATTTGCTTTATGTGGCGCCAGGCCCGGTTCGTCCATATGGGCAAGTGGGCTGCCGCCCAGGGCCGCCGATTTTTAGGGGCCGACAATTTTCCAATTTTCAAAAAAAATATTTACTATTATTATTTGTAAAAAGAGTTGAATGACTAAAAAAAAGGTCATCAACCTTTTTTGTGCTTAGGGCCGCCGATTTGCCGATTTGCCCAGGGCCGCCAAATGTCTTGAGCCGGGCCTATGTGGCGCAAGTGTTTCCATCGAATGTTGCGCAGATCAACAAGCGCGGACCCAGGTTTGATTTGGATCGACCATCGACTTCTGTGGCGCCGTTTGTAAAACGATAACAGCGATGTAGAGGTCGTGGGATTAAAATTACATTGCAGGTAAACCCACAAGTGAACCTCTATTTCCTATATAATGCAATAAAATAGAACTGCTTTTAATGTTGAGGTCCTTCGAACGTTCACACCCGACCATACAATAGAACATCGATGGCGGTGAGCAACTGTGAGTGAAGGACTTGCTCAAGGTCTCTACACAGCAAACGTATCAGGGAGAAGGATCGAATAGGGGCGAGTACTCTATCATTTCGACTATTCTGCCCTGCAGTGATCTCGGTGACTGTAGGCATACAGTGGTTTCAAGACATTTAGGAGACATTTTATTTCTCTTTTTCTCGCTGACTGTCTGCATGTATTTCTATGTATTTATGCATAGATGAATGTATGTATGCATGCATGGAAGGATGAATGTGTGCATGCATTTATGCACGTAAGTAGTTTACATTGTTTAACGACATCTACGAGCTAAAAATGGATATCCACATGGGAACTGCTTTTTACTGCACCATTCTTCCGAGTTTCATTCTTATATAGCGTAGGATAGGTACTTTTAAAGGTATGTAAAGGAATAGCTCTAAGCAATCGATTACCATGTCCCAAAAGTGAAAAATGGGACATACCAATGTTTCGAACATTAGCCGAGGAGAATGTGCCTGCGAGGACAATAGCTATCTACTTACTTAGTTATCTACTAATTACTTTCTTTAATTATTAAAATTACCACTGAATAATAGGATACATTTATGTACTTGTCTTATTATTCAGCTTGATTCAATTGCGAATCGAAGTTTCTTTTCAACCCCGCCACTGATCGCACTCCAGTAGTGCCAGTCCCAACCCAGGATAAAGAAGGAGGGCGACTCAAGTCGTCATTCTGTTAAGGCACATCATCGCTAAACACTGACTAACCAACGTGCTTTGACACTGCTAGGTGGCGTTGAATACTGAACGTTACATAGTGAAATGAAGGTTTCTGGTTGACGCCTTAAACACTTTTCAATCTAAACTATAATATAGGAATATTATTAAAGCGATCCTCGCAACCCTCCTATCTTCGTCAGTTATTCACAGCCCAACCGCACATTCAACCTGGTCCTCTTCCGCCCTCACACTTCCCCGCATAGGCGTAGACTCGGGTGGGGGCAGCCTGGGCACGTACCCCAATAATTGAGATGGACTGCACACCCAATGCATCAAGTTTACAATGAATTACCAAATCCTCCCCCCCCCCATTATTTTGGACAAGTTTACATCAGTGCATCCCCGATTTTCCGTCACCTCACTGAAACTAAATTTAAATTAAACACCTTTAACACGGTTGCTTCTCGTTCATAAATTTCCTCAGCCACTCCGTTGAATCACTCATCTACATACGGAATGTTTGTAAAGGTGTGGTCATTAAACACTAGAAACAACAACATAGCTCGCTGACAAACCGCATTGAGTAGCATTGAAAGCCTATGACGGTGCAAAGTCTAGTTCTTATATAACACGCATCTTGGCAGCCTGTTAGGCGACTACTAATTTTGCTACTGTCACCTAGGACGTGAGAGCTGGTCCCTAGCCAGTAGAAGGCTAAGTCAACCTAATCTTCGGTTAATTGTTACTAGAATTGTATCAAAATAATTGCTGCGGATGTCAAGATATTTGCTGCCATAAGATGTCGTTAAACTCTCGATCCATCCAACCAATCACTATCTTCAGTATCCCTCTCTTCTTGTGTCTAATGTGAACCTGACGCCATCTAAAAGTCAATGAGAACGTCAGCCAGTTGTAGCTATAAGCCATGGTAGAAGAAAAGAGAAAAGTCTAAATCACCGAATGGGGTAAGCCATCTTTGAAGATAGGATGGATTAAGGATATGTTATCGGCTTCAAGAATCATTAAATCACGCAGTGGGTCACTATTAATCAATTTTAATCTATTCGTTAATTCTCACCGTAGCATATTAAGACAATTGCTATTGGCGATTGGATCCAAAACAATTCAGTGATTTCTTATGGCATCAAGTGATTTTGGCATTTGATATTTCATATAGTTACAACGAAACTATCTGTTAAAAGAAATTACGTTTATGTATTGTGTTCGAAAGGCAATATAAAGGTGTCTCCGTGTGGTCTAATCTGATCTAATGACTTAAACGAAGCTTCTAAACTCACAATTGTATGGGTCAGATCAAATCTTTAAGTACATGTATACTCAAACCCTGAAGCAGTCCCTTAAGCTAGCACAGAGGAGGCCATGGTATGAAGTGTTAGCAACTTCATTTTCTTAGCCTCGGCATATGATGGAGGGTGACCAGACCTCTCCCTCGCCGTCTCAACTGTAGGCCTATTCATTACAGCTGAGTTGGCTAGGGGTTCAGATGGAGCAGAAATCTCGAACCAAATCTCTGTCCTGGTGGGAATTTGAACCCCCGACCTCTCGATTGACAGTCCAGCCCCTAATGACTACACAATTGAGCACCCTAGCAGCGCCTTCTAAGCGTCTGTCCAAAGCGCTGCAGTCAATGACCAATGCGTCGCAATCGCTCACTAAGAATAAGAACTTCATCTGTAAGGAAATGATGAAAACTAGAACGATTGTAACGCGGAGAGTACGGGTTCTTCTGTGTAGGAATCCTGAACAAGTCCTTCACTTCCAATTGCTTGATCGATATTTGGTCATTAGATAATGGCGATTAGTAAATGCATACAAGTAATAATGGTCCTCAGCAGCTAATTACCTACTTTGGACTAATTACCTACGTTGTCCGCATTACTTACGTTGGCCTATAATATTGGCCTAATTACCTACGTTGGCCTGATTACCTAGGAATGAATAATTATCGTGGAGGTGATGACTTAAAGAGTGAACTTAGTAGGGTTGTTTAACCTTCGCAGGACGGAAAGATTTTACGATACACGGAGGACGAAGAGGGGTAATTTTTTACCCCAAAATAATGTATAATATCTCAGCTCACAGGTAAGCTACGATGACAAATGAAGTGTCAATTGTAACATTTCCAAGGTCAAGGAATCGATTTATCATAGTGGCAATAGTGTGCAAATATTACTTTTCAAGATGGCGGCCAATATGGCCGCCAAAACACACAAAAATGTATATCTCAGCACGTAGGTAAGCTACAATGACAAATGAAGTGTCAATTGCAACATTTTCAAGGTCAAAAAATCGATCTATCATAGTGGCAATAGTGTGCGAATACTATTTTCCAAGATGGCGGCCAACATGGCCGCCCAAAACATAACAAAATGTATATCTCAGCTCATGAGTAATTTACAATGACAGATGAAGTGCCCATTGTAACATTCCCAAGGTCAAGGAATCGAATTATCATAGTGGCAATAGTGTGGGAATACTATTTTCCAAGATGGCGGCCAATATGTCCGCCAGACAAACAATATGTATGTCTCAGCTCATAGGTAAGCTAAAATTGCAAATGAAGTGTCAATTGTAACATACTCAAGGGACAATAGTGTAGGAATACTACTTTCCAAGATGGCGGCCAATATGGCCGCGAAAACACAAAAATATGTATATCTCAGCACATAGGTAGGTTACCATGACAAATGAGGTATCAATTGTAACAGTTCTAAGGTCAGGAAATCAAACTATCGTAGTGGCAATCGTGTGGGAATACTAATTTCCAAGATGGCGGCCAACATGGCCGCGAAAACACAAAAATATGTATATCTCAGCTTGTAGGTAAGCTGCAATGACAAATGAAGTGTCAATTGTGACATTTCCAAGGTCAGAGAATCGATTTATCGCAGTGGCAATAGCGACCGATCAGTCAGTTGATTGATAATTCCTTATTTGCTGTTTGGGCGGCCATATTGGTCGCCATCTTGGATAGTAGTATTCCCACGCTATTGTCACTACGATAAATGAATTCCTTGACCTTGGAAATGCTACAATTGACACTTCATTTGTCATTGTATCTTACCTACGAGCCGAGATATACACATTTTTGTGTTTTGGCGGCCATCTTGGCCGCCATCTTGGACAGTAGTACTCATACACGATTGCCACTACGATAAATCGATTCCTTGACCTTGGAAATATTGCAATTGACACTTCATTTGTCATTGTAGCTTACCTATGAGCTGAGACATACATATTTTTGTTTTGGCGGCCATATTGGCCGCCATCTTGGAAAAATAAACTCTCCACAATAATGAAGCTGTTAACAATCACTTCCGTGGTAGATTCCACACTTGATTTATGATTGCAAGTCACTTATGAGCTCATATCTTTAAAAAACATATCTGCCCTAGGAACGAAAAAATAACGACGTCGAGGACGAAGAGGGGTAAATTTTTACCCCAGGACACTTTGGATTGAAATATCTTTTTCCCACCACATGGCAATGTGGTGGGTATGCAGTCAGAATATGTCACTGGTGGTAACTTGTAAACATGTGGAACGACAAATTATACCTACCTACAGTTGCTCTGCAATCAACATCCAAACATCGCTGGGGTAGGGGAGAGTATGCACCCTTGATCCTATTTTGTTACTTTTCTCCTTTACTCAAATTTTTTTAACATTTTAGAATTTGGTTTTAATGTATCTAAAAGACAATTTTATTTTCAATCTAACTTTATATTTAATGTTCTATCATTCCATCATTTTTAGATTTTATTTGACAAAAACAAAGGTCACTCAGATGGGATCAAGGGTGCATATATGTATGCACCCTTGATCCCACTTATATGCACCCTTGATCCTATATTTTCTCCTTTGATCCTATTGCTGGTGAGTGTCACAAAAAGCTGTATTGTCGTTAGAAATAATATTTTAATGTTGATTACAAAAACAAAACTAAGTTAAATTTTATTCTGGATAAAAGATAAAACTACTGACATGCAATTATTTTCAATACTGAACTTGCATAGGCGTACAGTTCTTTAAACAGTTAATTCAGCAGCCAATTAACAATCAAACACTAAGTCTAGTTTGTTTAAAATCCTACTGAAGGATATGAAAAGCTGAAACAACATTATTTAACATTTAAACGTTGACCTAAGTTATAATCAGTAAAAGAAAACGGAATGGTGATCTGTCGAATAAGGCGTTTAGTTCTCCCTAGATTGATTCCCGTTTGTTTTGCTACACCACACACTGTTTGGCCTTCAAGAACTGCAGCCACAGCCGCTTGCATTTCTTGTTCAGATGTTTGACCTCTTGGCGGCCTGTGAGTCTTTCACTTTTTGTGATAAACCATTTTCAGGTGCTGCACAAATAAGCACAAATATGTTATTAACATATTTACTATATGTGCATATAAGTGGGATCAAGGGTGCATACATACATGCACCCTTGATCCCATCTGAGTTGATTTTCTTGTTCAGATGTCTTCCTGTAAGTGTAGTTTTTAACTTTAGCTTAACTTTTTAACATTTAATAGAAATGAACTATAAATTTATCTTGGCCATATGAACACGCACCCATGATTCCATGATCAATGCACCGTTGATCACATAGGGATCAAGGGTGCAACACCCTACTATTTTCACCAAATGCATCATAACTTTTTCTAAGCATCACGTACAACCATGCAAAGTTGTTCACACTGTACTGAAACAAAATATGTTCAAAGCTATATCAACGAAATTACTCACCTACCACAAATACCCAAACTGTGAGGTTCGTCAAAACAAACAAAAAATTACTTTTTACCTACAAAAACCAACTTTTGCAATGAAAATTGAAAGGTGGCTTATCCAGTCTCCAAAACACAGATGGAACGTCGTATTTATGTTTTTAATAGTCTGGGTCCCCGCTTGGTGATATTAAGTAAGTAAGTCCGGAGAAAACTCATTAGGATCAAGGGTGCATTAGGATCAAGGGTGCATACTCTCCCCTAATTATTTACCCCTTTCCGTCCTGCGAAGGTTAAGAGCTGAACCATACATAATAATTACCTACGCTGTCCTAATTACCTACGTTGACCTCATTACTTACGTTAGCCTACGTTGGCCTAATTATCTACGTTGGTCTAATTGCCGGCATTAGTCTTATTACCTGAGTTAACCTAATCACCGATCTTAGCATTGTTATCTACTTTGGCCTTCCCAGAGAGCGCAGTCTACGCCATACTTCGTGCACGTTGAAAAAGCGAGGTATATGTAGCACAAAATTACGAAAGTACTTAGATACACATGTAAATCGAGAGCCAGACGAACTGAGTCACAGGCAGTCAGACAGACAGACTTTCAGGCTTTCAGCCACTCAGGTCACCCGACAGAATGACCGCCGTGACCGGCTAGCCTAGCATCAGGCGCCTATGATCTTGGCCACGGCTACACTCTTCTGGGAAAGATCTGACATCATACTCACTATCCGCCTTATGGAAATAAGTTCCTGGCAGTTTCATTCGTAAAGATGGGCTGTATGCGAAAAGCGAAACTGGAAGACAAATTGGCACCTCAACTGTTTGGTTACGCGGCCCACCGTATGATTAAATTGCGACCAACCACTTTGAAGGTTCTTGAGGGTTACTTAGCGATGTCCGTTCAGTTGACGGCGACCTTACCTTTCGTCAACACTGCAAAAGAGCTGGCAGTTAATCGCGATTGACGTATATATATATATGCCCTGTTAAGGCAGCGTTTAAAAGGTGTCGAAACTGGTGTAGTGGATTTCATGTATTGATGTCCAGTGTACTAACGACATCTTGCGACTGCCAGGGTCGTTGACGGGAATCCTACAGAGATTCGAAGCTATACAAAGATTAAACGATTGGTAAATACGTAGACGTAATTTATCAGATGCACAAGGACTGGGGTGCGTGCCTCCACTTGTTAAACAATGCCAATCAAAATTTTATTATTGATTAAGTGAGGAGTATGTACCACAAAAGTACGAAAATACTCGGATCCAAAATTAAACCGGGAGCCAGACGAACTGTGTCACAGGCATTCAGACAACATCGACAGAATGACCGCAGTAACCGGCTAGCAGACCAGAGGCGCCATAGATCTAAGTCACGGCTACAAAACTCTTCTTGGAAAGATCCAGTGATGGGCAATAGGTAACTAAAAAGTTGCTAACTTTTAGTTTAACTAAACAATTTTAGTTAACGATGAAGTTTAACTAAAAAAATTAGTTTAGTTAAAACCATAGTTTACCTTAAAAAAATTAGTTGCTAACTAAAAAGTTTAACTAAAAAGCAGCAATATGCAACTATTTTTCCACAATAAACATTGAACACTGTCAATAAAAAACATTTTAACACTGCATGGTTTAGCAAATTAGAAAGCCTGAAAATCCAGGTGGAGTGGCAAGCCTCAAACAAGACCAGAGTGTTTAAGGCAATTCAACCTTGCCACTCCTAACTTCTAAGTTAGGTGGAGGGTTGCCAAAGTGTGACAAGTAATGAACATAGCATGCAAGAAGAATGCAAATAAAGTTCATATCAATTCCAGTCTAGGTAGATATATAGTGGCGTTGGATGGATGGATGGACGGACGGATAGATGGATGGACGGATGGATGGATGGATGGATGGATGGATGAATGGATGAATGGATGGATGGATGGATGGATGGATGGATGATGGATGCACGCATGCATGCATGCATGGGTGAATTGGTTGAATGGCTGCTGCAGCCGGTAACCCTCGAGAACCTTCGAAGTGATCAATCGGAAGATCTTCCTCCAGGCGCGTCTGCACGTCCGGTCGAACCTCCTCCAACCGAGAACCATCCGCCAGACGATCATCATCGCCGCCTCGAAGACGTCGAGGTAGTCCAACCGGAAGTTCAGTTTTCTCGCATGATGGCGGCCTAACCGGACGAGGTTCTGAGCGATGATGATGTCGAGCGGGTCGAGGTTGAGGAGGACGATGTTGACAGCTTGCATGAACCTCCACCCGTGGCTCGTGAACACCGAGTTATTCAAGATCTGTCAGTGTGTGTGCCACCATTTTAGGGGGGCGGGGAGGGGGAAGAAGAGGCGGAAAAGGGACGTTGCTCCAATGACTTAGGGGGATAGACGCCCCTGATAGTAGGTCTATACAATGCGTTCATCTTACAGTAATCGCAAACCTAGCCACTTCCCAGGCCTAGAAGAACCGTACCCTCTGTAGGCCTGGAAATCATTCATAAGCATAGAGACGAGCTTGCTTTACAAGCACGGATACATATTACGTCGATACATAGAGTCTGCTCTTCAGGAAACGGGAACAGAAACAATTCCAATGCTTAGCAACGTCTCGCTTTTCTACGCTACGAAGACCTTAATAAATAAGGCCATGTAACTCCGTCCAGTACTGTCATTTTGCAGTTTCAGTTGCAGTTTTTGTTGCTTAAAGTGACAATGATTTGTGTCACAGCAAGTCCTTAAGAATACACAGACTCTCTTGCAGCGCCTTCTAGAAGAAGAATAAGAAGAGCAGTCCCTTAAGCTTCCCCTGAGGCAGCCATGGGCAGGAAGTAATAGCGAATTCATTTTCTTAGCTTCTGCAAAAGATGACTGGTGGTCAGTCCTCTCCCTCGCCGTCTCATCTTCCCACCGACAGTTCACAGTTATTGCACTCATCATCACCTCATTATGATCAACCTAATCAGCGGCCTCTGATTAGGTTGTACTGCGAAAGGCTCTTTATAAAACTCTAAATACAATACAATACAATACAATCATCAGCCCGTGTGCTGCATGCAACATCAGTAGGCAGGTCTGCCAACGGCGCCTCATCGGATTTTGGCTGATGCATGACTTAGACGGCATGAGTGATATTCCAAACATTGCAGAGTGTTATCGAAGGACACACAGATCTGAGGAACTATGTAAGATATTATTTTCGCGGTTTGTATGTAGGTTAGGACGACGTCAACGCAACTGATATCCACAAGATGTCGCTAAACACAAAACATTGCAACATAAAACCCACGGTCTCAGTTACACACCTTTAAAACGCCGCCATTCGTATTTACATATTTACCAGTCGCATTCTATGGCTAGATTACTTTAACCTTCTAATACGAATCGCAAGCTTGAATTCAACATAACTGATATCAACAAGATGTCTCTAAGGCTCTAAGCACTAAATAATACTATGTAAAATCCAAGCCACATATTCGGGTGGTGCCAGTCAAAAGTCTAGATACAAGAGGAGGACGACGTTTATCAATATCTTCGTTATGACACGGAGTCGTTAACTAGACATTTCAAAATTTTAAAGTGAGGTGTAAATAGGAAGAAAAAATGAATGCTAAAAATAAAAGCCGAATCTCCTGTCGTCAACTTTGCATGCAACGCCAGTTGCGCACTCTCAAATAAACAAACGAACATATCAATAACATGTGTGCCAGAACCATTGATACGGTGAAAGACAAACTATTACGTCGTGAAACAGTGGGGATTCACAAAATAATACAAAATAATAAAAAAAACAATATAATTCAATACAATGCAATACAAGAATCTAGAAAATAATGCAGTACAATACAATGCAATACGATACAATACAACTTCAGCGATATATTAATTCTAAAAGCATACAAACAATAAAAAAACCAGCACAGTACAACTATAAGAAAGCAATGGAACACAATACGTAGCAATGCAATACATTGCAGCGCTTTGGTGAGGCATTTAATAGGCATCGTATTAATTAACATTGTTAGTTAAACATAACAAAGTGGAACGGTGCTCTTCAACATCTAATGGCTTGCAGACAGATCCTCTAACACTGACCTCACCTTCTCATCGAAAATCCTCTCAATTGAGATGAAATAGAGATTGGTTTGGCGTTAGTTCCTGTATTGCGACGCTGTGTCATGAAGATTATTTGCGTCGCCCTCCTCCTTAGACCAGAATTCGAACTGGCACCACATTAAATCTGCATTGATTTCCGTATTAGTATTTATTGCTTAGCGACATCGTGTGGATGTCAGTTCGACTTTAGTACTTATAATTATTACGATGATGAAGAGGATTCATAGATTAAAAGCGTCTGGTTTATATGTACCTGATAACGAAGGCGTTAATAAAGTGTTTAACAGTAGCATGACTTTACAGTTTAACAGCATCTTATGGCAACAAAGGCCGTTGACGTAGACAGAAATAATTATTTAGAACAGTTCTTTTGGCATACGTAGTAGTAGTTTCAGTTAAACGACACTGGTCGAAAGAAATTTTATACGTCCCCTCCCCTTTATTCAGGCTTGGGAATGGCACTGTCAGACTATGAACAATGGCGATTTTTTGGCATGGGCGATTGATCAATCAATCAATCAATAATCAATCAATATGCGTTTATTGCAAAAATTCCGGTCGACTCAAACGCGACAGGATTACACAGACTTTAGAAAAAAAATACATTAAATGCAAATGGGATTAATATGTAGCTGAGGATAGTTTTGTTTTAAGGTGTCTAACCTCAGTCGTTAATTTAATCATGAACTTGTATATACAACACAGTACAATACAACGCAACTGTACATAGAAGAATTATTTAGTGGGGATGCTAGACAGTGTAGTGGTTAGTGTGGTAGTTTGTTATTCGAGAGGTCGGTAGTTAAAATCCCCGCTAGGGCAGGGATTTAGTTAGAGATTTCTGCTCCAACTGCGAATCCTGTCCAACACGCTACAACGAGTTCACTGACCATACACTGTCAGTGGGAAGATGAGACGACGAGGGTGAGGACTGGCCATCCGCTCTCATATGCCGAGGCTATGAAAAGGAAGTCGCTAACGCTTCATACCCATGGGCAGGGGCGCCCGCAGGCGGACGCACTGGACGCACGTGCGTCCACCCACCAGGTCAAATCCATACAAGTAATAGGCATAGCATGGATATTTTTTATAAAAGACAATACGGCATGTTAAAGATTTGGATGTTATCTAAATTGAATTTTGTCTAATGATTCACTGTGAGTCATTTTCAGTGTATGATTACGAGCGGCGGACAGGGCACTGGTAGGATGGGCGGGTACGGAAGGGGTGTGCGTCCAATTTTTTTAGGTGCGTCCAATTTTTTAAAGCCTGCGGGCGCCTCTGCCCATGGGTGCCTCTCGGGCTAGTTCAAGGGCTGTTCTTCTTCTTCTATTTAGTGTTAAGCGACATCTTGTGGGTGTCAGTCTCGTTAACGTCGACCTTGCCTTACGTAGGAAATAAACAGTACAATGTAGCAATAGGACACGTAAATTAGTAGTTATGTAACCCAAATCCTATGGCGTAGAGTGCGAGAGGTACAGAGATCGAGTCCCATAGGCGGACATGCTTTGTAGGCTGCAATTTGCGCCGTGTATTGCAGGCTGTCTGTTCTGTTAGTAGTTAAGATTTATCGCATAACATGTACATGTACAGCGCAGTGCGTTTGCAGGCGCTTAATTAAAGAATAATAATAATAATAATAATTATTATTATTATTATTATTATATTGTGGATGTCACTATGTTGAAATCGACTACGCCTCATTGCTCTGGACCACCGCTTTTTTTTAAATCCATTGGTTAACGTCATCATATGACATCACAGTTAATCAGTTAAACTCTACTTGCTATGTAACTATTATCATTTACGCTGACAATTCTATACGCGGATTTCTACGTAGGTTAACGTCGATGTCAACGCGACTTAATTTTATAAGATGTCGCTAAATACTAAATATTGCTACATACACTCAGCTCCAGTTAGACACCTTTTAAATGTCTCCACATCCAGCTATAAACAATCCTTAATCGCGTTTAATCTCCATATGCAAACGACAGGGAGGTATTATTATATAACTCATAGCATTAACTCTACAGTTGACATTCTAAAGCATAAAGTAAGTAAGACAAGTAGTTTGCTATTAACAACGGTATAAATTCTCGTAATTAAAATTACAATTTAACTTGATTAATTTATTAACTATAGTGAGCATCGTGTAGAGAACGAACGAACTAATGATAAAAATGAATGTTGTTTCTTTACAGCGCTGTGTTAAAACATAGATGATCAGAGTCACCCTCCTCTGTATCCAGGCTTGGGACTGGCACTGCCAGAAACGCGCATTAGTCGTAGTTTCCACTGCTTATTGGCATCTTATTGCTGCCACGACCGTTGACGTCGACCTTCTGCTACCTTAACCCATTTACCGCCGCTATTAGAAATAGCCACCGGATTAAGCTATAAATGATACTAGGTCATCAATGTGATGCCAATTAACTTCTGACAGTGCATTTTTATTGGAACTATATGTAGTGTTCTAGTTATAGGACGTTGCTTTTTCGCAACATCGGCGGGAAAGATGTATTTGTTTACTATAATGATGTTCTATTAGTTATCGATTGTGTTCGCGGTCATTTCAATAAAAATTTTTGTGCATGCTGTAAACTGATTCAAGTTCAATGTCACTTGTTTCCATGGTATTGAGCAAGGCACTTGACGTGCATGCGATACACGTGTAGTACGTGGTTCTGTGGCACAACCGACAACGCAGTCGACGACCATCTTCGTTCTTGGCAATGATGTGCAATGCTGTGCATCATAGGCGTAGACTCTGGGAAGGGAGCCGGGGCATGTGCCCCCCAATAATTGGGGTGGACTGTACATTCAATGCAACAAGTGTAGAATGAAGAACCAAATCCCCCCTATTTTGGACAAGTGTACGCCAGTGCTGTGCATATGCCTACAGTGTACTCTGTGTTATCAGGCTAAACACCTCGTCATCCCAAAATTCTTAAAAGACTCGCTCTTGCTTATCACCTGTGTGATCAACTGCTACATCTTTATCTTCTCCTTGTTGACAGGGCTCAATGTAAATTGTGGTTATTGGCATTGCCAATCCTCTTTCGTTGGCTTAGAAGACTTAGGCGGCTTTGAAGGTAGTCGTTGCTTCTTGCCCGGCAAGGGCGTTGAATCCACTGACTCTTCCATCGGTGTATGAGTATCGGACACGAGATCAGCCTGCCGCCTGGAAGACTTTGAAGATATTCTGGAGCTGTGTCCTTCGAATAAACATGCTGCAGTGGTTCGTCTGACCTTTCCGCAAGCTGCTGCCTGGAAGACTTGTACCTTGCTGACACCCGTGGCTTTCTTCTTGACTTCGATTGCGTTTCACGCGAGGTATGCCTAGTGGGCGGTGACCGTTGGTTTGACATTGATGCATCAGTGCAATGGACTTCCACATGCCCGGCAACGTCTTCTGGCATCACATCGGTAGTCATGAGCTAATTTTCGTCAAAATGTTCGCTATCGCTTTGCTAATCAACTTAGGATGGGTGTGGTGATATCATCTTCTTCAAATATCACTGGGACAGCCTCCCTCAAGCAATAGAACTTCTTGCTCAGCCTCCTCTGAAAAATTCATTGTGCATTTTCAAAAGTATGCCCAATGAAGAGTGGCAGCACTGAGCACGCCATCATTTATGAATCACTAAACTGAAATTGTTGTAAGTAATCGTAAACTGACATAAGTTTATCTGAATCACTAGGTGTCAAATTGTGCATATCGTTTTCCGCCGAAGTTGCGAAAACGCAACAATGTGTATATATCGCATTCCGCCGAAGTTGCGAAAACGCAACATCAAAATTTCGGACATTGGGGTATCGGCATATAATGAGACATACTATTAATAAACAAATAATATTAAATACTTACCTAAGTACTTCAAAAGAGACAGGATCGCTTCTGAGAAATATAACGTCTTATGGCAGAAGAAAATTCTTGAACAAAACCACCAGTTAGACGCCAAAAACCACGAATTTTGCGCAACTCAAAAAAAATTGCAGACAACAGCAAAGAATATATTTTCGATACCAGCAGACGTAGTGAACACCCAGGAAGTAAGACAAAAAGAATTTGCGTGAATTTCTCGAGTCTTGATTTTTTTCAAATTTCCAAACAGTGCGTTGCGTTTTCGCAACGTTGGCGGCAAATGGGTTAAAAGCTTACAGACAAAGCTATTGTAACGTTACTATCGCTAATAACCTTATTAGCAGATAGGCCCCTTGTTTGGTTATCTCTTAGGGACTGGTATGGATCTAATACCTCGTTGCTTTTATATTTTCATTTGCTCAGAGCCCCCATCAACAATTCACAAAATACATCATTCAATTGTAGAGTCAATTACAAGACCTGTGCTTGTCATTATATGTATTATAACGATATAATCAATTCAAGTTATTTCACAGTTCAATAATAGATCACGCCTAAACAATCCTCTAATCTAGACTAAACCTATCTTACCTAAGACCAGCACGTATGCATCTTAACCCTCGAATGCCCAAGGGGGGGTCCGACCGGACCCCATCCCGCTTTTCCACGGATAACTTTAAAAGGGCAACGAAATTGTAAAAATGGTTTTAGGACATCCTAAAGCCTTCAATTGGGCTTCGTACGATATATTTTGCGTGATTATTCTACCACCCTGTAGCCCACAACCATAGCATATACCAAGGACACCCCCAAGATTTGCGGCTGATGGTCATTCTGGCACATGGTTTACCAGCCCAGAAATAAATTTTTTAACGCACGTTATTGTGAAATACCATATATCAATCGAATGCAAATTGAATTTGGATTATTACAAGCCAAATCCCGTTAAAATATTCCATTTCTGTACCCCACAACTATAGCATATACCAAGGACACCCCAAGATATACGGCTGATGGTCATACTGGCATATGGTTTACCAGCCCAGAAATAAATTTTTAACGCAAGTTATTGTGTAATACCATATATCAGTCGATTGCAAATTGAATTTGGATTATAACAAGCCAAATCCCATTAAAATATTCCAATTCTGTACCCTACAACCAGGCAACAACTACATGCATACAATTTAATACCTGCGAAAAATCCCGAAATTGCAAAACACTACAAACAAGTATTAAAGTTCAAATAAAGTTTCACCAGGTGGCGCTATTGTGAAATACCATATACCAGTCGATTGCAAATTGAATTTGGATTATAACAAGCCAAATCCCGTTAAAATATTCCAATTTGTTTTCCAGATATCGCAATGAAAACATTGGGGTCCGGTCGGACATTCGTGTACCAAAATATAGCTTGGGCACTCGAGGGTTAATACCGCCCCTTACTCAACACATATATTTCCTTTTAATTTCTAATTAACTAATTATATTATTTTTATTTTGTCGGAAAATGCCGCTCTAGACAGCCGCCTATGTCGCTTATACGTGCAGGATCAGTATGTATGTACCTAGACAGTCAAAGCCTCAACAGATAGTTAATGCCTCGAAGGGTGTATCAACAATTTGCGCTCGTAATAGCAGGGAGTTCATTTTGTATGGAAACAATGCGCAAAGAATTGGAATTGTCACCACTGGTGGATTCTCACTCACACGAAGAACCCAAGTCAGCTCCGTTCAGATATGACAGTTGACGGTATTCAGTTCCATCTTCTCGTTGTATCTTCCTCTGGATTACATCTTCTGGTTAAAATCTCTCCACTTCTTAGCAGTTAGTGCAGCAAGTCATGTATTCTATAAGCTGAACCACATCCTCTGCTGAGTTTCAATGCAAATCCTTAGCATTCCAACAAACTCGCCTTTGTCTTTGCTGACCTAATACAGCGCTTCAAAAGTTAGAAACTCCAATGCCAGTCCTTTTAACCTAAATCATCTTCTGGCGATTGCTACCGTGAATTGTTTGTAAATAAAAATGTAAAAAAAACACTGAAATGAACAAACTTTATTGATCACAAACCTTAAACGGTGTTATGGATTAAACGCTGGAGACTGTTTCGGATTATATTGGATTAAATCAGCCGACTCCCTTGTTCGATTGGATTAATGAAAATGCAGATCTGGCACTAAAACAACGGAGCTACATAAATCATCATTCCGAATGCTGGGTTAAGGAGGAGGGATAAGGAATCAAACGCACAGTCCAAGATATGTGTCTCGCAGTACAAGATATGTTACTCGACGGTTCAGCTGTCACAGAAGATGCATCGCTTCGATACACCGAGTACACTCCGGAAGACTGTGGAACACGAGCGCCTCATTTTCACTCGCAATGCACTAGGAGTAAAAGCCGAGCCGAGTAATGGAACACCGTCATGCAGTGGATCGATGACGCGGGAACATGACGGCTGCTTTAAAAGTCACTTCACGCATGACCATTCCATCCGAACAATTTATATAGCGCCTTTGTTTTGCTACGAGAAACAACATCTCCGAAAATATTAAGCGCTAATCAAGGATCAGTTTGTGCTGCCAACGTAATCGTCAATTTACTGAACAAACTAATCTAATCTAATCTAATGGATATAATTATTGTCGTTAAACAACAAGTAAAGCTCTTGTCATTTTTGTCATTAGTTCATTTGTTCACTCAATTTTATGTTACAGTATATGGTGCTTATAGTGACATGTCGCGCATATCAATTACTTCGTTTTTATTGGAAGTGTTCTCATCTAGCGATTGAACTTGGCTGGTGAATATGTAGCAAAAGTAGCAAATAATTAAAGGTGTCTAACCGTAACCATAGGTTTCATGTCGCAATGTTTAGTGTTTAGTGACATTTTGAGGAAGTCAGTCGCAGTGTATTGTTCAGCCCGCAACTGTATGATTAGCCTCGATCGCGGGGAAAACAAGCATCCGACTACACACCAAGATCCGATTGTTCACAGCCTACATACTACCAGTTCTTCTGCACGGAGCCGAAACCTGGACACTCACAGTGGCCCTCAAGTAGAAACTGAACGCCTTCCAACAATGGTGTCTACGGCGAATCTTACGAATCCAGTTCACTGCACACATAACCAATGCAGACAACTACCAATCACGCGACTGGTGAATATGTAGCACAGGCTGGCAGCGTTTTAAAGGTGTCAAAATGGAACCGTAGGTTCTATACACTGTTTTGGGTTTTGCGACACCTTGCGGAAATCAATTGCGTTAACGTCGACCTCAACCTACACACAAATCCGCGTATATATTATTGTAATTATAATTACGATAATTTATGCAGCATTGTCAGTAGCAAGGCACTTCTAGGATGCTTCAGAAAGTCAACTGTCAGCGCAAATGAAAAGAGTTGCGTAGCAAGAACAGTTTGATCTGTTTAACTTAATTGCTTATTAAAATTAACCAGGCCTTCTGATTATCTAGTATAGTACTTCGCTTCTACACGAACCTTCAGTGTTTAACGACATCCAATGGGCTCTGGAGAGTTGAGTTGACGGGTGAAACACCGTTCCGTTCAGGCGGAAGTAGATGACCGGAACAATCGACTGGAGACGGATGGCATTCGGGGCTGCGCGCGTTCAACAGAAATATGAAAGGTGAAATCAGCTTATTTTAATTGGCTCCAAGGAACAGGGCGCAACTCAAGTGGGAGCACATTTTTAGACGGAATTATTTAATTATTGAAACAATTACACTGGTTAAGTTGATCTTTGGTGGGGCGCCGTAATTTGGCTTGGCTCAGAGCGAAATAATTATAGCTTATTACGTTCCTGCAATTAAACACAAAGTAAGGCTTCGTTTTAATTCCCTGCTCTACATGGATTTCATCCGTGCTGGCTAGTTTTGGAATTTCTTTGTATTTATGTAATAATCAATAAAATGGTCCAGTTAGCTTTTGTAAGAGGTACTATTGCAGCAGTCTCTTACAATACTACTGCGCCAGTTAGACACCATTAAAATGATGGCACTCAGAGCTGCATGTATACCAGTCGAATTCAATCGCTAGGTTTACGATGCAGTCTTCTGATGTAGGTTAAGGTCGATTTCGACGTAACTCTCATTAAACACAAAACAATACTCATAAACCCACACTTCCCGTTAGAACCTAAAAACTCTGCAATTTTCAGCTACATACTCAGAAGTCGTGTTAGATAAAGCGTAAGCTTGACCTTAACGGAACTGAGACCCGCCAGATGTCGCTAAACACAAAATTACAGCTACACAAGATGCAAGAATGCAGTTAACATCCAGGGCTGTAGTCGACGTATACGCGGGTATACAGCGTGTTCTCACCTCTAGAGATCGTATACTCATCTCACAGAATATTTGTACTCGCCTCTACTTTGTTTCGGAAAACTAACCACTAGCGTGTACTCACCTCTAATTGTTACCACTACAGCCCTGTTAACACCCCTTTTAAAACGCCGCATTCTCAGCTACGTATTTAAATATCGTATAATTGCTTTTATAGCAATTCCGTCAAGTCACCGTAGGGTTCCATCAACTACCCTGGCAGTCGCAAGATGTCGTTGATACAATTGACGTTAATGCGTGAAATCCACTGCACCAGCTTAAACACCTTTTAAACGGTTCGAGTCGTAGCTATAAACTAATGTCAATCGCATTTAACTGCCAGATCAATATATCCCCGTTTTGGTGAACGGTGAGGTGGTCGTTAAGTGAACGGACATCGAGAAGATGTTAAGCACAAAGTAAGCGACTTCGTTTGAATTGCGGTTTCTTCTAATGATTTCTGGCGGATTCTGTTTTAAAGAAAGAACTGTAATAAAGTGTAAGGGCACGAAGTTTGTAATTTAGGTAATTAGGCCTGTGTCTGTAATTAGACCAGCGTCTATAAATAAGCCAATGTAGTTAATTAGGCCAAAGTAAATAATTAGGCCATCGTAGGTAATTAGCCCCAAAACCAAGTACTCTGATGAGTACCTTTATTACTTTTATGCTTTTATTAAGCGCCACGATCGATGGGTCTGAGCAATTGTTAGTGAAGGACTTATTTATTTATTTTTTATTTTTTATTCCGGATATTTCTATAGCGCCTCTCGAAGTCAACTACTACTCAGAGGCGCTCCCGACTACAGCATTTTTTACTGTGCCGGAATTTTCACGCCGAAGCGCCACGAGCAATTGCGAGTGCAGGACTTGCCCAAGGTCCGTACGCAGCGGCTAGAGTGGGATTCGAACCTGCAACCCTCCGGTCACAAGGCGCCGAACTTACCACTGAGCCACCACGCCCCACTTGTTCAAGGTCCTTACACAGTAACCGTCTCAGAGGAGGAGGATCTTTAACCTATCGACTACCGTGTCCCATCATCAATCCCTTTCAACTTAGCGTCCACAGTTCGAACCCCAGTCCTTTGGTTTGGTTTTACGTGTATGCGAGAGCTTCCTTCGGTGACTCTTCCAGTTTTCGTCAGTCGCTTACAGGTGAAGTTTTTGTTCTACGTGAACTATTGATTCTATGAGTAGGCCCCTTGCAGAGGCGTTATATAAATTTTCCGAATGAATGAAACACCTAGGTTATATAGCGCTTTGAAAGTCACTGTAGCGGGCGCTGCATGAAGGAGTCTGGGTATACATACGGATTGGATTAGATCAGATCAATACTCTAGGAGAATATTCGAGGACCTTACAATTTAACTAAAATGTCGTTCATTTACATTACAGCTCATCAGGAGGAAAGAAGGAAGGAAAAAAGGAAGGAAGCAAGGAAGGAAGAAGGAAGGAAGGAAGGAAGGAAGGAAGGAACGAAGGAACGAAGGAACGAAGGAACGAAGGAAGGAATGAGGAAGCAAGAAAGCAAGGAAGGAAGCAAGGAAGCAAGGAAGGAAGTCTCAGCCGTCTCTCGTCCGATCCTGACGAACATTCTTCTGTATGATAGGTGTTGAGCAGAGCTATCTCCTTGGTCTTTGGTCTTGCGTGTATTTAGGTTATTATAGCCATTTCTGAGAAATTTCGCAAAAACATGCAAAATGGAGATTGCTAAATTTATCGAAAACGGCTATAATTGGCAAGATATGCACCGGGGGGGATCAAAGACGTAGCCCTGGTCAAGACCTACAATATAAAGAAGAATTCGTCGAGATCCGATGAGAGATGGCTGAGAGACAAGATATTTAAAAAGTCGTTATTTCGCCATGTGCGATATATATAGAAACATTACGTAATGGCTATTTTTAGTTTGTCGTTATTTTGGGTGGGCCTTGCTCCAGCAGTGCAGTGTGCCGTGTGAAAAAGATTGATCTGCGCAGAAGAAGAAAGGTCGTTGCTGCCGTGAAGGACGAAAGATTGATGTCCGTTTCGATCTAAGTTCTTCTCATGATATAATCGAAAATATTGAGTTTTCGGGTGATCAAAATAATGAGAGGAAATCGCCATTTGAAGTTGGTTGATGTCTTATAAGATTGACGTCGAATATTGATGCAAAAATTCCTGTCTTGAGCGTAAGAATTGTACGTAATTCTTGACACCTTTCTGTCCTGAATAAGTTGGTGGATCAGAGCTCATAGGAGGTGATCTTTGCTAAGTTTTGACCTTTGACCTTTACGCTCAATGTCAAAGTCTGCCACGTTGGTTTGTTTCTGTATTAGTTTCGTTGCCATTGGTATACAGTAGATGTCGATAGGATTTGCTACATAGTAAAATAAGTTTAAATAGTTAACTGAACTTGATATTGGCAGAATAGAAGTTCACTGGACTGTGAAGAGACCTTCTTTGCTTGAACTCTGAACTGTCCAGATATTTGTAATTTCAGTCAAATTGACACTTTCTGTTTTATTAACCCTCGAGTGCCCAAGCTATTTTTTGGTACACGAATGCCCAACGGGGGGGTCCGACCGGACCCCAATGTTTTCATTGTGATATCTGGAGAACGGATTGGAATATTTTAACGGGATTTGGCTTGTTATAATCCAAATTCAATTTCCAATCGACTGATATATGGTATTTCACAATAGCGCCACCTGGTGAAACTTTATTTGAACTTTAATAGGGGCCTACTCTTTTGTAGTTTCTTTGCAATTTCGAGATTTTTCGCATGTATTCAATTGTACGCATGTAGTTGTTCCCTGGTTGTGGGGTACAGGATTGGGATATTTTAACGGGATTTGGCTTGTTATAATCCAAATTCAATTTGCATTCGACTGGTACATGGTATATTACAATAACTTGCGCTAAAAATTTATTTCTGGGTTGGTAAACCATATGCCAGTATGACCACCGGCCGGATATCTTGGGAGGTGTCCTTGGTATATGCTATGGTTGTGGGGTACAGAAATGTAATATTTTAACGGGATTTGGCTTGTTATAATCCAAATTCAATTTGCAATCGACTGATATATGGTATTTCACAATAACGTGCGTTAAAATAATTTATTTCTGGGTTGGCAAACTATAATATTATGCCAGTATGACCATCAGCCGCATATCTTGGGGGTGTCCTTGGTATATGCTATGGTTGGGGGCTACAGGGTGGTAGTATAATCACGCAAAATATAACATACGAAGCCCAATTGAATGCTTTAGGATGTCCTAAAAGCATTTCTACAATTTCGTAGCCGTTCTAAAGTTATCCGTGAAAAGCGGGTCTGGGGTCCGGTCGGACCCCCCCCCTTGGGCATTCGAGGGTTAAAATTTTAATATATGGCGAATCAGCCAGATCTTAAATTGCAGTGATTTAGAAATTAGATATAGTCTTCTTCAGCATTTCCCTGAATTGGCTAAATATAGCATGTTTCAAGATCTGGATATAGTTGAGGAAGTAGAAGAAGAAGACGAGGTTAGGGGGAGGGTCTATAGAGTAGTGGTAACATCACTGGCGGCATGAAGAGCAAGAGGTAGCGGGATCGTGATGTAGGACGCTAAATTTATCGAAAACGGCTCTAATTGGCAAGATGTACGCCGGGGGGGATCAAAGAGGCAGCCCTGGTCAAGACCTACAATATAAAGAAGAATTCGTCGAGATCCGATGAGAGATGGCTGAGAGACAAGATATTTAAAAAGTCGTTATTTCGCCATGTGCGATATATATAGAAACATTACGTAATGGCTATTTTTAGTTTGTCGTTATTTTGGGTGGGCCTTGCTCCAGCAGTGCAGTGTGCCGTGTGAAAAGGATTGATCTGCGCAGAAGAAGAAAGGTCGTTGCTGCCGTGAAGGACGAAAGATTGATGTCCGTTTCGATCTAAGTTCTTCTCATGATATAATCGAAAATATTGAGTTTTCGGGTGATCAAAATAATGAGAGGAAATCGCCATTTGAAGTTCGTTGATGTCTTATAAGATTGACGTCGAATATTGATGCAAAAATTCCTGTCTTGAGCGTAAGAATTGTACGTAATTCTTGACACCTTTCTGTCCTGAATAAGTTGGTGGATCAGAGCTCATAGGAGGTGATCTTTGCTAAGTTTTGACCTTTGACCTTTACGCTCAATGTCAAAGTCTGCCATGTTGGTTTGTTTGTGTATTAGTTTCGTTGCCATTGGTATACAGTAGATGTCGACAGGATTTGCTACATAGTAAAATAAGTTTAAATAGTTAACTGAAGTTGATATTGGCAGTATAGAAATTCACTGGACTGTGAAAAGACCTTCTTTGCTTGGCATGTGAGCTGTTCTGTGGTTGACTGTAGGGGGGCGGGGGTGTGGGGGGTGGGGTCAACGCCCCGTATTTCCCGTCTCTATATTATTTTTGATTTTTTATGTAGCTCTCGCCGTTGGATACGAGCGAATGAGCAGACGCTTCCAGCTTAGCTAGAAATGTCGAATTATAAATGCTACGACGTTGATTTATAAAGGGAAGCTGGCGGCGCTAAAATGGGTGTCTTAAAGTTCGCGTCTTTCACATGGCGAAAAAATGACTTTTTCAAACGCTTCTATCTCAGCCGTCTCTCGTCCGATCCTGACGAACTTTCTTCTGTATGATAGGTGTTGAGCAGAGCTATCTCCTTGGTCTTTGGTCTTGCGTGTATTTAGGTTATTATAGCCATTTCTGAGAAATTTCGCAAAAACATGCAAAATGGAGATTGCTAAATTTATCGAAAACGGCTATAATTGGCAAGATATACACCGGGGGGGATCAAAGACGTAGCCCTGGTCAAGACCTACAATATAAAGAAGAATTCGTCGAGATCCGATGAGAGATGGCTGAGAGACAAGATATTTAAAAAGTCGTTATTTCGCCATGTGCGATATATATAGAAACATTACGTAATGGCTATTTTTAGTTTGTCGTTATTTTGGGTGGGCCTTGCTCCAGCAGTGCAGTGTGCCGTGTGAAAAAGATTGATCTGCGCAGAAGAAGAAAGGTCGTTGCTGCCGTGAAGGACGAAAGATTGATGTCCGTTTCGATCTAAGTTCTTCTCATGATATAATCGAAAATATTGAGTTTTCGGGTGATCAAAATAATGAGAGGAAATCGCCATTTGAAGTTCGTTGATGTCTTATAAGATTGACGTCGAATATTGATGCAAAAATTCCTGTCTTGAGCGTAAGAATTGTACGTAATTCTTGACACCTTTCTGTCCTGAATAAGTTGGTGGATCAGAGCTCATAGGAGGTGATCTTTGCTAAGTTTTGACCTTTGACCTTTACACTCACTCAATGTCAAAGTCTGCCATGTTGGTTTGTTTCTGTATTAGTTTCGTTGCCATTGGTATACAGTAGATGTCGACAGGATTTGCTACATAGTAAAATAAGTTTAAATAGTTAACTGAACTTGATATTGGCAGTATAGAAATTCACTGGACTGTGAAAAGACCTTCTTTGCTTGGCATGTGAGCTGTTCTGTGGTTGACTGTAGGGGGGCGGGGGTGTGGGGGGTGGGGAGGGGGGTCAACGCCCCGTATTTCCCGTCTCTATATTATTTTTGATTTTTTATGTAGCTCTCGCCGTTGGATACGAGCGAATGAGCAGACGCTTCCAGCTTAGCTAGAAATGTCGAATTATAAATGCTACGACGTTGATTTATAAAGGGAAGCTGGCGGCGCTAAAATGGGTGTCTTAAAGTTCGCGTCTTTCACATGGCGAAAAAATGACTTTTTCAAACGCTTCTATCTCAGCCGTCTCTCGTCCGATCCTGACGAACTTTCTTCTGTATGATAGGTGTTGAGCAGAGCTATCTCTTTGGTCTTTGGTCTTGCGTGTATTTAGGTTATTATAGCCATTTCTGAGAAATTTCGCAAAAACATGCAAAATGGAGATTGCTAAATTTATCGAAAACGGCTATAATTGGCAAGATATTCACCGGGGGGGATCAATGACGTAGCCCTGGTCAAGACCTACAATATAAAGAAGAATTCGTCGAGATCCGATGAGAGATGGCTGAGAGACAAGATATTTAAAAAGTCGTTATTTCGCCATGTGCGTTATATATAGAAATATTACGTAATGGCTATTTTTAGTTTGTCGTTATTTTGGGTGGGCCTTGCTCCAGCAGTGCAGTGTGCCGTGTGAAAAAGATTGATCTGCGCAGAAGAAGAAAGGTCGTTGCTGCCGTGAAGGACGAAAGATTGATGTCCGTTTCGATCTAAGTTCTTCTCATGATATAATCGAAAATATTGAGTTTTCGGGTGATCAAAATAATGAGAGGAAATCGCCATTTGAAGTTGGTTGATGTCTTATAAGATTGACGTCGAATATTGATGCAAAAATTCCTGTCTTGAGCGTAAGAATTGTACGTAATTCTTGACACCTTTCTGTCCTGAATAAGTTGGTGGATCAGAGCTCATAGGAGGTGATCTTTGCTAAGTTTTGACCTTTGACCTTTACGCTCAATGTCAAAGTCTGCCATGTTGGTTTGTTTGTGTATTAGTTTCGTTGCCATTGGTATACAGTAGATGTCGACAGGATTTGCTACATAGTAAAATAAGTTTAAATAGTTAACTGAAGTTGATATTGGCAGAATAGAAGTTCACTGGACTGTGAAGAGACCTTCTTTGCTTGAACTCTGAACTGTCCAGATATTTGTAATTTCAGTCAAATTGACACTTTCTGTTTTATTAAAATTTTAATATATGGCGAATCAGCCAGATCTTAAATTGCAGTGATTTAGAAATTAGATATAGTCTTCTTCAGCATTTCCCTGAATTGGCTAAATATAGCATGTTTCAAGATCTGGATATAGTTGAGGAAGTAGAAGAAGAAGACGAGGTTGGGGGGAGGGTCTATAGAGTAGTGGTAACATCACTGGCGGCATGAAGAGCAAGAGGTAGCGGGATCGTGATGTAGGACGCTAAATTTATCGAAAACGGCTCTAATTGGCAAGATGTACGCCGGGGGGGGATCAAAGAGGCAGCCCTGGTCAAGACCTACAATATAAAGAAGAATTCGTCGAGATCCGATGAGAGATGGCTGAGAGACAAGATATTTAACCCTCGAGTGCCCAAGCTATTTTTTGGTACACGAATGCCCAACGGGGGGGTCCGACCGGACCCCAATGTTTTCATTGTGATATCTGGAGAACGGATTGGAATATTTTAACGGGATTTGGCTTGTTATAATCCAAATTCAATTTCCAATCGACTGATATATGGTATTTCACAATAGCGCCACCTGGTGAAACTTTATTTGAACTTTAATAGGGGGCCTACTCTTTTGTAGTTTCTTTGCAATTTCGGGATTTTTCCAATATATTCATTGGTAGGCATGTAGTTGTTCCCTGGTTGTGGGGTACAGGATTGGAATATTTTAACGGGATTTGGCTTGTTATAATCCAAATTCAATTTGCATTCGACTGATACATGGTATATTACAAGAACTTGCGCTAAAAATTTATTTATGGGTTGGTAAACCATATTGCAGTATGACCACCAGCCGCATATCTTGGGGTGTCCTTGGTATATGCTATGGTTGTGGGGTACAGGAATGGAATATTTTAACGGGATTTGGCTTGTTTTAATCCAAATTCAATTTGCAATCGACTGATATATGGTATTTCACAATAACGTGCGTTAAAATAATTTATTTCTGGGTTGGCAAACTATATGCCAGTATGACCATCATCCGCATGTCTTGGGGGTGTCCTTGGTATATGCTATGGTTGTGGGTTACAGGGTGGTAGTATAATCACGCAAAATATAACATACGAAGCCCAATTGAATGCTTTAGGATGTCCTAAAAGCATTTCTACAATTTCGAACCCGTTCTAAAGTTATCCGTGAAAAGCGAGTCTGGGGTCCGGTCGGACCCCCCCTTGGGCATTCGAGGGTTAAAAAGTCGTTATTTCGCCATGTGCGATATATATAGATACATTACGTAATGGCTATTTTTAGTTTGTCGTTATTTTGGGTGGGCCTTGCTCCAGCAGTGCAGTGTGCCGTGTGAAAAAGATTGATCTGCGCAGAAGAAGAAAGGTCGTTGCTGCCGTGAAGGACGAAAGATTGATGTCCGTTTCGATCTAAGTTCTTCTCATGATATAATCGAAAATATTGAGTTTTCGGGTGATCAAAATAATGAGAGGAAATCGCCATTTGAAGTTCGTTGATGTCTTATAAGATTGACGTCGAATATTGATGCAAAAATTCCTGTCTTGAGCGTAAGAATTGTACGTAATTCTTGACACCTTTCTGTCCTGAATAAGTTGGTGGATCAGAGCTCATAGGAGGTGATCTTTGCTAAGTTTTGACCTTTGACCTTTACGCTCAATGTCAAAGTCTGCCACGTTGGTTTGTTTCTGTATTAGTTTCGTTGCCATTGGTATACAGTAGATGTCGACAGGATTTGCTACATAGTAAAATAAGTTTAAATAGTTAACTGAACTTGATATTGGCAGAATAGAAGTTCACTGGACTGTGAAAAGACCTTCTTTGCTTGAACTCTGAACTGTCCAGATATTTGTAATTTCAGTCAAATTGACACTTTCTGTTTTATTAAAATTTTAATATATGGCGAATCAGCCAGATCTTAAATTGCAGTGATTTAGAAATTAGATATGGTCTTCTTCAGCATTTCCCTGAATTGGCTAAATATAGCATGTTTCAAGATCTGGATATAGTTGAGGAAGTAGAAGAAGAAGACGAGGTTGGGGGGAGGGTCCATAGAGTAGTGGTAACATCACTGGCGGCATGAAGAGCAAGAGGTAGCGGGATCGTGATGTAGGACGCTAAATTTATCGAAAACGGCTCTAATTGGCAAGATGTACGCCGGGGGGGATCAAAGAGGCAGCCCTGGTCAAGACCTACAATATAAAGAAGAATTCGTCGAGATCCGATGAGAGATGGCTGAGAGACAAGATATTTAAAAAGTCGTTATTTCGCCATGTGCGATATATATAGAAACATTACGTAATGGCTATTTTTAGTTTGTCGTTATTTTGGGTGGGCCTTGCTCCAGCAGTGCAGTGTGCCGTGTGAAAAAGATTGATCTGCGCAGAAGAAGAAAGGTCGTTGCTGCCGTGAAGGACGAAAGATTGATGTCCGTTTCGATCTGAGTTCTTCTCATGATATAATCGAAAATATTGAGTTTTCGGGTGATCAAAATAATGAGAGGAAATCGCCATTTGAAGTTGGTTGATGTCTTATAAGATTGACGTCGAATATTGATGCAAAAATTCCTGTCTTGAGCGTAAGAATTGTACGTAATTCTTGACACCTTTCTGTCCTGAATAAGTTGGTGGATCAGAGCTCATAGGAGGTGATCTTTGCTAAGTTTTGACCTTTGACCTTTACACTCACTCAATGTCAAATTCTGCCATGTTGGTTTGTTTGTGTATTAGTTTCGTTGCCATTGGTATACAGTAGATGTCGACAGGATTTGCTACATAGTAAAATAAGTTTAAATAGTTAACTGAACTTGATATTGGCAGTATAGAAATTCACTGGACTGTGAAAAGACCTTCTTTGCTTGGCATGTGAGCTGTTCTGTGGTTGACTGTAGGGGGGCGGGGGTGTGGGGGGTGGGGTGGGGGGTCAACGCCCCGTATTTCCCGTCTCTATATTATTTTTGATTTTTTATGTAGCTCTCGCCGTTGGATACGAGCGAATGAGCAGACGCTTCCAGCTTAGCTAGAAATGTCGAATTATAAATGCTACGACGTTGATTTATAAAGGGAAGCTGGCGGCGCTAAAATGGGTGTCTTAAAGTTCGCGTCTTTCACATGGCGAAAAAATGACTTTTTCAAACGCTTCTATCTCAGCCGTCTCTCGTCCGATCCTGACGAACTTTCTTCTGTATGATAGGTGTTGAGCAGAGCTATCTCCTTGGTCTTTGGTCTTGCGTGTATTTAGGTTATTATAGCCATTTCTGAGAAATTTCGCAAAAACATGCAAAATGGAGATTGCTAAATTTATCGAAAACGGCTATAATTGGCAAGATATACACCGGGGGGGATCAAAGACGTAGCCCTGGTCAAGACCTACAATATAAAGAAGAATTCGTCGAGATCCGATGAGAGATGGCTGAGAGACAAGATATTTAAAAAGTCGTTATTTCGCCATGTGCGTTATATATAGAAACATTACGTAATGGCTATTTTTAGTTTGTCGTTATTTTGGGTGGGCCTTGCTCCAGCAGTGCAGTGTGCCGTGTGAAAAGGATTGATCTGCGCAGAAGAAGAAAGGTCGTTGCTGCCGTGAAGGACGAAAGATTGATGTCCGTTTCGATCTAAGTTCTTCTCATGATATAATCGAAAATATTGAGTTTTCGGGTGATCAAAATAATGAGAGGAAATCGCCATTTGAAGTTCGTTGATGTCTTATAAGATTGACGTCGAATATTGATGCAAAAATTCCTGTCTTGAGCGTAAGAATTGTACGTAATTCTTGACACCTTTCTGTCCTGAATAAGTTGGTGGATCAGAGCTCATAGGAGGTGATCTTTGCTAAGTTTTGACCTTTGACCTTTACGCTCAATGTCAAAGTCTGCCATGTTGGTTTGTTTGTGTATTAGTTTCGTTGCCATTGGTATACAGTAGATGTCGACAGGATTTGCTACATAGTAAAATAAGTTTAAATAGTTAACTGAACTTGATATTGGCAGTATAGAAATTCACTGGACTGTGAAAAGACCTTCTTTGCTTGGCATGTGAGCTGTTCTGTGGTTGACTGTAGGGGGGCGGGGGTGTGGGGGGTGGGGTGGGGGGTCAACGCCCCGTATTTCCCGTCTCTATATTATTTTTGATTTTTTATGTAGCTCTCGCCGTTGGATACGAGCGAATGAGCAGACGCTTCCAGCTTAGCTAGAAATGTCGAATTATAAATGCTACGACGTTGATTTATAAAGGGAAGCTGGCGGCGCTAAAATGGGTGTCTTAAAGTTCGCGTCTTTCACATGGCGAAAAAATGACTTTTTCAAACGCTTCTATCTCAGCCGTCTCTCGTCCGATCCTGACGAACTTTCTTCTGTATGATAGGTGTTGAGCAGAGCTATCTCCTTGGTCTTTGGTCTTGCGTGTATTTAGGTTATTATAGCCATTTCTGAGAAATTTCGCAAAAACATGCAAAATGGAGATTGCTAAATTTATCGAAAACGGCTATAATTGGCAAGATATACACCGGGGGGGATCAAAGACGTAGCCCTGGTCAAGACCTACAATATAAAGAAGAATTCGTCGAGATCCGATGAGAGATGGCTGAGAGACAAGATATTTAAAAAGTCGTTATTTCGCCATGTGCGTTATATATAGAAACATTACGTAATGGCTATTTTTAGTTTGTCGTTATTTTGGGTGGGCCTTGCTCCAGCAGTGCAGTGTGCCGTGTGAAAAAGATTGATCTGCGCAGAAGAAGAAAGGTCGTTGCTGCCGTGAAGGACGAAAGATTGATGTCCGTTTCGATCTAAGTTCTTCTCATGATATAATCGAAAATATTGAGTTTTCGGGTGATCAAAATAATGAGAGGAAATCGCCATTTGAAGTTCGTTGATGTCTTATAAGATTGACGTCGAATATTGATGCAAAAATTCCTGTCTTGAGCGTAAGAATTGTACGTAATTCTTGACACCTTTCTGTCCTGAATAAGTTGGTGGATCAGAGCTCATAGGAGGTGATCTTTGCTAAGTTTTGACCTTTGACCTTTACGCTCAATGTCAAAGTCTGCCACGTTGGTTTGTTTCTGTATTAGTTTCGTTGCCATTGGTATACAGTAGATGTCGATAGGATTTGCTACATAGTAAAATAAGTTTAAATAGTTAACTGAACTTGATATTGGCAGAATAGAAGTTCACTGGACTGTGAAAAGACCTTCTTTGCTTGAACTCTGAACTGTCCAGATATTTGTAATTTCAGTCAAATTGACACTTTCTGTTTTATTAAAATTTTAATATATGGCGAATCAGCCAGATCTTAAATTGCAGTGATTTAGAAATTAGATATAGTCTTCTTCAGCATTTCCCTGAATTGACTAATTATAGCATGTTTCAAGATCTGGATATAGTTGAGGAAGTAGAAGAAGAAGAAGAGGTTGGGGGGAGGGTCCATAGAGTAGTGGTAACATCACTGGCGGCATGAAGAGCAAGAGGTTGCGGGATCGTGATGTAGGACGCTAATATTTTCACGATATATTATAACTCGTTACTCGGTTTCATGGCATGTGAGCTGTTCTGTGGTTGACTCTAGGGGGGGGGGGCGGGGTGGGGGTCGTCAACGCCCCGTATTTCCTATCTATATTATTTTTGATTTTTTATGTAGCTCTCGCCATTGGATACGAGCGAATGAGCCGACACTTCCAGCTTAGCTAAAAATGTCGAATACGTTGGCTACGACGTTGATTTATAAAAGGAAATGAGCGTCGCTAAAATGGGTGTCTAAAATTTCACGTCTTTCACATGGCGAAAAAAGGACTTTTTCAAACGCTTGTATTTCGGCCGTTTCTCGTCCGATCCTGACGAACGTTCTTCTGTATGATAGGTGTTTAGCAGAGCTATCTCTTTGGTCTTGCGTGTATTTAGGTTATTATAGCCATTTCTGAGAAATTTCGCAAAAACATGCAAAATGGAGATTGCTAAATTGATCGAAAACGGCTCTAATTGGCAAGATGTACGCCGGGGGGGATCAAAGAGGGCAGCCCTGGTCAAGACCTACAATATAAAGAAGAATTCGTCGAGATCTGATGAGAGATGGCTGAGAGACAAGATATTTAAAAAGTCGTTATTTCGCCATGTACGATATATTATAAAGATTACGTAATGGCTATTTTTAGTTTGTCGTTATTTTGGGTGGGCCTTGCTCCAGCAGTGCAGTGTGCCGTGTGAAAAAGATTGATCTGCGCAGAAGAAGAAAGGTCGTTGCTGCCGTGAAGGACGAAAGATTGATGTCCGTTTCGATCTAAGTTCTTCTCTTGATATAATCGAAAATATTGAGTTTTCGGGTGATCAAATGAGAGGAAATCGCCATTTGAAGTTGGTTGATGTCTTATAAGATTGACGTCGAATATTGATGCAAAAATTCCTGTCTTGAGCGTAAGAATTGTACGTAATTCTTGATACCTTTCTGTCCTGAATAAGTTGGTGGATTAGAGCTCATAGGAGGTGATCTTTGCTAAGTTTTGACCTTTGACCTTTACGCTCAATGTCAAAGTCTGCCACGTTGGTTTGTTTGTGTATTAGTGTCGTTGCCATTGGTATACAGTAGATGTCGATAGGATTTGCTACATAGTAAAATAAGTTTAAATAGTTAACTGAACTTGATATTGGCGGAATAGAAGTTCACTGGACTGTGAAAAGACCTTCTTTGCTTGAACTCTGAACTGTCCAGATATTTGTAATTTCAGTCAAATTGACACTTTCTGTTTTATTAAAATTTTAATACATGGCGAATCAGCCAGATCTTAAATTGCAGTGATTTAGAAATTAGATGTAGTCTTCTTCAGCATTTCTCTGAATTGGCTAATTATAGCACGTTTCAAGATCTGGATAATCCAATTGCGTAGAGTAACTGCGTTTTAAAGGTGTCTAGCTGCAGACGTGAGTTTACGTAGCATTCATTAGTGTTTGGCGACACCTTGTTATTATTATTCGCTTATTATCGACTCACATTGACAAATCGCAATATGTTACAAATACATTAGTGATGCTAAGTAATAGTAATGTAATGTTGGAGGATTTAGGATAGGCTGGAAACTTAACAAGTATTGAAAATGTCAAAATTTTGGATAAATTAAAGTAAAGAAAGAGTTATTTCAATGTTGCATAGACTCTAGTGAGTACGAACTTGCTAAAAATGGGTCATTATATTAGCGGGTAGTCCACTTTTACTTAAAAGACAAGATTTTCATTAAAAGAGGTGTGTAAAAGTAGGACTCATTAAAATATAAGAGAAGTGCGTTAGGAAGTACTTTTTTCTCCTTCTGAATTAGATTATTAATTAGATGCAATATTGATAAAAACAGCGATTAAGTTAATGTCAGTGGTCATGATAATTAAAATTAATTTGTTAGTGAGTGATAATTATAAGGATAATAAGAAATTACATTAATAGAAACAATAAATATAACAGCAATATTATTATTATTAATAATAATTTTGACATGTTCCATTTCTGCTACTTATATTAATTTCCTATCAGTCGTCGGATCAGATTGTAATGAGTGTAAATGCATGCAAAGGTAAGGTAAACGTCAGCGACCCTGATGGCCACAAGATGTCGTTGCACACTAGTTTTTGGTTGCTGTTTACAAACGCTGTGTCATAACAAAGCTGATTACACTGCTATGCATGATTTTTGATGTTCTGCCAAAAACATGTTTTTCTAAAAGATTTTAGTCTGCTGATTTCAAAAATGATATCCGTTTTTCTGTATCACGTAGGGTTTTCTCGACATCTCTGCCGCATTTGACACCATTGATCACAGCCTTCTTCTTCAACGACTATCTTCTTGGTTTAGCGTCTCTGATACTGCTCCACTCTGGTTCCAGTCCTACTTGTCTTCCCGATCCTTCTCTGTTAAAGCCTCCAGCCACTGCTCACAACCCCTTCCTCTTTCCTGTGGTGTCCCTCAAGGCTCCGTCCTGGATCCACTACTTTTCATCCTTTATACCACACCCTTAAGCCATCTCATAAAATCCTCCTCTGTCGACCACCATCTCTATGCAGATGACACCCAACTCTTCATATCCTTCTTCCCAGACTCTTTTTCCACCGCCATCACACAACTACTCAACGTGGTTAACCTTATTTAAGAGTGGATGTCATCCAATCTCCTCTGCCTTAACCCTTCCAAAACTGAATTCATCATCCTAGGCCTTCCTGATCAAATCAAGAAAATCCCTGATCCTTCCATAAACCTTTCGACTAACTCATCGTCTCTCACCTTCACCGCTGATTCCCCTGATCGCAATCTTGGTGTTATTTTTTATCCACACCTCTCCTTCTCTAACCACATCTCCAACCTCTCGCGCTCCTGCTTCATGCACATTCGTGACCCCCGACGCATACGACCCATGCTCGACCTTAAAACTGCCTCCACCATTGCTACCTCCATTGTTCATTCAAAGCTTGATTACTGCAATTCTCTTTTTCTCAACCTCGAATCCACTCAAATCAAGCATCTACAGCTTATCCAAAACTCACTAGCCAGAGCTGTCACTAGAACGCCCAAACATCATCATATCACTCCCATCCTCAAATCACTCCATTGGTTAAAAATCACAGAGCGAATCCACTAGAAAGTTCTATCAATATATCCTACAACTCCCTACAATATTCCCAGCCCAAGTAACTTCGTGATCTCTTCACCATTCAGTCCCGATCATCGTCCTATCTCAGTCTTTCTCGACCCCCAGTCACTACTCACCTCAAGTTCTCCAACCGAGCCATTTCCATCACAGCACCACGCCTCTGGAATGATCTCCCTCCTGAATTCCGCACTTTCTCAGTGCCTCCATCATCATTGCTCCCCGTCCCTCATCCTCCTCCTCTTTTTCCTCTATCTATCACCCCCGGACTTTCCACTCAGAACTGAAGTCTCACCTTTTCAAATACTCCTACCCTGACTCATCTGATCCTCCGCCTTCCAATTCTTCTCGCCGTAAACGACACCCGCCTTGACAGCTACTCTGCCTCTCCTGATCTGGTACCCTGGAATCGGACTTGGACCACTTTTGGACTACTCTCTGGAAACCCCCTTTGATTTGATGGACTATTTCTGGATGATGAACAGAGATTGTTCGTCAGAGGAAGAACACGCAAGAAAATCTAAGAAAACACGTTTCTGTCCCTAAGAGGGTTTATGTCTCAGTTTCATTGTATACAAGATTTTGCCATATATTTTGTATAAAATTATTGTAAACATCTGGGCACTGTCATCTGTTTCTAAGATTTTGACATCAGGACTTTTATAAACCTTTCTTATAATTTTTTTCTGCAGTGTATCAAAGAGAAAATAATTTCTCAATAATGTAAAAATTCAATAAACTTATAATTTGATTTGTACGAAATTGTGACGTGATGGCCAAATTTCATCAACATATTTGAAATCAGGATGTCAGAATTGTATAAAATCAGTAAAAATAAATCAGACATCTGATTCTTTCTTTTAAAATGCATAGCAGTGTTAGCGTCGCCATACACCATTTTCAAGGCTTTGGACTGGCACTACCAGAGTACGAGCAATTGCGAATATTGTTACACACTGATTACTAATAAATTTTTAAAGTTAATTTTAGACACCTTTTCATGGTTTCAAGAGGCTTTATATAAATTGATTGCGGTGGTATGGACCAATGCAGTGGGCGGAGGAAAATAGTAACATAAAGAAAATCCTGAAAGCGGAAGTGCATGGACATCGCAGTCGAGGATGCCAGACGAAGAGGTGGATGGACGTGGTTCAGCAGGCCTGAGAAAAGAAGACACCGGAGATCGAGCGGGATGGAGAGAGAGGATCCGAGTGGCTGACCCCTTCCCAGCGAGGGACTACTCCCATCCTGAAGGGAAAGAAAAAAAGGAAGAGAAAGATTATACATGCCACGTATATAATCTTTAGTAATGTGATTGACTGTTAATATAAGGTCGAAGTCGCCGACCCTTCCAGCCACAAGATGTCGCTTAACATTAAATATATGTATATGCTGAAAGCTGTCTGATTCTATCTGATATTGTCTGATTCTGTACGCAACCGATGCAGTGGTTAAATTACTTATCAATTTAAAAAAATCTTAAACCTAGGTCTATATCGGTATAATCTAGAAGAAGTATTCGCTATCCGTATAGAGCCTAAATGTGTAAAGCAGAGGCTCTTAACAGGTGTGTCATGTGTCGCGAATCGACCGGCAGTGGATCCTGGGTTTAACGACATCTTATAGCTGTTGACGTCAACAGAAATAGTTTTGGCATATTATAGCTCATATATTCATATGTGTCGTGTAAACATGGTGTGTCGTTGGTGTGTCGCGAAAAATTGGTGTGTCGCGAATTCTCACAGCCAATGTCCGTCATTCTTGCATTACACTTACTTACTTAAAGGTTAGCGGACGTAGACTTTGAGAATTCGTAGCACTCTATTAATCTATTCTATTATATCGCAAACTGGACGGCCGTGATGTTTACCTTATACAGTATAGGCCTTTATACGTTTGCGACCCGTTATTGTAACATTCGAAATGGACAAATTTATCAGAATAAATTTTGCGAATCCATACAACTGACGATGCGAAATCAGATATTGGTAGCAATGAGACTGATTCTAGCCCCAACAGTAGTGAAAACGATTCTGCTGCCACTGCTAGTTTTAGTAAACCAACCAAGAAAAACATGCAAAAAGAAAAAAATCTGGAATGAAGGATAATGTACAAGCAATCCTCAAGAACTCAGTTCTGGAATAAGACGTACAAAGAAGAACATTACAAAACACTGGCGAGCAAAGCTATCAAAGAGTTCGCTTCATTTCATAGTGGGTTTCTCAGCTGATCAACATAAAGAACAAAAACGGACCAAACTGGTTGGAGGTACCCTCTCAGCCTGCAGCTTACGTATTGCACTTGCAAAAAGTGTGGATCCTCGTTTTAAAATGATCCAGAAAAAAATCCAAGAACAAAATTCCCATGCACTGTTAACGTAGAAACTAGAAAGGATTCAATATGAATAGTTTCATCCTTTAAAAACTGTAGCAATTTAAAATTGTAAATAAATACCTAGTTTTAATTTTAACATTTTTAACAATATTCACATAATTATGACGATTGCTTGGCGTGTCGCCAAATTTGGTTTGCAAGATAAGGTGTGTCGTGTGCCAAAAAAGGTTAGGAAACTCTGCGCTAGACGATTCAGACCTGAACTTAACTAGCGGAATCAGCTTTTAGTTATAGAGGTGTCAAATTATTTTAAACGGTTCTGACCGTTCGCATGGCATGATACTGCTTTACACGAATTTACGGATGGATGGATCCCGAGTTTAACGACATCTTATAGCAACAAAGGCTGTTGACGTCGACAGAAATTATTTTTGGCATATTACAGCGCGAATTTACGGTCCGTCTACTTTACTTATAGGCCAAATAAGTTAAGTAGAAATAGGTGTTGAAAGGACTCATCATCATCATCATCATCATCATCATCATCATCATCATCATCATCATTAGGGTGGTCCTTATTTTTGAAATGTTGAAATGTTGAGCTCCCACCCTCTAGAGTTGTTTGGTTACATGGTATGATGCTCAGGTATAAATATCTTTTAAATTGGATAATGTTTGGAGGTCGCCCAAGCATGATATAATATTGGTTTAATACCGAAATTTCAAAAAATGAAACTTATTCATATACTGTAACTAATTTGTCAATTGTCATGTTTACATTTTGGTCATTTAAGATGTTCAGCAACTACATATCAACCAACAAGTAATTAAATATTATTTGAAGCATTGTTTTCAAAATATAAATATTGAATTAATTTGAATTTTAAAGAATTTGTGAAATATAATGAATCCATCGAAGTAACTGCAATCTGCAAGGTTATTGACTAGTGAGTATATATGCCATTTATGTAATGTATTTACGCCAACTTAAATGCATTTCTGGTGATATTTCATTTCATGAACACTGAACAGTAAAACATTTCAAAACAAAATGGCCTTTTGCACTGGAGGAGTGTCCAAGAACGTGTAGTTCGAATGTGCTTTGACACAACTATAGCTCATATACAGGCATCAACATTAGGGCCTGTGTTGAAACTGAGCAAACGCCTGGGAAGGATTTGCTGTACTTTGCATGCCGCCACCATATAATGGAGCTATTGGCAGGATCCACATTTACAGCAAGCCTTGCCCCCTCATCGGCTCCAGAGGTTCTGCTGTTTAAAAGATTTCAGCAAGCGTGGCCCTTTATTGATTGGACAAAGTATCAGACAGGTACAGAACTAGATGAAATCCATGACGCAGTGAAACAGGAAATACTGGAATTTGCTCAAAATCAGTTGCTTCATGAGTCCGTGTGAGATGATTACCGTGAATTCATCGAGCTGTCGATCATCTTTCTCGGAGGTTCACCCGTACCTCATAGTAGTCCCCGGAGTCAGTCGCTAAGGAGTTAGCGACTGACTTGATGAGTTAGCGACTGACTTAGCGACTCAGTCGACTAAGTCGCATGCTTATCGACTGACTAAGTCGCTTAGACTTATCGACTGACTTAGCGACTTGCTATCGACTTCTCAGGTAATCAGGTATGTTTATTGGACATACATGATTACCTAACAATATGATGCATTTTACCGCATACTGTACTGACCGTGCCATCATTTCCGTTGGCATTAGGTGGAACCCACATAGGCTCTATACGGGTACAATATGGGACGTGGGCATGCTGACAGGGGACAGACCGATGACTGTGAAATATATGTTAATGTGAATTCGTGAAATTGAGCGCTTGATAAATCGAATGAAGCGAGGAGGATTTATAGCGGTACCCGATCTTACGGCCAACCAGTTACCGAAACTACTGATACGTGCCTCTTTCAGGAAGTAGCAGAGAACGAGAATCATGTACTCCGGCACTTATTCCCAGTGTGAGAGTTGTAGAAAAAAGACTGGGGGTTAGACTTTGATCCATGGGGAGTTGAATATTTAATTCGTCTTTTGGAAGCTGATGTCAGCGAAATGTGAAAGCAGCAGATTTCAACGCAGCAACGCTAGCAGTTTTGCAAGTCAAACTCGAATCAAAATCAGTTCCTTTGTTGAGAAAATTCAAGAATGCATACGTGATATACCATGGAAATTTTTTCACTTTGTCAGAGATTCAGAATCAAATAATGCTAAATTAGGCCTACACCAGCACAACCGAGGGGTTGGAAATGATCCTCTGATTGTGCACTGACGACAACTGTGGGGATCAAAAGTAAGACTAGGGGGTTGAACCCCCAATCCAGGCAATTCTCACCCTGCGTATTACCCTCTTTGTAATCATCAACACCATCTTCGTAATATAATGTATAAATTCACTTTACCAAAAACGACAACAACTATATACCCCGTATTCTCTGTAAGAACTCTTACCAATAGAGCATACTCTCTCACTTACAATGTACCAAGTAACGGCATGTTAGCATGTTTTCCTCAACAAATGAATATTGTATTGTATTGTATTGTATTTGTTGCTCATGTCCTGCTGCTGATGTCCTCGTCAAATCGAAAATTTGAAACCGTGGTAAAAACAACAAGCAAAATATTAAGTGAACGAAGTCGCTAGCAGTCGATAGCTTAGCGACTGGTTTCGACTTGAGAGCTTAGCGGCGGCGGCGGCGGCGGATGGCGGCGGCGCCGGGGACTACCTCATAGCAACTTCATAGCACCAGGTGCGATGCACCATGCGAGTTGGATGTTGAAGTTATATACTCACTAAAAGTCTGGATGTCCGATCACAATTTAAGCTTGCAGAGAAAGGCCTCCGTAAGATGTGTGTCTTTGCTGTCATCATTTATCTGAAAGCCTGGTTTACAGCACCACTAGCTGCTAGTGCTCCTCGCAATGACCTTCAACTGCTTCAGGATCTCTACAGCTACAGTCAGTATGATGACAAAATTGCAACTGCTATACGTGCAAGAAGCTTGAGCACCACTTGTGGTACCTGTCAGAATATTTAGTGGGTCTTGCTCTTTTCGATCCCAAAGTGTCGTGCGAGACAAAACGAAAAATGGCGATTGCATTACTGTCCAAGCAATCTGTGCCACTTGGTTCAAAACGAATCAAATTAGAAGCAAGCAAGGCCTCACAGCACAACTTGGAGGACTTTGTAACTACAAGCACTCGTGATCTTCTTAGCAGCCTGCACATTGGTTCCGATTTCTTATGTTTGGACCCTGAAACATGGGCGGACAGAGATGACTACAGGTAAGGCATAGCAATAGTCAACAAGCTTCTTGTCACAAATGACAATGCTGAACGAGGTGTAGCCTTGTGCAGAAGTTGAACAAACTCATAACCCATGACGAGGACCAATTCCAATTCCCTCTCCAACTCATGGCTGATCATCGACGTCGCTACCCAGATTGTCTAAAGTTCACCCTGTTGGAATGAACTGTTTGACGATCAAACGTTTTCTATAACATTACAATGCTAATTTGAACATTGAACAATTGCAAATTATTTTACTGCATTGTTATTACCTACAAATACTCTTTTCGGAATAATCGGTGTTCATATTTCATCTAGCATGATCAAAATACGAGTTGGGCGACCTCACAACATTGTCTGATTAAAGAAATATTTTAGGCATACTCTATGTTTGCCCAAAGGAACACTTTAAAAGGGTGGGAGCTGAACATTTAAAAAATTTTTTTTTTACTATTACTCTAAGGACCACCCTAATCATCATCATCATCATCATCATCATCATCATCATCATCATCATCATCATCATCATCATCATCACCACCACCACCACCACCACCACCACCACCACCACCACCACCACCACCACCACCACCACCACCACCACCACCATCATCATCATCATTATCATTATCATCATTGGCAGAAACTATGCCAGAGTTCAAAGTTAATACCTACCTGCTAATCGACGGAGTTTACTCAGTGATGCGATTATATGAGTATTATGTCATGGTGCACATGGTGGTATTAGATCGTGGTCATGGTTACAATAACTGTTTTTTTTCTCTACGTCTTAACACCATGCAAGTACCGATTATACGACAATTATCATTTATATAATGTCAACTAACAATGAATTAAAGGTGTCTAAGACGAACGTGATATTTTCGTGGCATTCTATAATAATAATAATAATAATAATAATAATAATAATAATAATAATAATAATAATAATAATAATAATAATAATAATAATAATAATAATAATAATAATAATAATAATAATAATAATAATAATAATAATAATCTGGCATTTATAACGCGCCTAAACAAAAAGACATCTTGCACGAAAGCGGGTAACAGAAAAAACACTAGTCATAGTACAACTTAAATAAAACAGTTTTAGCGACATCCAACTGAGGTTAGCATCGACTTAATCTAAAAGAAAAGCCATATCCACGTTAGATTTTGCTATCTGGTTTGGCTTTAGTGATTAACGACATCTTATGGCTACTGTTGCCTTCCTCCTCCTTCCAGGGTTTGGACTGGCACTAGAAAAGGAGGGCTCAACGTCAACGGCCCCAAGATCTCGTTAAACACTGGAAACTACTACTTATAACCAGAGTCAACACCCAAACTACCCGTATTCACAAGTCTAAAGTCAGGAGAAAAAGGAGGGTGACGCTAATTCTTTTTGCTATGACACAGTGTCTTTGAACAGGAACTGCTAAAGTAACGATTGAACGATAAGCGAATTATAGGTGTCTAATTAGCGCTTGATGTTCTTCATATTATTCAGAGTTTAGTTAATTAACGACATTTTATGGCATCAAATGCCTTGTTACGGTGACTGGAATTTTGTTCTTTAATATTAAATTCCTTTTTATGTCTATGCAAACACACATACAAACTTACAACGCCCATCTGGAGATATTGTATAGATCATACAGCGCCTGATTTTGTTTAAGTCTAGAAGTGAAGATGAGTCTGATGAGTCAGCTGAACGATGGAAACTGGAGACCATCTCAACGCAATGACATCAAAGGTAAGTGAACTTAATTCATTGTGCGCTATATAAATATGCATTGAACGTAACACAGACCAGGTACACGCATACTCTATTTATACAGAGGTTAAAACAGAGGCGCTTCATAAATGAACGATTTTATAGCGCCTTTTTATCTCCCCTCATTTGAAATGTACGATGCCGCATACGAATGGTGAGGATTGTTCGAAATAATTTTTGTTGACGTCAACAAGATGTGGCTAAACTGTTGGGATCAATGTTTTTTTTATCATGTTCTTCAGAGTTAATGCAGCTTTCACATATTTTGCAGTAAAAATAACGATTTAACGAAATTTGTTATTTTTAGCCTCTATAATATCCGATTTAAAGGTGTTTAATTGAAGCAGATATTGATAATTTTACAATTATACTGTATAGCACGTTGAACCTGTAATGATTGATTAGTTGGCTTGCTGCTATTTAACGACACTGTGTAAGAAAAAGATGATTTGCATCGCCTTGCTGTGTAATTTTTTAAATGTCATCTTGGAACTCGTTATAGGAAATTCGGAGATTCCTCGGATAGAGGTTTTTCTCCTATTGGTCTCCCATTTGGATGCATAGAAATATTTGAAATTAATTCCTACATGCATCGAATGACATAAGATGGCGTTAAATTACTAATATCGAAACATAGTCCAGACTTAGATCTATTATGAATAAAAATATATCGGCGTCAACGATCACGTCAGCCGCAAGGAGTCGTCAAACAACGAAAACAAAAAATTTATCTGTTTCTTATCAGACACCTTTATTTTGTGAAATATCAATACTATATATATCTGTTCCTATTTATATCGATAACTTCGTCTTTCAGAAAATTGCTGTAGGCGTCATTCGAAGGAAAAATAGTGCTTGGCATCCAAAGGTATTGTATTGTATTGTATTTGTATTGTATTTAAGCATTTATAAAGCGCCTCTAGTAGGGTGAACCGTTCAGAGGCGCTCCCAGTGCGCAAGGCCGAGAGAAAAGAAATAAGTCTTGAGGAAAGCAAAAGAAGATGAGGGGTTACTTATTAAAATTTGAGAGCGAGTAGAAGGAGACAGTGTATTCCAGAGAGAGGGACCAATTGAGGCAAAAGATCGGGACTGAGCCATAGCTGTTCTAGTACGAGGAACTGAGAGATCAAATCTGTTTGAGGAGCGAAGTGGACGATGCGAAGAGACAGAAAGAGGCCGGTGAATTACATCAATTAAATATTTGGGGGCGAGACCCCGCTGTGTCTTTGACACCAGAATAAGGATTTTGAACTTAATACGTGCAGAGAGAGGAAGCCAGTGCAGTTTCTCAAACATGAAGGATGAAATGCGTGAGTAGCGTGGCAGACGGGCAATTAATCTCGCAGCTGCATTTAGGACTGACTGCAGAGGCATGAGACGGACCTTAGGAAGACCGATTAGAAGCGAATTGCAGTAGTCAATTCTGGAGCAAATGAAAGCATGGACCAGCGTTGTGAAAACAGAGGAAGAGACAGATCGTCGAACAGCCCTGAGACGCCTTAAGTGGAAGTAGGAAACACGTGTGAGGTTAGAGATGTGATCTTTGAAGGAGAGAGAGCTATCAAGCGTAACACCTAGGTCACGTACACTTGATGAGAAAAGGTGAGAAAAAAAGGACAAACACTCCGGTGACAGAGGGTCATCTAATTTCTTATAACGGCTTTCAAGACGGCAATTCCATCAAACACAAGTTTCATCAGTTCTCCTAATAATATTTTCATGTGAAAGTTGCCTTAACTCTGAACTTAGAGCTGCACGTGTTATCCCTGGAGAAACCCCTCTGACACGACGTAGCTCTTGCGCGGATAATCAAGTAGTCGTCTTGTGCTTGACTTTGAGGCAGCGGTATGAAAATTTAAAGATTGCACCATTGATCACAATTACGAACTCTATAAGTGCACGCTCTGTGAAAATTAAAATATGCGAAATATGTTTCACCTGAAACCCAAAACAGCGACCAAGCATTAACACTTTGAGTGTCACTGCTTCGTACTAAAGTTCATCCTGCAGGTGCAACAGGAAGTGAAATAGACAAACGAAATGGAAAAATATGCGCGTCCATTAGTGCAATGTTTTCATCTCTTTTCCAAGCGAAACTACGTGTCAACCCAATCCTTCCGTTGACAATCCTTCTGATTAAATCCTTGTTCTCTTCGTACTTAACGCCTATTTAACGTTCACCTTCTGAACACTAATTCTACGTATAAGTATAACCTGAACTAATCAGCAACACAGTTTAATATCCTTTAGTTTAATAAGAAACAAACAGACAGAACTCAATTCGATTACAACTCAACTAGTCAGCCACACTACTACAGCGAACACACTCGAATTCAAACTTCTCTAGTCAGCATAATTCTTCGCGCCCCTTGACACACCTGTCTTCTGTGCACCTAGGCGAACTCTAATAATATACATATAGCGCGCCGCTGCCGATATCGGCCGGCCGCGCGTGTCACTAAGACTAAACGTTATACATCTATCATATATACATAATATATACACGTGAAACTAAAGTAAGCGCACTAAATATATACGCCAATATCTCGCACTGCAAGACTATACACAAAACTCAGTTCACATTACCTCCTTCCTTTTTCTGGAATAGAGCAAATTAAATTTCAAAATTTGCGAAATTACCAAAATACATGAAACAAATATATATATATATATATATATATCTAATCAATCAAACAGTCTTACGATTACTTATAATCTTGACAAACAATCAGCAATAACATTCAATCTGCCCTTCTTGTACTTCACCTCAACATCAAAAGTTTGTAAGGCTAACGCCCAACGCACAAGTTTAGCAGACTTAAACATTGACTCAGTCAAATATGTAAGAGGATTGTGATCAGTAAAAATGAAAATTTTTGATCCAATTATAATTTCTTTTAACTTGTTTAGAGCCCAAACAATAGCATAGGCTTCCTTTTCCACAGTAGCCCATCTCTTCTGGGTATCAGTTAACTTCTGACTGATAAATGACACAGGGCGTTCTATTCCCTTGTCGTCCATCTGTGTTAAAACAGCACCGACTGCAAAGTCACTACTATCGCAGTACAAATTGAATGGTTTTCCCACTTCAAAAACATATAACACTACTTTGGATCGCACAGCCTCTTTAAGTAAATCAAATGCTTGCTGATGTTCAACAGTCCAATCAATCTTATCAGAAACACGTTTACTAGTTAAATCAGATAAAGGTTTCGCAATCTGTGCAAAGTCCTTAATAAACTGTCTATAATAATTAAAAAATCCAAGCAGTTGCTTAACTTGCTTCTTAGTTTCTGGGATCTTCAAATTAGTCAAACTTTCAATTCTGTCTGGATTCATCTTTATCTTACCAGACCCAACCACATGACCGATAAACCTTACCTCACTCTTACCAAATATGCATTTTTTCAAATTCAAAGTAACGTTATGCAATCTCATTTGCATCAAAAATGCATCTAGATGCTGCAAGTGAATATTCCAACTGTCAGAATGCACAGCAATGTCATCAACATACGGTTCTGCAAAGTCACTTATAGGCTGTAAAACTAAATTTATCGCCTTAACAAAAGTTCGGCCTGAATTTATCATTCCAAAAGGAACACGAGTAAATTCATACAGTCCATTATGTGTTACAAAAGCTGTCTTCCATTGATCAGATTGTTTTACAGGACAAGTCCAATAAGCACTTCGACAGTCCAAAATGGAAATCACATTAGACTTTCCAACTTTGTTCAAAACGTCTCTGACAATCGGCATCGGATATTTACAATCCACAGTGAATGAGTTAATGTATCTGTAGTCACAGGCAAGTCTTAAAGATCCGTCTTTCTTTTTAACAATAACCAAAGGGCTTGCCATTCTGCTCGATGATGGTTTGATAATGTTTGTTTTTAACATTTCTTTGATCTGACGTTCCACTTCTGATCGATAAATCAAAGGAATTCGATATGCTGCAAATTCCTTTGTGCCTTACTCTCTTGTAATACTGATTTGTGTATTGTGATTGCTTTTCTTGAGAGTAAGATTCTGCAAACAATAATACTTTCTCCGTATTTTCTTTGAGTTCTTTCAAATGCTTTTCATGGAAAGGAATTATCTTGTGCCATTTCCTCGGGTTGTCTATTAGGTCCATTGCCATTCTCCTGAAGGCGACCTCTTCTCTTGTGACTGGAGTGATAGACACTCTATCCATCACCAAACTCCTTGCCTTTAGTTGACATTTCTCACAAGACTTACAAAATTTCACGATGTCTCTTCTCATCTTTGGCCATACAAAAGATAATTTTATTCGTTCTCTTGTTTTCTCTTCTCCTAGATGTCCTCCAAATACCGATTCATGCGCCAATTCTATCACTTTAATTCGTCTCTCTTTTGGTAACACTAGTTGATATATCGTCTGGTCTAATATCTGATATTTCTTATGCAATAAACCGTTGATCACACAGAATTCAGATTCTTTCTCTTGTGCTAACTTCCACCACGGCTTCAACGATTCATCCTTTCTCTGTTGCTCTTCGAACTTCTTCGAATCGGCAATCTGCACCTTTTGTTCTTCATCCATTTCTTCATCTCTATACAAGTCTCCTATCCCCACATCACATTCATTGTCTTCTTCCGTTTCATTTAATGTGCCATTCTCGCATGCAGCCATCTCTTGCTCGTTTATCTCTGATGTTACACCATCTCGCGATAAGCTTCGTTGCTCATTACTTTCGTTTTCCTCATCACTGGAACTTTCAGTTTCACTCTTCTCATCAACATCTACCATTTCCTGTTTCCGACTCTGCGCTCTCGTCATTACATTTGCTCGTACACTCACATCTCCTTGTATCGTTTTAACTTTCATCTGTGGTACGGCTTTTAATTCGGCAATTATCTCTGGATGCAACAAGAATCTTTCTGTACTGCCCATCTTTGCAATACTAGCACACATCAAGGTGACATAAGGTGTAAGTGAACACTGGATTTTACGCGGAAATCCCTCTTCTTCCACGTCACTATCACACAGTCTAACATCGACTTTTACTAACTTCGCAGGAATGGCATCTCCTGCCACACATTGCAAATTCACTTTTCCAATTTGTTCCACCTTCATGCCTTCCAGTAATTCTTCACTAATCACCGGAATTTCTGCTCCCGAGTCGCTCAGTGCTTTGACTTTCACTGGCTCTTTACCGTCTACTGCACGAATTTCAACCTCGACATATTGCAAGAACGATTTCTTCAATATTCGACTGTCATCTTTTCCTATGACTTCTCTCTGAATTTCAGCATCCAATAGAATTTCTTTTTGAATACCACATTTCATTACTGACTTTACTTCAGTTTCTTGGTTTTCTTGACCCGTGGTTTGATTACCTGTATCACTAACCACTTGAATCAAATTCACCCTTGTGTGTTCTTGATTTCTGCTAGAACTAGCTGCTGCCACTGGAACTGGACAAAATTTAACCAAATGTTTGTCTGAACCACAGTTGTGACAACGCTTCACCACCATGCCTCGTTGTTCATTGCCTTCATATCTCTTATACTGCGTAAACGATGTGTTGCCTTCCCTCTTGGCAAACGGCGCTGACGATTTGTTAAATCCCTGACGACCAAACGTCACTTCTCTGGTGTCATTGGGTACAGGGACATTAGCCTTGACTTCTTTACCTTTAAACTGATTCCCTGTTTCTGGATTACTTTTCCACTTTCCACTCTGGCTTTGGTTTACGGAACGTTGAGAAGGATAACTGTTTATATTTGGGATCGCAAACCCAATTCGATTGTTTACATGAATGTCTGCTAGGTCTGCCACTGCACTAGCTTGAAGACAGTCAGTTCCTTCCTTCGACAATACAAACTGTAGTGGACCTGGCGGTAAACATTCTTTTAGCTTATCCGCTACCAGCAAATCAAAGAGCGTATCATACTCTCTGTTCACGTTTCGACTTCTCACGTAATAGTTTAGCAAGTTCTTCAGTCTTGCCGTAAACATCGTATAAGTCTCTTCTGTCGTCTTCTTAGCATCCACAAATCTGGCTCTGTATTCTCTCGAGGTCAACTTAAATTCTTTTAATAAGTGCTGCTTGACTCTGTCATAATTGTCTAGATCATCGTATGACAATCTATTCAGAACGGTTCGAGCTTTCGGCGTCATCAATGGTAGTAATAATTTCACCCAAAACGGCTTTTCCACAGCAAAACTACGAAACGCGTTCTCGACTGTTTCAAAATATAATGGCACCTCCATCATATCAGTTGGCATTTGAGGCAATACATGCTTCATTGCATCACCTATTTTCTTAATTTTTGACACCAAAGTTTCACTTTCTTGCTGCTTCCTTCTTTCAGCTTCCCGTTCTTCTCTCATTTGCGTTTCTTTCAATGTCAATTTTGATTTCTCCAGTTTCAGACGTTCTTGTCTTTCTGTCTCTGCCTTTTCCAAACTTTCTTTCTGAAATTTGAGTTCTTCTTGTCTGATCTGTTCGGCGCGTTCTAACTCTAACGTTCGCGCTTTTTCTTTTTCTTCTTCACGCATTCTCTTTGCTTCAATCTGTTGCTGACGAACCTCTTCATCACTTTTTCTAGCTCTTTCAAATTCAATCATCTGCTCCAGTCTTCTTCTTTCAGCATCTTCTCTATCTCGTTTCAACTGTTCTAATTGAATCTCAAACTGATGCTTTTGCAGTTCCAGTTCTGCCTTACGCACTTGTTCTGCTTTATCTTCTCTCTCTCTCTGCAGGCGCAATTCCTCTTGCCTTACAAGTTCTGCTTTCTCTTCTTTCTCTCGCTGCAAGCGCAATTCTTCTTGCCTTACAAGTTCTGCTTTCTCTTCTTTCTCTCTTTGCAAGCGCAATTCTTCTTGCCTTGCAAATTCTGCCTTCTCTTCTTTCTCTCTCTGCAAGCGCAAATCGTCTTGTCTTACACGTTCTGCTTCTTGTCTCAGCTCTTTCTCTTCTTGTCTTCGTCTCTCCTCTTTTTCTTTCTCTTCTTGTCTCCGTTTCTCCTCCCTATCTTCTTTCATCATCATCCACTGCATCAACATCTCCATAGACATAGGCGCAGGAGGTTTTTCAATAGCCTTTTCGACGGCACCGCCAACGGCACCTTCTTCTTCGACTTCTTCTTTAACCCACACATCGGCGAGTTCCTGCATCATGTCACCACGTGACATACCTTCTAATTGTTCTTCTTTAAAACCGGCTTTCAACAAACGCTGTTTCAGCCTTTCCGTAGACATCTTCTTAATATCTGCTTGTCTTTCAGCACTTAGTTTCTCCATCTTACTTGTTTACTTTGGTGATTTCTCTTTTCAAAGAAGTCACGGTTTTTCTTGTTGTGTGAATCGATAAACAAACGGGATTTCTTTTATATTTGTTCGTGGAAAACAACGAAATTTTTATACCGTTTCTCGTGTTCCACCGTCGTTGATATCGTAGACTCGTCACACAGCACACAACGCGTAAATTCTTCTAACACCGTCGTAGATTCTTCTAACACCGTTGTAAATTCTTTTATCACCGTCGTAGATTCTTCTATCCGCCGAAGGAGGTGATAACGTGAATTTTAATCCACCGTGAGTTTATATCCACCGTGAGTATTTATCCACCGTGAGTATTTATTCCACCGTGAGTATTTATCCACCGTGAGTATTTATCCACACCGACGCTGTTCCACCGTGAGTTTTTATCCACACCGACGCTGCCACCAATAATGTCAACCCAATCCTTCCGTTGACAATCCTTCTGATTAAATCCTTGTTCTCTTCGTACTTAACGCCTATTTAACGTTCACCTTTTGAACACTAATTCTACGTATAAGTATAACCTGAACTAATCAGCAACACAGTTTAATATCCTTTAGTTTAATAAGAAACAAACAGACAGAACTCAATTCGATTACAACTCAACTAGTCAGCCACACTACTACAGCGAACACACTCGAATTCAAACTTCTCTAGTCAGCATAATTCTTCGCGCCCCTTGACACACCTGTCTTCTGTGCACCTAGGCGAACTCTAATAATATACATATAGCGCGCCGCTGCCGATATCGGCCGGCCGCGCGTGTCACTAAGACTAAACGTTATACATCTATCATATATACATAATATATACACGTGAAACTAAAGTAAGCGCACTAAATATATACGCCAATATCTCGCACTGCAAGACTATACACAAAACTCAGTTCACACTACGGTTGACTGGAAATCAGTTTGACTACAAAGCATCCGGTAGCCACACGCTTTCGTTGCAAAACAAAAACTACGAAAAACTGATTTCCTAAGACATCTTTAATTGGTTTACTGGCTTTGCTATATATATATATATATTATATTTCGTTCTACTGTTGAGATTGATGCTATTATGTGTCTAATTGGTGATATATTTGACAATTATCTGTTCTTTAATTGCGTAAAATTGTATATATACATAATTGTTTAAATACAGATGGATTGGCAGTTTGGTTTCTTTAATTGATAGTGGTTTTCGTAGTCATTGAGACCAAATAAGAAATTAAATGTTGAAAACATTAATTCCACCAGATTGTTTATGTAATAAAAGTTAATTTTGTATGTAACTTTTAATTTTAATGTCAACTGCCTTTGTTGTCATAAGATGTCGCTAAACTCTCGACCCATCAACAAAGAGATCGAACGCCAAAATATCTAATCTCTAATCTAAATAAATCACGATCTAACTATTCGCGCTTTTAAGAATCACGGTGCTTGCCAATTGGTGTGTCACAAAATCTAATAAAATTCAAACCAAGCATCACCTAATCTGATTCATTGCTTTTGGATGGTGTCTGATAGGCGCTATAAAATTGTCTCTTACCTTACATTACGATGTCAAATTCTCTGGCATCCACAAGATGTCGTCAAACACTGAATACTAGAAAAATTGTTGCTCCCTGGCTCGGAGCGCCTCCGAATAGCTTCCTCAAAGGGCGCTATATAAATGCTTGATTGGTTGATTGCTAAGATCTCGTTCGACACCTTTAAATCGTTTGCTTCCAAAGCTATAAATAACTCAACTTCACTTAAAACTGTATATTCACAAATAATCAATTTTGTTGAGACGCAGTTTCGTAAAACTACAAGTAAAAATAGCAGAGCATCAATCCTATAATATTCTAGCGTAATGTATGAAGTGTTAGAAAGACATACAATTCAAAGAAAACGAGAAACTTATAGCATCTGAAAGACACCATTAAAAGCTAGTCAGTCATTTCATATATGCGGTAAGCTACATTTCAAGTGGCGGCAAAACTCACGAACAAAAACTTTAAATTAAAATTGAAACTTAACTTTAATTTAAATCTGCGAGTGAGACGAGAAAACTGTGGGAACTGTTAAAATAGTTTCTACCGACGTCAATGGTCATACAATATCGTCAAACTCGTCGCCCTTAATCTAACAGTTTGCAGCGGATTTTCCAACACAGGATGATCGGGTCGCCATCATGACAAGTACTCGTTATTAAGAGGAAATTTGATGAGACCATGCATACAGATTTTAACAGCGGTGTGATTGCAGGTTGGGATTTCATCATGTAATACGATTGCTAAGCGTATTGGCAGCCACTGAGTTCACATTTTCACATTTAAGATTTCACGCGCGCGCACACACACACACACACACACACACACACACACACACACACACACACACACACACACACACACACACACACACACACACACACACACACACACACACACACACACACACACACACACACACACACACACACTTAAATATCGGAGTAAACCATTTACGTCGTGAGTCTGAAGCTATGGACGAAATTGATCGATTGAGAGTTTAACGACTTCTTATAACAATACTAGAGCGTGTTTTAAAGGTGTCCCTAATAGCCCATAACAGTCCAATATAATTTAAGAAGAAATTGGCTTTAAGCGACATCTCGTGACTGCCACATCCACCATAGCCGAAAAGAATACTTTGCGTTTAGTGGATCAAACAAATATAAGTTAAGCGTCAGCTGGGTGATTTCTATTGCGCCATGTTTAAGAGACAGACACACACAGAGAGTGTGAGAGACATAGAGAGTGAGGTGAGACAGACAGCCAGAGACAGACAGAGACAGACAGAGAGAGCGAGCGTCGTAACTAAACGAGCCGGTCGAATGTTCACAATCAGGTCTTAAAAAAATCCAAGGTTTAATTAGTTTCTGAAATAATTAATTAAAGTGTGGTAATTCTGTTTGACGACGATGTGTCAAAACAAAGGTGATAAGTGTACAGTGGCGGCGCGTGGGGGGTGCAAGGGGGTGCGGTCGCACCGGGCGGCCACTTGAGGGGGGCGGCACTTTGACTACCTGGAATATTTTTTTGGTGCTTCCTGTGGTCACCGTAGTGTTTCATTTGGAGTTATTACCATTATTCGTTGCTAGAAATTTCAATGAAACTTTAATATCATAATCCAGTGAACTGTAAATCTTCACTGTTCAATGTCTTTCTTAGTTTAATATTGATTTATATTAATTTAAGCCTAGTTTCTAGCAGCGGCTTATCTAGGATATTTTGAACCCGGGGATGAACTATAAATTTCCCCCCCGGGACAAATGTACCCTCTGTACCCCTAGCTACGTCTTTGGTTTTACTATTTCACATTTTCCAAATAATCGAATGGCAATTTTAATTTTATGAAATAAAATATGAAAAATACATATAGTACATACATGTTGCCCCTTAGTGCTCAATGGGTTGCAAAAATCATACAAGAGAACTGGTTTGTATGTAATATGGATATTATTGGATATATTTTTGGCGCCAAAATTAAATCATATAAATTTATTTGGGATAAATTAGTTAAAACTGCATCAAAATTAAGAGTAAAATTATTTATCTTAACCCTTATTTTGGTGCCCCTTCCCTTGGCACCCGGGGTCATATGTACCCTCTGCACCCCTAGCTATGCCTCTGGTTTCTAGAAATAATGATTGCGCTTGATTATACTGATAATGTGATATTACTTTTGATGCACATCTCTCCTTCTCTAGCCACATCTCCAACCTCCCGCACTCCTGTTCCATGCACATTCGTGACCTCTGACGCATGCGGCCCATGCTCGATCTTAAAACTGCCTCCATCATTGCTACCTCTATTGTTCATTCAAAGCTTGAATACTGTAATTCCCTCTTCCTCAACCTTGAATCCACCGAAATCAAGCGTCTGCAACTTTTCCAAATCTCACTTGCCAGAGCTGTCACTAGAACGCTCAAACATCATCATGTCACTCCTATCCTCAAATCATTCCATTGGTTAAAAATCCCAGAGCGAATCCACTTCATTATATTACACTAACCTACAATTCCATACAATATTCCTGGCTCAAGTACCTCAGTAATCTCCTCACCATTCAGGCAACCCGCTCTACCCGATTATTCTCCTATATCAGTCTTTCTCGACCGCCAGCCACTAATTCATTTCAAGTTCTCCAACCGAGCCATATTCAACACAGCACCACGCCTATGGATTGATCTACCCTCTGAATGTCGCAGCTTCTCAGTTCCTCCATCAACATTAAAACCCGTCTTTCATCCTCCTCCTCATGTTCCTCTATCAACATCTGGCTTTCCACTCAAAACTGAAGTCTCACATTTTCAAGAACTCCTACCCTGACTCATCTGATCCTCCTCCTTACAATTATTCTCGCCCTAAACGACACCCGCCTTGACAGCTGCTCTGCCTCTTCTCTTGATATGGCCCTCTGGAAACTGGACTGTGTTCTCTTTTGAACTACATTCTGGAGACCCGCTCTGATTTGATTTCTGCAAGGAAACCGGACTCGGACCTCTTTTTGACTAAACTCTGGAAAGCCCCCTCTAATTTGATTTGCTAATTGTGAAAGTACTTTAAGTGCGCAGTACACAGTGACACTAGTAGCGGATCTGCATAATCTGCTACTGTGCTCTATACTAGGCTACTAATGGTTAAGGCTACTACTAACTACTTTCATACACAACACAGAAAAAATTGGGGAGGGGGCGGCACACTGATGCTTCGCACCACCTTTAAAAAATCCACGCGCCGCCACTGTAAGTGTAGCCCTCTTCCTCTTTCTGGGTTTTGGACTGACACTACCAGAGCACGGTCAGAGGTGAAATAATGCATTTAAAGTGTCTAACCGTCGCAATAATTCAAATTCTGCTAGACTAAACCTCGCGCATAAGCTGAATTATGCTGAAAATGCAATGCTCTGCTTAGACACCTTTAAATTGGTTTAATTAGGTCATATATATACACGAGAAGCCGTTAAATAGCGCCGAATATATTCATATGAAATCCGAGGCTGAAGTCAACGGCCTTGGCAGCTATACGTTGTTAAGCAGTGAAAACTCACTGTCATTTTCAGGTGGTGCCAGTCCCAAAACTCGAGAAAAGCGGAGGGCGATGTTAATCACGTGTTGCGTCACAGCGTCGTTAAACAGCAGCCAAACAATAAACTACTGAAACGTCCTCGTATCGTCGTTTTAAATTGGATGCGGGCAGAAAGCGGGAGCCAGTGGAGTTCTTCTGCCACAAGGGTGGTGATATGAGAGAATCGAGGAAGACGGGCAATTGATCTAGCAGCAGCATTGAGAACGGATTGAAGAGGAGCAAGACGGACTTTGGGAAGACCAATGAGGAGGGAATTGCAGTAGTCAAGTCTAGAGCAGACAAATGCATGGACAATTGAAGTGAAAATTGGAGACAATGGACATAAGTAGTACAATGTACAATGTTGGTACAATGGGCATAAAAAAAGACACCTTTACAACTTAGCCATTCTCAGCAGCATAGTGTTTAATCGCTAGATCCGAGTAGAATGTCATCTTCGAAGCGCAATGTCGACTCCAACGTAACTGACATCCACGTTTGCAGCGATACTTCCCCGAACATATAATATATTATATTATTAGATACCGTTCTCAGCTGCACATTAACAAATCGTTTTAATCCATTTTAATTCGTTGATTCACCGTAGGGTTTCCGTCAACGATTTTGTGCAAAGCGACGAATTAAAACACGCTGAGTCATTGTGACTTTTTATACAATAATAAAATATTGATTGGCATTGTTTTAAAAGTTTGGGTACGATACCCATGTTTAAAAGGTGGAGGCGGGAGTTGCGGGAGCAGTCCGTACTGGAGGTACTAACCCCATTTTGGGTACCCCACAAATTACGCCTATGCCTCTCTAAAACGTCGTCATTCTCAGCAACATATTTACGAATTAAATTTCAATTTAATTCGTAAACTCCTTTAATCGCTCGGACAACAATTATGTCAAGTCACCGTAGGGTTCCGTCGACGACCTTGGCAGTCGCAAGATGTCGTTAGTGCAATGGACATTAATACATGAAATCCACTGCTCCAGTTTAGAAACCTTTTAAACGCGTTCCTTCTATATATAGATATACGTCAATGGTGTTTAATTGCAACATCCCTGACAACTCAGTCTGAAAGGTAAAGTCTCCGTCAACTGAACGGACATCGAGAAGATGTTGCTAAACATGAAGTAAAGCTTCGTTTGAACTGCGTTAGCTTCAAATAATTTCTTTAGAATTCTATTTAAAAAAAGAACTGTAAAGAAGCGTCGGGGCACGTAGTTTAAATATAATAATATTAATATTACTACAAGGTGTAGAGAAGGACTTCTGTACACTTTGCATAATCATCAACGATTCCAGTTAGACACCTTTTAAAGGCAGACATTCTCACCTACATATTTACCAATAGCGTTCAATCACTAACTTTCAGTGTTGGTTTTCATTTGAAGCAATGACCTTTAACCCGAAGTCAGTTCGGTAGACTTTGTCGACCGGGCCTCCCGCTTTCTCAACCAATTCCTTTTGCAATTGTCTGGGTTTGGATTTAAACAACTGCGCCAATTCACCTCCCTCTCCACCTATGTAGGCTGTGCGGGAGAGGGTTTCCATTAGGCTTTTCCGTTGCTCATCGGTTAGAGCCGGTCGTGTTTTGACATGTGCACGTACAGGGTTGTTGTGACTGTTGGCAGGCTCAGTGTTTGTGTGTGTTTGTGTTTCAGGTGTAGTTTCTGTAGTTTGGGTTTTATTTTTCTGTATATGAGTGTGCATGTTTTCCTGTATATGAGTGTGCATGTTTTCCTGTATATGAGTGTGCATGTTTTCCTGTATATGAGTGTGAATGTTTTCCTGTATATGAGACTATGAGTGTGCATGTTTTCATGTATATAGGTGTGCATGTTTTCCTGTATATGAGAGTGTACGTTTTCAGTCATTTCAATGCACTGAATTTCCCCATCATTCTGTGGCTTATCGTTAGTAACAGCTTGATTCGGGGTAACATTTACGTTTCGTTTCTTCTGAGTATTTTGGTGTCTTTGACGCTTACCGACGCTGCAGTGTTGTTCCTGTGTTGTTGTTGTTGTTGTTGTTGTTGTTGTTGTTGTTGTTGTTGGTGTTGGTGTTGTTGTTGTTGTTGGTGTTGTTGGTGGTGGTGGTTGTTTCGTGATGTCGTCCCTTGTCAGTCTTTTCTTCGATTTCGTGGAGAGTTGAGCTTCCATTTTGTCGTTGGTTGGATCCCATTCTCTTTCTTCGTCTGAGGTCGTGCCAGACGAAGGATGTTCACCAGACGACGACGTTTCTTCTTCGACCATCTTTTCATTTGTGCTCTCGTCGCTACTACTGTTGTATAAAAGATTTTAAGTTCCTGCTTCTGCCCTTGTGACGAGGCATTTTGTTCGAACAGCAAATCGCACAGGGTGTTATCCGTCCGTTCATAAACAGTATCAAAGGAATTTGTATGTTCGCTCAGATGCCGTAATCCTCCTATAGCCAAAAAGCGCCTCAATCTACGTTTAGTTCTTTTTATTTCCTGAGTCAGTCTAGCGATCGCATCGAGTTATTTTATTTTAACTAGAGATATTATTTAATTTTGCTTTCCTTATATCTAAACCGCTTGAGGTACGATTGGCGCCATCTTCCGAACTCAATGAAATTTCTCTCTCTGCCTCGATGAAATTTCCGTCACCTAAACTTGAAAATAGATGGATGGATCCAGAGTTTAACGACATCTATAGCTACAAAGCCTGGTGACGTCGACAGAAATTAGTTTGGCATATTACAACTCTCAAATAAACTTGAAGAGTCCGCGGCTTCACTTACTTATAAGTCGACCGAACACTAAAAACACGTGCACTTTCAACCAATCGTTCCATTGATCAATTAATATCGCTTCAATAATATCTTCTATATGAGTTACATCAAAGCAGTTTTAAAGGTGTCGTACAAGAACCCTTGATTTCAAAATGTAATGTTCAGTATTCAATGACATCTAGCAGTTGCAAAGCACACTGGTTTGTCAGTATTTGACGACGCTGTGCCTTAACAGAATGATGATTAGCGTTCCCCTTCTTTATCCGGGCTTGGGACTGGTACTACCGAAGTATGATCAGTGGCGGAGTTGAAAAGAATGTTTGATTTGCGATTGAACCGAAGACTATCAAGCTGAATAATAAGACTTGAATTTGAACGGTGCTAATAACGAAAGTAAGCAAGTGTGCAAATATGTAAGTAAGCAAGTAGATATGTAGCTACCTTTCTCATAGGCACGTTTTCCTCGGCTAATGTTCACTGCATTGGTAGATCCCACGTCACCATGTGGGACATGGTAATCTATTGGCTAGAGCGTTTTCTTTAGATACCTTTAAAACGTTCTTAAACAGAGCTATATAAGAATGAAAGTCGGTATGTTTTGATGGGTCAAGAATGACAGCGTCTGAGCGTCCATTGCATCCATTTGATGTCGTTAAATAATGTATACTACGTACGTAGATACAGAATTTATAAAACATTCACACATAATGCAGATATACGTATCAATATATATATACATGCACACACATTCATCCATCAATTAATAGATACATACGCACACATATACACATAATTAAATACACAGACAAGCATGCAGTCTGTCAGACAGACACACAGTTCGCTAGAGAGATAAAAGGAGAATCTAAATGCCTCTTAAATGTCTTCAAACCAATGTATGTCTATAATAGAGTCCGAGACCACAGCGTAGGAACCGTGATTTAGTCCTTCACTGACAGTTGCTCAGCGCCATCGATGTTCTGTCGTATGGTCTTGAGTGCATTGAACAATTGAAGGAGGACAATATCAAAAGCAGTTGCATTCTATTGCATCGTATTGCATTGTATTGTTTTGTATTGTTTGTATTGCAAATAAAGGTGCCCTTGTGATTGGCACCGGGAGTGTCATTTTAGTCTCATGACCTTTATATCGTTTTAGCGGTGGCAAAGGTCGTTGCTCAGTCAGACGCTATGCCATAACAGAATGATGAACTGAGTCGCCCTCCTTCTTTATCGCGGCTTGAGACTGGCACTATACCAAAATACAGTCATTGGTGGAGTTGAAAAGATCGTTTTATTTACGATTGAACCAAGCAAAATAATAAGACTAAAACAGATATTTATCCTCTTATTCAGCGGTAATTTTAATAAAGAAAGTAGGTAAATAAGTAGAAACTAAGTAAGTAAGTAGATAGCCATCGTTCTCGCAGGCACCTTCTCCTCGGTTAATGTTCGAAGCATTGGCAGTCCCATTTATCACATTTGCGATATGGTAATCGATCGATTAGGACGCTTTTTTACATACCTTTAAAATGTTATCAACCAATGCTATATAAGAATGAAACTCGGTGAAATGAGATGGTACAGTTTCAGAGTGATTAACGTGTGAACGTCCATTGCATCCATTAGATGCTACACAATGTAAACTACTTACGTGCATACATGCATCGCATAGGCCTACACACATTCATCCATACGTAAATACACAGACAGACCTGCAGACAGGCAGTCAGTCAATCAGACTGACAGACAGTTCGCTAGAAATATAGCAGAGAAATATTATGTCTCTTATATTATGTCTCTTAAATGTCATGAAACCAGTGTATGCCTGCAGTCACCGAGACCACAAGGCATAATATCCGAATGGATAAAGCGCTCGCTTTGCAACGTGGAGATTGTGGGTTCGATCCTCCTCCACTGAGATGGTAACTGTGTAGGGACCTTGAGAAAGTCCTTCACTCACAATTGCTCAGCGCCATCGATGTTCTATCGTATGGTCGTGTATGCACTTCTGAACGTTAGAAGGACGGCAACATCAATAGCAGTTGTATTGTATTGTATTGTATGGTTTGTATTGTATCACTTGTGGTTTGTACCGCGAGTGTAATTTTAGTCTCACAACTTCTAAAGCGCCGTTATCGTATTCCACGCGGCGCCATAGAAGTCAATGGTCGATTAAAATCAGACCTAGATCGGCCCTTGTTGATCTCTGCAACCTTCGATGAAACACTTGCGCCACATAAAGCAAATCGACGAAACGGTTGATTGATATTCTGCTTGTGTTGATGGATTGACCGGAAGTGAGCGTGGACAGTGACATCGTCTGTTTAGAGTGCAAAGGTGCTATCTCCATTTTGGTCATTTTTCAGGAGAGCAAATCTAAACTTTTGATAGTTGCTACAAATCCAATAGTTTTTATGTGATTGTGATTTATAGTCATTTGGATAATAAATTATATCCCCAGTTGGAATGTTGTAATTTTTAAAATTTTGTGACGCCTCGCCTGAAAAAATGCAAAATAACAGCAAGTGACCAACGACCTCCCATGCTTGTAACAGACGATAGCACCTTTGCACATTTCAAAATATTTTCTTATCTGGAGATAGCTATAATTTTACAACAACTTAAATTTGCGATTAAAAATTACTTTTTACAGAAAAAATATTATAAAATAATAAATAATGATTTGTGTAAACTGCATTGATTTATTTGAACCATTTAATAGAAAATTTAGAAGCTCAAAAATTTATTATTGGTACACACTCGAAGTTCGAAACCAACGGTTAGAAATGATGTTGGCCCTTCATAATATTTTCAGCTGCATACAATTATAGGGTTAAGGAATCAATATTTGGAAAATCTTAATTTATATATTCTGTGACCATAACTGATTCACTTATATCAGTTTCATGAAATTTGGATTTTACTTCAATATTTTCTCTTGACTCATGAGATTCACCGACATCAAAGTTTACATCGTATTTCTATCGACACGCGAGATTCGTCGACATCAAGTTACCATGATTAAATGCAATAATATTTTCAGAATAATAAGTCTAACTAATGCAAAATGTTACGAACATGATTGTTAGAAACTTGCAATTTTCATTTAAAATACTTTTGGATTAGTCTTCAGCACGACGCCGTATGTGTAGGCCTACTAAAGTAAACCATGGAACCTATTTTTTGGTAAACACGTAGTGCAGTAGGCCCTAGCTTTATTGGAGATAGAACCTTTGCACATTTCAAAACTAGGTTGTTGGAGATAGCACCAATATTAAAATAGTTGCTGCGTTTTTATTTTTATACTGTGAACGATACCAACTTTTCACAGTTCAAACACTACATTGCTAGCAATAGAATAAAACAATAAAAAAAAATTGAAAATTTGGAGATAGCACCTTTGCACTCTAAGCAGACGACATATTGACCGGAAATTGACCAAACAAAGAGTTCATTATGGCGCCGTTGACCGCCGATGGGTTAGGCGAACACGTCCGGAAGATGGCGCAAGTGGTTCGGGCGCGGTGGCCACCTAGCGATTGGTAAAAGACGTTCTGTGGTAAATGCCATTGCCAATGAAGAAAAGTGTAAGATAAGGTTCGGATGTTGGAGCTAATTAGGTCCATTGTGTCTGCGTACATGTGTATGTTGTGTGAGCGTATGCGTGGATGTTTATGTTTGTATGCGTGTGTATGTGAAGTGTGTAATCGTAATCGTAAATTACAAATATCTAAAGCGTTGTATCTTGTCAGAGAGTGATGTACTGTGGAGGTATGAGTCGGTCGCCAGAGACCAAAATGTTTAACGACGTGGCAGAGCAGTGCATACTGTTCCTGCGTTCTTATGTAGGTAAATTTGTAAGAATGTAGGGTTCTATTTAGACATAGATTCATGTGCACGAATGTGCTAATATACACACATACAAACGAGAGTATGTACATATTCCAACCCGATTTTAATGTACGTCTTTCTACACTGCGTTAAAAACTGTTCTTTTTGTTCGTGCTGAAGTCGGGAGCGGCTCTGAGTAGTCCCCTTGAAGACGCGCTATATAAGTGCTCAAATGAATGAATGAATGAATGAATGAATGAATATTCATGTATGCATGTGTCTATGTATTATTTTGCATTCAGTAATCGCCACTATCTATTGACTAAGCATCAATCGATGGCACTGAGCATTTTGTGAGTGAAGAACTCGCCCAAGGTTTCTACACGGTAACAGAGAGTGAGGGAGGGAGGGAGAGAGAGAGAGAGAGAGAGAGACAGAGAGAGAGAGACAGAGAGAGAGAGACAGAGAGAGAGAGAGAGAGAGAGAGAGAGAGAGAGAGAGAGAGAGAGAGAGAGAGAGAGAGAGAGAGAGAGAGAGAGAGAGAGAGAGAGAGAGAGAGAGAGAGAGAGAGAGAGAGAGAGAGATGTTGATGATTATCTCTAATTAACAATTAAACGTTTTTGCACTTGTCTTTTCTCTGTTTCTTTTCTGAAAAATCGAGTAGGAAAACCTTTTGCAGTATATTTCTATCAGCAATTGGATTAGAAGTCATATTTATAATTCTCTAGGTTTCTATTTATTATGAAATTTAGTTCGTGGTCATACGATCTATTCGATATGATCCAGGACAGCTTTTGGTTGATCATTGCCACCGGTATTTTTTAGTCTTTTCCAGTTGTGCTGTTAAGTTATAGCGCTTACATTCGAATTGAAAGTGTTTTATCGTTGCCTGAGTGTTGCAATGGCCAAATTTCCGGTAGGATGTTGACCTATGTTAAAAAATAGTGATTCCAACTACAGTGTCCTATCCTTACTCTGGTATTTAAACTTTCTTTAGCTTGTTTATACTTATTAAGTTTTATTTCATCACTTAAATTTGGTTCTAGAGTTTTATAGCGCAAACCTGAAATCTGATCATCACATTCTTTGTAAGTAAGTAAGTAAGTAAGTAAGTAAGTAAGTAAGTAAGTAAGTAAGTAAGTAAGTAAGTAAGTAAGTAAGTAAGTAAGTAAGTAAGTATATCCTTTATTAATCCAACTGCTAACCGCACTTTGGTGTACACATGTTAATCATGTCCAGTGTAAAAGTTATAATTATGGCCTAAATTCCAGTGTAAATCATCCTGGTAATGAAAGATTTGCGAGCTAAACTGTCTGCAAACGACAGATCACGGTCGTGAATGCGGGGTCGTAGAGCATAACCAGTGTGCTTGAGAGGAGATAAAAGAGCATGGTGACATGGAGCTATGATGTACTTATCTATGTCTTTACCAGCTACTCTAAGTTCCTTACTTACTCCATTGTCGACCACGCGGTGTGAAATTGATTCGTTACAATTTTTCATGTTGAGCCACCTATTTCGCGTAGATACCAGTTGGTATGCAGTTAATTAGCAATCGTGTCCCATCCTTATATAGCAACAGTTGACACTGTTCTAAAGGTATGTAACGTGAGCGCTCTAACCAATTGGCCACTGGGTTTCACAATCGAGTGTATGAATTTATGTGCGTACGTATGCATATACTTATGTTACGTATATATGCATGGGCGTCTGCAGGAATTTTTGCAGGGGTGCAACACTTTTGTAGGGGTGCAATGTTTTTGTAGGGGGGATCAAAATGACGATTTTCGTATAGCCATTCATGAAAACAGACCAAGTGACAAGTTTAAAAATAAATAATGGTCAAGGACTTTGCCTAAGCAATTAAATGTTTTTCGCATTGGAAATCGTGCAGGGACTGTTGTAATAATCAAAATCATCAAAACATTGTATTTGTTAAATATGCGCAAAATCCGGGAGATGCAAATGCCACCACCCCTCTTCCCAATTACGGACGCCCATGTGTGTGTGTGTGTGTGTGTGTGTGTGTGTGTGTGTGTGTGTGTGTGTGTGTGTGTGTGTGTGTGCGTGCGTGCGTGCCTGCGTGCGTGCGTGCGTGCGTGCGTGCGTGCGTGCGTGTGTGTGTGTGTCTATGTATGTCTATGCATGTACCCATATATTGTCTTTTTCTGTAATTTTCTTTAATTTTAATAATCGCCTAATGACAATGTTCCTTTCCCTATTATCTCTTTTATCCAAATCCATATCCAATTTAACACGGTTATAAGTTTTTATATTATGTTTCGTGCACCTCTTTCTGTATTAACCTGTTTGTCAGCCACAGTGCGTTTGCAGTTGGTTTATTAAAGAACATACTTACTTACTTACTTACTTACTTACTTATATGTAGCCTACGTACGTATGAGGTGGTGGGTCAAAGTTCAATGCCTATAAAAAAAAGTGTTTCAAATGCCTTCATTTCAATTCATTGTTCGCTTCATCTTTGTCGAGATTTATCAGCGCGAACAGACTTCCGGTTCAATTTATCTTAACGAGAATTATGATTGGTTCATTTCGGGGTCACGAGAAAATCAATCAATCGCCAGACGTCGCTAGATAAAGACGATCGTTACTCGCCGCCAGAGTGCGTCACACTCACACGCTGACCCCGCCGTGACCCACCTAGTCAGAAAGTCAGCTTGAGTCTAACGCTACCAGAGTATGGGAAATGGCGCAGTTTAACTGACCTACTGATTGGTTAGTTACTATTTAACGATGCCATGTCATAACAAAGATCATTAGCACTCTCTCCTTCGTAATCGAAGCTTAGGACTGGCAACACGAGAATACGGGGAGTGGCGGTGTGCATTAAGCTATGTATTTTCCAATGTTAATCGAAATCTGTTGACTGCCAGGGTTGTCAACGTCTAATTCCATTCAAACTTTACCCAAGTAATTGAATGATTTGAATCGTTCAGTTAATATCCTATCAGGTGTCATCCTTATATAACAACGGTCAACAACGTTCTAAAGGTGTCTAAGGCGACCGTTCTAAACATTTGTATACTGTCTCATGTTTCATATATAAAGGTGTTTAAGGGAGAACGTTCTTATTAATCGCCTATTGTGTTCCATCCTTATAGAGCAAAGCTTAATACTAGTTTCGTACACATTTAAGACAACTTATTTTGAACTGGCGCTCTAATATATAAAGGTTTGATCCCGTTTTAAAGGTGTCTAAGGAAATCGCTCTAACCAATCTGCCACTGCGTCCATAATAATGAGTAGTAAAATTCGAGGCGCCACATAAATAATCTGCGATAATTGTCACACGTCATTGTTCTTTGGGTCTAGGAGTCACTGTGTCTCTGTTTGTTAGCCACGAAGCTGATTACAGTAAGGGTTAGTTTTTAATGGTAAAACTATCGTGAGAAAACTGAGAAATACAAAATTACAGGTCATCAGTTAGTTTGATTTTTGTTTTATAGTCGGGTCAATATACGATTTGACCCCAAAAAAATTGCAAGAAAACGTTTTATGCTGATTTTCGGGTGCATTTGGTCTGGAAATGAACATACTAAAAGTTTACCAAAATCGGACCACGGGAAAAGGTCAAATTTTGGCGCCAAAAAAGATGGCCGCCAATGGAGAATGAATGACTGAAATGTACACAACTTGCTTAAATTGACAGAAGCAAAATCGTGTAACAATTTGCTAACAGGTGTTTCTAGACTAATTTGACCCTACTGAAAACGAAAATCGCGGTTAGCAACCTGGATTTTTAGAGGTTGCATGTAAAAGCAAGATGGCGGACAAAATGGTGGTAAATATCTTCGAATGGCTGTAAGTCAGGTCATGTATATGATGGAAACATGATTTTAGAGTCTAAATTAACATATTCGGGGTCAAGGAATGCAATGGAACTAAATTCACATATGTAGCACTTCCAAAAAACAAAATGGCGGACAAAATGGCGGCCAAGTATCTTCGAATGGCTGCAAGTAAAGTCATGTATGTGATGGAAACATGATTTTATAGTCTAAATTAACATTTTCGGGGTCAAGGATTGCAATGGAACTAAAGCAGATATGTAGCACTGCCAAAAAAAACAAAATGGCGGACAAAATGGCGGCCAAGTAACTTCGAATGGCTGTAAGTAAAGTCATGTCTGTGATGGAAACATGATTTTAGGGTCTAAATTATCAGATGTCAGGGTGTGGCATCGTAGTGTGGAAGATTGCTGATCTTCGAGCGAAGGCTCTTGATGCCCCTCCTCCGCAATTCTCCCACACGGGTGACACCTTTGAAGGATTCCTTCAATCCTTGAAACGGAACTTTGTCAAATAATTGGATCATCAAACAAAAATCATGCGAACTGGACCCTCTTCCTCCATTTTTGGTGAACATTTTAGACGATTTACCTCCATTTCTAGTTTATATATTTAACAGGTCGCTTTCTGAGGGTTACCTACCTGCTTCCTAAAAACGGGCTATGGTTTTCTCGACCTTGAAAAAGCAAAACCTTGACCTAAATGCCTGTCAAAATTACCGGCCCATCTCCCATCTTTCTTCCCCCTCAAAGACCCTTGAAAGACTAGTTTCACTCCAGGTACTCTCCTACTTTGAGCAAGCTGGGCTTTTGCCGGCCCCCCAATCTGACCCCAGGGGCCACCATTCCACCGAACCTGCTTTCTTATCCCTTCTGTCAGATCTTTATATAGCTATTGATCACTCTCATTTCTCTCTCCTGGCGCTTTTTGATGTCTCATCTGACTTTGACATGGTTGACCATGAGATCCTCCTTCAGCGAGTGGAGCTGCCCTGTGGCCTATCTAGTGTTCCTCTTCTTAGGTTTAAATCATACCTCTCTGACCGCTCACAGCTGGTTGTCCTTGGTGAAACCAGGACTCAGTGGACAGAGGTGGAAGTTGGTGCTTCCCAGGGTTTGGTGCTCGGCCCCATTCTGTATACATCCTCTTCACTGCTGACTATCCCGTCTCTATTTACTAAACATGGGGCAAATGGCCATCTTTATGCAGATGATGCTCAGGCTTTTGTACATGGTCCGTCAACTGATCAACTCTCCCTTGTTCGCTCCATTGACCATCTTGTCTCTGACCTTCAATACTGGATGTTAACTAACCGTATCTGCCTCAACACTGCTAAGACTCAATTGATCTGGTTTGGGACTAAGCAGCAGCTTGCTACACTCAACTTTCCATTGGTGACTGAGAAATTTCCTGCTTACACCTACTCTTCCACCGTCCGAGACTTGGGCGTCACACTTGACTCCTCCCTCACATTCACAGAGCATATCTCCAACATGACTCGCTCCTGCTTCTTTCAACTGAGGCGTCTCAGGGCCATCAGACGCTCGGTCTCACCTTCTGTCTTTACCACCATAGTTCACGCATTTGTCTGCTCACGCTTGGACTACTGCCACTCTCTCCTCATGGGTCTCCCTGTATAAGCAGCGTCTCTCCCCCTTCAATCTGTTCTAAATGCTTCCGCTAGGTTCAACCCTCGACTCTCCTGCTTTGCTCATATCTCTACTTACATGCTTCATATCCTGCACTGGCTCCCTATCAACGCGCGCATCCGTTATAAAATCCTCCTTGTCTTTAAATTTCAGCAGGGTTCTCTCCAGAAATATCTCTCCCAACTATGTGCCAAAGCCGCTATCTGCATCTCATTCTCGCTCACTGCGCTCTGTGAATAGGCTTGATCTTTTTGTTCTCAGGGCTAAAACTGCCTTGGCCAAGCACCGGGCGTTTGCTGTTATGGGTCCCACGATCTGAAATGACCTTCGCTCTCTGCTCAGGGCCAAACTAATGACTGGCTTTCCTCATCGGTCTCGCGTTCTCTAAAGGCATTTCTGTTTCCCCAAGGCTTCTGTGCTAAGAGTGCCTCTATTCTGCGAGAAACGCTTTAAAATTTTCTAGACACAATACAATACAATACTTCCTTGGTGTTCTTTGACCAACAAAACACTACTCCAGACTGGCCTCCATTTTGTGTGTCATTTTGCTTTTTTTGCAGTGCTACAAATGTGTCTATTGTTCCATCGCATTCCTTGACCCCGAAAATGCTAATTTAAAGTTTAAAATCATGTTTCCATCATACGCACGACTTTACTCAAAGACATTTTAAGATTTTGGCCGCCATCTTGTCCGCCATTTAGTTCTTTGGCAGTGCTATATGTGTCTTTAGTTCCATCGCATTCCTTGACCCTGAAAATGTTAATTTAGACTCTGAAATCACGTTTCCATCATATACACCACTTTATATACATGATTTATGTATAGCCATTCGAAGTTACTTGGCCGCCATTTTGTCCGCCATTTTGTTTTTTGGCAGTGCTACATACGTGTCTTTAGTTCCGTTGCATTCCTTGACCCCGAAATTGTTAATTTAGACTCTAAAATCATGTTTCCATCACATACCTGACTTTACTTACAGCCATTCAAAGATACTTGGCCGCCATTTTGTCCGCCATTTTGTTTTTTGGCAGTGCTACATATGTGAATTTAGTTTCATTGCATTCCTTGACCCAGAAAATGTTAATCTAGACTCTAAAATCATGTTTCCATCATATACATGACCTTACTTACAGCCATTCGAAGATATTTACCACCATTTTGTCCGCCATCTTGTTTTTCCATGCAACAGCTAAAAATCCAACTTGCTAACCACGATTTTCGTTTTCAGTAGGGTCAAATTAGTCTAGAAACACCTGTTAGCAAATTGTTACATGATTTTGCTTCTGTCAATTTAAGCAAGTTGTGTACATTTGAGTCATTCATTCTCCATTGGCGGCCATCTTTTTTGGCGCCAAAATTTGACCTTTTCCCGTGGTCCGATTTTGGTAAACTTTTAGTATGTTCATTTCCAGACCAAATGCACCCGAAAATCAGCATAAAACGTTTTCTTGCAATTTTTTTAGGGTTCACCACTTTTTTTCATAGTTTGACCCTACTATTTACGACATCTTGCGACATCAACCGTATAAATAAAACTGTTTATATATGATTCGTATAGAATGTCTTAAAGGCGTCTAAAAGAGAGCTTTAACTGATTGTATATTTAATATATAATTTAAATTATATATATTATACAATACGTCCATTATATACGTGACAATGTCATATATTATTAGTTGGAGTGCTCCTTCAGACATAAAATCTTATCAACCAATCCTATATAAGCCTTGGACACAGCCTTGTCACACATTTTCTTTGCTGACTCCTTAAGCAGCGTCGAAGCCATTCAGGCTCGAACATCGGACTCCGAGCCTAAAAATTATGAAATTATTAAAAACTCTGCAACCTAAAAACTGCACGGTTACCTTTGCATGGATACCAAGCCACGTGGGTATAGCAGGGAATGAGAAAGCTGACTCATTATGTAAGGAAGCAACCACACACCCCACTATCGACCTTGAAGTAAGTAACGAACTAAAAGACGCATATAATAACATTTGCTAAATATATCATAGCACTATGGAAGAAAGAATATAATAGCCAGACAACAGGATTGCATTATAACACCTTGGAGCCAACTGAAGGGCTTGCCTCAATAACCAGGTATGTGAAAAAGTATGCCAGCGTGCTTGGAATATTGTTTTCTATATACCCTGCAAATTTGGTGCAAATCCGATTATTTTTGAATTGGCTTTTGGATTAAACAGTTTGTCGACATATGGTATTTAGCAGCCACCGGCAGCATTACTCCAGTGCAATAACCCGGTATGATAACAAAAATTGTCGTTTTTTCTAGTAGTCTTTGTATTAAAACCGGTGCAATAATCAGGTTATTTGACATACCCGGTTATTGTCTCTTACTTTTTACTCTACAATTCACTGATTTTGCGTTATTTTTTCCCTACTGTAATGTAGCTATGATGACTTACCTTCTTATTGCACGATAAATTTGTACTGTATGCTAGTCACCATTTAGTGCAAGAATAAGGTATGTCGACTAACAGCAGACGATTTTTGCTTCATACTGGGTTATTGAGTGTCAGTAACCAGGTATGAAGCAAAATGTCGTGAAAAACATTAATGTTATCTTTTGCATTGCATTATGTAACAATTTCGTGAAAGACAGTAATAACTCAAAGTAAGGCTTCGTTTGAATTCTGGTATCTTCAAATGATCTCTTTCGGTTTCAATTTTAAAGAAAGACATGCGAAGAATTGTCAGGGCATGAAGTTTATAATAATAATAATAATAATAATAATAATAATAATAATAATAATAATAATAATAATAATTTTATTATTTTTTCTCGTTTTCTGGCCAACATGAGCTCGGAATCTATAATAGTCAAGTTGGACCTATCAAATGCATTCAACAGCCTACACCGGGACAGCATGTTGGCATCGGTCACCGAGATTATTCCGGAACTGGCCGCGTACTGCAACCTAGCCTACGCCGAGCCCTCGTTCCTCCAATTCGGCCGATTCACCATTCTCTCGCAAGAAGGCGCACAGCAGGGGGATCCCCTCGGGCCCCTGCTTTTCTGCTTACCACTCCAGCCGATTCTGGCCAGGCTAGAATCTCCCCTGGCCTTCGGATATCTGGACGACCTCACCTTGGGCGGCAGTCCTGACGGGGTGGAAGCGGACGTGGATGTAATCGAGAGAGGTTGCTCAGTCCTGGGCCTCTCGCTCAACCGCGCCAAGTGCGAACTTATCACCGCGGGCTCCGGGATCAGCGCCGAGAACGCCCTGATGCAGTTTGTCCGCGTGAGCCCATCAACAGCCACACTCCTAGGGGCCCCGCTTTCATCAACGGAGGCCCTCTCCTCTACCCTCGACACCTGCGTGGCCAACCTCAGGAGGGCGCTCGACAAACTCCAACACATCGACAGACAGGGTGCTCTGCTGATACTCAGATGCTCCCTCGGATCGCCGAGGCTCATGCACATATTGAGAAGCACCCCCTGCCACGATCAACCGCTCCTGGGAGTTTATGATGAGCTGCTACGGGCAGGAGTCGGCCGGATGCTTAACGTCACGATGAACGACGACCAGTGGTCTCAAGCCTCTCTTCCGATTAGGATGGGTGGATTGGGAGTAAGGAGGGTGTCCTCGCTGGCACTTCCCGCCTTCTTGGCTTCGGCCGCGGGCACCCTCCAAACCCAGTCCCTCATCTTGGGTACTATTTCGGTGACCCCCGACGCGGCACATGACTCGGCGAAGACTACCTGGCTTCAGCTTTCTGGGGTCCCGATCCCGACGGTCACGACCGGGCGCGGACAGGCACACTGGGACAGTCCCCTACTACACGCAGCCCTCTCGGCGCTCGAGGATAAACTTCTTGACCCCTACGACCAGGCTAGACTGAAGGCCTCGCAGTCACCGCACGCCTCGGACTGGCTACACGCCCTCCCGATCGCTGCTCGCGGCCTCAGACTGGATGACGAGACCATGAGGGTGGCGGTCGGTCTACGATTGGGTCTGGCAATCTGCGAACCGCACAAATGCGCATGCGGCGCCAACGTCTCGTCCAGAGGCGCGCATGGGCTGTCGTGCTCACTGGGGTTCGGCCGACAAGCTAGGCATAGCAACATCAACGACCTCATCCACCGCAGCCTCAACAGAGCCGGCACCCCGGCAGTCAAGGAGCCGTCCGGCTTATCCAGGTCGGATGGTAAGAGACCGGATGGCCAGACCCTAATACCGTGGAGCGACGGGCTGTCCCTATTGTGGGACGCGACGGTGGTGGACACGGTGGCCGCCTCTTACATCACAGCAACGGCGGCCACGGCAGGAGGGGCGGCGGAGGTGGCTGCCGCGAGAAAGTACATCAAATACTCTGAGCTACAGAAGCGATACATCTTCATACCTGTAGCTGTGGAAACCTTCGGTCCCCTTAACAGAGAGGGCCTCGCCTTTCTATCGGAAATTGGTCGCCGGCTGTCGAAAACCACCGATGACTCCCGCGAAACAAACTTCCTATTCAAGAGCCTATCGGTGATGGTGCAGCGTTTCAACGCAGTGGCTTTCCAAGGCGCCATGTCAAAGCTGCCCGGAGCCAAAGAACAACAAAGCCGTCGATATCCATCGCCTTCTTAACGGAGGCAGCGGCGTGGAACTCGATTTTATGAGTGAACAGAACCTTGACATAATAATAATAATAATAATAATAATAATAATAATAATAATAATAATAATCTTCGTTTAATATCTTCAAACTGACAATAACGCATAATAATAATAATAATAATAATAATAATAATAATAATAATAATAATAATAATAATAATAATAATAATAATAATAATAATAATAATAATAACTTTCAATGACTTAGCGGAGGACGAGGCCTGATTATCCGGAAAAAACAATAAATAGTCTAATATCTAAGTCCGCGAGGGATCATATGTACCTTGGGGCATAAAACAAAAAATAAAAAATAAAATAATAATAATAATAATAATAATAATAATAATAATAATAATAATAATAATAATAATAATTCCACACCACACCCCGGAGACGAGAACAGCGTGCTCCAAGCTTAAATACAGTTCTGTTTTATAGTTTCTTAGAGCCTGAGGGATTTTTGTACCTCGGGCGTTAAAATATAATAATAATAATAATAATAATAATAATAATAATAATAATAATAATAATAATAATAATAATAATAATACTCCTGCACGATGATAATATCTAAGAGCCTGAGGGATTCTTTTTACCTCGGGCGAAAAAAAAAAATAAAAAAAAAAATAAAAATAATAATAATAATAATAATAATAATAAGAGCCCGACCCGGAGGAGATGCAACCATTCCAGAATAACTAGTTTTCTTTTGTCTCCTGACAAATTTTTGTGACGCCCGAGGGATCATGTTTACCTCGGGTCAAAGAAAAAAAAATAATAATTATAATAATAATAATAATCTTGCTTATTAATTCAAATTGACAAGTTAGCAGTAAGATTACATTGAAACATGACAGTATAATCAAGATCATGCAAGGGACCCGTTCTAGAAGAGGGGCGGGGGATAACGGGTTTCAAACCGCGATCTAATGATCTCCTGGCCATGAGTGTTACCATTCATCTATCTTCCTTCCCATGAAAAAATTAAAGTTAAAAAACTGAGTTTAGGCAACTTTACTAATATGCGCATTTCAAACTACATATAAATCCTTCCTTACTTACTTACTTACTTACTTACTTACTTACTTACTTACTTACTTACTTACTTACTTACTTACTTACTTACTTACTTACTTACTTACTTACCTTATTACTTACTTACGTCTTACCTACTTGAATAAATTGAATGAATGAATGAGTCAATCAGTCAGTCAGTCAATCAATCAATAATTAAGAAATGGATGCATGATTTAATAAATAAATAAATCAATCAATCAATCATTACAAAATGCAGTCAGTCAGTCAGTCATTCTTTAATGCAATCATTCATCTGCCCATTAATCCTGTCATTCAGTCAGTCAGTCAGTCAGTCAGTTAGTCAGTCAGTCAGTCAGTCAGTCAGTAAGTCAGTCAGTCAGTCAGTCAGTCAGCCAGTAAGTCAGTAAGTCAGTCAGTCAGTCAGTTAGTCAGTCAGTGACTATACCGATGCAACAAATACATATCGTATCTGTTAGGTCTCGAACCCCGTATCTGTACTCGTTGGGACATCCAGAAGTACGCACGCGATGCCTATAACCTCGGTGTCCGATACATCGGCGGCTGTCGCGGATTCGAACCCTTCCACATCCGAGCGATCGCTGAGGAGCTAGCCACGGAGAGGGTCCGTTTACCAGTGGCCTCAGAGAAACACGACCAGTAAGGTCAGGGACTGAGGATGCACATGAAGCCCTGGGTCAGGGCATGCGTGGGTGGAAGACTGAAGTTAACGTTAGTAGCTGCTTCACGACACAGTGTCTTAACAAACGTCGCCCTCCGCGTTTATTCAGGCTCGCGACTGGCACTACTAGTGTACGGCAGGTGGCGGAGTTTTGTGGTAGGTTACAATTACAATTACAACTTTAAAAGGTGTTTTAAGTGAAACTTCTTATTTCGTATAGTAAATGTAATGTAATTAGTAACTTCTATTGCGCCGGTGTCTAATGCACAAGGCATCAACCAATTGTAAGCTTTTTCGGTTGCTGGATCTACTTTTTGGAACTCTCTTCCTGTGTCTGTCCGCTTTGTTCAGTCGCTTTTGTCATTTCGTTCTCAACTTAACCCTAGAACTACCAAAATATTTTGCACCCACTGACTACCAGTGGGGTCAAAATGACCCCAAGACCATTTATCGGTGTGATGCACCAACAAAAGTTAAATGTAAAGACAAATTGTTTCTTTTCAAGTAGGAATAGCTTGTTTACATAATTGTGTCTAAAATTGCACGGTATTTTTACTCCATGTCCTGGATTACTGCAACGCTATGCATGATGTCAGGTCGCATGATGTTAGTCGGAGACTACCAGAAATTGTAACAGTATAAGTGTCAAGGTTTGCAGTGGACGCAGATGTTCTTTAGGTGGTCTTAGCATGCAATAAGCCCACATGCCAAGCAGGTAGAGCTCGATTTCTTGTCTCTCTTGTGGACAGATAAAACAGGGAGCCCTTTTCTCAGCCGACAGCTGTCATATCGACTGTGTCGACGGATTCTTTCAATGTGTGTTCCACATCTGACCGACCAGCTCCTTTCCTAGTTGTAGGAGAAATATTCTTCTTCTGTGCTTTGACTTGAATTGCAAGTCTGGATTGAGTGTAATCCATACAATGTATGCATTGAGGGCACTTATGTGCACCATGTTGTAAAATATTGCCATCGGCCAGCGCCTTGTACATGCGAAGCATTTGGTCCGCCATATCCACTCCGCGCTTGGTATATATAGCATAAATACTATTCTGCCCTCATAAGAAAGAACAACGCATCTGCCAAATGTTGATTTTGAGATAAATGCAAAAAACATAAATTGGTTGTTGCCAAGTAGATCCTATAATCATATTCATTTTTGCTTTTAACCAACATATGCAACAAAAAGCTACCATTTTTAGAGGGAAATGAATTTTAAATATTTTCTCTCATAAATATTTTAAATGTCAGTAAATGTGTTTTTACTTAGCTTTGAAGACCGACGACATAACCCAATAATTGTTAAGAACAACGCATCTGCATAAATCGTGTTTTAGTGTGGAACAATTCAACAATTGACTCATATTTCAGGTCAATTATATCAAACAACATAGGCGTTATGTGTGGGGGTACGAGGGGTACGCGTACCCCCACTATTTTTTACACGGGGGTACCGTACCCCCACTTTGTAAACAATGCCAATCAATATTTTATTATTGAGCCTTCCCAGAGATCGCAGTCTCCGCCCTGCTTCGTATATGTAAGAAATTGGTATTCCCATTTTTTCGACCAAAGTTACACCTCTGGGGTACTAGAGGTATACGTACCCCCAATTTTTTAAACAATGCCAATCAATATTTTATTATTGAGGCTTCCCAGAAATCGCAGTCTCTGCCTTGCTTCGTGTATGTAAGAAAATGGTGCCCCACTTTCTAGACCAAAGTTACGTCCCTTGGGGCACGAGGGATACGCGTACCCCTACTTTTTTTACTGGGGGTACCGTACCCCCTACATTTTAAACCATGCCAATCAATATTTTTTTACTGAGCCCTCCCAGAAATCACAGTCTCTGCCTTGCTTCGTGTATGCATGTAAGAAATTGGTGCCCCCGCTTTTCAGACCAAAGTTACGCCCCTGTCAACCATAATTTTATGGATACGAAACCAGTTATATACAGCTTTAAAAATTTTGATATCGCTTATATTTGATCATATCCGACTATCAAAACAGTCTGGGATAGTGAACATGTCACAGGACAGATGAAGAAGTACCACACTTACTAATCTGCATCTTAGGTCCACAACATCTGATGTCTTAATATCTGGTCAGAATTTATTTCTATTTTCTGGCATCAGAACGGTCAGTTAAGAAATAGGCCCTAATGTCATCTTTTTTCTCCCGGGGAATCCCTGTCGCCTCAGTTTTCCATTTGGGTTTTGGACGTCTAGTTTGCATATACCTGCAATTAATATTATCTTTACTTCATAAACAATTATGTAAAGAAAATTCTTCACTCAGCTCACACTCTTCGTTACCCAGTTTGTAAATGAATTGTTTATCTGCTTTATCACATTATGATCTAGAGATCATAACAGCAGACTACAACTTAATGTTTCGCTGTAAAGTCATTATAGGCCTACATTTCTGTAACAGAAATGTCTTATGGGAAGTACGCCTGCTTGAATGAATCAATGGGTAATCGAATAAAAAAAAACAGCCAGACGCATCCCACACCCTTAGGCCTATCCACTCCACACATTTGATCATATCGTCTTTCTGACTCTTTCAAGTTAAATCATAAAAACCTCGACCGTGTAAGCCTACAAAACAATCTGGGTCTACCCGAATGCCCGAAACTAGATAAATGTGGAAATGCAAAATTGATCGAATTCCCGAAAACACTATTCTGCCAAGCGCTCGAATCCTGAAAACTAGTATGGATTAGCCGGCCAATATCCTGTATAGTATATTTTGAAAATATATCTAAAAGTTAGATTTGCACAAATAACTTTGTTGTAACTTGGAAAATAGATTTCGGAGATCTGACGAAATCCTGTTTCGGGAATTAGGGTGTCGGGAATTCGCTACGCACCCAAAACAATCACCCGTAGTCACAAACAAAGTCATAATAAATCATTCAAAAACATTTAAAACGTTTGAAATTACTACATTTATTGTTGCTCAAATTTTACTTAATCTCACACCGTGATGAATAATGAAAACCACCAAGACGGATTAAAATTACAGTCATAAAAATAATTAATTATCGCTCAGATTCGAAAACTTAAACGTAAACATTGTCGGGAAGTAGTTACTGCGCATGCGCGTGGACACGGATCTGCAGAAAACGCTCTGTGTTACTAGCAAAAAACCACGCATGTCAGATGCGTGGTTCTTACTTAGTATTTGATACGAAGTGTGCAGATACGTGGTATTAACAAACGCTGGTTCTCTATGATCGTATCAAGATAGGAGGTTCTTACTTCCTACCAACGTGTAAGACCACTAATACATGCAGAAACTGCATCTAACTCAAAACGGCCAAATTTTCAGTTACGTGGTTCTTTCTTATGAGGGCAGTATTGCTTTCATAACTTGGATAATTTTTCTCAAACAGCATTGATATTTATATATTTCTAACAGTTTCATTTTGGAAAATTTAAGGTATATTTGGTTCCTATTGAGCATCTTACTTTTGGGGTCAAAATGACCCCAGTGGTAGTCAGTGTTTCAAAGCGTTATGAACGCCACCTGGTGAGAGAAATTGGAACTAATATTACAGACTTTTACAAAGAATGGCTAAATCTACAAAGTCAAGAAAAATCATACAAATTCTGAATGTCATGTAGGAGTGGTGAGGAATGCAAAATCGTTTGGGGTCATTTTGACCCCAGTGGTAGTTCCAGGGTTAAAACGTTGTTGGCATGTGGTGTTCCACAGAACCCACATACCAACAAAGTAGGCCTACTAGATAAATAATTACCATTTAAATTGACTGACTGAGTGTAATAGGTTCTCAGAGTTTAGCGACATTTTGTGGCTGCCATCGCCGTTGACGTAAATCTACCCTTGTGACAACTGAGAATTGGATAGGATCGAGAGTGTATTGACATCGTATGGCAACAAAGGCCGTTGACGTCGACAGAAATTATTTCTAACAGTTATCACCTTCATTTTACGTAATCGAAGCATTTGACATCAGCACGTTGTACTGAACTTGACTAACGGTATATATAGCGACATTAAACCTACTATTAAAGGTGTCTAACTTGATTCGTTTACTCAGTGCAATTGCCCGATTAGCGACATCTTTTGGCCACCAGTACAGTTACTTTCAGCTTAGACCTAAACAAAACCTAGCGAATCATTGTGACGTGCCGAGTATATATAGCAGCCTGAAGTATAATATTCGAGGTTGCTAATTGAGCTTTTTGATTTAGTTGTAGGCGGGTTCAACGAAATCTTACGTTTGTCATGACGATTGAAGTAATCGTCTTTTTGTCTATCTAGGTGGTGTTTAATAACGTTGTGTCATAGCAAATATGATTATCATCGCCCTCCTCCTTTATCCAAGCTAGGACTGAAATCACCAAGAAACGAAGTGGTGGCCAGGGCCGTTAACGTAAAACTTCTCTTGCGGTTAAATTTAACAGATGCAGTGGTTTCCAGTGTTAAACGACATCTTATGGGTGCCAGGGCCATTTACGACACCCTCCTTTCTTCCGCCTACTATAAAGGCATGTATTTTTAATTCGTGGATGGATCCAGAGTTTAACGACATCTTGTAGCAATAAAGGCCGTTGACGACGACAGAAATTATTTTGGCATAACACAAGTCATTCAACTATTGTAATTCAACGTCCCCTGATAAAAATAACTTTACTAAAATACAACGCGACTGAAAAACTTATACATCTAGGTGCATGATTAAAAGTGTGTGTTTTGAGTTTATTAAGTTAGTAGATAAAATCCAACGTTGACCCACATCTTGTGGCAACCCCGGACCGTGGACTTCGATAGGAAAAGCCTTATGACTTTTTGAGCTAATCGGCAGGCTAATTTATAATTATAATTATTATAGAGTAATGTATCACCTTATTAAAGGTGTCTAATTTGAGCTTTATAGTTTATGCACTATTATAAAACTTACATGTCATTCGCAATCGTAAGCGTTAAGTCGTAAATGTCTATAGAACTGGAGCAAAGCGAAGGGTTACAGCGTATTCACAGTTTCACACGCGCTGAGTCAAGTCAAGAGGGGCTGTCCAGCGATACCGTCCGATGAACAAAGGAGAGAGAGAGAGAGAGAGAGAGAGAGAGAGAGAGAGAGAAGAGAGAGAGAGAGAGAGAGAGAGAGAGACGAGGAGAGAGAGAGAGAGAGAGAGAGAGAGAGAGAGAGAGAGAGAGAGAGAGAGAGTGAGACGAGAGAGAGAGTGAGAGAGAGAGAGAGAGAGAGAGAGAGAGAGAGAGAGAGAGAGAGAGAGAGAGAGAGAGAGAGAGAGAGAGAGAGAGAGAGAGAGAATATTTACATACACACACATAAGTTCTTAGTGTTTTGTAAATATGACTTTTGTAAATATCGAGACGCGAATACTGTAGAAAATGAACCCAGCAACAGGTCGTCCCTGTAGCGCCGCCTTGTCGGACGCTTGTGGAGTCACTATGGTAAGTATCTAGTCTACCTTACAAGTATAGTTAGTAACCAGAATCTACATTATAAGTATACTTAGTAACCACTACCAGTATATAGCTTATAAGTATACTTAGTAGCCAGTGTTTAACCGCATCTTGCAGTTCACGTCCACATTATATGGTGGTATAACTATTGATGAGGTAGGCACCGTCGTAACAAAGATGATTATCGTTGCCCTCCTCTTTAATCCATGCTTAGGCCTGGCACCATACAATAAATCTCATGGTTAGCACGCTGGACTGTTAATCAAGAAGTCGAGGTTTCTGCTTCAGTTGCGCCCCCTGGCGAACTCAGCTGTAATGAGTACACCGACCGTACACTGTCGGTGGAAGGATCGGGCAGCGATGGAGAGTTCTGGTTATCCGTCCTTTTTCGCCGAGGTTAAGAAAATGAAGTCGCTAGTGCTTCATACCCTGGCTGTCTCTGATATTATGGGTGGATGGTAGTTTAATGACATCTTTAATGAAAGCAAAGGCCGTTGACGTCGACAGAAATTATTTATGAAATTATTTCATTTTTAATATATTTGAGAAAATATAAGCGTTGCACTTAATGTAGTGTTCTCTCAATTTAGACATCTATGCGCTACACGAACTTATAATTTTATGTGAAGTGAGATTTACGATCTACGCGTTTATATAATATGAATGAAAGCGTTTTAAAGGTGTCGAAAAATGTGCTTTTTGTTTTATTATCAAGTGTTTAACGATATCTTACGGCAAGATATAACCTGCGATTCAACGCAATTCAGGAATATAATATTTTTGTAAAGTGATGGCGAATGCATAAAACTGTTTGTCTGAGACGGTATATCTATGTGTTGATCTAACTATGCTTCTGTCTGTCTGTCTGTCTGTCTGTCTGTCTGTCTGTCTGTCTGTCTGTCTGTCTGTCTGTCTGTCTGTTAACCTATTTTATCCATCAATTAGAATTATATAGCGCCATAATTTTCCTCCATCGCTGCTTTATCTGCCAACCGGCTTCATGTAAGTTACTGTCTGATGACGCTGTATCATAAAAAAGAGGAATAGCGTTCCCCTCCTCCTTTAAACAGGCTTAGGACTGGCACCGCCAGAAAACGACTTGGCGGAGTTTCTATGTCCATTTCCAAAATATTGGAGACACTATTAGTGTGTTAATTAGGATGTCTTATTCCAGCATCTATTTTTTTGATGTTTCTTCCAGACTACCAGTATTAACGAAGGTTTTTTCGAGAGTCCTGCTGCTAGTTGGCCATCTGTGAAATCGTACAATGAAGCTCCTATAATAATATTGTGAATAACTCGGCGTACTTCAATGACTGTGCAGAGCGTGGTATTGCTTTGATACAGACCTTTAATGTAGCAACAACAAATAAAGATCAGAAGCAGTTCCAAGTAAGTACGAAGCTAATTGAAAATCATCGAAAGGTTGTAATTTGATGACTCACTTCATCAGATTTAGAGAACTACTGATTGGACTAAATTACGTCAATATCTTGCATTTTGTAGTTTGAACCATCTCAAAGGAAACTATGTTTTGAATTACTGTACTAATTATAAAAGTTAATAGTAAAAAATTATTTTTGTGAATTTTCTACGTCACTTTACTGCTAACACCAGTATAAGTACAATACAGTATTAGATTTTTGAGCATCTACATATTAGTACGTAGTCCCTATCATATTTTGTACAAAAGCGATAAAATATTGGCCCTATGCGGTTTGAATTATAGGGCCATGCTATATCCTAGATTGAAACATGTGCACATGACGAGCATTTTATACTAGGATGAAAACTTAGGACGCCTTGGGCCCCTAAACATTATCTGAAAAAATTGGAAATTTTTCACAAACAGTATCATCTCCCAAAGTAACTTTTCGACTAATGACACCTAAGATTTAAAAGAAAAATTTGGAGGAAAAACCTACCACACGGCTATACACCCATACACACCCACCCACCCACCCCACCCACCCAAACACACACACACACACACACACTCACACACACACACACACACACACACACACACACACACACACACACACACACACACACACACACACACACACACACACACACACACATGTATGTCTAAGCAATTGGTGATGGAGTCTGGGTCCAATGTCACCGCGAGAATGTGGCATTGTTGCGGACTGCAAAAGTTCTGCAAAATTGGATATAGTAGGCCTATTAAATAAATGTCATATAAATGGTAATACACAATACAGCGCATATTAAATATAATGTTCTGCTTATACAGGCAATTGTTTATTGCCTAAAAATAATTATTACAAGATTTTCTTCATAGATACCGCATGCGTGTGTTATGTAAATACTACGTCATTCGCGTTTGCCGCTGGGAGCGCTATCTGCGAACGCCATAACGACGTTACATAGGAACGAAATATAAATGACAGAAATATGAACAAAGTTAACAGAATCTACAAAATTGTTGGGATTATAAATTGCAATAATTGGAGTGCTTCGTAATATTGATTCACATTGTCTTCAAAAACGAAGTTATAATAGTTATTACTGGAAAAAGAATACCTCAATTGCACCAGTTTTTTATTACGCTGCGCTAGCCTATAAATAGGCCGTTCCGTGAATTATTTCTATCGCTTCTCGGCCTATTGGCTAAGATTAAAGTGTATCACTATGTACATTTGGCCCTGAGGGGGGGGGCTAAAATTGGGGGTCCTACCAGTCCTTGTGTACATGGTGACACTTTCTTCTGGTCGATAGCCGGGAGCAGCAAAAACAAAAAGAAAAAAGAAAAATAAGAAATATATAGCGTTAACGTCAGTCAACAACAGAACAGCTCACATGTCATCAAAGTGACTAGAAAGTTGAGTAATGAGTTGAGATCATATTTATCGTGCGTCTATAATTAGACGCTTACTTATGGACAAGCACCCTCTCATCAACTTTATGTCTTCCTTCTCTTGTTTTTTTTATATACTATAGAATACCAACCGCAAGTAAAAATTGCAACAACAATTCAAATTCTCACTAAACCGTGCTTGAATGTTTATTGATATACGTTTTGGCACTGAGCTATTATAAAGCATGCCATACATAGATGCTATTATTCACTGGTTATTACATAGTTATTGCCATTCATAATAAAATTTTAATACAGCTAGAAATTTTCAATAAATTTTAATTGATCGTTGTTTTCAGTTTACTTGTGCGGCCCTCGGCTTCGATAATGGGTTAGTATCGAAAGAGCGACTTGACGAAAGAGCGACGTAACAAAAGAGCGACAATTCAAACAGCAGTGTCATAAGAGCGACAGAAATATCGCCGATTTGAAAGAGCGACATCACGAAAGAGCGACGTAACAAAAGAGCGACAAATTGGTTAATATCGTAATCTATTTGTGTTGGGGAATATACAAGATGAGTATTCATAGCCTAAAATTCATAAAAGAGAACCACCGCACAGATCAAGAGGTCGAAAGGCTGATTTCAGGGAACAACCCAGTCAAGAAGAAGAAAGAGCAACTCCTAAGAGAAGAAAGAATTGCAACTGTTGTGGGGAGACACGGCACTATCCCTCTCGAGGAGTTCCTTCGAGGGATTGCCCATAATATGCACTTGACCTCATGTCCTAGATTGGTTGAAGAATCAGACACTGAATGACACTTTAGTATATTATTTTATCAGACACTTTAGTAGGCCTACATTTATGAGTAGTATTAGTAGTAATCAGACACTTTAGTACATCTACGAATCATACACTGAATGACACTTTAGTATATTATTTTAGTAGTAATCAGACACTTTAGTACATCTATGAGTAGTATTAGTAGTAATGAGCTGCTTCTGTGGCATACATGAGTACATAAACATGTTTGTCGCTCTTTTGAATTTTGACTTCATTTCTTCGGTTGTCGCTCTTTTGATACGGTATTTATGTCGCTCTTCTGTTACGTCGCTCTTTCGTTGTGTCGCTCTTATGAACCGCTCCCTCGATAATACTTGTTTCGGTGGCCCGCGGTGTAAAAAAGGTTGGACAGCACTGCCCTACCTAAACAAATAATGTATTCTAGTGTACGTAGCGCCTGCGAAGCAGACCAATTATAGTATGCTATTAATAATAAACTAATTACAGTGAAAGGCGTATACACAGTTTCAATCAATAAAAATTAGACTAGAATCTTTTTAAATGAGATTTTCCGAGACAACGCTTTTAATTGTCTTTATCTCGGAGTCTGATTTACAATATAACAATACAGTCAAACAATACTTTATCCAATTTTATCACGGAACCCTTGTCTTCCCCTCACGGAAGTCTAGGATTCCGCGGAACAATGCAAACTTTGGGGAAACGCTGGGTTAAGGCACAGATCTATTATGTCAAAGCACCTCTATAATAGTATTTTTGTTTAACGACATCTTTGGTGCGGGGATAGCCTATTATTTTGAAGGAATTAACGGCGCAAGATGTATATAGTCAATGAAGCGTCTTAGTAAAGGTGTCTAAATTCAGCATTTATTCCATCTAGTCCTTTCTATTGTTTAACGACATCTTGCGGCTGCCAGAGAGCTTGACGTCGATTTTACATTTTTGGAGATATAAGTTTCATATGTAATGGCAATTTAATAACGAAATGCCGAATACATAAATACAATAGGCATTGAAGTAATGGTGTTTAAATTCTGCGCCATCTCTGCTATTCAGGTCCTGTTCAGTGTGTCTGATTTGAAAATAGTAGGCGGGTTGAAAATCGATCGCGCTGGATCGAGTAGGCGAGCGATATGGGAGCTTTTATGTACAGCGTATTTTGTGTACCGTATTCATAATTTTTCGTATCGCTGCATATAGTACTCATTTAGTAGGTCTATCTCACTTCAGTTCCGTTATCTGCGTAGGTCTCTTTCAGAGGCGCTATATAAATTCTCAGAATGAATGAATGAATATTCACTAGAAAACTACCATTGACGTAAGATGACGTGTGACGGTTGATTTCACACAGTTGGTTGAGCCTTCGGCATACGTTGAACACTCATTTTTAGCTTGACCTTTCAGCCGGCAATCCATTCGAATTTTATCGGCGTGCTTTCTGCAGGACATGCAATAAATTTTGTTCACAGTCCGATGGTTTTCGACTACATCGACATCGAACGAGTCGCCTAATTTCCATGACAGATACGTGCTCAACTGTACATTATTATTCGATTTGCTCATTTTGGCCACCACTGTTGCTTAAAATAATTTTGGAAATTGGTGATGTTACGGATGATGTCACGCGGCGTGAGATGTTGTTATGGCCAATCATATTGCACGAAATTGGAGTGATTAGTCAACAGTATTTAGGACAGGTCACGGCACGCATTCACCGCTGCCACAAGTAAGTAAATTAAATTAATCGCATTTAGGTAAATAAAATAATGGTCTGGCTCTATGTTCGTCTATCGTCTTGGAGTCTAACTCAAACTCAGCGAGCGACGACCGACGGTGAGAAGCCTTCGACTAGGCGAGCGGTAAATCGCTCGCCGGTACCTTTGCTAGGCGAGCGACCAAGAAGAGCGATCGATCGCTCGCCTTAAATCAGACGCACTGGTCCTGTTAGCTACATTGCTTAAGGCAGTGCTTCACAATCTTTTTTGTCTACGGAACAATTTTGCTTTGATATATTTTTGCCTGAACCCCCACCTAAGCAAAACATATTTTTGCTATACGTAGAGCCTGTGAAGGTTATTTATATTATTCTTTATATTCTGCCTTTATCCGTGATTCCCTCCACTGGCTCCCTGCTCAGCAGCGAATTCAGTTTAAAACCCTCACTCTCATGCGCAACTGCCTTATTGCCTTTGCTCCGTCTTACCTAATGAATTTTTGTAACCCAGTTTCTTCCTTGACTTGCGAGGGCTTCCTTACGATCTTCGGCTCGCGGCCTTATGGTTGTCCCTCGCATGCGATCTTCCACGGCAAAATCCAGATGTTTCGCCTATGTTGGCCCCTCTGCTTGGAACTGTCTCCCCTTGTTTCTCCACCAAGAGCTTCTTGCCCTCTCTCCTCTCCAGTTCCGTAGACGCCTGAAAACTGTCCTTTTTGCCGGTGCCGACACTGATGCGGATTGAGAGCGCCTCTGATCTGAGTGGCACTATATAAGTTTTTGGTTACAATTACTATTTGCCGTTAAACGACACTGTTATAACAATGATGATTAGCGTCGCCCTCCTCCTTTCTGCAGGCTTAAGATTGGCATTGCCAGAGTACGAGCAGCGGTTGAGTTATTCTTTATATTCTGTCAGCCACAAGATTCTGTCAGCCACAAGATGTCGTTAAAGACGATTTTTTTCAAAGATACAACCTCCCAGTTTAGATACCTTTATATCGGATTCCAAGCGTTGTATATGTTTCTAATGTTTCTTTATTTTTTTGCATTCATGAAATGGCGAGAGAAAATATATATAATGCTGGAAAATCCGATGAAAAGGTGTGTAGTATATCAGTTGAGAAATCAAGTGTTCAACGACATCTTGTGATTGACAGTTCCAATGACGTTACTCCTACCTACATTATTTCAGGAATGAGCATCAGAGCTAGGTTTATCGATTTAGTTATGCATAGGTAGTTTCCATTGAACGCCCCCGTGTCAAAAGAAAGTTCATTAATGTAGCCCTCACCTTCATCCAGGTTTTTGACTGGCACCAACAAAGTGACGACTATGGCGGAGTTACCAACTGGTTGGCTGCTATCAGATTAACGACATCTCATGGCATCACAGGCCGTTAAACATAGACACGAACAATTCTTCTACAGTGTCTACCGTAGAATTAATAATTCAGTGCAATTGTATCAGGTCCGGCGGAGTTACTAACCATTTGAACGTAATAGTTGTCAGTCTAACGACACTGTGTGATTAAAAAGATGATTAGCGTCGCTCTCCTCCTTTATCCAGGCTTGGGACTGGCACTGTCAGAGTACGAACAGTGGCGGACTTTTTTTTATTATGAAACGCGATAGAAGACTATATATACCACAGTTCCAAAGTGTTTTAGAGGTGTCTAAATATAACGTTTCATTTATAATTATAGTGTTTAAGGACAAATTTCTATGTGCGAAAGCGTATGGCAATTTGGAGAAATTACAACAGAACGCTAGATAAATATACTCTACACACAGTTTCAATTACATACTAGTGAAATATTTCCCATTTCTTGGATCGATGTTCGTCAAACACTTTCAATCATTCGGTCATATAGATTGATGAATTGTATTGTAAAGTTAGATCGCGGTAAACGGAGGAGCAGAGAAAGAGAACTTTAAAATACTACATATAAAATACTATACGGCTATATGTATATAGGGCCTACTGTGACACCTCAACACCAGGTTCTCGTTTGAGTAATAAAACAAATCAAAGGCTGCTGCTCTCGTTTTCGTGTACTATAAAAGCAAAGATATCGAAAAGTCAGAGCAAATAAAAGACAAAGTTTCTCAATGTCCATCTTCTCTCTGGCGTGACCCTCTTCTTCCACAGCAACACCTTCTGGCGATGGTCCACTGGCGCTCCTCCTCCAGCTACCATCCGTGGTCACCAGAGGACGGCAGCGGTCGAAGAGTAGATAAGGTCGTTGAGCGTGCCATATACTTTCAAATTGACATCAACGGCCTTTGATTTCATACAACACGTTAAGCGTTGGAAATAATAATAATAATAATATTGTATATTTTGAATTGTAGTCAACAGCCTTCGCTGTCATATAACGACGTTTAGGCCTAATATTAGAATAGAATAAATAAAGTAAGCATTGTATCACTGTTAACGACCGCGCATGAAATAAAATGAAGTTCGAATTAGACACCTGTAATAAGATGCATCCTAATAATATATTAACCATCGGTTATATAAGCGTGTCTATATCATAAAATATAAAGGGAAGATGTCCAAATGTCGTCAAGGCGTGGAAGGCATTAGTTCACGTCGAACATTGGTTAACACAAGTAATTATAGATTATACCGGATTTAGTATTCCAAAATCTAATTTGCTTAAATTCGCAAGCTGCAGTCACAGCCAGACGGGAAAACAGATAATAAAGGCTTGCCTACATTCATTCATTCATTCATATGGAGAATTTATATAGCGCCTCTTCAAGGCTATCTACTCAGAAGCACTCCCGACCCAACCCCGGCTGAAGAGTACCGATCTATGGTTCTGCATGCTGAGAATATACGAAAAGAACTCCGTTTCCAACTCAGCTGTAATGAGACACCAACCGTACACTGTCGGTGAGAAGATCAAGCGGCGAGGGAGCGCACTGGCCACCCACCCTTATAAGTCGAGGCTCCAGACCCAGGCCCGATCAAAGAGAAATGTCTTAAGAAGACCATTATTATATCTTCGTTTATTGATAAATTCTCACTGACAGAACGCAATGAGGTACAATTCACTTGGGTACTGATTATATGCCGTTTTTTAAAAACGTCATGCAAGTCAAAATGATTACTATCAGCAACTGTTTTTATACGTCATCCGAGCCAGAAAGTTCCTATTGTCTTTGATAGGAAGGGCAAACGGATGCAATCTAGGTTCCATAGTAGGAACCAGAGAGTCCCTATCGGAAGGGAGCAACTCTTAAGAGGGAGATTGTTCTTAACTACAGAACCAACCAATGAGAACGCCCTGCGCTATGCTATGGCAGTACGAGCATAAGAAACGACAAAGTCTCCCCGGGAGACTGAGCGGAGAGATTTGCGCCCCGCACATGCATAGGAGGTTAGAGTTAAGAACTCATGAAGGTAGACTGGTGCCCGGTCTAAGACACATTGTCAGGCCATTGAGGAGAACATGTAAAGGATGCGCTGCTGAACGGGAAGCCAGTGAAGGACATCTCTCATGAACTCGGAAACATGGTCATATCTGGAACGTGCAGCCCTCCGCTAAACCCTCTCCAGACAACAAAGACGGACCTGAGGGTTTAACGACGTCTTGTGTGCTGAAGTTTTGGCTGCCAGGGGTGTTTACGATAATTTCACCTTATCCGTCATGTGGACTAGATTCCTAGTTTAACGACATCTTATAGCAAAAATTATTTTGGCATATTGCAGCTCTATAATCTGCGAGGTCGTGGAGGTGCAACGGTGGAATCCGTTTTAAATGCGTCTAAAGATAGCGTTATCATTTTGGCGTATTCTTTATATTGTTGCGGTCTGCCCTTATTGCGGAAGCGGGTTGATACTAGGATGCGTTGGCTGGGCTGTCTTGTTAGGTTACCGCTATGGCCAATCCCTTCGCGTAGTCTTAGGGGGCGGTAGCCTGTGTATACGAAGGCAGTATGTTCAACGCTGAAGAGGTTGGACGTGTAGAAATAAGTTAGAGTCCAACTCTCGATTGTATGTATTTAAGTATTAAGATTTTCTTACGTTGTGCTCAGGTTGAGTCTAAATGACGGCCAACCTTGTAGCTGTTGAATTTAGTTCGTCGTTTCTGTACCTGGTATCCGTTGGAACCAGGCCATTACTTTGAAACGTTTTTCACCTCGTGCTGTTGACGGGTGTTCTCTGTTAGTGCTGTTGACGCTGCTATCATTTACGTTCCATGTCGTCAACTTCTGTATGGTATACGTTTTACTTCCATCTTGGAAATATTGTATAATTGTAAATACTCCTAGAGATATATATAGGCCTATGAACGTTTTGAAAATATTATATTCTTTCGTTCTTCTTTACAAATTAGTGCATGTTATAATTCCCGGTCATAACAATATATATTCATAAATAAAATCAATCAAAACTTTTCACTTAAGTTTATATATTTTTATATGTCAGGTAAAAGGAGGTGTTCTAATGTACTGAAGATATATTCAGTCTTCTTGGCGACCGTCTTTGTATCTACTGTATCTACCGTAGGTGGCAGACTAATTAACAAAGTATTCATGGAGGCTTCAGTATATGCAGTTTTCTCGTAAAACAAGGTATGCACTAGTTTTCTACTAAACTACACGGCCATTTTGGAAACCAGCTTTTATGAAAGAGACACATTAAACAGCAACTAACTAAAAATTTCTCGTGGCAAAAAAACTATTGCTATAATATTTTTAAGCTGCAGTTGACACCTTAAACTTTCAAAATAATCACGCTATATAATTCAGTTCCGTGAAAGCGTTACGTTGTTACGCTATGTTTTTGGCGTACAAACGGTGAGAACTGTCTAAAAATATAATGCGACACCTCTTTTAACTGTTATATTCGCCCTATAAGAAAAAGAGTAGCGCGGTCATGCATTCATTTCCATACGTATGCGTCATTGTTATAGCTTCACTATCAATATCAGCAAACAAGTGTAATTTTATAATGTCCTCTCAACGAAGTTCGGATTTCCACAACGAAGCCTCGAATTAGTCTTTTAATTCGCTACTGAATTGCTACTTGAGAATGTACGCGATTCACATTTATTATGGTTCAATAGCACTCTTAATAAAAGGTGTCTAATTCGAGCCTTTTAATTCGTATGGTAGCAACTTTGGGAGACGCAGGCTTGAAATCCGATATCTGTAACGGCAGTGGTGGAGTTGAGCAAGACGTGGGATTTCCGATCATTAATTATGGGTTGTGGTTGATTGAAGTGTATGCAGATTGGGGTTTGGGAACGAAGCCAGCCGCTGGTATCAAATTCTTGTTTCTTAGGCTACTCGGCAATCCTAGCGATTCCCCTTATACATACAATGCTTCTAAAGAGGTTAAAAATCAATCATTATTATGGATGGATCTAGAACTTAACACATCCTATGGTAACAGAGGCCGTTGACGTCGAAAGATATTATGTTGAAGTCGCCGTTCTTATGGCATAAGTTTATATATTTTATATTTCATATTCTTATTTCTGAAGATATATTCGACCATCTTGGTGACTGTCGTAGGTTCCATTTTCTTGGATGTTTCAACAAAAACATTAACGTAATGTATTAATAGAAGTTTAAATACCTTCAGTGTGTACATAAAAAAGGGTGTGTTTTCTCTGAAACTAAACGGTCATCTTGGAGAACATCATGAAGGTTCCCCTTACATGCGAGTACTAAAGCTTTATTATAAGACAGAAATTAATATAATGGTTAATTGATGCTTAATAACGTTGTGCCATAACTAAGATGATTAGTTATACATACCTCGGACTGGCACTATCAGATTACGAACAGTTGATGAGTTAAAGCGGAATTTAAAGTGGAAACATGTAGACATCCATAGAAAATTTTATAAACAATAAACTCCGCCACTGTTTGCATTCTGGTAACGCCAGTCCCAAGCCTGGATAAAGGAGGAGGATGATGCTAATCATTTCTTTTATGTCAGAGAGCCATTAAACAACAACTAACCAACAATTCCTCGTGGCAAAACGACTATTACTATTATATTTTTAGGTGCAGTAGACACATTCAACTTATATACTTAGGTTTCGTGAATAGTCCGTTGGCTTATGTAAGGGAACAGAGATTTCGGGTAGAATCTTAGCAATGATGTTTAAATTAATGATATTTTAGTTCTGAAGCAGAAAAAACTTGTTGGCAATTTTTCTGTCATGGTTTAGGCCCCTAGCGGACGTTTTAGCATGACGTCATATCCGCACTTTAAAAACTACCAATTAGTCAGTCAGCTTGGTGCAGAAATTGATAACTTGATGTTGGAAGCATGAAATTTGGCACATGGTAACAACATACGATGAAGAAAAATTGTAGGTATATAAAATTATATAGGGCCACCGCAGATTTGCCTTCTGGCCTCAGTGGCAGCCATTTTCCAAGATGGCCGACCGAAAATAGAGATTTTTCAAAATCTCAGCTTCTAGTTCACTTAGAATCGTAATCTTGGTGTCTAAACATACATATTTATGGGCAAGGATTTCAATAGAACTAATTGCAATCACTTACCTATAAGAGAAAAGCTAATTGTGGTGGCCATCTTGAAGTTAAGGTGGCTTGAAAGGGGCAGTACGGTGCAAATTACGAACCAGTTGCTCATAAACTGATAGAAGCATGAAATTTGGTACATAGTATGCACATGACCTAAGGGAATTTTGTACCTATAGGGCCATCGAAGATTTGCCTTCTGGCCCCAGTGGCAGCCATTTTCCAAAATGGCCGCCCGAAAAATAGAGATTTTTCAATATCTCAGCTTCTAGTTCACTTAGAATTGTAATCTAGGTGTCTAAACATACATATTTATGGGAAAGGATTTCAATAGAACTAATTGCAATCACTTGCTTATGATAGAAAAGCTAATTGTGGTAGCCATCTTGATGCTAAGGTGACCTGAAAGGGGCAGTCCGGTGCAATATATGAACCAGTTGCTCATTAACGGATAGAAGCATGAAATGTTGTACATTGTATGAACATGTCTTAAGGGAACTTTGTAGCTATAGGGCCATCGCAGATTTGCCCTCTGGCCTCGTTGGCAGCCATTTTCCAAAATGGCCGACCACAAATAAAGATTTTTCAAATATCTCAGCTACTAGTTCACTTCGATTCGGGACCTTGATGTCTAAAGATACATATTTAGGGGCAAGGTTTCCCATAGAACTAATTGCAATTACTTACCGACAAGAGAACAACTAATTGTGGTAGCCATCTTTAAGTTAAGGTGACCTTAAAATTATGATTATAATTTTTGTTGTTAAGCATACAGTAGGCCTAGTTTGGGAAAGGATGCTAGGGAACTAACCATTTCTGAAACTTGTTGATATGTTCATTTTTATGTGAAAATAAACAACTTATGGTATATCAGCAATTCAGCATGTTACTAATGTTCTCGTAAATGTACATTGAACAAAATAGTCCACATTTCGGCGCCCAGAGTCCAGACAAAGTACTACCCACAGAGTTATATAAAATCGTTCACGTCATTCACGGCCACATAGTCCTCTACACAGACAGAGACCAGCACACTGTTGAGCAGCTATCATACCTTTGCGCTATGCCCTACAGCCCTTCTCGCAGCCACATCTGAGCAGTTCTGTCGAGAAGCTTTGGCAAGTGTTGTCCACGTAATTTCCCAGCCTTCTTCGATAGTTTGCAGCCACTCCCTTTCACCAGGACATGGTAGCTTAGGAACAGCTGTTCTCCTCCTTCTCTCTGGTCTCTCTGGAAACGGGATTTGGACCTCCACTGAACATCGCTCATAGAACAAGCCCTCTGATACGACGCAGCGCTCGTGAATAAGCTGGTGCCATGTGCTTAACCTTAGGTTACCGCTTAATAATTTGGAGTTTACGATTACCATTCTATCAGAGAAGTTATACATACGGAGAGAACTGCTCAGAATAATTTCTTGCCACTTAAGCGGCCATAAGATGTCGTTAAACTGTGGATCAAATCCAGTCTCTTATTAGGATGAAACACAGATTGGCTTAAGGTAACAAAATGTCGACGTCAACGGCTTTGCAGCAACAACATGCCGATAGACAGTGGAAACTACTGCTAGTACGCGTAGTGCGAGTCCCAAGTCAGGATAAAGGAGGAGGGTGACGCTGATGATTTATGACCGTCCTCCTGTGCTCAGGGCCAAACTAATGACTGGCTTTTCCTCATCGGTCTCGCGTTCCCTAAAGACATTTCTGTTTCCCCGGGGGCTTCGGTGCTGAGAGCGCCTCTGAATAGTTATTCTGCGAGAGGCGCTTTATAAATTTCTAGATACAATACAATACAATACAATCAAATTATCAGTAGCAAGCCACTTCTATAGGATGCTCTACACGGTCCACTGTCAGCGCAAAGGATAAGAGATACATGCAAGCGCGGTTTTAATTGTTTAACCTAGTCCATCGACATACTCAACACACCTCAAATCGTCTCTCACGGTATCTGGCCAGTAAATTTCGTGGTCTTCCACTTCTCAGTTTCCTTCCAGGAAACCAATCAACCAAAAAATCTCAAAATAAGGTTGCAT
>OY744614.1:5923510-5931010 GCA_963556255.1 Allolobophora icterica
AGTAGTTTCATATATATTAAGTATATACTAGAAATAACTGAGTAACTTCATCAAGTCTTTTAGTTCATAGTTCATACTTTGTCATAATAGTAGAAGCATAAAAATGTACTAAAATATATACTATATACAGAAGTAGCTGAGTTACTTCAAGAAGTCTTATAGTTCGTACGTTGGCATAAAAAGCAAGTCTAAATGTTAACGTTGTGAGCGATACCACGCAAGTAATCGCCCAACCGCAATATTCCAAATGTTGGAGTTAAAGCCTGCAAACGTCAATTTAAACGGATGTATTCTGACTTGGATGCCCCTCGATGCCGGAATCCGGAACGATATCTCAATATCTTCAATTCGTAGTGAGCTTGCTCTTAACGGAAGTGCTCAACAAGTTTGTAGACCGACGGATGATGACAATCGACGGTCTGTTGGAAGGATCGATGCCAGGCTTCGACTGATGTGTTTGTGCGTGGGAGGTTGTTGACTGCACGATCACGAACGTTCCACAACTGCAAGGCAAACCTTGGATTTGCTCGTCTACCCCTTCTTTGGGTGCCGATATAATATCTTCCCAATAGTCCGCTAAAGGTGCCAGAACAGGTGGAAAGCTCTCAACTAACTCGTTGTAAGGTCGATGTCAACGTAATTGACATCCACAAGATGTCGCTAAGACATTAATAATCGCAACATAAAATCCACGATTGCAATTATACACCCCTTTAAAACACTGCCATTCTGTGCCACATATTTATATTTAATAATCGCGTTCAATTGCTATATAGTCACTGGCGTAAATTTGTCCAAAATATTGGGGGAGGGCATTTGGCTATTTTTTCTACACTTATTGCATTGAATGTACAGTCCATCTCAATTATTGGGGGGCACGTGTACTCGTTATAGCTGAGTTGGCTGTACAATTGGACCCCCTTCTAAAGCAGCCATTCTCAGGTACATGTCTACTAATGGCGTCCAATCGGCAGGATTCTCGAAATTTAGTGCTCGTGAATAAGCTTGTGCCATGAATCGTCCAACTGCAATCTTGTTGCCAAGACTTTGAACCTCGAGACCAAGGCTTTGAACCTCAAGCTAAGACGTAGAACTTCAGGACCAAGACTTTGAACTTCAAGACCAAGGCTTTGAACCCCAAGCGAAGATTTGGACCTTCAGGACCAAGACTTTGAACCTCAAGAACAAGACCGAGACCATGATACAATATATACCCCGCACCCTCAAGTACCCCTCCACAAAGCCCCACTACACCTGAGTGTCTCCCGAAGTTTCCTCCTCTTCAATGAAAGTCTGTCTACGTCACTGACTTTAATCGTTTTGATAGCAATTGCTTTGAGTTGCCGTCAACGCTTCTTCTTCTCTGATCTTCTGGTCGTCTTGACCTCTTAGTTCCTCGTGTCAGAACTACAGGCCCGGTTCGTCCGTTAGGCAAACTAGGCAGCCACCTAGGGCCGCCGATTTTTAGGGGCCGCCAATTTATCATTTTTCGAAAATTATTTAATTATTATTCGCTAGATGGAAGTATTATAGTGTTGGTTTGTAGTGTTCGTGTAATAAATCGCGCAGGTGTAACCGTGAATTCCTTAAAAAAGCTACATTCGTTTGTGAGGCGAATTCTTAAAAAAATTAAAAAGTCATAAACTTTTTTGTAAGATGAAATTCCCAAAAGATGGATGAAATTACCATGACGAAAATCTTAAAATTTTCAGACGGTCTGCTTAGGGCCGCCGTTTTGCCTAGGGCCGCTAAATATCTTGAGCCGGGCCTGCAGAACTACTACGGCTCAATCCAGGTCCTTTGCCTGCATATAGGTTCCTCGCTTTGGAACCGACTTCCTCCTCCTGTGACCTGTCGGGACCAACATTCTATCCAATAGCGTTGCAACGCCGTCGCTTCTTCCTTTTCTCACCTGAATGGTCTATACCGCGAGAGGCGCTGTATAGAAGTCCATATGCAATACAACGGTTAAAGATGTCGTTATTACAATTGACATTAATTCCACTGCGCCATTTAAATATCTTTAAAATGCTGGCACACCCACCTACATATAAACCAGTAGCGTTCAATCTCTAGATTCTCGATAAACTCTCCCAATGTAGGTTAAGGTCGATTTCAACGCAAGATGTCGTTGAACACACAGCAATTCTACATAAAACCCACGGTTCCCGTTAGACACCTTTAAAACGCAGCCAATCTCAGCTACATATTCTGGAGTCCGTTTCCAGTCGCTGGATGATCTGGGCGTAAGGTTGATGGGAACGTAATTGACATCCGCAAATCGTCGTTAAACGCTAAAATTACATCTTGACATTAATTCCACTGCGCCAGCAACATAAGATCCAAGAATGCAGTTAACAATGAGATGTAATATGCCAAAAATAATTTATGTCGACGTCAACGGCCTTTGTTGCGATAAGATGTCGTTAAACACAGGATCTTTCCTTCCGTCAAGTCACCGTAAGGTTTCCATCAACGACCCTGGCAGTGACAAGATGTCGTTAGTACAAAGTACATTAAAACATGAAATCCACAGCACCAGTTTAGACACCTTTTAAACGAAGTCATTCCGAGCTATAGAAACGCGTCGATATCACTTTATCATCAGATCGCTGAATCATTACATGTAAGATCGCCGTCAACTAAACGGACATCGAGAAGATTTTGCTAAACACAAAGACAGGCTTAGTAGTGTCATGGCATTAAGTTTATAATAATAATTTTGTAGTAGTAGTAGTAGTAGTAGTAGTAGTAGTAGTAGTAGTAGTAGTAGTAGTAGTAGTAGTAGTAGTAGTAGTAGTAGTAGTAGTAGTAGTAGTTGTAGTAGTAGTAGTAGTAGTAGTAGTAGTAGTAGTAGTAGTAGTAGTAGTAGTAGTAGTAGTAGTAGTAGTAGTAGTAGTAGTAGTAGTAGTAGTAGTAGTAGTAGTAGTAGTAGTAGTAGTAGTAGTAGTAGTAGTAGTAGTAGTAGTAGTAGAAGTAGTAGCAGTAGTAGTGATATGGCTGCTAATACATGTAGAGAACAAAGCTTACACTAAGGTTGCTGTTAGCTTAGCGACAAAGACAGCCTAAAGACGCCGCTGAAAAATTAATCAAAATGTTCTTTCGACACCTTTAAAACGATAGTTCCTTCCTATATATAAATTTCCGTTGACACGCATAATTTATATAAGTTCCATTACTTCATTACTTCAAGATGTTGTTAACAGCAGGAAACTAACAACTTAATCTGCCACTGGCCATACTCTAGTGGTTCCACACTCAACCATCAAAAATGGAGGAGGGCAATGCAAGTCAAAATCGCTATGACAGCATTGTCAAACAGTAACTAACCAACTTGTAGTTAACGGGTGGCCTTACAAAGTAAGTAAGGTAAGGTCAGGAAAGGTAAGATCAGGCAAGGTAAGGAATGGTAAGGTAAGGTAAGATAAGAGAGTAAGTTAAATAAAATTCATCCTCTGCCTTACAAGCGGGTGGCGCCAGTCCCAAGCCTCGTTGAAGGAGGAGGGCGAGGCTAATCATCTTTGTTATGATACAGGGTCGTTATATAGAAAATGAAAGTAACAAATTGTAAACTTTTACGGTAACGGTGAAAACTGAGCAAAATATTTACATTGCTTACCTGCAGAACTCGTGAATAAAGTGGGGCTCTGCGCTTGGCTCTAGAATAGCGCTTTAGAAATTTGGAGATTACAATTACACGCAGTAAGATTACGATTTCGATTACCTTCGGCGTCAACGGCATTTAAAGCAGTGGTCTCCCTTTAAATTGACGACTTCAGTGGTCATAGGATATCGCTAAACAATGTTATAACTAAATAAGTTAACTTCAATTTAGACACCTCTATAACCGTTTTATTCATGGATATAAATAGTTCAAAACACCAAATCTGTTAGTGGTCCATAATTCGGTGTTCAATATATTTGTTAACTGGCAAGCTCACTGTCATACCGCAATAAGTTACATTGAAACATTGTTTGACAGTACAATTATCAAGAACTTACTAACGCACGTAGTTTGAAGCCTGTTGGGCGCATGCTAATTTTACACCTGCCCCTAGGAAGTGGAAGGCTGAGTCGACCTAGAGGGGGCTAACGCAGAGGTGGGCAAACTACGGCCCGCGGGCCGGATCCGGCCGGCCAACACGTTTTATCCGGCCCCCACAATTTTTTAGATTTAAAAAAAATTAAACCGCAAGAAGTGTCCTTTGTTTTACTCAAGTGGCGCTGCTCTCTTGTTTACTATTCCGGTCTCGTCTTTAATAATAAGTCTAGGCATCAACTCTGCCGATCTGCCACACTTCCCTGCAGAGGTTTTTGCACATGGTCTGTATACGCAGAATGAAATCCGTTCAAGTAAATCTAATGTTGCTTTCAATGAAAGAACAAAACTATGGGTACTTTCCTACCCTGCTGTTGCAAACTGCAGGGTATGAAAAACTATAGCCTTCAGTTTGTTTTCCAGACGATTTGTGGAGTTTAAGTCAATTGAGACTGAATTTGCGTGCTTTCTATATACCGTTCACAATTGACATTGACAATTAGCTTATAACATTATACTGAACTTCAGCTGGAGTTAACCGACCCACAACGTGACATTGTTCTCAAAGAACAGCTCAAAGGATCAGACCTGATAACATTATTTCCTTCGCTCAGGAAGGAAAAATTCTCAAATCTACAAACTTTTGCTTTAAAAATGTTTGTGTTATTCGCATCCACATAATCTGTCAACAAAGATATTCAACCATGAAGATAAACAAGTCCAAATACAGATCTCAGTTAAGTGATCTATAGGCCTAGGCCTACTTGAACTCAAACTGTGAATTGTAACCAGCGCAATGGGAAACTAGTTAATTAAATGCATGCACGTTCACAGTCGCATACCTCTCATTAGTAACAGCCAAAGTGTATTTAATATATTATAAATACGTAAACCTCTTTTCATGTTAGCCGTTATTAAGATGTAAAAATTTGTTATCCGGCCCTCCGAATTTTTTGGGCGTTTAATGTGGCCCCATGTGCAAAAAGTTTGCCCACCTCTGGGCTAACGGGTATGGAACCACGTCTTTTAAGATGGTGGTGGTGGTGGTGGTGGGGGTGGTGGTGGTGGTGGTGCTGGTGGTGGTGGTGGTGGTGTGGTGGTGGTAAACAGTACTCTGCTGAACGTGGTGAACGGGGTGCGCTTATGAAGAATCGAGAGCTCGGCTGCAACATTTCTACCCGCGAAGAGAAATAACCCTCACCTCAAAGGACCCTGACTATGTCACCCTGGAAATAAAGTATCTCCTTCGTAAGAAGAATCGGCTGATGAGAAAGGGAAACCCGAAGTCGCTGCCTCAATGGCCATGCGGGTGGCATAGGCTGTCTCAAAATCAGTATCACACTCCTTCCAAAAGAGACTATAGGTCAACAATCAACTCAGAAAGTCAACAAAATCGGCCACTCCATCTGCCATTAACACAGTTGACCTTAACACGTTCTTCTGCTCAACATCGATGGAACCGCTTTACTCCGTCTCCGTCATAATGCTCCCAACCATGCAGCACTCCCTCGCAGATGGTAGAAGACGCTGCTTCCGGAAAACCCTCTGCCATCGGGTGTATAGACTCTTACGGACTGATCTTCTGGATAATGACCTGATTACGGCTTCATTAACGTGTGCCATCGATTGATGCCTTGTGCATTAGACAACGGCGCAATAGAAGTTTCTAGTTAGAATTATAATCATGGAGGACGGAATTTTTCGCAGCCGCCAGAAATAACGTACAAGCCCGAGATATCAATCTCTTAAATCTAATCACTACTGTAATTTGATCAGCTAATCCCTTATACGTCCAGTAATATTGGTAATAACAGAAGTTCCAATTTTAAGCGACATCTAGTGGCCGTTAAGGCTGTTGACATCGAATTTGCGCCACATAGCAACGCAATCAAAATGTTATGATTGACATCGTTTATTTAACGACACCGTCATTAAGAAACACTGTTCAGATCAATGTGTCAAGATACAAACTTTGTAGTTGCCACGGATATTTAGCTTAAAGCTTCCGCATTTTAAAGGTGTCTAAGCGCATCTCGTATTTTAATGCAGTGCTTTTATAAATTGTTTGCTGACATCTGGTGGCTGCATTTATGTCTGCATCGTTGGCGTCGTGTTCATTTTACATCTCTACAATTAAGGTACAACGTTATTTAAGTGCTGTACATACGTCTTCTTCGTAGTAATATTATTAATTTCCATTTATTTACCAAATTCTACCGACGTATCTTACTTATCTTATCTCATTTACCAAATGTTACTGACGTACCTTAATTATCTTATATCTTGCTTATCTTGTCGTGGCAATGACGTATCTTAACAACGTATCATACTTATCGTATCTGGTAATCCTTCTGAAACAGAGAAAGTGTTGTATGTTAATGCTGCATAGAATCATTAAGAAGGTGTCTAAATTTGAAAATCTTTTACCTAGTCATCTTAAAGGCCGTTGATGTCGAACGTAATCGAAATCGTAATCGTAACTATAAACCTCACATTTCTGAAGCGCTACTCTAAAGCCTCAGCGCCTCGAGGCTCCCAGCAAGGCCTCTATCTTGTCCATGTCATCTGTATTAGTTACACCACACCATGCAGAGGAGGCAAACATTAGATGGGATATGGTGGTCACTTCACTTCGTTGTTTAAGTGCAGTAGTACTTTACATTTCTTAGTTATATTATTAACTTTCGCAGTAATATTATTAATAAAGGTATTTATTTTGACTAAATTGACTTGTTATTTCTTGAGCAGTAGTTTCCATTGTTTAACGACATCTTGCGGTTGCTACGGCCGTTGACGTCGACCTCATAACTTAGAAGGTTCATCTGACTTAAAGACAAATTGTGCATGCTCTGACTTTATTAATTATTAATATACATAATAAAGGTGTTTAATGTTGTATTAATTAATTGATTTAACAGTTTAACGACTTATCTCATGACATCAATTCTGCCCTCATAAGAAAGAACCACGTAACTGAAAATTTGGCCGTTTTGAGTTAGATGCAGTTTCTGCATGTATTAATGGTCTTACACCTTGGTAGGAAGTAAGAACATCCTATCTTGATGCGATCAGAGAACCAGCGTTTGTTAATCCCACGTATCTGCACACTTCGTATCAAATACTAAGTAAGCACCACGCATCTCACATGCGTGGTTTTTTACTAGTAACACAGAGCGTTTTCTGCAGATCCGTGTCCACGCGCATGCGTAGTAACTACTTACCGACAATGTTTACGTTTAAGTTTACGAATCTGAGAGATAATTAATTATTTTTAAGACTGTAATTTTAATCCGTCTTGATGGTTTCATCATTCATCACGCCGTGAGATTAAGTGAAAATTGAGTAACAATAAATATAGTAATTTCAAAGTTTGAAACGTTTTGAATGATTTATCATGGCTTTGTTTGTGACTACGGATGATTGTTTTGGGTGCATAAAACCTATTTTCCAAGTAACAACAA
>OY744614.1:5936010-6013510 GCA_963556255.1 Allolobophora icterica
AGAGAGAGAGAGAGAGAGAGAGAGAGAGAGAGAGAGAGAGAGAGAGAGAGAGAGAGAGAGAGAGAGAGAGAGAGAGAGGGGAGAGAGAGAGAGAAAGAGAGAGAGACAGATTATGAAGGGCGGTATAACAAGAATATGCTTTAAAGCAGACTATGCTGTATAGAGTCAGTTACTCTGTTTACAGTTTACTGGATAAATGCAATTCAGCTTCCTTTTCTGCAATTCTCTTTAGTGTTTAATGTAGACCTCTGAGAGTGATGCCGCCCCTAACGATCATCGGAAGCCAAGCCGATTTGGCCAAAGTGACGATTTCTTTCTTTCCTTCTTTTTATTTCTTTCCATCTTCTTATTTCTTTCTTTCTCTCCTACTTTTTCATTTTTTTAATCCAAAATTCACTCCTTTTTTATTTTCTTCAACCCTATTTTGTCGCCCCTGCAAAAGTGCCGCCCGGGGCGACTCGCCCCCTCTGCCCCCCATTCGGTACGCTACTGCTTTTGTGGTCTCCAACTTTTCTAAGCGATTTCTAAAAGACGAAGACCTCACAGGGAATGGAGAGATGACGTTGAAGAATGGTGCAGAGAAAGTCTTCAGGATCTGAGCTAATGGTTATTGATAATGACAACGACGACGACGATGAAGATGATGATGATGATGATGATGATGATGATGATGATGATGATGATGATGATGATGATGATGATGATGATGATGATGATGATGATGATGATGATGATGATGATGATGATGATGATGATGATGATGATGATGATGATGATGATGATGATGATGATGATGATGATGATGATGATGATGATGATGATGATGATGATGATGATGATGATGATGATGATGATGATGATGACGCTTTAAGCAGTTTTGTAAACCTGCGATTGCTTACCAGATGTTAGATGTCTCTACGAAACTGATGGATTTGGCGTAGTTAATTTATTTATACCTCTCAATGAAACGGTTATAAAGGTGTCTAAATTGAAATTAATTAATATAGTGGTAGATTTTTTAGCTATACTTTATGGCCACTGATGTTGTTGTCTTACAGGGAGACTAAAGCTTTAAAGGCCTTTCAAGTCGAAGGTAACCTAAATCGTAATCGTAACTGTAAACCCCAAATTTCTGAAGCGCTAAAATAAAGCTGAGAGTCTATGCCAGCTGCGGTTGCTCAGACTGCAGAAGGTGGTGAAGATGCACAGGCATCTTGAATGAGGCGGATGGACGGATGGATAGACTGACGGACAAAGGGATGAATGGATGAATGGATAAATGGATTTATCTCAGTTTAGGTTTATTTTCCCGTGACTATATCTTCTATAGCGCCCTATTCAGATAACTGCTCGTTGACTACGAGCCGATGAGGCGATGGTTTAGACCAGAGATGGCGAACCTATGGCACGCGTGCCCAACATGGCACGCCAACAGATTTTGCTTGGCACGCCACCTGAGCTTTCGTTTTTTTCATACTTTTTAAATATTTATTTTATTTCTTACATTTCAGCTATAAAAATCACATTGACAATGTAATGTTCCATAAAAAATATAAATGTGAATAAATCGCATTATTAAGTAGCCACGTCCAAAAATAACGCAGTGACTTTTCAGTATTAGCTTTCACTTTTTATGTACTCCATTCTGTGTTCATTAGTGAAATAAACTTTCTGGCACGCGATATTTTCCACTTTCTTTAACCCTCGGGCTACCAAGGGGGGGGTGGTTACCACCCCCCCCCTACGTTTTTCTGGAAAAACTTTTTTTTGCACATGGAATATAATTTTGACATTTTAGGTAGCTGTAGGGGGTCCATTTGCGCAAATTTTGAGGTAAAAGTCATGATGATATCCCACGCCATAAAAAAGTTATACCCGATATAGCCTAGGTACCACTTATGAAATCAGGAATTTCTCTCGTCAGCTGTTAGCTGTTGTCGACTATAAAGGTATTCATTATTCTTTCTGGAAGAGAAACAACTATGCCATTCTTTAGAGGGAATTTAGGGTTATATTTACTTGCTTAGTTATTTGTCTTTTGATAACCGGAAGTGATCATAATGAATAATAATACGCTTTTTCAGTGTGAAAATCACTGATGCAATATCACAACGTAAACCGATATGGTTGGGTATGGGGAAGGGCTATAAACAGTTGAAGCAGAATACTAACAGAGTAAAGTAGTGCTGTGAAGTGTTCAAGAAGCCGGTTTGCAGGAAGCATTCGCACAAAACAATGAAAGTAACTTGCAACAACTGCAAGGACCACTGACGTATTTGACTGCCGGGAAAAATTACATAATTTCTTGTTTCATGTTGATATAGCTGCACACCTTTAGGTTTTGCCTGTAACTAAAACAGACTTTGGAATAGTTTGTATTGTTGAAAATTAAGCCACATTATATTTATTATATTTAGAATATTCTTGGATACATAGTTCATTTTCAAAACCCACATCATTTATATATTTTTGTCCAGGTATTTACGTAACAATCGTAATTGTCTATGGGCATATATATATACACACACATATACCGGTAATAATGTGTGTGTGCATATATATATATATATATATATATATATATATATATATATATATATATATCAGTCTTGCGTGTCGATGTAGGGCCTTACGTCATAATATTAATTGATCAATAGTACAAATTGTGTGCGATAATATCAGATATCGTTAAATGGACCGGTGCCTTTGTTAAAAACTATATAATTTCGAGATGCATTCATATATTTTACAACTAAATATACCATTCTTTTCAGAAATGAATGCTGAATCAAATGCTGTATTACATGATATGATATCTTAAACCAAACACGAAATTCCGGGGGGGGGTGGTAACCACCCCCCCCCCTTGGTAGCCGATGTCGCAAAAAAACCTTGGTAGCCTGAGGGTTAAGAACTATTTTCTGGCACGCGAGCTTAAAAAGGTTCGCCATGAATGGTTTAGACTCATCATCCCACCACACCTGAGTCTCAGATGTGTCTGGAACGGCAGCAGCTGAGTCACGCTTTGCTGGCGTCTCTTTCCGCATGGTTGGAGTCAGTTCTGCGATTGCTGAGACGTTTCATGCAGTTCCGCATGAGTTACGTTTCTATTTATACGACCGGAGTTGATTCAGAAACGAACAGAAACCCAATCACTGGGGAGGGGGATAAAGTGGGGGCGTGGTGGCTGAGTGGTAAGTTCGGCGCCTTGTGACCGGAGAGTTGCAGGTTCCAATCCCACTGTAGCCGCTGCGTACGGACCTTGAGCAAGTCCTTCAATCGCAATTGCTCGTGGCACTTCGGCGTGAAAATTCCGGCACAGTTTCAAATGCTGTAGTTGGGAGCGCCTCTGAGTAGTAGTTGACTTCGAGAGGCGCTGTAGAAATATCCGGAATAAATAAATAAAATAAAAAGAGGAATAGAGTATTGGTAACACTCATGGCCAGGAGAATATTATAAGTGTCATTATAAGGATGAAACCAATGACGATATATATTATACCTCACAGGTCCAAACAGAACTTTGTATTTCATATGATATATTATAGTTATTTCCAGCGACATCTTGTTGCCGCAATGGCAATTACGTCAACTTTATTACATTGAAAACTTGGTCTTTGAAGAATCACGCATACGTATCGCGATTGATTTATTTATAGCACCGAGAGAATCAATTTAAAGGTGTCTAGCTAGACGTAGTCCTACATTTCAAAATTTCAACGCCCGTAGAGTAATGGATAACCCACTGGCGTGAAGAGCTGAAGGTACCAAGATCGAACCCGGTCTCTCTCTCTCTCTCTTCCGTCAGGCGTACGCCGACGATGAGGCCTCAACGTGACGTCTCCAAACAGCTCTGTCCCTGATTTTTGCAACAGCATCCTTCATCTCCATGTTCTGTGCTTTCAGGTCTTCTTTTATATTGTCCATCCATGTCTTTGTTTGTCTCCCTCTGCTTCGCTTTCCCTCCACATGACCGTACATAGCTGCGGCCGGAAGCCTCCTGTCGTCCATTCGTGTCACATGCCCGAACCATGTAAGCCTTCTTTTCCTGATCTTGTCTACCACTGTCTCCATCTGACCCAGCTCCTCCCTGGTCACCTCGTTTCGGATCTTGTCTCTTCTGCTTCTGCCAATTATTCTTCGCAGCCAGCTCATTTCCGCCACCAGCAGTCTCCTCTCATCTTCCCTGTGCAGGCACCAGCATTCCGAACCGTACAGCAGCACCGGGATGACAAAAGTTCCATATAGCTTCATCTTGGTTCTTATGGCTATGTTGTTTGCTTTCCATATCTTGTTCAGCCTGCCGAACATCGCACATGCTAGACCGATTCTACGCTTGATATCTTTTGTGCACCGACCGTCTTCTGTTATCAATCCTCCCAAGTACACAAAGTCTGTCACCTGCTCGAGTGTCTTATCCTCCAGTCTGATCTGTATTCCCTCATGCTGCTTCCCAATAGTCATTGTTTTGGTCCAATCTTCTGCTACTATCATCGACCCTGTTTGTCAGCTCCTGCAGCTGTTGTGGTGACTCCGCCACCAGATCAATATCGTCCGCAAAACGCAGATTATTGAGCAATCGTCCGTTGATTGTGACTCCTGCCTCTACTGATCTCATTGCTAGGCTCATGACTGCCTCCAGGAGCAGGTTGAACAGGTCCGGTGATAGTCCACATCCTTGTCTTACCCCCACAGCGACCCTGAACCACTCTGTTAATTCTCCATCCACTCTTACCGCGCTGACCGACTTGCTGTAGAGATCTTCTAACAGTTCCACTAGTTTCTCGGGGACTCCGTAGTTTCTCAGCACCTGCCACAGGCCCTGCTGCCACACACTGTCAAACGCCTGTTTGAAGTCTATAAAGTTGTTATACAGCGTTCTGTTTTTTCCAAAATATTTCTCTGCCAACTGCCTGACCACAAATAATTGGTCTATCGTACCTCTTCCCACTCTGAAACCCGCCTGTTCTTCGGCCACTACCTCCTCCACATATCTTCTCAAACGTTGCTGCAGTATCTTGGTATATACCTTCCCTGGCACGCTTAACAGGCTGATTCCTCGGTAATTACTACATTCCATCCTGTCGCCCTTCTTGTGGAATGGTACTATAATGGCTTTACCCCAATCTGCCGGGCATTTCTTTTCTTGGTAAATTTTGTTACAGAGCATGTGCAGCATTCCTACCGAGCAGCTCTGTCCAGCTTGCATCATCTCAGCCGTGATGTTGTCTTCTCCTGGTGCCTTTCCTTTTTTCAGGCTTCTTATGGCTGCCTCTACTTCTTCTCTGAGTATGTCCTCCATATATTCTTGGCTGTTACTTGCTGGTAGTTCTTCTAATACTGCGCTATCCGCTGTGTTCTTTTCATTATACAACTCTTCGTAATATTGCCTCCATCTCTGTTTAATTTCCCCTTTGTGTTCCAGTGGTTTACCATCTTTGTCCTTTACTGTTGTCATTTTCTGGTTAACTGTGCCACATATATCTCTCACCACCTGAAATAGCCTGCCCGTGTTCTGACCTCTTGCGCTGTTTTCTACCTCACTGCATTTTTCTTCTAGCCAATTCTCCTTGCACCTCTTTGCCTTCTTTTTAATTTCTTTCGTTATCTTGTTGTACCTTTTCCTGTTTTCCTCACTATGTGTTTTTGTTGCCTTCATGTCTCTTCTCCGGTCGCTCAGCTCCAATACCTCTCTTGATATCCACGGTTTCTTTCTCCGATGTTTCCTGTATCCCAGGACTTGTTGTGCCACTTCCGTATACGTGGCTCTAATTTCATTCCATGCTTCCTCTGCTGTGTTCGTGTTCTTGTTCTTTAGACTGTTCTGTCTCCATCTATTACATATCTCGATGCTGTATTGCTTTTTAACATCCTCTTCCCTAAGTCTTCCAACATCAAATCTCCTTCCCAGTACTTCTCTGTGGACAGTTCTCATTTTACATCTAATTCCAGCCAAGATTAGTTTGTGGTCCGATGCCACATCGGGCTTAGAGAAAGCTCGACACATTGTCACATTACTTCTCCACCTTTTGTTGACCAGTATGAAGTCTATCATATTTTTTGTGTGGCCATCCGGTGACTCCCATGTCCACTTCCTACTCGCTTTCCTCTGATAGAACTCGGTGTTCATAACCCTAAGGTTATTGCTAAGGCAGAAGTTGAGTAACCTTTCTCCTCGTTCATTCTCCTCTCCGTAGCCAAATTTTCCCATCGTATCCCCCCACGTTCTCCAGTCGTTCCCTATCTTTGCATTAAAGTCTCCCATGATGATGATCAGATCCCTGCATGGTACGTCATGGATTGCATTCTGCAGTTTCATGTAGAAGTCCCCTATCTCCTCTTCCGTTGAATCAGATGTCGGTGCATACACTTGCACAATCGTTGCATTTCCACTTGATGTCCTGAATCTTGCCTTTATTATGCGTGATCCTATTGGTCTGTAGCCTATCAGCGCTCTAGCGGCCTCTTTCTTCATAACCAAGGCGACTCCCTCCTGGTGTTTGTCATCTGTCCTTCCGGAGTATATTATCTTGTACTCTCCCTTATCGAGTTCCCCGGCCCCAGTCCATCTCACCTCCGACAGACCCACTACGCTCCATCTGACAGTCTCCAGTTGGTGTAGGAGTATGTCCAGCTGTCCTGTCGCGTACAAGGCTCTTACGTTCCAAGTACCAACATACGTCTCCTCTTTGTAACTGAATAGGCGATCTCGCCTGTTGCTGGCCAAGGGATTTCTCTGGTTGACGACCTGAATGGCCCCGCCATCTCCATTCCTGCCGGACGCGGTTCTTCCCTTTTGCAGGGAAGACCCGTTAACGTCGTTGCCCACTTTTCTATTAAGATGCGTCATCATTTGAGGTTTCTTGGTCCATTACCAGGTGGTGACCATTCCTCTCCTGGCAGGGTAAGGAGGCCGGTGGGTCCTTTGTAGACCTCTTTCGCCCTGAGGTGTCCTTCCAACACCTGCCTCCTGCGTTGGCCAGCCGTTTTCTGGGTTCCTGGTGAGCCTGTCCACCTCGCGTAACGCCCTAGGTGGTTCTTCGGCCAAGGCCTTCACCACTGATGGCATAGCCTCACCAGGCGATCCCGTACTTGGCTGTTCACCCCCCACCACGGTGAGGTGCAGGTAGGGCTTTGGGGGGGGGATCGAACCCGGTAGACATCCGCAAATTTAAGGTTAATTCTCCTTTCCACTCGCTAGGCGGCGGCGGTGATTAAATGAATAGGAGACCGTGATTTGGCGCCGTTTGTGGCTGCCGCATAAGCAGTTATATTCGACTCCTGTAAAACTGTTATTGTGTGTTTCTAGTTAATACATGTATGTAAGGCGCCCTGCGTGGCTGCCGTTTCTACTATAATGTATGTTCAATGTACAGCGCAGTGCGTTTGCAGGCGCTTAATTAAAGAAAAGATTATTATTATTATTATTATTATTATTATTATTATTATTATTATTATTATTATTATTATTATTATTATTATTATTATTATTATTATTATTATTATTACTATTGTTATTATTATAAGTTTCTCAGACAGTTCGTAATCGTAATCGTAATCGTAAACTTCAAATGTCTATAACGCCACTCGAAAGCTAAGCGCTGAATATCGAGAATCCTGGCGATTGAACGCGATTGGTAAATATGCAGCTGAGAAGGTAAGCGTTTTAAAAGGGGTGTATAGCTTCATTCGTGGATTTTATATAGAAATGTTTAGTGTTTAGCGACATCTTGTTGATGACAATTACATTGAAGTCGATCTAGCTCAACTATGGGAGTGGTAATAGAAAAGCTTGCGATTGAACGCGAATATTTAGCTGTGGATGGCGACGTTATAAAGGTGTCGAATTTCAGGCGTGGATTTAATCATGAAGTTCCATGTACAATACAACACAGTGCGATACAACTGTTTATATAAGTTTACGATTAAATGTAGCATTTTTTAGTGTTTAGCGACAACTTGTTGGTGTCAGTTACGCAGTCTTCATGTCCTCGATACCAAGGTCTTAGTCTCAAGTGCACTCGATTTCGTTTTTAAAGTCATGGTCATGGTCTTGGTCTTGAGGTTAAGAGTCTTGACTTTGGTCTTGAGATGCAGTCTTTCATTTGCTCTTGAAGTTCAAAGTCTTGGTCTTGGGGATCAAAGTCTTGGTCTTTGCGTTCAAGTTTTGGTCTTGGCCTTGAGGTTCAAGGTCTAACAAGACTGCAGTTACGTTGAAGTCGATCTTAAGTTTCAAAGAGTGTTGCTGGGAATGCCTATTGAAGGTGTGTATGAAGCTGAGAATGGCGGTGTTTTGAAGGTGCATAACTTCGCTTGTGCATTTAGTCATGAAGTTCTATATAGAATACAATACATTACAACACAATATAACTTTATATATATAGAAGTTCATGTATGTATGTATCCTATGTGTGTATGCATATCTATTGTGTATATAATGTGAAAATCTACATGTTGATACTTAACCCTCAGGCTACCAAGTTTTTTGCGACATCGGCTATCAGGGGGGTTACCACCCCCCCCCTGAATTTCGTGTTTGGTTTCAAACATCATAACATGTAATACAGCATTTGATTCAGCATTCATTTCTGAAAAGAATGGTATATTTAGTTGTAAAATATATGAATGCATCTCGAAATTATATACCTTTTAACAAAGGCACCGGTCCATTTAACGATATCTGATATTATCCCGCACAACTTGTACTTTTCCGATAAAAATATAAATGATGTGGGTTTTGAAAATGAACTATGTATCCAAGAATTTTCTAAATATAATGAGGCTTAATTTTCAACAATACAAACTATTCCAAAGTCTGTTTTAGTTTCAGGCAAAATCTAAAGGCATGCAGCTATATGTCAACATGAAACAAGAAATTATGTAATTTTTCCCGGCAGTCAAATACGTCATTGGTCCTTGCAGTTATTGCAAGTATCTTTCATTGTTTTGTGCGAATGTTTCCTGCAAACCGGCTTCATGAACACTTCACAGCACTGTTTTACTCTGTTAGCAATCTGCTTTGACTGTTTATAGCCCTTCCCCATACCCAACCATATCGGTTTGCGTTGTGATGTTGCATCAGTGATTTTCACACTGAAAAAGAGTATTATTATTTATTATGATCACTTCCGGTTTTCAAAAGACAAATACCTAAGCAATAAAGCCCTACAGTCCCTCTAAAGAATGGCATAGTTGTTTCTCTTCCAGAAAGAATAATAAATACCTTTATAGTCGACAACAGCTAACAGCTGACGAGAGAAATTCCTGATTTCAAAAGTGCTACCTAGGCTATATCGGGTATAACTTTTTTATGGCGTGGGATATCATGACGACTTTTACCTAAATAATGTGTGCAATTGGACCCCTACAGCTACCTAAAATGTCAAAATTATATTCCATGTGCTACAAATTTTTTATGCAGAAAAACCTGGGGTGGTGGTAACCACCCCCCTTGGTGGTCCGAGATTTAATATACATGCGTCTTTTAATTCATTCATGCATACTTACATGGAAACGCATGCATGTAAATAAAGTTGAGAAATGCACTCTTTAGACACGGCGCCATAGAAATTGTCGTTGTTGTTATTGTTATCGGTATTATTAGTCTATTTTGTTATTAGTTGTAGTAGTATTATAATTTTCTCAGGCAGTTCGTAATGGTAATCATTGACTACAAATTTCTAAAATGCCACTTGAAGGTAACGCGCAGGACACCAGCTAATTCAGGAGCGCTGAATTTCGAGAGACTTGGCGATTGAACGCGATTGGTGAATATGTAGCTGAGAATGGCAGCGTTTTAAAGGGTTTGTGTAACTGCATTCTTCGTTCGTTTGTAGTAGTAGTTTTAGTCTTCAGCGACATCTTGTGGATGTCAGTTACGTTGAAGTTGATCTAACGCTTCACTCCGTGGATTGGAGCTATCTTGCGATTGAACGCAACAGGTGAATATGTAGCTGAAAGTGGAAACGTTCTAAAGGTGTCTAACTTCAGTCATGGATTTAATCACGAACTTCTATAACAATACAACACAAACGACGCAACTGTGTATAATATAAAAAACTGTTCATGATTAATGCAGCATTATTTTTGTGTTTAGCGATGTCAGTCACGCAGTCTTGTTCTCGGCGACATCAAGGTCTTGGTCACGAGTGCACTGGAGCTCGTATATAAAAGATTTGGTTTTGGTTTTGGCCTTGTGACCAAAAGTCTTGGTTTTGGTCTTGTTCTTGAGGTTTAAAGTCTTGGTCTTGGTCTTGGGTTTAAAGTCTTGGTCTTGGTTTTGAGGTTTAAAGTCTTGGTCTTGGGTTTAAAGTCTTGGCCTTGGTCTTGGTCTTGAGGTTCAAGGTTTTGACAACAAGACTGCAGTTAAGTTGAATTTGACCGAATTGCTAATCAAGCGATTAAACGATTGAAAAATGACAGCGTTGTATTGCATTGTATTGTTACCAAGCCTACTTCTGTTTGGGCATCTCTCCCCGCTTCTATCCGCGTCTTTCGAGCCCTGTTCACAACCACCTACTCTAGCCGGCGTCACTGGCTTCCATTTCGATTATCTTCTTCGACGACTTTTTCCAGAATAAAACGGCGATTAGCTTTTTTTTTTATTCCGGATATTTCTATAGCGCCTCTCGAAGTCAACTACTAGACGCTCCCGACTACAGCATTTGATACTGTGCCGGAATTTTCACGCCGAAGCGCCACGAGCAATTGCGAGTGAAGGACTTGCCCAAGGTCCGTACGAAGCGGCTAGAGTGGGATTCGAACCTGCAACCCTCCGACTACAGCATTTGATACTGTGCCGGAATTTTCACGCCGAAGCGCCACGAGCAATTGCGAGTGAAGGACTTGCCCAAGGTCCGTACGAAGCGGCTAGAGTGGGATTCGAACCTGCAACCCTCCGGTCACAAGGCGCCGAACTTACCACTGAGCCACCACGCTTATGGTAGGATAAGGTCGACATCAACGGTCTTTGCAGCAATAAGATACCGCTAAACAGAGGTAACTACTGCTAGTGTGTCTGGGAGTGCCAATCCCGAGCCTAGATAAAGAAGGAGGGTGACGCTTATCATCCATATTCTGACACAGCGTCGTTAAACAACAACTAACCTCTTTTAATTTTTGTCACTAGTTAGTTTGTTCACTACACAATGCTTACTATAGTTTATAAATTAAACATTTTATATTTTAATTGTAATTACGACAATTTCTATAGTATCGTAAGTGGCAAATTACTTTAGAAAGTTCAGAATGTCAACTATTGGCGCAACTACTAAGAGTACTTATAATGTTCTCATAATATATCGATAAAACGCGACTAGCGAGTATTTATATCTGGTGATGGAAGTGTTTAAAAGGTTTCTAGCTGTAGCAGTGGTTATTATAATACATTAATGTCCATTGTAGTTCTAGGATTCTTTAGAATGTCAACATTACTGTAGAGTTAACGCTATGAGTTACACAACAGACGCTCAATCGTTTTCATACATTGAATTTTTTTTTTATTCCACAGTTTAACGTCGTCCTATGACATCAAAGGCCGTTGACGACAAATATATACATCGAATGGACTCGATTAACGAGTATTTGTAGTTGGAAATGAAAGCCAATAAGAGGGGTCTAACTGGAACCGTAGGTTTTTTGTAACAATATTAAGTGTTTAGCGACATCTTGTGGAAGTTAGTTGCGTTGACGTTGACCTTAACTGGAATACAAATTCGCGTATATGATTCATATTATTATTGCGATGACATATAGCATTATCAGTAGCAAGCCACCTCTAAGATGTTTTACACGGTCCACTGTCAGCGCAAATGATAAGAGTTATATAGCAAGTACAGTTTTAACTGTTTAACCAAGTTGCTTATTAAAATTATCCAGGCCTTCTGGTTATCTAGCATTGTACTTCGCTACGGTACTACACGAATTTTCAGTGTTTAGCGACATCTAATTGCTGCCAGGACCGTTCGCGTGGCCCTCGGTTCCGGTTAAACACCTTTAAAACGTGACCATTCTCGGCTACATATTATACACCAATCAGGCCCAATCACTAACACCTTACCAGCATTGACTAATATGAGTGTTAAGATTGACGTCAGCTGAACTGATACCCACGAGATGTCGCTAATCCATAAATATTAATGCAATAATCAATACGGATGTGAGATGGTGCCAGTCCGAATCCTAGGTTAAGGAGGAGGGCGACGCTAATAATCTTTATGACACAGCGTCGTTATACAGCAACCAACACCAGTCAATCTCTTTAGTGTATCTCAAATTAGAGGATTTTCGTTGACAAAGTGAAGTCGTTCTTAGTCTGTCAGTCGTAAGATACTGAAAAGCTCTGTTCCGCTGCGTTCTGCTTAAGTAACCAATTTTAATTAATGTGACGTCTTTTGAGTGCCACACAAAAGGCTGACATTTTATTGTATCGTTTTGTATTGTGTTCTATTGTTTCTTATAGTTGTATTGTGCTGTTTTGGTATTTTTTGCATGCTTCTAAGTAAGTAAGTAAGTAATCTTTTATTAGTATAAGACAAACGCTCATACTTTACAACAATACATACAAAAGGATCACAATATCAGTAACACTGTAAGACAGTTTAAACACAAGCAATTCTATATAATGTCTTATTTACATACATATACATTATACAGTATTATAAACAATAAACGATAGTGTCTTATTTACATACATAGGCCTATCTATAACTAAAGTTATGATCTAAGCCTTACATTCTAAGGAACATAAGCATTACTATGGTCTACAAAAAGAGCCAGTTTAGATATCAGAACAGGTACTAGAACCAGCATTAACCCAGTTTTTATACTTGTACAGTGAGCGAATGATGAAGGATTTCTTATGTAGCAATGTATTAAAGTGTATTTGCGAGTGCTCGGAAAAGCGTTGCAGTTGTATTGTGTTGTACCGGATTTTGAATTGCGTTGTCTTGTCTTGTATTGTATTACTTTGTAGTGTATTCCATTATATTGTATTGTATTGAAGTGCATTACATTGTATTGTTTTGTTTTGAATTGCATTGTATTGTTGGTGTTTCGCTGTATAGTTCGGGACCAGTACATAATTAGTTTCAATTAATTTATAAAGTGCTTGTTCATACTAACACCTCACTTTAAAATTCTACTTTTTGTGTGATTTTAACTAGACGTGGCTGCTCAGTTGTCTATTAATTCCTTCCAGCTGCCGTACCTGGAGATAACATTCTCCGGTTCCCCCAGAGAAACATTCTGTTCTCGTCGACGACTGTGTTAAACTGCATTTTTGCATCTTATGTAGTAGTAATTTTAGTGTTTAGCGACATCATGTGGATTATTAGTTACTTTGAAATTGACCTTAATGCCCTTAGACTTGCATGCATGCATGCATGTATATCGAACGATTGAACACGATTGGTTAATAAGTAGCAAGAAATGACATCGTTTTAAAGGTGTCTAACTTCAGTCGTGGATTTCATCATGGCCATCTATATACAATACAATACAATACAACACAACAATAGAACTGTGCATATAGGTTCAGGATTACATAGTTAGTTACCTTGAAGTCGATCCTACGCTTAACTAATGCGAATGATCTGGTGATTGAACGCGATTGGCGAATATGTAAGGTGTCCAACTTAAGTCGTGGATTTGGAACAAGAACTTCACTTGTGAGCAAATAATGAAACTGGAAGAGTCATCGCATACACTTGGAACCGAACTGACTGGGATTCGAACTTTGGACGCTGAGCTGAAAGGCAGTGATGTTGGGACACGCCCCTTAAAAACCTCTAAGAGGTTTTGAAGGGCGCTGTATAAATGTTTAATTACATTAGATTACGGTAGCCGATTAGTAAAGGCGCCGGCCTTGTAACTCGGGGAGTACGGGTTCGATCCTCCTCCTCTGAGACGATTACTGTGCAGGGACCTTGACCAAGTCCATCACTCGCAATTGCTCAGCGCCATCAATTAATGCTTTAGCATAAAATAGCGGTGCTTAACAAATGCATAAAAAAATAATCGCCACCAACAGAGTTTTAGGTCTTGGGCTATTTAACTACGTTGGGCTTATTGCCTACGTTGGCCTAATTACCGACGTTGGCCTTGTTACCTACGCTGCTAAGTTATTAAGAATAGACAGTTGAAACAGTAACTCCCTTATTGAAAAAAATAATCTAAAAAATTTAGACACAGACTACAAAGACACACATTGGTATATTTACATATATACATCAGGGTAAACCAACTTATATTGTTTAGTTATTAAACCACCGGCGTTGAACTCAATCACAGCTTAGATTAAAGCACAACGTTAATCTGAATCACAACGTTGATCTTAAGTTAACAGAATGTAGTGTTGCCTTAGCAGTCCCCCATTGGTGACGTTCTTTAGCTGTCGCCATGTAGACACCTTTAAATAGAATCTTCTCTAAGCTATAAATTCAGGAGGTTTTTGTCATTCAATGACAAAGATTACAAGGCAGTATATCACAGCAAGCCAGCGAATAACACAGTAGAAGATTATGACCCAATTATGAAGATAAAAGTGTCCTTTGTTCTTGGCGTATTGGCAACTATTGCAAAGGCTGAGTCAAAAAAACAGGCACAGTTTGTAATCAGCCATGCAGCGTCTAAATTACTTTTTGATAATGATATAGAATTTAGATATAAAGAACAGTAGTTTCATTTTTTGTCCACTATGGCGTTGACCATTCTTCAATGGAATGCACGTGGTTTTCGAGGTCATAAAGACCAACTTAAGAATTATATATTGAAGTCGTACATTCCACCGGATGTGATATGTCTGCAAGAGACCTTTTTGAAAAATCCAACTAAATCACCAAAATTGGATGGCTACAATATTATACGAAAAGATTGCTCAAGTAATGAAAAGGGGGGTTTAGCTATTTACTTAAAAGAGGGCCTAAACTTTAATGTACTAGATGTGGACGAAGTTACAAACATTGAAATTCAAGGTATTGAAATTAAAACTTTAAGTGGTCATTTAAAAATATTTAATTCTTATTTCACACCTTCATATACATTTAAAAAAGAAGATATTCAGAGTATTTTTCCACATAAAAGATCAATTATTGTTGGTGATTTTAATGCTCATAATAAATTATGGGGTTGTTCTAAGACAAATAAAAGAGGGGAAATTATAGAAGAAATATTAACAGAAAAGAATTTAGTTGTGCTTAATACAGGTCAAGCTACACGTATCACATCAAACCAATCAAATTTGAATTCTGTTATAGATTTGAGCATATGTTCACAAGATGTAGCTCTTAATGCTAGACATAATGTCACCAATAGCAACATGAGCTCGGATCATTATGCTACTATAACTACTATTAATGAAGAAATCACAATAGAGTATAATTTAAGTATGCATCTATGGAAATTAAAAAAAGCGGATTGGAAGAATTATGAAGAACTAAGTAAATTTTCAATAACAAGAGATATTTTAGTTGATAAAAATTTTGACGCTAATTTCAATAATTTAGTAGATTGTATTACTTCTATAGCGAATCAATCAATTCCTAGTAAAAATCTAAAAAATAGAAAGAATAAAAATAAAAAATTTAGACCTTTACCATATTGGAGTGATAAATGCAGTGAAGTCATTTATAAAAGAAATCAGTTTAGGAATAAAGTGAATAAAACAAGGGAGTTAAATGATTATTTGGAATACAAGAAACAAGAGGCTATAGTTAAACAGACACTTAAAACAGAAGCAAAAACTTGTTGGCAAACATATTGTTCTGAACTTACGGATCAGACAAAATTAGGCTCTGTTTGGACATGGGCAAGAAAAATGAATGGTATTGCAACCTATAGTTCCATTCCTACTCTGAATCGTAATGAATTAATAGCTGAAACAAACCTTGAAAAAGCAAATCTTTTAGCTAACAATTATGCAAGTACTAGTAGTACCCAAAATTATAGTAAAAAATTCTTAAATTATATCAAAGATAATAATTTACAAAATAACCCTAATAGAATTGACAGTAGTCCTGTTCATGAAATGGAAATCTTAAATGAGAGGTTTTATCTTAATGAATTGAAACAAGCTATAAGATCAGCAAAAAATAATAAGTCACCGGGTGATGACAAATTACCTTATGAGTTGTTAAAACATCTTCATAAAAATGCTCTTAAAACCCTATTAATATTTTATAATGAAATCTGGGAGGAAGGGAAATTGCCAACTGACTGGCATCATGCCATTATTCTACCATTATTAAAACCAAATAAAGACGCCTCGGTTCCAGAATCTTATCGACCTATATCATTGACTCCAACGATTTGTAAAGTAATGGAAACAATGGTAACAAAACGTCTCCAATGGTTTTTGGAAAAAAATAACCTTATTTCAAAAAATCAGTCTGGCTTTCGAAAATATAGAAGTACAAATGATCAAATCGTTAAACTTCAGGATAATATTCTTAAAAAAATTAAAAATAAAGAACATGTTTTGGCTATTTTCATTGACTTTGAAAGAGCATATGACATGTTACATGTACCTACCCTTTTAAATAAAATTCAGAATTTGGGAATAGTGGGTAATACATTTAACTGGATTGAAAACTTTCTTTCAAATAGAACTTTTCAGGTGAAAGTTGGGGCAGAACTTTCTGATAAATGTATACAACAGAATGGTACACCCCAGGGTTCGGTAATATCTCCTATTTTATTCTTGCTAATGATAAATGATATTGCTGCAGGTGTGGATGGTGTAGAGATGTCACTGTTTGCTGATGATAGTGCTATTTACTTAGGACATAGAAATGTTAAAATATTACAAAATAAAATTCAATTATCGATCAATTTAATACAAAATTGGTGTAATAGAAATGGTTTTAAAATATCTATTAATAAAACCACTGGAGTCCTTTTCTCCAAAAGAAATAATTTGTCAAGGATTACTATTAAAATTGATAAAGAACAAATTAAAATGGAAAATGAAGTCAAATTCTTGGGAGTAATTTTTGACAGTAAATTGAGTTGGAAACCACATATTGATTATATCATTGAAAAATGCAAAAAGAGGTTAAATCTCATAAGAGCCATCAGTGGCTATGGTTGGGGAGCTTGTAAGAAAACTCTCCTAACCATATATAGGGCATTAATTAGGTCTATTTTAGATTATGGTGACGTTGCTTATTCTTCTGCTTGTAAATCGCACCTAGATAAACTCTCTTGTATCCAAACTGAGGCACTTAGATTATGTTGTGGAGCCCCTAAGGGTACTGCAGCTGCAGCACTTCAAAATGAATGTGGAGAGTTGCCTCTTCATTTAAGACGACTCCAAAATTCAATAAAATGTGGGACTAAAATTTTGGGTAATAAATTTCACATAAATACAGCAACAATGGAGAACCACTGGACAAATGTTTTTAGGACACCTGAGAGTAGGGAGCATTCCATTTATACTCGTACTTCTGAATTCTTTTCTTCACTTAATACATCTATTATTGGCCCTTCTTTCCCATCTGAACCTCCTTGGTGTAACAAACAAGTAGAGGTTGACTTAACTTTGAATAAATTAATAAATAAGAAAACTGATCATCCAGAATATTTAAAGCAATCTGCTTTGGAATTAGTTTCTAAGTACAACTCTTACATACATATCTATACTGATGGGTCAAAGGTAGATGAATTTGTTTCTGCTGCCTTTACAGTTTTGTTTGTTTGTGCTGTCGGCTCTAGGAGCCCTAGCGATCGCCATGAAACACCGTCTCCATTGCCGTCTTGCTACTTCCCCAGTACTAGTAGCCCTTGAGTCGCGTGTCGGCCTGGGAGTCCCATCAGCGCTCCGGCCTGGGAGTCCAACCATCAGCGACGATCGGCGCGGTTTGAAGTGTCGCATGACGATTTTCTTGGCATGTTAACAGGGGTGGTTTGCCATTGCCTTCCCCTGGTTTTGCCTGCCGTGCCCGTTCGTCCCCCCTCCATTGGAAGGGTACTTCCATTGGAAGGGTACCAACAGTCCGCACCACGTGAAGGTGGGCACGGAGGACTTTGGTTCACCAGCCCAGGTCGGATCCGAGTCTACGCTCGTGAGAGACGTCGGTCAGGTCGCCTCCCTGCTTTACTCTGTGATAGAGTGACTGGTGAACCTTTACAGTACCAAGTTTAAATATAGATAAAAAATTTAGATTATGTAATAGCTCCAGTATTTATGCAGCAGAGTTGACTGCAATCATAGAAACTGTAAAATGGATTTTAAACTCCGAATGTTATAAGAATTGTCAATTTGCATTGTTTTCTGATTCATTGAGTGTTCTTACGTCAATTAAGGAGTCTTATTCTCAGTCTAGACCTAATTTATTGAATGAACTATTGTCTCTGATTAACAGACTAAATTCCAATCAAATAAGATTTATTTGGATCCCAAGTCACATTGACCTGACAGGTAATGATCGAGCAGATACTTTGGCTAAAGAAGCCCTGAGTATTGATCATATTAATTCTACTAATTATCTTGAACTTTCAGAAATTTTTACTTTAATGAAACTGTATATAGTAAATAAATGGCAATTAGAATATACTAACGATAATAGAGGTCATTTTTATAAATCTATTTGTCCAATTGTAAGTACAGATATTAAATATTTAGAACCCTATAGGCATAAGGAAGTCCAAATTTCTAGGTTACGTCTGGGAGTCGCGAATACTAATCAAAGGCTGTTTATTATAAAACGACATTCAAGTGGTTTATGTGATACCTGTCAGGTCAAGGAGACTATTCATCACTTACTACTTGAGTGTAAAAAAGAAGATATATCGAAGTTGTTGGGAGATAAATGTCAATTGTATAAAAGGGACATTTCTATTTCAACCCTTTTAACAGTAAATATATTACAAAATGAAGTGTATAGGGTACTTAAACTAATTACTAAAGGTCAAATTCTGTAAAGAGATATGCTAAGTTTGCTAATGTAAATAGTTTTATTTTATTTTTATTTATTTTATTTTATTTATTTTTTTATCTGTAATTTTAATTAGTCTTTTCCTTGTGCATTTTATTTTATTGTATTAATTATTACATTATTATAATGCAATCTTGAATGCATTAATATCAAACTTGAAACAATTGTAATTATTATGCTCATATAATTTTATGCTTTGTTGGTTGATGAGATTTGTACTTGAGTGTGTTTAGTACCTGAGCAGTTTCTTTGAGGAAAGGTACTTGGTATAACCATACGTTTCATTTAATATGCATGATGTATGTGAGATTGGTAGTATTTCATACATGATATGATTGTAGTGGTACATATTGCTATAAGATCTCATTGAACTGAGGAATAAGAAATGATCAATTAAACATTTCAATAACAGAATGGGAATATAATGTCATAATTATAATCATATGTGCTGTGCATTTATGTCTGAAGTTGTTTAAATATTTCTAGCGAGTGACAATAGTTGCGAAGTACTGTTTGGTTTGCGTCGGAACATTTTATAGCTATGTGTATTATAAATAACATTAGATATGTTGCTTTGGGTTATGTGACATTACTGACATTGTAAGCTTATGTTTGACACCTTTACATGGTGTTATACGGACACTATAAGTTTATCGTTTTCTAGAAATTGTATTTGTGAATTGTCGTCAACGGCCATTGTTGCCAAAGGACGACGTTAAACTTTGGAATAATAATAATAATACGCATATTATATTTTTTTTTCGTAACCAAGACTGTAAGATGTCGCTGCAAGCAATTACGTGAAATACAAAGATCCCCATAAGACACTTTCAACACAAATTACACCGCGGTGATACTGGTAGAACTCGGTATTTACTGGGGCGCTGCTAGTGTAACCAAATTTTACCTGGTGATACCTGGCATCGAAGCTAGTCGAAGGCAACTATTCCCGACTGCGAATAACGATCCGACGATTTTCTACGAATTTTTAAAGTTTCCGTGAAACACACTACAAATCGGTCTATCTCGCCATATTTACACATACCGTATATCCCGAAAGTTATGACACGAATATCTCGGCAACGATAAATTTTATAGCGCATTACTTTGTTATAGCGCATTACATTGTACAATGACCATTAATAAAGTTGCACATAATACTCATCGATATCTATATTTAGACCTAGATATCGATGATAATCTGTAGACGTGGTGGTTATCACGATAAATTTTATAGCGCATTACTTTGTTCAGTGACTATTAATAAAGCTGCACATAATACTGTAGGAAAAATAAATATGCAAATGGTCACTATATAACTTATATTTAAAAAATCTGTATGTCGTGCTGTATGATAATAACTACGATGAACCAGGTGTCACGACAAAAGGTTTACGGACAAAAGGTTCACCGACAAAAGGTTCACGACAAATGGTACACGACAAAAGGTTCACGACAAAAGGTTCACGACAAATGGTTCACGGACAAAAGGTTCACCGACAAAAGGTTCACAGGCGAAAGGATAACGATATTCCAGCTTCTAGGTTGAGCGATATTTTCATTGGTTTCATATCATTTTCATCGCTCTTCCAGCTTCTTGTTTCAGCTCATTTACGTCGCTCATCCAGCTTTTAGTTTAATCTACGACACAAGTTCATCGCTCTTCCAGCTTCTAGTTCTAAGCGTTAATACGACATATTTTCATCGCCCTTCTAGCTTCTTGTTCTAAGCGTTAATACGACATATTTTCATCGCCCTTCCAGCTTCTAGGTTACATGTTAATATGCCACATTTTCATCGCTCATCCAGCTTCTAGTTTTTAAGCGTTTATACGAAACATTTTCATCCCCTTCCAGCTTCTTGTTCTAAGCGTTAATACGACATATTTTCATCGCCCTTCCAGCCTCTAGTTTAATTTACATTTTAATCGTTCATCCCGCTTCCAGTTTAATTTACATTTTAATCATTGATCCCGCTTCCAGTTTAATTTACATTTTTATCGTTCATCCCGCTTCCAGTCTAATTTACATTTCTATCGTTCATCCCGCTTCTAGTTTAATTTATATTTTAATCGTTCGTCCCGCTTCCAATTTAATTTAGATTTTAATCGTCATCCCGCTACCAGTTTAATTAACATTATAAGCGTTCGCCCGCTTTCAGTTTAATTGACTTTTTAATCGTTCATGCCGCTCCTAGTTTAATTAACATTTTCATCGTCATCCCGACACTAGTTTAATTAACTTTTTAATCGTTCATCCCGCTGCTAGTTTAAATAACATTTTAATCATTCATCCCGCTTCTAGTTTAATTAACTTTTTAACAGTTCATCCCGCTCCTATTTTAATTATATTTTAATCGTTGATCCCGCTTCCTGTTTAATTAACTTTTTAGTCGTTGATCCCGCTTCCAGTTTAACTTTTTAAGGGTTCATCCCGCTCCTAGTTAGACTAACTGTTTAATGGTTCATCCCGCTCCTAGTTTAACTAACATTTTAATCGTTCATCCCGCTTCTAGTTTAATTTAACTGAGAGTGGGACGAACGATTAAAAAGTTAATTATAGTAGGAGCGGGATGACGATTAAAATGTAAATTAAACTAGGATCGGGATGACGATTAAAATGTTAATTAAACTAGAAGCGGGATGAACGATTAAAAAGTTAATTAAACTGGAAGCGGGATCAACGATGAAAAAGTTAATTAAACAGGAAGCGATATCAACGATTAAAATGTAAATTAAACTAGAAGCGGGATGAACAATTAAAAAGTTAATTAAACTAGGATCGGGATGACGATTAAAATGTTAATTAAACTAGGAGCGGGATGAATGATTAAAATGTAAATTAAACTAGAAGCTGGAAGGGCGATGAAAATATGTCCTATTAGCATTAAAAGTAGAAGCTGGAAGGGCGATGAAAATGTGTCGTATTAACGCTTAGAACTAGAAGCTGGAAGGGCGATGAAAATATGTCGTATTAACGCTTAAAACTAGAAGCTGGATGAGCGATGAAAATATGTCATATTTAACGCTTAGAACTAGAAGCTGGATGAGCGATGAAAATGTTTCGTATTAACGCTTAGAACTAGAAGCTGGAAGAGCGATGAACTTGTGTCGTAGATTAAACTAAAAGCTGGATGAGCGACGTAAATGAGCTGAAACAAGAAGCTGGAAGTGCGATGAAAATGATATGAAACCAATTAAAATATCGCTCAACCTAGAAGCTGGAATATCGTTATCCTTTCGCCTGTGAACCTTTTGTCGGTGAACCTTTTGTCCGTGAACCATTTGTCGTGAACCTTTTGTCGTGAACCATTTGTCGTGAACCTTTTGTCCGTGAACCATTTTGTCGGTGAACCATTTGTCGTGAACCTTTTGTCGTGGAACCAGCCTACACAGATATATTACATTAGGACAATCCATTCCTTAACAATAACATCAATTTAGAACAATAAACAATAGCAATAACAATTGCAGGAACATTTATTGACAGTAACATCACCATGATAATTATTTTACAGGAAACGTAACATTGCTAATAATAATAATTCACATTGGTCACATAATCAATAGAGTTGACCTTTCTTAAGTGGTAATAGTAAATATTATATAAAGTAAAATATTTTTATTAATAGTCACTGTACAAAGTAATGCGCTATAACAAAGTAATGCGCTATAAAATTTATCGTTGCCGAGATATTCGTGTCATAACTTTCGGGATATACGGTATGTGTAAATATGGCGAGATAGACCGATTTGTAGTGTGTTTCACGGAAACTTTAAAAATTCGTAGAAAATCGTCGGATCGTTATTCGCAGTCGGGAATAGTTGCGTTCGACTAGTTTCGATGCCAGGTATCACCAGGTAAAATTTGGTTACACTAGCAGCGCCCCAGTAAATACCGAGTTCTACCGTGATACTGGGATAGTGCAAAACCTTAATGCTAGATAAATCCGCCAATATCCTTAGTGCGAAAAGTGCTAGGTAGCGGATATAGTGTTAGGTAGTGCCAGTCCCAAGTTAGAGTAAGGAGGAGGGCGACGCTAATCATCTATGTTGTGACACGGTGTCGTTAAAGAATAGCTAACCATCAAACCGAAAAGTGGCTACTCACTATATCTAAGCCTTAGAACGTCGTAAGGCAATGGTCTCTTTAGACACCTCAAAAACAATTTCGAAGAACACTACATATAAGATACTCTTCGGATATTATTTATTCGTGATACACGGTCCTTAAAATCTTTTCTGTAGTCGCTTCACTAACGTAAGTGGTTGTAGCAGTGGCGGTGGTGTAAGCCACGGCATTAGTAGAAATAGTAGTATTAGCAGTTGTGGTGATAGTGTTATTATTATTATTAGTAGTAGTAGTTCTAGCAGTAGTAGAAGTGGTGGTGGTAGTGGTAAGGGTAGCGGTGGTGGTAATGGTAGAAGTAGTAGTAGTACAAGAAGAAGAAGAAGAAGAAGAAGAAGAAGAAGAAGAAGAAGTAGTAGTAGTAGTAGTAGTAGTAGTAGTAGTAGTAGTAGTAGTAGTAGTAGTAGTAGTAGTCGTAGTCATAGTATTAGTAGCACAGCAGCAGGATGAGTAGTGGTTTCTGTTTAGCGATGCTGTGATAACAAATATAATTATCGTCGCCCTCCTCCTTCACCGGGTCTTGAGACTGACACTGCTGGCACAAGTGGTATGAATAGCGAAAGACAATCTGATGAGCCGGTTCAAAACTGAATGGTAAGTCTAAGGAACGATTGTGTTTGGCGACTACATCTGTCTAAATGCCGCGAGCATGTAGCCAGTGCAAAGGTGTTAAAACAAAATACAATCATCCCTTGCACACCTTAAAAACGCGCTTATATTATTTATAAATTCTGCGACCAATTTCCTTAAAGCATTGTACCACCATGCACCTACATCTACCTTACTACCTATGCAAAGACTTTACATCTTTCGCATGTCTAATCTTTTAATACCGACAACAGAGACTTACAGTAGTCAGGGCGACTAGTGTCCACTCTGTTCAACAACATCTAGTAGCTGCCAGGATACATGACGTCGTCCAGTAGGATATATTACCTTTGCTGCCCATAGATTTAGTTTTGACTGAGCGCCTGCGAGTGATCAACTTAGCGGATTATCTGTACGCTGCTGCAATATCTCGATATTAAGATTAGGAACACAATCATAACAACCCCTTTGACTTGACGCAGCGTTTGCGATCAAGCTGGTTCTCTGCGCCTAGTCTTAGAGCAGTGTTTTAGAAATTTGGAATTTACAATTACAATTACGAGGATAGGATTTCAGAAGTTTAACGACACCAGAATTCGTTAAGGTCGATAGGAGAATATTTGTTTACAAGTTATCACATTGAGTCGAGAGGAGATGAAATTCAAACAACTAAACGATTCATGGTAGCAGATGTTTCCATTGTTTAACGATATCTTACGACTTTCACGACAGTTGAAGTCTCCCTCCTCCTTTCTCCAGGTTTGGGACTGGCATACCAGAGTATTGCAGTGGTAGAGTTAACCCTATGACGCACACCTGGGGTCTACTGGACCCCAGCGATGGCAGTTTCTTGGTAACTACGTCGATACAAATAGTAAAAATCTGATATATTTCTAATTCCTCATATATTCATCCCCCTACAGTTGTGGATAACTTTGAAGAGATTTATATTTTTGGTTAAAGAGTAAAAAAATCAAATAGACACCTCGGGCATATTTAGCATACCTGGGGTCCAACAGACCCCAGGCTGTAACATTGATAGTCTCATGACGCATTGACTATTGCATAATCCCGGTTACATTAATAATGGAAAGACTTGTACTTTCATGGTACAAAACTGAAAGAAACATAACGATAGACAACTCGGCTTTGACCAGAAATCAAAATTTCAGGCAGCACCTCAAGCCCGGTAAAAGCGCTGTTTAATCTGTCTGCGTACGTTTGAATAACTGATTATTGTTCATCACAATAAGAAATTTCTTACTGTGAATATAACATCATACCATGATCCAAACATGTTGCATAACTGCCTGCACTCTCTCCCACCTAAACTAGGATCATTTATTTCCATGTTCTATTAAAATTGTAGAACTGGGGGCCGTGTTATCGATGGGGTCCATTAGACCCCAGGTGTGCTAAATGTGTTGGATCGGAAGGTGTGCGTCATAGGGTTAAAAGTTGAAAACTCATAGATTCTTAGTAGTAGTTGCATCAGTGGTAGTAGTGGTAGTAGTGGAATAGTAGCAGAAGCAGACGCAGTAGGAGTAGTTGTTTCAATTGTTAATGTCATTCATATGGCATCTTAACGTTACTGTGCAGTTCTGCTAGCGTCATCATGAACATAAACTCTTTAATGGATCCATTGTTTAACGACATCTTATAGCAACAAAGGTTGTTCGTCGCCTGAGAATTAGACTGTTCTATGTGCAATTTTGGCGTAATCGAGAAAATCGAAAAAGAAAGTTTGGTGCCTTAGAATTTAGTATTGAAAACTCTTTGGTGGGACAAAAATAGAGAAAAATGTTTAGAAAATATTTATGTGGCCATATGCAACTTTTAATAATCACAACGATTGAAGATTCTAGCATAAGAAAGCATAATTTGAAGGCGATTTGTGGAATCTGTTCAAATAGAACAAAATATTACTGAAACAGCTATGTAATATTAATTGTTATTATGATTCATCATCATATGGAACATTATAACTGTTAGAGAGTCCACATTTTCAGTAAACTCCGATCTTTAAAAATGTCTGAATTTCATTAATAGCACGGAAAGTATTATGGTTTGAAGTGTCTGAAGAAATTCTGGAAAAATCAACTGCTATATACACTATATCGATGTCTAAATGTCTAATTATAAGGCCTAATCATAACACCACGAGGCCTGTTTGTCCGACGTACGACAGGAATAATTGTTATTTAAAAATTCTATATATTTACGCTATCACTTCTAATTTCATTCACCGGCAGAAAAGTGCTCTAATTTACTTCCTGTTATAAACTTTAGTGAAAATCTGCTTCCTATCTTGAGTTAATTTTTATTTGTCGATTTGATCTTTCCATTTTGTCTGTTTATGTAGCCTAATAATATCCTTCTGTAACGGAATGCGCTTACTATAATAATGTTCTATATGCAATCATGAGCCAATCACAATTTGCCGTTCAGACCACGTGACCATTATAGAACAAAATAATCCTGGGCTATAATCATGAACACAATTTGTTCTATAATATTCACGTGATTAAATATTTGAAATATAATTGGGTGGTTCACATAGAATATTGTAATCCCAATCGATTAGTAAGAATATGCAAATAGAATAAAATAATTCTGTTCTTTTCCCAGCAACGGCACCATTTCAACAAACGCGATTTTGTACGAAGATAGAAGAAATTACCCTGTGTGCTTAAGGCCGACATCAACGCAAATGACTTCGCTAAGCACTAAGCATTGCTACATAAAGCCAACGGTTCTAGTTATACACCTTTTAAACGAAGTCATTCTTTGCGACATATTTACCAGTCGCTTGCAATCGCTAAATGGGACCAATTACAAGCGGAAGGTTGAGTTCAACGTAACGGATATTAAAAAATGTCACTAAACACTAATACTACTTCGGTTTGTAAAAGGTGGTATGCGTTCCATAAGTGCTACGCCAGGTGTCGCTAAGTGGTGCGCGAGAAAATAAGAAAAATTCTTTGTGTTTATGCCCATTTTTCTTTGATTAGCTATTGAAACTGTTAAAAATATTAAACCAGATATTATAAATCAGTGCTTGTCCCACAGCTCACATTAACACTGTTTAATACTGATTTTATTTTTCCTTTCTGTTGATATGTTTACATTCTTCAAATTATATATTAAATTTTAAACTTGTCCACCTATGTGTGGTCTTACGCTATTTGCAAGACGACTTCGCGCTCACCTGCTGTTTTCGGTATTTTAATCTGGTGATAAACTTAAAATCAAGTTTGAAAACCGCTGGATTAGAGAAACCGAACATCAGCGGTGGCGGCAGCAGTGATGACGGCGGATGTTGGAGGAGGTAAACGAGGACGAGGAGGAGGACGAGGAGGACGAGGAGGAGGACGAGGAGGAGGAGGAAGAGGAGGAGGAGGAGGACGAGGAGGAGGACGAGGAGGACGAGGAAGAGGAGGACGAGGAGGATAGGTCAATGATGGGGTAACAGTCGTTGACGTTAGTTTCTGACTCATGGTTGATTGGCGTCGCCCTCCTCCTTAGACCAGTATTTGGACTGGTACCAATTGAAATCGGCATTTAGTTGCGCATATGATATGCACGGCTTAGCGACATCTTGTGGGTGTCGGTTTAGTTCACGTCGACTTAATACTTGTAGGGCCTACAAGATGGCGTTTCAGCGCATTTATCCAGCGATTGAACGCGACTGGTGAATATGTAGCTGAAAAGGTGTCTAGCCTATGTCTTGGATTTAATCATTAACTTCCATAAAAATTATACAATACAATACAACTGTATAGAAGTTCATGATTTAATGCAGCATTATAAAATTATTATTGTTTCGCGAGATTATATTGATGTCATGTACCGATTATACGCGACAGGAGACTATATAGCTGGGATTTACAGGGTTTTAACGGTGTTTAACTGCAGTCGTGGATTTAATGTAGCAGTATTTTGAGATTATTTTCTTGGTTTCCTGGAATTAAAATGAAGTACTGTGAGCAACGACTGAGGTGTGTTGGGGATGTCATGGGACGAGGCTAGAGGACTTGCGATGGACAGAGTCAAATGGAGAAGCTGCGATGCTCTATGTGCAGATGAAGAGGGCTACGTACCAAGTAGTTTGTGTATAGCAAAATTCTGTGAGTGAAAATCCGCTAATACCGACGTTATCTTCAAAACAAACGCCCGGGAGGTTTCTTCTATTCGTCTGCGGCGCTCAGCAGAGCCAACTGGGTCTTCGTCGAGTTCATCGCCGTGATCAGAAATCCGCTTCTTCACCACTGCAAGAACGTCGAACTGGTACCACCGACCAGCATCTGCCCAGGTAACTTTGATGGACCTCCTCCAGATAAAGTGCATGCTCATATCCCAGCCCTGACGTTCCGCAGCCCCTAACCAGTAGACGTAGATGTGAGTGGACTCAGACCGCGAGCTCCTCCTGGCGAGGGCCAGTGGACGTGTTCGGAGCATGAAGACCCCGAGATGGGTTCTGGACAGACGAGTGGACGGGTGAAACACCGTCTCGTTCACGCGGAAGTAGATGACCGGAATACTCGACTGGAATTCGGCGCTGCTCGCGTTCAATACATGAAAGAAGAAATCAACTGACTAGAATTAGCTCCAATTGAGCACCCTTACAATGATTAATTAATTCCCAGCGATATGTTATCACTAAAGGCGTTCCTCTACCAGTCGTACTCTGGTAGCGCCAGTTCCAAGCCAGGAGTAAGAGGAGGGTGACGCTAATCATCTTTGTAATGAAACAGTGTCGTTAAACAACAACTTATCGTCCACTAGCTTCGAAATAAAACCGACGCTACATGTTCTTCTGCAGTTAACTCCGCCACTGCAAGCACTGTGGTGGTGCCAGTCGTAAGCCTGGAGAAAAGTAGATGTTGCTAAAAACTGAAAATTCTTGTGCTATTGGCCAACTGCACAATCAGAAGGGCTAGTTAATTTTAATAAGCAACTATAGGCTAAACAGTTCAAACTGTACTTGCTATGTAACTCTTATCAGTTGCGCTGTCAGTGGACCGTGTAAAGCATCCTGAAAATGGCTTGCTATAGATAATTCTATTCAAATTATCATAAATACAATTATTGCATTTATATCCGCGGATTTCTATGTAGGTTAAGGTCGACGTCAACACAACTGACTTCCACAAGACGTCGCTAAACACAAAATATTGCTACATAAACTCAATTTCAGTTAAACACCTTTTAAACGCTTTTACTTCGAGCTATAAATACTTGTTAATCGCGTTTAATTGCTGGTCTTTCGTCGCCTCGGACAAAAGAGAAAAAGAGATCGTATCATTGGTATCGTATCGTATCAGGAAGAGCGAACAACAACTTCAACAAAGAGAGGAGGTGTCGACTGGTCGGTCGGCCGGCATGGTGGGTGGGTGGGCGAGCGAAGTCTGGTATAGCTATGCCGAGAATATCTGACGAGGACGACTGTGCTGTGCTGAGCGGATTAGGAAGACCGAGGAAGACCGTACTGTACCGAAAATATCTAATGAGGAACCGACAAGAATATCTCAGATCAATAAGAATGTACAGAAGAAATTGAAAACAACAATACATATGATAACTAAACAGAAAGCGAAGCTGAATAAGAATGTACAGAAGAAATAATATTGAAAACAACAATACAGAAGATAACAATACAGAAAACGAAGCTGAAATCGGAGTGACGCTCGATCGACGGAAGGAAAAGGTTGGTTGAGTTTTCTGTCACGAAGGAAGACGTGACATATATCTTCTGGGAACACAGAGTAATATTCCTCTCCGACTGACGACTTCTGCTCAGGCAGGTAGACAGGCAGACGGCTGAGGTGTACATGGGTGGTGTTTAGGGTTGAAAAGTCGAGGGAGATAAGGGGAAGAGGAGGAAACGGGCAATTTCTGAAAGAGCAGTATTTCGGTTTTGAGTGAAAGACCTGTGGAGAGATAGCAAGTGGTGAGGTTTTGGTGAGTTCGTAAGATGGATTCGATATTTGTCGTAATTCTTCCGGGTGTGTGTTCCCAAGAGATGGAACAGCTATTGCGATGGAGCAATTCGCAAATTTTATCAATTAGGTGACGGAATGGCGGTAATGTATTAAGGCGCAAGAGGAGTTGGTTTAGGAAAGTTGTTGGACCGTGAACACCTGACGGAGATAGGAGGGCTGTGAAGATACAAGTGTTTTGTAGGCGAGTGATATGACGTGATATTCTATTCGCTCAGATATTCTAAGCCAGTGGAGAGATTTCAGGACAGGCGTGATGGTGTTTTAAAAACGGAAAATAACACGAAACCTATTAGGTTATGCAAGACACCTGTAATTAGTATATAATTGAAACTATTTATGCTTCTCATTTCGATTAAACGTGCTAATTACAGGTTACTAGTTCACATAACTCCGCTACTGCCAGTCCACAGCCCGGATAAAGCAGGAGGGCGACGCTGGCCATCTTTACATGACACAGAGTCGTTAAGCAGTAAACGATCCAACCAATCGCTAGTTAAATTGGTTCACCCGTTACAGTTAGTAAGTTAGTTACAGTTTCAAAATATCAAAAGACCTTTTCAATTGCATCAGTTAATGTTCCATCGAAAATAAAGTATTTATATCATCGATAAAACACGATTCAAAGGTGTCTATGAATTTTTACTGGTGTTCGTTGTTTACATTAACCTTACCGGCTGCTATGGCTTTTGACGTCGTATTACATCCGCCGCAGTTCCACATAAAATTAAATAAAACACCAAATAAATTCACAAATGGATCAGCAATGAACAGAATTCTTTGCATATTTCTTACATCTACAGCTTTCTTTCATTATTACTAGACGCCATTTGATGTAAAATAATTAAAAATATTTTGTGAACGAATTGTCTCTTTCTTTTTCGTTATACTATATTTATGGGCATTATTACTTTTATTTCTTGAAACTTTTAATCTTTGAATCGTGTTGGAATCCGTAAGCAAATGAGTGATTTTTGTAAGGCCCCGTCATTATAAAACGATTGCGTTAAACAATGCACTAAAATACCAGTTTGTAGACACCTTTAATTCGTTTACTACCAAGGCTATATAATTCTCAATTTCGTTAAAGCTCTAGGTGCTTCACATGCTTCTTGATTTGGCATTGTAATATTATTGTTTTCAAGAACTTACATAGCGCCACTCACAGAGAGAGAGGCGCTCCCGACCCGGTTCCGCGTCTTCACTGACGAAAAGAAAAGATTTTCAGGCTCTTGCGGATCTGGGCAGGAGGGAGAGTGAGGAGATCAACCCAAAGAGCCTGAGGCAAGCGGTCCCAGCTGGAGGGGCCTCGGCACATGGCCAATCCTCTCCATCGTCTCTCAGCTTCCCACTGACAGTGTACGTTCAGTGTTCTTGCTAAGGCTGAGTTGGATAGGTGGTGCAGGTGAAGCAGATATCTCGAACATGTTTCAGCCCTGTTTTCTCAACGGCCTTTGTTGTCAAAAGATGTCGTTAAACTCCGCATCGATCCAAGGCGCAAGTTAACAAGCAATTGTTTCAATCGAAGGATGGTTTAATGTGACGAGTCTTATGCGTCAGTTTCCGAAGTCAGTCGCTAAGGAATTGACGACTGACTTGATGAGTTAGGAACTGACTAAGCGACATAGTCGACATTGAAACCAAAATGTTTTCAACGCCATGTTTGCTTATAATACAAACCGAAACGTGACGTCATGCAACATAGCAAACACCATTCATTCAGGCAGTTAATAAAGAACAGGTGATCGGACATGGACTGATTGTAAGTCTGTTGCACTGTGACTCGATCGTACCTTAATAAGCATGTGTGTTGTTCCTGTCCTGCTGCTGATGCCTTCGTCAAATCGAAACTCGGAAACCGCGATTAAAACAACAAGCAAAATAATAAGTGAGCAAAGTCACTAGCAGTTGATAGCTTAACGACTAGTTTCGACTTAATGGCTTAGCGGCGGCGATTACGGTGACTATAATTCCTGCATGCAAAGTAAGATTTCCGTCCACAAACCTGACAGCCTCAATTGATATGTCGCTAAAATCTGAAAAACAAATAAAATTAATTTTTGGTTAGAAACCTCTAAATCGTGTCTTTCGTACGTTATAAAGAACTCATTTTCACCCGTTTAGGTAAATGGTTCCACGGTTATTTTATGCAATATAAACTTCAGCCACAAACGCGAGACTGATAAGTTTCCCAGTGCATTTGGAAAAGGCTGTGACTAGCGGACCGCCAGGCGGCCCGCTAGTATTCGAAACTTGCAGGCTGCCTGGCGGTCCGCTAGTCAATACGATATTTTGTGACTAGCGGGCCGCTAGGCGGCCCTGAAATTTTAAATACTGGCGGGCTGCCAGTAACGTGATTCCGCCAGTAGCCCTTTCAAATCCGAATCATTGGGCCAAAACATTGGCTACACTAACCCTAAGACTAACCCTAAACGTCTTTAAACCTGTCACTGAAAGACCTCCAGTCGTGCCGCATAATCGCAGCGAGGAATATCGTAGTTCATTCTTGGCACGTGCAGTCTTCTTCTGCGCATACTTTTCTTGGATTATAACGTCTTGGCGTCACGCATTGTGAGAATACTAAACTTACTCGGTTCATACAGTTTTTTTTTACTTTTCTAAGTCGTTTCTAAGTCGTTAGCTAAAAACTTGACCAGTAGGGGGCCTATAAATGAAACTGTCCGTTACGGCCGCCATGTTGTTTATGAAAGTAGCCACGTACTCGAATCACGTGACGTCTTACACGTGACTGGCGGCCTGCTAGTTTTTCGAAATTTGCGGGCCGCCTGGCGGTCCGCTAGTCACTTCGTTTGGAAAATACCATCAGTCTCCGAAGACCATTTGTCTCGAAACCATTGTCATCTCCTATCGCAGGAGTCGAATATAACTGTTTATACCGGCAGCATGTGTGCATGAATGTATGTTCCCTTGACTCCGTTTTGGGAGCTGTAGAAATCTCGAGATTACTATTACTACCACAGTATAAATAATTACACAGTACGTCGACTCTCATTGCTGGCTGTTGACTAGCCTCTGAGTCAGGGCATATTTTAAGGGATTTGGACTACTGGGACAAAGTTGGCCACGGCAGTGCATTTTAAAGCATTTGTTGCCAAATGGACCCGTTTTAACCACTTTACCTGGGATAAATCACCCAAACTACTGGGACAAATCTTAAAACTACTGGGACATTTGTCCCACTAGTTAAACAGTTAAAATATGCACTGCTCTGAGTAGCCCCCTTGAAGGGGCGCTATATAAATGCTCAAATGAAATGAGACTTCCCATTCCCTGTATACGCAAACAATCGCTCAACCGAGACAGTGTTGATCATTTAATTTGACCTTGAACAGAAAATTTTCTAGTATTCAAATACTTATTTGCACTATGCGTTTACACGATGCTACGAAAGTCTGCGACGTTGACAGACCTTTGATTCGTGTGGAAAGGGTGCTATGTACTTCTTAATTCCGCGATTAGCATTTTGATTGTGCCAGTCACAAGCCTAGAAAAGGAGGAGGGTGACACCAAGTCATAACATGTCGTTAATCACTAGAAACTACTAGCATTCACCGTTAAAGTAAACGTTAAAAAAACAGATCTTTACACACCTCTAATAAGCATTGAACCAGATGATAAGGATAAGAGACGGAACAGCAGTCTATGACGTTGCGTTTTCGAATTGTCTGTAACTTATCGACGTCAACGGCCTTTGATGCCAAGCTCTTGTAAAACAATGGGAACTTGCAAACAGCGTTACCACTCCTTGGGTTTTTTCACGAGATCTTGGGTTATTTAATCCGAACTTCGGAAATGGGGTTTTTTCCTGGAGACCTTGGGTTTTTTGCTTGGGTGTTTCTGGTTTTATTGAAACCCTATTTTTCATTGTTCGGAAGCAAAGTGACGTTTGTGCATAGAAGCTACATGTAACTCTAAAGAATAAATAGTAACATGTAACTCTAAAGAATAAATAGTCTACTGCTACATTTAGAAAATATAACTCTAAAGACTAAAGGAAACTACAGACTCAGACTGCACTTTTTCGGAAGTTTTCCCGAAGTGATCAGCTCTTGCTCTTCCGATGTAATATTTTGGGTTTCTTCATGGGCGTCCGCAGGAATTTCTTTTAGCGGGGAGGAAATATTTTATTGAGCACATTTTTAGGGGATTGCAAAGTGACGTTTGTGCATAGAAGCTAAACTACTAGAAAAAAATAAAAAATAAATAATGATCAAGAAGCTGTACCTAAATAATTAAGTGTTTTTTTCGCATTGAAAATCGTGTTGAGACTGTTGTAATAATCAAAAGATTTTATTTTTGTAAAATATTTGCAAAATCCAGGGCCCCTCCAATGAGTTTCATAGTTTTTTTTATCTTTATTCTTGTTTTAAAAAATAAAAAATAAAATGGGATAGCAGTAATAATTCACGTGTTTCTGAATCTGATGAAAATAAAAACATGTATATAAAAATTTTTAATTTGCTTTGAATATTTACTAATAACTTTTATCAATTAACGATTACCCATAAAATTATAAAAATGAGAGATAGAAATGAAAGATAGTACAACATTTTATTACAGGAATTGGTATAATTGCATTATTTTAGTATATTTTATCTTATAATGCGTTCATTAATTTAAAAATGTCTGCAGAAAAACCAACTTGGGTTTTCTTGGGTTTTTTCTATGTCCTAACTTGGGTTTTTCATTTTTTATGAGTGGTAACACTGCTTGCAAATTCCAAAACTGATTAGACACTTTTTAAATACTGTCTTTCCGACACCATTAACTGAGAGCTGTGAAAATGGTCCTATATTATGCCACTGAACGGTGAGAACTGTTCAAAATTAAACACACACCTCTTTTAAGGCTGATACTCGCTCTTTGAGTAAAAGCAGACGAGCGGTTCTGCATTACATCTTCAAGCACATGATAGCAACGGAGTGATAGGCAACTCTCACTTTTGGGGGGGGGTAGGTGGCCGTAAGGTAATGGGTAACACCTTGGCGTGAAGAGCAGTAGGTACCAAGATCGAACCCCGTAGACCCCGGAAGCTTTATTCAGCCTTCCACTCGCTAGGTGGCGGCGGCGGTTAAATGAATAGTAGGCCGTGAGTGGCGCCCTGATGGCTGCCGGTATAAACAGTTATATTCGACTCCTGTAAAACTGTTATCATGTGCTTCTACTATATACATGTATGTAAAGCGCCCTGTGTGGCTGCCGTTTCTACTATAATATTATGAATGTTCACTGTACAGCGCAGTGCGGGTAGCAGGCGCTTAAATAAAGAAAAGATTATAATTATTATTATACTGTTTGACTGGCCATACATAACTTAACAAACGCAGCGGCTCTCAGATATATCGTCTGAGAAAAACATATTAAAGGTGTCTAGAAACACTGCGTAATCCATTTTTACGACATCTTTCGACATCAATGACCATTAAGGTCTGTAGGAATATCTTTCTGAGTTTTCATCGTAACTGAAGAATACCTATGGTTTGATACATTGAACGTCCATTGTGAAAGCCAGACTATTTCAAAAGGTGTCAGATAAAGTGCATATTTAAATTTTGTGATATACGATGTCTAGCGACATCTTGCATTTGATCTGCTTCACTTCACATTTTGAGAGATTTTGTTTCGATTTGATTTTGCGAAATTCTTTTCTACTCAAATTTCGATCTTTCTGTCTGAACGTATTTCTTTTCTATTAATTTTTCATTCTTTTCTGCCTACGTCACTTTTTCTGCCTATAATTGTCATTCCTTTCTGCCTGACGATCAGTATGAATGAAACCAAGAATCACTTGCACACCTTAAAAACTCTTTTACCTCGTTTATTTAAACGTCATGACCTTTGATAATATTATGTAGATTGTACATTGATCTGTGATGAGTAGTGAAAAATGGAGATATTCCTTAGCAACTGAACTCGCGCAACTACTCGTAATCTGGTAGTGCCAGTCCCAAGCATGGAGGCTGGAGGAAGGAGGGACTTTTATAATCTTTGTTATGGCACAGAGACGTCAAACAGCAACTACGAAACCAACCATTGTAGCTCCGCCACTGCAGTCCAAGATCTTGGGATTTGGCGGATCGACTTGCGATTTGGGGATTTCCATATCAATCTGGGGATTTTTTTACTCTGATCTACAGTCATTATATTTAAGTGCAGATATACAAACTGACAGACAGACAGACATTTCGCTAGAAAGATAATAAAGAGACCACAGCAGAGCAGAATAGACGGTTACTGTGTATAGACCTTGAGCAAGTCCTTCACTCACAGTTGCTCAGCGCCATCGATGTTCTGTCGTATGATCGTGTGTGCATTGATAATTCAGCGGCGCGTGGGGATGAGAGGGGGTGCGGCCGCATCGGGCGACCACTTTAGGGGGCGGCACTTTGGCTACCTGGAACTCCTACATTTGACTTGTTGTGTTCAAAGGCTGACGATACTCTATTAATTTTGCTGCAATCCATCGGAACCCAGGGCATATCCTCCATGATTTGCTCCCTCCGATACGATCTTCCTTGTACTCTCTACGACCTCGCTGGCATAATTGTGAGATACCACGATGCGATCCTTTGACAGGGAAGGGTTACATTGCTAGATTACTGCATAAATTATAAGAAAACACTTGCTTTTTTATTTACTTACTTTATCATTTTTATTTCGATTTATAATTACTTCAAAGTTTTACAATCAATGTTTCTAGCTTCTGTCCCATTGTGCATTTGCTAATGGTGTAATAAAGAATATACTTACTTACTTACTTAGTTACCTGGAATATTTTTCGGTGAGTCAGTTATTGATTCGCGCGGATTACTTTTTACTTTACTTACTTAATTAGCGATGACGTAATAGTGTTTAACGTAGGCCTGGTTGCTGTTTAACGCCGGTGCTTGTCACAGCACCGAGGATTACCGTCCCCCGCTTTCTTTGTCCAGGTTTGTGACTGGCACTACTAGAGTACGGGAAGTGGCGGAGTGAAAGAGAGACGCTGATACGTCATCTTATATAATGACTTTTTCTTAATACTCGTGTGCAGAAATAATACATAGTCTATGCTGACATCATCTGATACCTGACGTCACATCATGTAATCACAGGGATTATACAGTTGGATATTCACACTTGGGATAAGTTGTTTTAACATGTTGTGTTTTAACATTATCAGTTTAAACATGTGCTTTACCATGTGATTTTTAAAAGTCCTGTATAAAACATTTTACGTTTTAGCATTTTGTGTTTTATGTTACGTTTTAACATGTTGTGTTTTAGCATGGTTCTGCACTGTAACACACTTTATCAATGCTTGAAATTTCAATTTTGTGTCTCAAAACGTATCAAGAAATGCGCAAAGAACCTGTGAATATAGAGAGCAACGAAATAATGCTATGTCCCAATTTTATATAGCATCGGTTAACGCAATTTTGAAGGTGTCGAAGAGAGCACTTTTAGGCATTCGGCTATCCCCGAGTCCAATTTATATAGTATATATTGACAACGTTTTAAAGGTGTCTAAAGAGAGCGCTCTAATCAATTTATACTTGAATTGCTGAATAACTGAACTAAGTTGACTGAAAATAGGGAGACATTATTTTGAACAGTTCTCACCTTCGTATAACGGAGCTATAATAATGCCAAAATAATTTCTGTCGACGTCAACAGGCTTTGTTGTTATAAGATGTCGTGAAACAATGGATCCAGATATGAGAAATGGGAGATTTTGGATTATGTTTCCCCTGGAGGTACGAATTAATTAACATCGTCGAATCAAACTTTTTCGGAGAAGTTTATTCGTCTGAATAGTCTGTCATGAAAACAGGGGCTAGATCGTCTGAACCGGTTAGACTCTAATTTGAAAATTGTTGTGTTTTAACATGTCGTGTTTTAACACGTTTCTCTGCTGTTACATAGCTGACCAATGCTTGAAATTTCAATTGATGTGTTAAAATGTATCAAGGAATTCGCCGAAGAATCTAGATCTAGAGGAATGAAAACAGTTTAAAATATTTGGCTAAGCTTTAGACCTGTATTATGCCATACAAGACCGGCGAGGACTGTTAAAAAAATTAAATCCATCCATCCATCCATCCGTCCATCCATCCATCCATCCATCCATCCATCCATCGATCCATCCATCCATCCATCCGTCCATCCGTCCATCCATCCATCCATCCATCCATCCATCCATCCATCCATCCATCCGTCCGTCCGTCCGTCCGTCCATCCATCCATCCATCCATCCATCCATCCATCCATCGATCCATCCATCCATCCATCCATCCATCGATCCATCCATCCATCCGTCCGTCCGTCCATCCATCCATCCATCCATCCATCCATCGATCCATCGATCCATCCATCCATCGATCCATCGATCCATCCATCCATCCATCCATCCATCCATCCATCCATCCATTCATCGATCCATCCATCCATCGATCCATCCATCCATCCATCCATCCATCCATCGATCCATCCATCCATCCATCCGTCCGTCCGTCCGTCCATCCATCCATCCATCCATCGATCCATCCATCCATCCATCCATCCATCCATCCATCCATCGATCCATCCATCCATCCATCCATCGATCCATCCATCCATCCGTCCGTCCGTCCATCCATCCATCCATCCATCCATCCATCCATCCATCGATCCATCCATCCATCCGTCCGTCCGTCCATCCATCCATCCATCCATCGATCCATCCATCCATCCATCGATCCATCCATCCATCCATCCATCGATCCATCCATCCATCCATCCGTCCATCCATCCATCGATCCATCCATCCATCGATCCATCCATCCATCCATCCATCCATCCATCGATCCATCCATCCATCCGTCCGTCCGTCCGTCCATCCATCCATCCATCCATCCATCCATCGATCCATCCATCCATCCATCCATCCATCGATCCATCCATCCGTCCATCGATCCATCCATCCATCCGTCCGTCCGTCCATCCATCCATCCATCCATCCATCCATCCACCCATCCAAACCCATCCATCGATCCATCCATCCATCCATCCATCGATCCATCCATCCATCCATCCATCCATCCATCCATCCATCCATCGATCCGTCCATCCATCCGTCCATCGATCCATCCATCCATCCGTCCGTCCGTCCATCCATCCATCCATCCATCCATCCATCCATCCACCCATCCAAACCCATCCATCGATCCATCCGTCCATCCATCCATCCATCCGTCCATCCATCCGTCCATCCATCCATCCACCCATCCAAACCCATCCATCGATCCATCCGTCCATCCATCCATCCATCCATCCGTCCATCCATCCGTCCATCCGTCTTGACGTCGCTTTGTAGGAGTTTACTCTGGTTTATATTTCTCGACCGAATAAGAAAGAGAATGGATCTGTGACAGAAGCAGGATCAGTCTGGAAAATAAACAGTAATAAAAAGCAATAAAAAATAACTAAAAGAGCAAATAAAATTAGTTTTTGGTAAAATTATAAATTTTAGTTAATATTTAGTTTTCAATATTAATTAATATTTAAGTTAGTATTTACTATTAGTAATACTATTAATATAGGTTTTCATTTAAATGATATGATTGCTGAGCAATCATTGTGATTGTCGATAATACTATCGATTGGTCATGCATGCATTCCAATGTTTAACGAAATATTTGGAAAAACAACCTCTGACTTGACGCAGCACTATTGAATGAGCTGGTTCCCTGCGCTAGACTTTCGAGTGGCGCCTTAGAAGTTTGGAGATTACGATCACGATTACACCTTATAGCTACAAAGCCGTTGATGCCTTTACAGTTTCTGATGTATCAAGTTCATTTTCATATAACGTTCGTAATCAGTTTTCTTCCGCTTCTGTCGTCATTGATTCCATGTCTGATAGGTTGTTGGGATGGCCATATTTGACAGGTGGTGGTTGCCGATCTTTTATAATAATTATGCTTAATTATATAGCTATACAAAAACAGTGGACACTATATATCTAGAGTTTAACGATGTTCACTTTCACTTTATAGGGTGATTATGACCATTAAAAGAGGTGTGTAATTATTTTGAACAGTTCTCTCCATTCGTATGGCATAAAAGAGAGCTACTCTTCTGCCTTGGTACTTGGTTAGTTGCTGTTTAACGACACTGTGTCATAAAAAAATAACAAAGATTATTGGCGTCGCCCTCCTCCTTTTTTCAGGTTTGGAACTAGCAATATCCTTTTATTTACAGTGCGAGTATATCACATTTAAACGAGGTTTGTAATTATTTTGAAAAGTACTCAGTCTGCGTATGGCGTGATACTGCTCAACGCAAAACCTGTTAAGTTAAAACTAGTATTTGATTTCCAGTTTTTAACGATATTTTATGGCTTCTTAAATCTCATGACATTGTCTTCCTTCTTTTAAGTAAGTCGAACAGCTTAGTTGTGACATGTAGACTTATTATTATTATTCCACAGTTTAACGTCGTCTTATGACACCAAAGGCCGTTGACGACAATTTAGAAATACAGTTTACTGAAAACGATAAACTTATACTGTCCGAAAGACACCATTTAAAGGTGTCAAACATAAGCTTACAATATCAATAATGTCACATCATTTAAAGCAATATATCTAATGTCATTTATAAAACACATAGCTCCAAACTGTTTTGATACAAATGAAACAGTACTTCCCAACTATTGTCACTCGCAAGAAATATTTAAACAACTTCAGATGCACAGTACATATAATTATAATTATTACATTATATTCTTATTTTATCTTTGAAATGTTTAATTGATTATTTCTTATTCCTCAGTTCAATATCTGCCACTACAATCATATCATGTATGAAATAGTAATAAATTTCACATACATCATGCACATTAAATGAAACATATGGTTATACCAAGTTCCTTTTTTAAAGAAATTGTTCAGGTATCTAACACATTCAACTATAAGTTTTATTAATTAACAAAGCATATATGAGCATAATTGTCTCAAGTTTGATTTCAATGCATTCAAGTTACAATTACATGTATATTTCCTTTATTGCAACACAATAATAAAGCACTATATAATATAATATTGATTTTACTCCAATACATAAACCAAATCAAACCATATGCGACATCCAAGAACCAAATGTTGGATGGTTGTAATATAGATACTCATTAATCAATGTGTTATATATGTAATTTACTAGCATCACACTCTCATTATATACTTGCAATTGAAAAGAAACGGTTATATAGGTTCTCAAATAACCAATATGTAATGGATATAACTAAGGTTAATACACAAGAGCATTATTACAAAATTCGACCTTTAGTAATTTGTTTAACTACCCTATACACTTCGTTTTGTGACATGTAGACACACCTAGCATGCTTATATATAGCATCGATAGATATTTTGTTAAGGGTGTCTAATATCAGCGTTGCGTTATCCTGCGTGTAACGACATCTTACGGCCGCAAGGGCCGTCGAAGTCGAATATACCTTACCTTAACTTACAGATTATTACTACTATATTATTTATTAGAAATGTCACAAAATGCAGGTAGTTAGTTCTACGACATTATTTATCCAAAATACAGCTAATTAATATTTATCCATTTTGACGACAGCAACAAAACAGTAAGTACTCGTAGTTGAAAATTGGTTTTAAGTTCCATGTTCCGTTAAACCCTGCATCCATCCAGGGTTGTGCCAGTCCCAAGCCTGGAGAAGTGGGGAGGGCGAAGCTAATCATCTTTGTTAAGACAGTGTCGTTAAACATCAACTAACCAAGTCACCCACTGCAGTTTCTGGTTGGGCAGCCTGCCGCCATCTTACTTTCCTTGCACGCTGTCTGTGTACATTGTTCCTGTTAAGACGCCGATCATCTTTGACATGGCGTCATCGTTATATAAACGGTATCATACAAGAAAGCAACCGCTGTTTAGCAACAATATATATAGTATTGGTCAAAAATTGTGAGTAAAGTAAGGTCGATGCCAACGACCTTAGCAGCCACAAGATGTCGTTAAACATTGAGTGACACGAATAATATCAGATTCTTGTTGAACAGAGGACTACGGTCGGCTGCACTATAATTATACGCGATTATACCACACTTCGCACCAGCCAGAAGTTTGGTAGTCATGCCTTCTCGGTCTAGAACCCACAGAATGGAACAGTCTTCCAACTACAGTCCGTCAAAGCACATCTGTTGCTCAATTTAAATCTAAATTAAAGACTCATGCATTTACATTTTTCTATGACTAGGAATGTAGCGCAACGTCTTGTTATAGCGCGCTATAAATGTTTAGTTGAATTATAGTATTATTGTATTGTATTGCACACCTTTATTTCATTTATAATTTAATGACAAAATAGCGATTAGACTTTCTCTCGTGAATATGCCCTAATTTTTCATTTTTATCGAGGGTCCGGGATTTTTCGATATTTTTATTTATTTATTTTCGGATATGTCTGTAGCCCCTCCGCAAGTCTACTACTATTCAGAGGCGCTCCCGACTACAGCATTGATACTATGTCGGAGTTTTCACGCCGAAGCGCCACAAGCAATCGCGAGTGAAGGTCATGATAATTAAGGAAATATTATGAATTATTAAGCTGTCGTAGACACCTTTAAAACACTGTACTCTTATGACATATACAATTGTTAAATCATAGAAATTGTAGCCGTCGGACACACCTTTAAAAAGGTGGAATCTTATGCTATATAAACGTATATTTGCTAAATTATAGAAGGTGGAGTTTCAAGGAGTTCACAAAATTTCGTTTGAGGATTTACGTAAGGAAAGAAATCGATGCCACAAGATATTACTAAACTTTGGAACGATCTCCAGGCAGAATGCCGCAGATTCTCGGCTCCTCCATTATCATCGCCACTCACTGTCCATCATCCGCCTCAAGCTCATCTATCCATTACCTCTGGGCTTTCCTCTCAAAATGAAAGTCTCACTTTTTAAAGAACTCCAGCCCTGACTCATCTGATCCTCCGCCTTCCAATTCTTCTCGACCTCAACGACATCCACCTTAGCAGCTCCTCTGCCTCTTTTCTTGATCAGGACTACCCTTTTGAAAACCCCTCTGACTTGACGCAGCGCTAGTGAATAAGCTGGTGCCCTGCTCTTGGTTTCCGGTTGGCCCTTTGGAAGTTAGGAGTTTTACGGCTACGCCGCGTAACCCCGTCACTGTTGTTTTCGGGTGGTGCCAGTCTAAAGCTGGATTAAGAAGGAGGGCGACGCTAAATGTCTTCGATATGATATAGAGCGTCGTTGAGCAGAGACTACCAACCAATCTTTCATTTCTAGTGATTAGCTGAGCGAAGGGACCGATTTCCTGGAAAAACGAGACCCACGCGCATATATATAGCCTACATTCCAACAATTTTAAAGGTGTCGAAAATAAACCTTTCATTTCACAATGTAATATTCAGTATTCAACGACATCTATCGGTTCCAAAGCGCATTGGTTTGTCAGTGTTTAACGACGCTGTGCCTTGACAGAATCAATCGATCAATCAATCAATCAATCAATCAATCAATCAATCAATCAATCAATCAACTAATCATTTCTAAAGCGTCCCTTTAAGGATTCAGAGGTGCTCACAGCCCAACGCCGGCGAAAGAAAACAGTCTTTAGGGCAGGGAAAAAAGCGGTGGACAAGTCTCGAGGAAGAAACCGCAGCTCAGGATGATGATTAGCGTCGCCCCCTCCTTTATTTTGGCTTGGGACTGGCACTGCTGTAGTTGAAAAGAACGTTTGATTTGCGATTGAACCGAAGAGTATTTGGGAAGCCATATGAATAATAAGACTTGAATTTGATCAGTGCTAAATATAATTAAGAAATCAAGTAAGTAAGTAATATAGAGACGGACAAATCTCTTAAAGGTGTCAATCGAGTTTCTGTTTAGGCGCATACTGTTTCGCAAGCGCCTGAAAACATTTCTCTTTGTCACTGAAGACACTGACCCAGGTCGTGAGTGCCTCTGATTTGGGTGGCGCTATATAAATTCTCGATTACAATTACTAGCCACCATGCAAATGAAAGTCATATTGATGCCATCCAGTATTAGTTTCTGAGACTAACTGACTTCTAGGACGTCAGCAGTTGTCTATGTACAGTGTATGTGTATGCATGTACCCACGTATATACGTACGTATGAGATGGTGGGTCAAAGTTCAATGCCCATCAAGATGTTACTCGTCTCCAGAGTGCACCGCACGCTGACCCCGCCGTGACCCTCAGAGAATGGGAACGGTCATCGATGCCTTTCTGTCTGTCTGTCTGTCTGTCTGTCTGTCTGGGTCTCTGTCTGCCTCTCAGGATGTCTGGATGTCTGCCTGTCTGGATGTCTGTCTGTCTCTCTATCTGTCTGTCTCTCTGGATGCCTGTCTGTATGTCTGGCACTCTGTCTCTCTGCCTGTCTGTCCATAGTCTCTCTTTCTGAATGCCTGTGTGTCTGTCTCTCTGGATGCCTGTCTGTATGTCTATCTGCCTGTGTGCGTGCCTAGGCAATTATGTCTGTTGAATGGCTTGACAGAGTTTGGATTAGTGTTCGTTGTGCTCAATAGAGGGAGCCAGGGTTTGGAATAATTGGGGCGCTGTATCCGGTTTTTTTTTCTCTCGACTTGTAGCGCGTCGGATGCTTTGCTTCAAACTCCTCCACTGTCAGTGCTATGGCAGTGCCAGACAAAAGCTTCAAAAAGGCGGAGGGCGACGCTAATCATATTTGTTATAGCACAGCGTCGTTAAACAGCAACTAACAAACTGTCCTATTTTGTAGATTTTAAAAATGTGAGTTCGCGGTCAACGCGGTTTACCTGAATATTAGTGTGTATGACGTAACCACAATATGTATAAACATTTGCGTGAAGTTTCTACAGATCTTCAAAAGTTGTAGAAAATCGCAGGATCGTTAGCGCGAGATGCGATTAGTTAGACGGCTTCTCGGGAGAAAGGAGGAAAGGAGTGTATTATCTAACACATTGCCCTCCTCCTAATTTTGGCTTAGGACTGATGCAATCATTGACGAATTTCAACTTTAAAATAATATAATATTATATAATATTTGGATTTGTTAGTTTAAGTAAACAGTTGAAGAGATAGAAGAAGATAATTATCATCGCTTTAATGATATTCTTATATATAGGCTATACTTATTAAATTTTAAAGGTGTCCAACAGAAACCTTTGATTTCAAAATGTAATATTCAGTATTCAACGACATCCAGCGGGTGCAAAGCGCATTGGTTTGTTAGTGTTTAACGACGCTGTGCCTTGACAGAATGATGATTAGCGTCGCCCCTCCTTTATCTGGGCTTTGGACTGATACTACTGAAGCAATGTTAGTGGCGGATTTGAAAAGAACATTTTATTTGCAATTAAGCCGAAGAATATCTTAGTAATCAAGTTAAATGATAAGACTGGACTTTGATCGATACTAATTATAATTAGGAAAGTAAGTAAGTAAGTAAGTAAGTAAGTAGCTACCTTTCTCACAGGCACTTTTCCTAGGCTATTGTTCGCTGCATTGGTACGTCCTACTTTATCATTTGGACATGGTTAGAGCCCTTTCTCTACATACCTTTAAAAAGTAATCAACCAACGCTATATAAGTTGAGGTAGCTCAAAATTGATTGTCGTTTGAGTGTTCATTGCACTGACAAGATGTCGTTAAACAATGTAAACTACTTGAGTTGCGTACATCTACTCGTCTGAATGCGTAAAGTTTTGTAACATTTGGACATAAACATCCTAATCTTTCGATGTATGTATGTATGTATGTATATTCGTTTATTGGGTAAACAGGTTTGTCATACCGCAACCAGGAACAACAAAATTACGATCTGAGTTCAAATATATACAAGCGTTTCCCATTCTTATATAATAGTGTAGAATGCGTTTTAAAGGTGTCTGAAAAGCACTCTCTCTCTCTCTCTCTCTCTCTCTCTCTCTCTCTCTCTCTCTCTCTGTCTCTCTCTCTCTCTCTCTCTGTCTCTCTCTTTCTGTCTGTCTGTCTGTCTGTCTGTCTCTCTCTCTGTCTCTCTCTGTCTCTCTCTGTCTCTCTCTGTCTGTCTCTGTCTCTGTCTCTGTCTCTGTCTCTGTCTCTGTCTCTGTCTCTGTCTCTGTCTCTGTCTCTGTCTCTGTCTCTGTCTCTGTCTCTGTCTCTGTCTCTCTCTCTCTCTCTGTCTCTCTCTCTCTCTCTCTCTCTCTCTCTCTCTCTCTCTCTCTCTCTCTCTCTCTCTCTCTCTCTCTCTGTCTCTCTCTGTCTCTCTCTGTCTCTCTGTCTGTCTGTCTGTCTGTCTCTCTCTCTCTCTGTCTGTCTGTCTGTCTGTCTGTCTGTCTGTCTGTCTGTCTGTCTGTCTCTCTCTCTCTCTCTCTCTCTCTCTCTCTCTCTCTCTCTCTCTCTCTCTCTCTCTCTCTCTCTCTCTCCACACGGCTGGTTGGCTGATTAGTTGTTGTTTAAGGACATTGTGTCATAAGAAAGATGATTTTCGTCGCCCTCCTCCTTTATCCTGGCTTGAGACTGGCATTTCCAAAGTACGTGCCGTTGTGGAGTTTTATTTTTGACAATAAAGTTGTTTCACCAAGTTTAATTAATAATCCACTGTTTAACGACATCATAAGACACCTTTAACACGGGGAAAAGAAGGCTATAAATTCTGTAAATTCTGTAAATCTTTGGCTTTTATATACAACTGTCACGATGTCAAAGGGCTATGTGGCTATAAGATCTCGTTAAACGATCGATTATTACTACGATTTATGCAGCAATAATTATATCTGACTTCTTAGGTTTGTTGGATACGATTTAATGTTCTAAGCGGAAAGCTATTTCTTGGAAACTTTATGTATTTTGATGATGACAGTTCATTTTCAAATGACTTCCGTCCATCAGTTTCGTTTGCTTCTCTGGTGGTTGTCTCTATCCGGTTGTTGAGTTGGAGATGTTAGGCAGTAACTGGCATCTCATGTCACGTCATGCCGTCGCTTGTCATGTAGTTTTATCATATGATGTCGCGTCAAGTCATTTGACGTGCTATCGCATCATGGAACATGACACGACGTGATGGTTATTGCCATGATCCGACCCATGACATGAAGACAACATATGAAGACATGACATGACGAGTTTACGACATGACAGCGTGGCATGATATAACGGACTGCCATTACATGAAATGACGTAACGTGACGTGTGACATGACTTGACATGCCATGACTAGTGATTTCATGACAATCTGACATGACATGACTTCACATGAGATGACATGATGTGACATGAAGTCGTGACATAGAATGACGAAATGACGTCATATGACGATGTTATAACGGTATTTCGTCACACGCCTTGGTGACATGACATGACATAACACGAACACATGATACGACATGATATGACATAACATGACGTGACATGAAATGACTTGAGATGACACGACGTGCTATGACATGTTGCAGCGTTTTTATAAGGTACTTACGAGGCGCTATATTGTCTTGATACATACATTCTTGACATTAAATGGCTTGGCATTGCATTAAGTGTGTCGTGACGTGACATTACACAATGTGACATAACATAACAGGTATGTATTTGCGAAACCCTACTACACGGGCGAGCAATAAAGCATGTTTGATTTGATTTGAACAATAGTCGCGTTTGAATATTTATGGTCATAAGTATCATCAGGTATAGTTTCGTAACATTTAGACCTACGCTCCTAATCTTCAGGTATACAGAAATCACTTACTTCAGAGCTAGATTTAGATACATTTTAACCCTCGAATGCCCAAGGGGGGAGGTCCGACCGGACCCCAGACCCGCTTTTCCACGGATAACTTTAGAACGGCAGCGAAATTGTAGAAATGGTTTTAGGACATCCTAAAGCATTCAATTGGGCTTCGTATGATATATTTTGCGTGATTATTCTACCACCCTGTAGCCCACAACCATAGCATATACCAAGGACACCCCAAGATATGCGGCTGATGGTCATACTGGCACATGGTTTACCAGCCCATAAATAAATTTTTTAACGTATGTTATTGTGGAATACTATATATCAGTCGATTGCAAATTAAATTTGGATTATAACAAGCCAAACCCCGTTAAAATATTCTATTCCTGTACCCCACAACCATACCATATACCAAGGACACCCCAAGATATGCGGCTGATGGTCATACTGGCACATGGTTTACCACCCAGAAATAAATTTTTAGCTCAAGTTATTGTGAAATACCATATATCAGTCGAATGCAAATTGAATTTGGATTATAACAAGCCAAATCCCGTTAAAATATTACAATCCTGTACCCCACAACCAGGCAACAACTATATATGTATACATGCGTACAATTGAATACCTGCGAAAAATCCCGAAATTGCAAAACACTACAACCTAGTATTAAAGTTCAAATAAAGTTTCACTAGGTGGCGCTATTGTGAAATGCCATATATCAGTCGATTGCAAATTGAATTTGGATTATTACAAGCCACATCCCGTTAAAATATTCCAATCCGTTCTCCAGATATCACAATGATAACATTGGGATCCGGTAGGACCCCCCCCCGTTGGGCATTCGTGTACCAAAAAATAGCTTGGGCACTCGAGGGTTAAATGATTTCTTTATAAGCTATCAATTAGCAATCTCATACATTTTCATAAGACCATCCTAATAACGTTCAAAATCTAAAACGTGACGCGATTGCTGAATTTATAGCTTCCAATAATACCATTTTAAAGGTGTCGAAATGAAGCCCTGTAGGCCCTATTTCAAAATTTAAAGTTGCAATGGTATTTGTTATTGAGCGACATCTGTTGTCTGGAAGAGTACGACGATGATTTGTTAAAACACAGCGTCGTTTAACAGCAACCAACCGTCCGATTGTTTACCATTTTCCATTTCCAAATATTAAACTGTAATAATTGTAATTAGTCACTTCTATAATACACAAGGCATCAACTGATGGCACACCAAAACCAAGCCATAATCAGGTCAGTACCAGAAGATCAGTCCGTAAGCCAGAGAGGCAGCCTATGGTGGATAAGCATTTTGAAAGAGATCAGTTTTAAGTTGAGAACGAAATGACACTAGCGATTGAGCAGAGCGGACAGACACAGGAAGAGAGTTCCAAAAAGTAGATCCAGCAACCGAAAAAGCTCGTTCACCAAGAGCAATTCTGGACTTAGGCATAACCAGACAAAGAGATAATCAGATGACCTCGTTGAATAATGATAAGTCTGAGGAATAAGAACTTATTTTAAGTATTTTGGCTGGCCAGAGTTCACAGTTTTATTAACTATGAGTCCCAATTTGAAACTAATTCTTTGCTGAACAGGAAGCCAGTGCAAAAATATAAGCACAGAAGTTATTATGTTCAAATTTTGATGTATTATATGTGGTTCTAGCAAGAGTTATGGACTCTTTTCAGTTTCACTATGTTTGACCGATTGATAGCAGTAAGAAGCTGGTTACAGTACTCTAGGCGACGGGAAACCAATGCATTAGCCAGATATATCCTTGCAGACATGATCACATAATGCCTAATTCTGCGTATGTCACGAATGAGCATAATTTAATATGATGACTTACAAATATAAATTTATGTTTAGACACTTGAAATAGAAATTTCATCACAGCTGTACTAGGGAAGTGCAAGCTTTAGGCTAATCCTGGATAAATCTGCCAATATCCTTAGTGTCAATAGTGCAATAGTAGTGCCTGTCCCGAGATTCGAGAAATTAGGAGGGCGACACTAATCATCTTTATTATAAAAGGCGTCGTTAAAAAACCAGGGTCCGCTCTTTTTCTCCGTATGAGAAGTAAGAAGAACTAGATGAGGAAGAAGGAGGATAATGAAATAGCGCAAGAGGATAAAGAGGAGGAAGCAGGAGGATGCAGGAGGAGCAGAATGAGGAGGAAAAGGAGTTGACAAACTGGAGGAAGAAGAGGAGGAGGACGAAACAGACGAAGAGAATAGAGAGGGAGAATAATAAGAGAATGAAAAAATTAGAGGAGGAGGAAAAGGAGGAAGAGGAGGTTCCAATCTAAGGGTCCAGTTAGACACCTTTTAAAAGCTGTTATTCTGAACAACATATTCAACAGTTGCTTTCAGTCGCTAGTTATCAGAAGGGATGTAGTCATGTAAGATAATGTCGATTTCAATGTATACTGATATCCGAAAGATGTCGTCAGACACTAAACAATCTATAAATATAGTTTCCTTATATGCAAATTTGTCCTGGTATAACGCTACGTCACAAAGCCTTTCTGTTCTATTGTGAAACCGTTTGTGACGTCACTATACTGTCGTCTTGACGACGGTCGTCTTGACGACGGCGTTCAGAGCATTTTAACCAACGTCATAATTATGACGGGAAAATACACTAGTGCTAAAATAAAATCTACGGCTCTAGTTAGACAACTATAAATTGCATCTCATAGCGATATGTAGTTGAGAATGATAGCGTTTTAAAAGCGTGGATTTCATGTAGCAGTATTTAGTGTTTGGCGACATCATGCCTTCATTTGCTGCCGCATTGACTATTGCAATTCATTGTTTGCTGGGCTCCCTAAAGCGCGCCTTTCATCTCTGCAGTCTGTTCTGAATGCGGCTGCCAGGCTCATTGCCCGTTTTCCTCGCTTCTCTCACATAACTACCTTTATGACTGATGTACTTCACTGGCTTCCTGTTGCTTCCCGCATCCAATACAAGGTTCTTCTCCTGGTCTCTAGGACTCAACTGGGAAAAGCTCCTAAATATCTCTGTGACCTAATGCGCAAACCTCTATCTGCTCTGTCTTCCCGCCATCTTCGGTCTGCTGACCGCTTTGATCTGCTTGTGCCTCGCGCAAGGACTTCGATGGCTCAGCATCGTGCTTTTGCCATCCTTGGCCCTTCCCTTTGGAATGACCTGCCCCCGTCTCTCCGTAGCAAGATATTGCTTGGGATCTCGCCTTCTTCTCTCCGCTGCCTAAAGACCTTTCTTTTCCCTCGGGGCTGACACGCTGGGAGCGCCTCTGAATAGTCTATGCCGTGAGAGGCGCTTTATAAATAATTATATAAGATAAGATAAGATGTGGATGTCAGTCACGTGGAAATTGAAAGGTCGGTAAGCGTGCAGCGATTGAACGCGATTTGTGTATATGTAGCTGAGAATAACATGTCTTCCATTTCCTCATGTCCGTTACAGGTTGGTATCTCCAATAGTACAGTAGTATCCACCGGGTTCTGTTCGTTGTACAGGTTTTCGTAGTACTGCTTCCATCGCTTCTTGATTTCCTCTTTACTCTCTAGTGCATTTCCTTGGCAGTCTCTAACCATTGAGAGCCTTGTCCTGGTCGTGCCACATAGTTCTCCCACAGCTTGGAACAGCTTGCCCGAGCACTGTCTTTTTGCGTTAGCTTCTAATTCAGCACACTTCTCCTCCATCCATTTTTCCTTGCACTGCTTTGCCTTCCTTTTGATTTCTTTGGTAATCTTGTTGTATCTCTTCCTGTTTTCCTCGCTCTGTGTCTTTGTTGGTCTCATGTCTCTCCTCTTTTCACTCAGTTTCAGAACCTCCCTTGAGATCCACGGTTTCTTCCTCTGTTGTTTTTTTATATCCTATTGTCTGTTCCGCCGTTTCTGTATAGATCGCTCTGATCTCCTTCCATGTTCTGTCTGCCGTATCTAAGTTCTCTGTGTTCACCTGTTTCCATTTGTTGTCCAACATGTTACTGTACTTTTGTCTAACGTCATTTTCCTTCAGCCTTTCTATGTCAAATCTTCTGTTGGTCGTCTCTTTCCGCACCGTTTTAAGCCTAATCCTAAATCCATCCAAAACTAGTTTGTGGTCCGAGTTTACATCTGGTCTGGAGAAGCTTCTGCACATTGTCACTCCGTTTTTCCACCTGTTGCCTACCAGTATGAAGTCAATCATGTTTTTTGTACAACCATCTGGCGACTCCCATGTCCATTTCCTATTTGCCTTCTTTTGATGGAATACTGTGTTCATTACTCGAAGTCTGTTATTGAGGCAGAAGTTAAGTAGTCTTTCTCCTCTTTCATTTTCTTCCCCGTACCCGAACTTGCCTATTACTCCTTCCCATTCCTTCCATTCCCTCCCTACTTTTGCGTTAAAGTCGCCCATTACTATTGTCAGGTCTCGGTCTGGTATGTCCTGGACGACTCCTTGTAGCTCTGTATAGAAATTCTCGATCTCTTCCTCCGTCGAGTCCGCTGTCGGGGCGTATACCTGTATCACCGACATCTTCCCGTAAGCTGTAAGGTACAATGCAATACAACTAAACGTTTATAGAGCGCTTTAACAAAATAAGTCTTACACGAGAGCGCGTTACGCTACATTCCTAGTCATAGTATACTGTGAATAGATGAGTTTTTAATTTGGATTAAACTGGGTAACAGATGTGCATTGACGGACTGTAGTTGGAAGACTGTTCCATTGTATGGGTCCTGAGACCGAGAAGGCACGACTACCAAACTTCCGGTTGGTGCGAAGAATGGTGTAATCGCCTCGTGCAGCCGATCGGAGTCCTCTGGAATTTGCAGCAGAACATGGTGTGACCATGAATGTCATGTACGTGGGAGAGGTTCCAGAGTGGATATGGTACATGAGGAGGCAGATTTTGAAAGCGATACAGGCACGAATGGGAAGCCAGTGAAGTTGCTGCAGGGATGGTTTGATGTGATCTCTTGGACCAAGACCTTTTATAAGACAAGCGGCTGTGTGAGGAACAGATGATAGAGGTTGTAGTGTCGACGAGGGAAGACCAGACAGGACAGAGTTGCAGTAGTCGAGGCGAGAAATGACAAGGGCTTGAACAAGAATACGGAGGCATCTTTCAGTTAGGCAGCGTTTCACTTGTCGAATTCGGCGAAGGTGGAATATTACAGCGATTGAATGCGATTGATGAATATGTATCCGAATATCTCTGCTTTTAAAAGGTGTCTAACTAGTCGTTGATTTTATATAGTATTGATTAGTGTTTAGAGATATCTTGTAGATGTCAGTTCCGTTAACGTCGACAAACCATACATAACATATTTGCATTAATTAGTACCGTAATTAATCGATTGGTTGGTTAGTTGCTGTTTAACGACACTGTTTCATAACAAAGATGACTAGCGTCGCCCTCCTCCTTTCTTAGCGATTGAACGTCATTGCTGAATATGCAGTTGATAATGTCTCTGTTTTAAAAGGGGTGTCTAACTGAAGTTGTGGATTTTATGACGCACTGTTCAGTGTTTAACGACATCTTGTGGATGTCAGTAAAGTTGAAGTCGACTTCACGCTTCACTGAGCGCCAGACTAATCATGAATAAAATTATAGCGGTTGAACTAGATTGGTAAAATGTGTATCTGACAGTGGCTTCATTTTACAGGTGTCTAACTGGAGTCGTGGATCTTATGTAGAATTGTTTAGTGCTTAGCGACATCTTGTGGATGTCAGTCGTGTGGACGACGACCTCATCTTTCAGACAGGTAAACAAAAATCTCGAAGTTACAATTATGATTAGTGTATTCTTGATGAAACGCAGCGTTAAGTTTAACAAGTTTATTCCAGATTTTTGGTGGAGTGGCAAGCCTCAAACAAGACCAGCGCGTTTCAGGCAATTCTACCCGCCACTCCTAACTTCGAAATTAGGTGAAAAGTTGCCAAATTGCAGTCCATTTTGTTCCATGCAGAAGTGTTCTGATCCATCCGGTGGCATTGGATGGATGGATGGATGGATGGATGGATGGATGGATGGATGGATGGATGGATGAATGGATGGATGGATGGATGGATGGATGGATGGATGGATGGATGGATGGATGGATGGATGGATGGATGGATGGATGGATGGATGGATGGATGGATGGATGGATGGATGGATGGATGGATGGATGGATCTATGAAATAGACGCTTGGTTTCTTTCTTCATCTGAGCTGAGAGTAAGGATGCTGTCCACCGTAGAGCTAGCTCTCAGCTGCTGCAACCGGTAACCCTCGAGAACCTTCGAAGTGATCAGTCGGAAGATCTTCCTCCAGTTGCGCCTGCACTTCTGGTTTAACCTCCTCTGACCGAGAGCCATCCGACAGACGTCCATCATCGCCGCCTCGTGACCCCTTAATAAAACAGTGCTCGCCACTCCTGGATCCTCCCTTCCCATTCCCAACCCCACCCCATAGTTACAACAGCTCCGCGGTTCCTGTAACACGCCTGATGGATGGATGGATGGATGGATGGATGGATGGATGGATGGATGGATGGATGGATGGATGGATGGATGTTTATTGTTTATAATACTGTATAATGTATATGTATGTAAATAAGACATTATATAGAATTGCTTGTGTTTAAACTGTCTTACAGTATTACTGATATTGTGATCCTTTTGTATGTATTGTTGTAAAGTATGAGCGTTTGTCTTATACTAATAAAAGATTACTTACTTACTTACTTGATGGACTGGATTTGTTATAAGCGAAACTGCCGCCTTTATTATTGGAACGACGTGTATAGATCTCGTGTATAGAGACAGAGAGAGACATATACACGTACGCACACATACACGGAAGCTGCCTCGATTCTGGGAGGTCGATGACGCGCGAAATTGAAATTGTCGTCCGATTGGCGTTTGCGTCACGATGACGTCACAGTGAGTTTTGTATTCGTCGCTACCCACAAAATTTATATCGTCGCAATTTATTTCACACGGAATCGTTATTGTTTTTGTTGTTGTTGTTACTATTATTATTACTATTATTCTATACTTCACGCCCTGACACTTATTTAGTCTTCTTTCTTTAAAAGAGAATCAGAATAACTGCATTCTTGTAGCTTGTATTGTAGTATTTAATGTTTAGCGACATCTTGTGGATGTCGGTTGCGTTGAATTCAATCTTACACTTCTTTGAAATTGGTAGAAGAAAATCTGGTAATTGAACGCAACAGTTGAATACTGTTTCTAATGATTTATCGCTGCAGTTTAATCCTTCCTGGTCTTGTTGCATCGCTGTATATAGGTAAATTGGCTAAACTTGCAATTGCTCCCATGACTCTGGGGGACGCCTCAATTCCATGGGTGCATTCAATAAAATACCTGGGTGTGACGATTAACCAAGGTAAATTGCTTAGTTGTAACTCAGAACCTGTGAGACGGTCTTTCTTTTCCGCCTGTAATTGCATCTACGCACGTGCTAAAGTTCTTAACGCGCTGGTTCATCTATCCCTTCAAGAAAGCTATTGTTTACCAATATTAACTTACGCCTCAGCCGTAGTTAGATATACGATGAAACAGGAAGATGAACTAAATGCATGTTGGAACTCTGTACATAGAAAGTTATTTGGTTTCAATAAATGGGTATCTGTTAACCCTCGGGCTACCAAGGGGGGTGGTTACCACCCCCCCCTAAGTTTTTCTGTAAAAATTTTTTTTAGCACATGGAATATAATTTTGACATTTTAGGTAGCTGTAGGGGGTCCATTTGCGCAAATTTTGAGGTAAAAGTCATGATGATATCCCACGCCATAAAAAAGTTATACCCGATATAGCCTAGGTATACCACTTATGAAATCAGGAATTTCTCTCGTCAGCTGTTAGCTGTTGTCGACTATAAAGGTATTCATTATTCTTTCTGGAAGAGAAACAACTATGCCATTCTTTAGAGGGAATGTAGGGCTATATTTGCTTGCTTAGTTATTTGTCTTTTGAAAACCGGAAGTGATCATAATAAATAATAATACCCTTTTCAGTGTGAAAATCACTGATGCAACATCACAACATAAACCGTTATGGTTGGGTATGGGGAAGGGCTATAAACAGTCGAAGCAGAATGCTAACAAAGTAAAGCAGTGCTGTTAAGTGTTCAAGAAGCCGGTTTGCAGGAAGTATTCGCACAAAACAATGGAAGTAACTTGCAATAACTGCAAGGACCACTGACGTATTTGACTGCCGGGAACAATAGCATAATTTCTTGTTTCATGTTGATATAGCTGCATGCCTTTAGATTTTGCCTGTAACTAAAACAGACTTTGGAATAGTTTGTATTGTTGAAAATTTAGCCTCATTATATTTAGAATATTCTTGGGTACATAGTTCATTTTCAAAACCCATGTCATTTATATTTTATTATCGAAAAAGTACAAGTTGTGCGGGATAATATCAGATATCGTTAAATGGACCGGTGCCTTTGTTAAAAACTATATAATTTCGAGATGCATTCATATATTTTACAACTAAATATACCATTCTTGTCAGAAATGAATGCTGAATCAAATGCTATATTGCATGTTATGATATTTGAAACCAAACACGAAATTCCGGGGGGGGTAGGTGGTAACCACCCCCCTTTGGTAGCCGATGTCGCAAAAAAACCTTGGTAGCCTGAGGGTTAAAAGACGAGCAGCTAAGTAGTTTCAGTTTTAGGACGCTGACTAGCGTCGCCCTCCTATATCCAAGCTTTGGACTGGCGCTTAGCATTAGTGATATAAGGTGAGGTAAAATCAGGTTAGGTAAGGTATTGTGCATTCCGACATCTTGGATGTTACCCTACCTTCATAACCTTACCTTCATCACCTCACCTTACACTACTTAACATTAGCTCACCATTTTGGCAGAATTACATATGGAGAGGAGGGGTGAATGTGTTTTGCTGGTGTGTTGCACAACGCCGAAATTAAAGTAGCAGCATTTTATGATTGTCTCTATGATGACGTAACTGTGACGTAAATATTTCTATTTCTTAACGACATTCAGGACATTTGACGTCAACCGTCTTCTGGAACAATCATCGTCACTTACAGTGACAACGAAGTGAGAGTTATTATAGCATTAGTTATCACCAAATTAAAGGTGTCTACAAAACTGGTTTGTGTAGTATAATAATATTCTTTATTATTTCAAACCGACAGACGCAGTAAGATTACATTGAAACATGAAAGTACAATCAAGATCATAATTAACACACGGTTTGGCAGCCATGCAAGGCGTCGCCCTAGAGGGGGACTACGGGAGTCGATCCGCGTACCTTATGCTCTCCTGGCCGTGAGTGTTATCACTTCTCTATCCTCCCCCATGTATTCAATGTTTAAAGATTTGGTAGTTTCTGCCTAATGACGCTGTCTTGCCATAACAAAGACGATTAACGTCGCCCTCCTTAATCCAAGTTTTGGACTGGTGCGTAGCACTAGTGATATAGGGTGAGGTAAAATCACGTTAGGTAAGGTATTGTGCATTCCAACATCCTGTATGTTGCCTTACCTTCGTAACCTTACCTTCATCACCTCACCTTACACTACCTTACATTAGCTCATCATTTTGGCAGAATTACATATTGAGAAGAGGGGTAAATCTATTTTGGTGTGGTGGTTCACTACACCGTGGTTAAAGTTGCAGCATTAAGGTTGTCTGTATTATAACCTAATTGTGAGGTAAATTTTTCTATTTCTTTACGATATCTAGACCCATCTTCAGCATATACCATGATTTATTTATAGTGACAACGAATTGAGAATTATTATAGCATCAGTTATCGGCAAATTAAAGGTGTCCACAAAATTGATCTTTGTGTAGTATTCGATGTTTAACCATTATAGGTAGGCTAGTTTCTGCCTAATGACGATGTGCCGTGTAGTAACAGAGACGATTAAAGTCGCCCTCCTTTATCTGGGTTTTGGACTGGCACACTCTAATAATTGACTGTGGCATGTTCAGAGTTGATTAAGACGTTATCTAAGTACAGGTGAATAATCGTAATCTCTAGACTCAATAACGCCGTGACAATTTTCACTTTCCATCTTCACTCATCCGCGACCGTTTATGATATCTACCATCCATCTGACCGTATCCAATTCACTGAACGGTGACGTTTCTGCCCTCGATCGCCGGATCGCTGCTTCCAAACAGGAAGTCACGTGACAGCGGCGCGTGCAGTAGTACGTCAAGCGTGATGGCGATCGTCCCAACCGTAAAGACAAAGAGCAGAAGACGGTCGACTACTAGCGCCACCTGTTGCCATTCCATTTGATGCCCTTTACTTTGAAACAGAAAATGTTCTTGTATACCTTTACATAGCTTACGTTTTACCTTGTTAGCCTTTATCGTGTTAACCTTTACCTGGTTAACCTTTGTTTTATTTACTTCATTACATTACCTTGTTTAAATTAATATATGGATGACCCATTACTGGCCACCCGCCCTCATTTCCTTTTTGTAGCTGAGAATGGCAGCGTTTTGAAGGGGTGTATAACAATTGTGCAGACAACTCAGCTATAACGAGTACATTCACCGTACACTGTCGGTGGGAAGATGGGAAGATGAGACGGCGAGGGAGAGGACTCGCCTCCCGCCCTCATAAATTCAATGTACGGTTATTAAACTAATCGTCATCATCATCATCATCATCATCATCATCATCATCATCATCATCATCATCATCATCATCATCATCATCATCATCATCATCATCATCATCATCATCATCATCATCATCATCATCATCGCCATCATCATCATCATCATCATCATCATCATCATCATCATCATCATCATCATCATCATCATCATCATCATCATCGTCGTCGTCGTCATCATCATCATCATCATCATCATCACCATCATCATCATCATCATCATCATTGTTACATGATCATCATCATCATCATAATTATGATCATCATCATGATCATCATCATGATCATCATGATCATCATCATCATCATAATCATTGTTGCATAATCATCATCATATGGGGCGTGGTAGCTCAGTGGTAAGTTCGACGCCTTGTGACCGGAGGGTTGCAGGTTCGAATCCCACTCTAGCCGCTGCGTAAGGACCTTGGGCAAGTCCTTCACTCGCAATTGCTCGTGGCACTTCGGCGTGAAAATTCCGGCACAGTATCAAATGCTGTAGTCGGGAGCGCCTCTGAGTAGTAGTTGACTTCGAGAGGCGCTATAGAAATATCCGGAATAAAAAAGAATCATCATCATCATCATCATCATCATCATCATCGTCATCATCGTCGTCATCATCATCATCGTCAACCTAATCAGCGTACTGCGAAAGGCGCTTTATAAATCTGTAAATGCAAACATCATCTTCATCGCAAAGGCTTACTTTGCTTGATGTTGCAGTTTTATGTAGGCGATCTTGTAACGGCTGTGTTAAGGCGCCATAGAAATTGATGTTTTCGTTAATAGATCTATTACTATTAGTTCATTATTATTATTATTATTATTATTATTATTATTATTATTATTATTATTATTATTATTATTCTATTATTATTTTTTTTCGCCCGAGGTAGGTAAGATCCCTCAGGCTCTAAGATATTAACAGTGATTGAAAGGCTAGGCTTGGAGTACGTGGTCCTCATCCCCGGAGTGTAAAGTGAATTTGCCTCTAAAAGCTACTGCGTTGAAACGCTGGGTGCAAATTGAGATTATCATTATTATTATTATTATTATTATTATTATTATTATTATTATTATTATTATTATTATTATTATTATTATTATTATTATTATTATTATTATTATTATTAATCATCATTATTATTAATCATCATTATTATTATGCTACTTAAGAATTAATTAAGATTAAAAATAAGTCTTGTAATTAAAATCACTCAGCTCACCACCCAAATAATGCTATGATGAAAGGGTGACGCTACTAGTCAGGACTCGTTTCCCTTCAAAGTTTCTGCTTTACTCTGATTGTTTCGCAGTGATTAGTGAAATGTTTGTAATTATGAAGTTTTTTTGCTCTTCTTCTGTTGCTGTCGGAAACAATAAAAAAACTATGGTAGTGGTTATTATTATATTAGACTTCACGCTGTAGCACTTCTTTACAGTTCTTTCTCTAAAATAGATTCCGTAACAAATGTTTTGAAGAAACCCCAATAGTCCGTTCAGTTGACGACGAGCTTTCATTTTTGCCCGAGAGATGAAATGTGACGATTAAACGCCATTGACGAACATCTATAGCTACATAGGGAAACGTTTAAAAGGTGTCTAAGCGGAGCACTGCCTTTCATGTATTAATGTATGTTGCACTAACGACATCACGTGTTTGCCAGGGTCGTTGACAGGAACCCAAGCGATTACACGACTGGTAAATATGTACCTGAAATGGCCGTTTTTTAAAGGTGTGTATGACTGCAATCTATACATGTGTAAACGACAAGTACACCTGAAATGTTTGAACATAGTAAATATTTAACAGTGGCATTTAACACTTTAAAGGCAAGGGTGTACTAAAAGCAACTCAGAACCAGTGCAGCCCAGTGTTAAAGTGTTAATATACGTACAACTTTAAAGCAGACAATGATGCAGAAACCGTGTTTCTTGTGCAAATTACTCTGTGGACTTAGTTTCTGGGTTTCATAATAAATTACCACACACACTGACAAATCATATGCCAGTTTTTAAATCTGTACACAGAGAAGTCTTTAGAGCAGATGATAAAGCAGTGGACGAGTCTCGAGGATCAGAAAGCAGCTAAGGAGGAATCCATTCCAAATTGTGGGTCCAACGACAGAGAAAGCAATGCCTTCTTAGCAGCATTAGTGGCCCTGGGCAAACATTGCACTGCTCTGCGTGGGGGTCACGCACACGTTAATTTTTTTTGTATTTTTTATTTTGGGGCCTCTGGCGACTGCTCTCCATGCCCATGCCTTAAGACGGCACCGGGAAAAACCGTGCTGGTGCATAGTAGCGGTGCGTGCGAAACTAACAGAGAGGTTACTACGGGTGGCAGAGCGAAGAGAGCGTTAACCAGGAGTTGTAATTTAGTGTTTAGCGACATCTTGTGAGCTAACGTCGACCTTAATCTGCATATATTATGACAGCGCAGCGCTCGTGAATAAGCTGGTGCTTTGCGCTTGGCTTTACAGTGGCGCTTTAGAAAACTGGAGATTACGACAGACCTGTGTCTCGCGATTGAACGCTATTGGTAAATATGTAACTGAAAATGACTGCGTGTTAAAGGTGTCTAACTAGAGTCTAAGATTTATTGTAGCATCATTTAGTAATTTTAGTGTTTTGGGACATCTTGCGTGTTAACTTCGAACGAACGTAGGGTGGAAGATGTTTAGAGCAAGGATCGAACGATTTAACGCGATTGGTAGATATGTAAGAGATATAGTCAGCGTTTAAAAGGTATCTAACTGCATGACGTGAGCGGATCCATAGCACGTGCTAACATTTAAAAAATCACTGGTAAATTTATTAACAAATGTAAATTACTTATCTTCGCTGGGAATTAAATCGTTTAAAAGGTGTCTAAGTGGAGCACTGGATTTTGTGTAGTAATGTCAATTGTACTTACGACATCTTATGACTGCGAGAATCGTTGATGGAAACCGCACGGAAACTCGACGCAATTGCTATACAATTGTGGACTTTATGTAGAATTGTTTAGTGCATACTGACATCTTGTTGATGTCAGTTACGTCGACTTCGACCTTACGCTTCATGGAAATCCTTTGAACCGAAACCAGCGATTGGATGGATGGATCCAGGGTTTAACGACATCTTATGGCAACAAAGGCTGTTGACGTCGACAGAAATTATATTGGCATATTACAGCTCTTGCTGGATACGTAGTTGATAATGGTACGTTTTAAAGGTGTACAAATGGAACTGTAGGTTTTATGTAGCATTGTTTAGCGAATTAGTGTTTAATAGCATTTTGTGGACGTCAGTTCGATTCACGACAACTTATGGAAAAACTGTGTCGAAAATTTGGTGTTCGAATGCGATTAGAGAGCATCTATTAACGGGGAATGAATCGTCGTGATTGCAATAAATGACATTGAATAAGTCAAAGTGGTCATTATTTTTTAGCGACATCTGGTGTCTAGAGGAGGGCGACGTTGATCACGTTGGCTTTGACGCTGTGTCGTTTAACAGTAACTAACCGTCTGATGTTTTCCATCTTAAAAATATAAGTTTGAGGTCAACTGCCTGACACCCACCAGATGTCGCTGGATGATAGAAAACGTAAAACTTTGAAATTTTGAAATACATTACTCCATTTAGACACCCTTAAATTGATTCTGTGTTATGCTATAAATTCAACAATCGCATTGCTTAGATATATCGTTGAAATTCCTAGCAAAAATGGACTGACAGGAAATGAGACTGGCCATTCACCCTTCGTATGCCGAGGCTAAGAAAACGAAGTCACTAACACTTCATACCATGGCTCCTTCAGGGCTAGCTTAAGAGACTGCTATTCTTCTTCTTCTTCTATTTAACGTCAACGATAAATGTAGATTTGTAGACAGTGGTCCGCTAAAAACAACATTGTAGCCATTAATGAACGGGAGAAAGAAGAGAGCCTACACTTCACAGACGTCTTTTGGTATATGTAGGCCTATATGTGCATTGTGCATCCATATATGTATACAATTATGATTCCGATTCTTACAATTACTATCCTCCTCCTCCTGCTCCTGCTCCTCCTCCTCCTCCTGCTCCTCCTCCTCCTCCTCCTCCTCCTCCTCCTCCTTTTAGATATATAAGCATTATTTTCGTTTAACCACTAGATCACAGACTTGTGTGACAAAAGACAGTGAGAAACTTGAAGGAATTTAATTTTATACTTTTGATACTTAAAACAATATTCTTGGTTTGTTTCTTCTTTATCATCGTCATCAGCATCATGATCGTCATCAGCATCAGTTCCTGGTCCAAGCCATCTGGCGGCGATGGATGCGAATAAATAATCTCTATTCATTTCGATTAGACATAAAGCTTGTCCTAAGTTTAGACCAAGGTTTGACCAAACAGTTGGAGTCGTTTTCTGAACGATTTTGTCTGACAGAGTTGTTATGCTATTTCATAACTATTGTTTTTCTTTATTTCTAATGCTTCATAGCCTTGATATTCCTGCCACTTCCGTGATTTTCACAAACACTGCCAGACAATGTTTAATCAATTGCTTTTATTCACATGATACAAAAACACCGCTACAATTATACAACACTCTGATGGTGCTACTTTGTATCTGGATGCGTAAGGCGCATTTTTGGAACCCCTCAAAAGCGAAACCCTTCTTCTTTTTCTTTCCTCGCCTTCATTATCTCTCGGATTCTGGTTATAAGATTTTCTTCACACTTGGTATCTTTCGACAAACCTCTGACTTGACGCAGCGGTTGTGCCTTGCTTCTAAGTAGCGCTTTAGAGATTCCAACATTACAATTACGGTTGCGATTCTTACGATTACGCTTCGTCTTCTTCTTCCTCCTCCTCCTCCTCCTCCTCCTCCTCCTTCTCCTCCTCCTCCTCCTCCCCCTCGTCCTCCTCTTCCTCCCACTCTATAAAAGGAGCTATACAATTTATGTATTTACAAGCTAATTTATTATATCACATTTATTCAGTATTAAAATTTTGATGCCTATATGTTGTTGGGGAGAAACTATAAATCAATAATGCGCAATATATTAGACCACACGGAGACACCTTCATATTGCTCTTCGAACACAATAAATAAACTTTATTTCTTTCAACAGCTTGTTTCGATGTAAACCGCAAAAATTCGTTGAGAAAGTGTAAGGAATGTTTTCCTCTAAATATCCAACGCCAAAATCCTTTGATGCCATAAGAAATCATTAAATTGTTTTCGATTCAATCGCCAATAATAATTGTCTGAATATGCCACGGTGAGAATTAATGGATAGATAAAAATTGATTAAGAGAGAACCACATAATATATAAACCCCTGCGTGATAATACGTCAATTATATACGCTCTAACTAATTGTATATATAATATATATTATATATTTTATATGTTATACAATATATCCATTATATAGGTGACATATATTATTAGTTAGAATGCTCTTTTAGACACCTTTAAAACCGTGTCAAACAATCCTATATAAGCCTATCATATACAACTGCCTTCATATTATACGATGTGTTCCTTCCAGATCGTTGATTATTATTGTCGAGGTGTCTGGTCCATAAAGAAGGACGGGAAGTATGTAAAACGTGTGCCTTGAACAGGCGGAGCTCTGTGTCTAGCCGGATGCCGGTGTTCCACGTGCCTTGTATGCATTCCCAGGCAGTGGCTAAGCGCCGTCTGGTCTCTGGTCCGCTGCTTCCATCAGCTTCGATGCTGGAGCCAATGTAGGAAAATCTATGAACCACTTCTACCTGGTTTCCCGCCTCCTGTACATGGTCTGGTGTTGGGCCTTGGCCTACTGTAGTCTGGATTTTTGTTTTGGACCAGTTGATCTCAAGTACGAATATGTGCGCTTCCTGGTCCGTTATCTCCAAGGCCAAAACTAGGATTTCGAGCGTCTCCGAAAGGAAAGCCACGTCGTCGGCATAATTAAGATCTGTTAACCACTCCGACTCAATGTGTGCGCCTGGCTGACCTTCATCCATGGATTCCTCCGTGATCCCATCCACCGGACGCAGGAATAGATTTTATGTCATCCTACATCCCGGTCGCTCTGCGCTGTCTACCCTGAACCATTTTGAAATTATACCATCAATGTTGATTGCGCTCAGTGTGTCCGTGTACAAGCTTCTTATCAAGCCAACGAGCTTTTTAGGCACCCACTAAGACAGGAGCAGTCCACAGATGCAGCCACGATCGACAGAATCAAAGGTGCCTTCATTTTATGCAAGAGGTAAGTTTATCGATGTATCGATACTGTTGCTAAAGCTACATGTACTTCTGCGCCAACCTAAATGACATTAAAATCATTTACAAGAAAAAGCTGTAGTCTCCTATAAGTTGACGACGTCAGTAGCCATAAAATATCGCTAAGCAATGGCTACCATCAAATACACGAATTTCAATTTAGACACCTCTTTAACATTTCTTACCATTGGTATAAATTGATCAACTACAACAGTATATCGGATCAACCAACTGCTTAGGATATGGCGCTGAAAGCTAATGTCGACGTCAACTGATCGGACATCGAGAAGAAGTGTTTAAAAACACATTAAGGCTTCATTTGAATCGTGGTTTCTTCAAATGATTTCTTTCGGATTCTGTTTTAAAGAATGAACTGTACAGAAATGTCAGGGCGATTCTAGTGGAAGTTTAGAATAGTGATGATGATGATGATGATGATGATGATGATGACGACGACGACGACGACGACGACGACGATGACGATGATGATGATGATGATGTAGAGCGGTGGCCGAGGCGCATGCCGGGGACTGGCTCCACACGCTGGCCATAACCGCGGTAAGGTTCGCAGTCGGAGATTGAGGCTCGGAGAAGTAATCTGTGAGCCGTACACATGCCAGTGGGATTCGGACGGATGGCACGACAGGCTTCCAGCAACGATCTGTTCTGCCGGGTGTTGCGCAGAGCTGAGTTTCCGGCGGTCCAGGAGCCCGCGGGCCTTACACGAATGGATGGCAAAAGACCTGACGGCCTCACTCTCATCCGTGGAGGTCGGGTAGTGCTATGCGACATCTTGTGGATGTCAGTTACGTTGAAGTCTATCTTACTTTACATAGCCCATTTGAAAACGCAGCTAGCGACTATTATTCCAAAGTTTAACGACATCTTATGACTACAAAGGCCTTTGACGTCTTTAAAGTTTTTTTTATATATTTCAGTTCATGTTCGCATAACTTTCTGTCATCAGTTTCTTCCTTTCTTTCCTTTTTTTTCTTTTGATTGTCTCGTCGCTTTTTCCGTGTTTGGCAGGTTGTTGAGAGGCCGATGATTGACAGGTGGTAGTAGTCCATCTTTTGTAATATATAGATTAATATTTTAATTTATATGTTTATATATACACACGTATGTACATATGCATCATCATTCATTTAGCCATTTGGCTTCTATTCATTTTCTATTTTTGGCTCAAAGGCTCTTTTTTGACCATATCGGTTCTTTTCTTTTTTCATTTTCTTTTATATATTTTTTTCCTCATTTTTTAACCATAAAGGTTGGTTTGATGGCCATATAAGGCTCTTTTTTGAAGAATTTTACATTTATGTACATTATCATAAAACCATTCATAACATATTTACAAACAATGTTCAATATAAACATTAATAGTGTATAATTATACAGATTGCTTCAATATTCAATATTAACATGACAAGGAAAGTACTTAGTTCTTATTTAGAGGCTTCAATAATAATATCAATATTATTCAATGTCAGTTCTATTTCAAAATCAGTTGAAATGTTTGATGTCATACCTTGATTTACACACACACGCACGCACGCACGCACACCATTATTTAGCAGTATTGTCTAAGGACCAATAATATTATAAATATTATTAGTAATCGATTATATCCAATAAAGAAACACATTAGGTTATGAATTCCATACATTTTAAAACATTACAAATCACCAATTTATATGTAGCAAGCAATTATCAGTGTCCAGAAAATTTTTTTATATGGTTAGATAACACCATAATTATTATATAATGGAATAACGAAGAAAATTGCCTGGAAATTAACAGATGATTAGCGATAAGCACATAAGAATCTGTTAATTAATTTCTTTTATATAAACATTATGAAAACAAAAATTATAACTATTTACATTATTTTGTCGGAGAACATCCACCTCAAATGGTAGAACTCCATTGTACATGTTGACTGTATTTTCAGATATAATTTACACTATTTACTTCTGATATTTACATAATCTTTCCACTAGTTATAGTCATGAGTAATCTACATACTTCAAGATAAATATCTCGAACTGTCAAGATATTTTTAACAGTGTATTCCTCTTTTTTCTTTGCACATTTTTTAAGTAGCAGTTGTGATATTTCATGTTTTTTACAAGCAGTTAGTATATGATGAATTGTTTCAGGTACCTGGCATTCAAAACATAAGTCCGTTGGGCTTTTACCTATAGATTTCAGCCAGGTATTAGTTAGAATATGTCCCATTCTAAGTCTGGTAATTTGAACTTCTCGTTTTCTAAGATAGTCTGTAAATTTTATATATGTAGATACCAGGGGTTGAATAGTTTTATAGAATCTTCCTTTTGTTTCAAGGTTGTACTCATTTTGCCATTTATTAATTACATAATTCCTTATTAAAGAATAGATTTCTTTAAACTCTAAATAATTTGCTGAATTAATCTCAGATATTTCCAGTCCCTTCTTTGCCAGTGTATCTGCCATTTCATTTAGAGATAAACCAATATGGCTTGGTATCCATGCTACGATGATATTACTATGTTTTATCTTATTAAAATTATCTGAAAATTCAAGAAAATTCAGCTAGCGACTGAACGCGATTGGCTTTTATGTAGCAAAGTGTAACAGCGTCTTAAAGGTGTCTAACTGGAATCGTTAATTTTTAAGACAAGACAAGACAAAACATTTATTGTTCCCAGTCAATTGTGTACATCAACAGTTATGCGTATAATACAAATTACCATAGAGTATTAATCATCAATGTTAGGAGCAGAGCAAATAATGGGAGCAATAGGCACACCTAAAGGGAGTGATCCCGCTAAGCAGGAGCCTAATTGCTTCATACAGGGTGAGTCAGGATGAAGGCCAATTCGCTATCAAAGAAGAGGAGGGAATTAGATAAGCTTAACTACCAAAAGAAAGAAAACATCAAACTTAAGTAACATGTTTCAGTGCGTGCGCGCGCACCAGTTGTCTAAAGAGAGCGGGGTCGTGACAGTACGTATGTTCAAAGGAAGGTTATTCCACGTGAATGGGCCCTGAAATTTGAGTGAAAATTTACGAGTGTTAGTTCTTGCATAGATAGATCTATAGTCACTGTTACTTCTTGTGAGGCCAGGATGCAAAGTGCGAATAAAGTAGGAAGAGAAGGAGGGAGGGAGAAGGTTATTAGTATACTGATACATAAGTACCCCAGTCTGTACAAATCTGATTTGCTTAATGCTTAGGAGTTTATGTTCAGCGAATAAAGGACCTGTGTGACAGAGACCATAAGATTTAGTGATGGTTCTAATAGCATTTTTTTGTAGTATCTTTAGTGCGTTGAGATGAGTGTCGTAAGTAGAGGTCCAGATCAGGTTACAATATGTAAGATAAGGATATATTAATGTGTAGTAAAGGTCCTTTAGGACATGAGGAGGGATCAGATAAGAGACTCTCTTAATTATTCCTATACTTTTTGATACTTTTTTGCTTATTTCATCAATATGTGTTTGCCATTTAAGATGCTGATCAATGTGAACTCCAAGAAATTTTGTTGAAGAAACTTGTGGAATAGTTGTGTTGTCTATAAGTATCGTCTTGTCCGTGAGGGGTATCGGCTTTTTATTGGAGCGAAATATAATGTAATTGGTTTTATTGAGGTTCAAAGATAGTTTATTGGCTTTAAACCAGTCACTAGCTGACATTAATTCACTGTTTACTGTTTGAAAGAGGTGGTCATATGAGGCATGAGACAGAAAGACATTGGAGTCGTCTGCAAATAATATGTAATGTAAGATAGTTGACGAGTTCGGTAGGTCATTTATGTATATAATAAACAAAATAGGTCCAAGAATTGAGCCCTGAGGGAATCCGAATTCTATGTGCTGAAACTTGGAGGATTTACCATTGCAGAGGACCTGCTGTGATCGATTACTAAGATAACTTTTAAGCCAAAGCAGGGCATTACCTCTAATGCCATAGTGTTCGAGTTTGGCAAGGAGAATTTTGTGGTCCACGGTATCGAATCCTTTTGCCAGGTCTAGAAAGATACCAATTGAATATTCGTTTCTATCCATGGCCTTAGCTATTTTATCATGAATGTCAATCAGAGACATGGAGGTAGAGTGGCCAGGTTGGAAGCCATGCTGGAACGGGTAGAAGATATTTTTTTGTTTCATAAACGAGAATACTCTATCATACATTACTCTCTCAAACAGTTTGGAAAAGAAAGTCAATATAGAGATAGGTCTGTAGTTAGTAATATCATTTTTAGAGCCTTGTTTGTGTATAGGTATGACCTTGGCAAGTTTGATTTCCAGTGGAACTTCACCATTTTTAAGCGAGCAATTGATAAGTTCGGCTAGTGGATCTGCCAGGAGTTCAATGACGGAAGATAATATGTAAGGGTTTAGATCATCGGTACCAGAGGTGTGAGTTGGCTTTAAAGTTCTATTGATGGCCACAATCTCCTGGGGGCAAGTTGGTAGTAGAGCAAATGAGTTTGGAGAGGACGGCGAGAGGTAATCATGGAAGCTCTTCTTAGATGGTTGTATTTTACTTGACAGTGATTTTGCTAAGCCTGTAAAGTAAGAGTTGAAGTGCTCAGCCATTGTTACAGGATCCTGTATTACATTCCCTTCAAGTTTAATTTCGGTTATAAATGTATCGCTGTTATGTGATTTTATTATAGTTCTAATTACCTGCCAGGTTTTTTTTATATCATTGGCATGTTTAATGAATTCATTAGTATAATAAGATTGTTCAGCGGTAGTACGAATAGTTTTGCACTTATTTCGATATTTGATAAAAGCATTTTTGTTGCCAGGCGTAGGGTTTTTAATTACCTTTGTTTAGCGCTTAGCGACATCTTCTGGATGTCAGTTACGTCGAAGTCGACATTAACCTTCGTGGCCTAATATAGTACGCCACCGTGGTGGACCCACTGGCCCCATCCTTCCTCCGTTCAACGGCGACACTCGCGGGGCGCAGCGGCTGAAATAGCAGACTGCATGAGGGAAATCGCAGAAATACCTGGAGCTCCAAGGCACTCACAATTTCGTATCGCTGGCGCTTGAAACGTTAGACCCATTAACACCAAGGGCCTAGATTTTATCGCAGATTTGGGGTGACATCGGGGGAACCGCACGAGGCCGGTTTCTTACATCAGAGAATCTCCATAATAGTCCAACGGTTCAACGCGTTAGCCTTCAGCGGTTTTTTGGACGAGGACAGATAAGACACTAAAAAATAATAATAACCATAATGATTTAAATTGCGACGATATTTGTACGTAACGGTGGATGAAAAGCACATTTTGATGTCATCGTGACGCAAACACGCACACGCCAATCAGACGACAATTTCAATTTCACGCGTCATCAACCCCAGAATCGAGGCATCTTCAGGTCAACTTTGTGGTAATAAGGCCATCGTCGGTAATTAGGCAACATAAGCAATAAAGCCAGCGTCGACAATTTGGACAAAACAAGGAAGTAGGCCAACTTCTTCAAGGTAATTACGCCAAGGTAGGTAATAAGGTAAACGTAGATGATTAGGCCAATAACGGTAATTAGACCAACGTTTCCAATAAGGCCAGCGTCGGTAACTTGGCCAAGGGCGGTAATTAGGCGAAAGTAGGTAATTGCATAATTATCTTCATCCAAAAGATATAGCGCAGGCTCCTGAGTTAACCATTGCATCGAGGCAATGGTAAAGGCGACTTCAACGTAACTGACATCCACAAGATGTCGCTAAGCACTGCTACATAAAATCCACGACTTCAGTTAGACACCCCTTTTAAAAGAGATACATTCTCAACTACATATTCACCAATGACGTTCAATCGCTGAGAAATGAATATGGCGACGCTAGTCATCTCTGTTATGAAACATTATCTTTAAACAGCAACTAACCAATCAATCGATGATTAATTAATTAATCCAAGTATCCTATGTATGGTTAGATCGACGCTAACGGAACTGACATCTACATGATGTCGCAAAACACTAAACACTGCTACATAAAATCAACGACTCCAGTTGAACACCTTTTAAAGGTATCCATTCTCAGATACATATACACCAATCGCGTTCAATCGCTAGGTTTTAAACAACCAATAGTATCAAAAGGTGTTATATGAAGCGTAAGATCGACTCCAACGTATCTAGTATCCATGAGGTGTCGCGAAACAGTAAAAAAATGCAACATAAAATTTACAACTGCAGCCATACACCCCCTTTTAAACGAGACCACTTTCAGCTACACATTTACCAATCGCGTTCAATCGCTAGGTAACAGAATATGAAGCGTAAGGTCGATTTCAACGTAACTGACATCTGCAAAATGTCGCTAAGCACTAAACAATGCAATATGAAACCCACGTGTGCAGATATACACGCCCTTTAAAACGCAGAACCGTTCAAAAATAATTTCTGTCAACGTCAACGGCATATGTTGCCATAAGATGTCATTAAACTCTGTATCCATCCAAACGCCAGATAACTTTTATAGCATTTTACAAAGCGTAAGGTTGACATTCAATGTCACTGACATCCACAAGATGTCGCTGAACATTAAAAGAGAGCTGTAATACGCCAAAAATAATTTCTGTCGACGTAAGGTCGACATTTACGGGACTGACATCTACAAGATGTTGATAAACACTAAAAAAAATCCACATAAACTCAACGACTACAGTTACACACCTTTTAAAGGCAGTCACCCTCAGCTACATATAAACCAACTGCGTTGAATTGCTAGGTTTTTTACGTGGAGGCATGCCAGTGCGTGTTCAGTCGTGGCTGAATAAGGCAATAATTGCTAATGTTTGATTCCAGTTTGAAATCGCAAGGTGGCGCCAATCATACGTCAAGCCACTTAGATTTCAAGAAAATTGAAAATATCTGACTAAACAATAAAATAATGTCTCGATGCGATCGCTAGACTGAATCAGCAAGTAAAAAGAACTGAACGTAGTCTTGCAAGACTCGGTCGCCTTCTGCAATTGGGAGGATAACGGCATCTGAGCGAACGCAGAAATTCGTTCGTTACTGTTTTGAACGGACGGGTGTTCCTGTGCGATTTGATGTTCGAACAAAATGCTTCGTCACAAAGAAAGAAGCAGGAAATTAAATCTCTTCTACAACCACAGTAGTAGTGACGACAGCGAAAACTAAAAGATGGTCGAAGAAGAAACGTCGATCGTCGTCTGATGCACAAGCTTCGTCTGGCACTACATCAGAGGAAGAAAGAGAAAGCAATCAAACCAGCAACAACCTCTATGACGAAATGGAAGCTCAAGTCTCCACGAAGGCGAAAAAAAGACTGGTAAGGGACGACTTAACGAAACAACCAACAACAACAACGGGAGCGACAATGCAGCGTTGGTAAGCGTCAAATACGCTAAAAAAAACTAAGAAAAAACGTTACGTTAATGTTACTCCAAATCAAGCTGTTACTAACGATAAGCCACAGAATGATGGTGAAATTCACTGCATTGATATATTATGATTGAAAACATACACACTCATACACAGGAAAACATACACACTCATACACAGGAAAACATACACACTCATATACAGGAAAACATACACACTCATATACAGGAACATAAAACACAAACTACAGAAACTACACACGAAACACCAACACACACAAACACTGAGCCTGCCAACATTTCCAAGAACCCTGCACGTGCACATGTCAAAACACGCCCGGTTCTAACTGATGAGCAACGGAAAAGCCTCATGGAAACCCTCTCCGGCACAGTTTACATAGCTGAAGAGGAAGGTGAATTAGTAAACTTGTTTAAATCTAAACCCAGACAGTTGCAAAAGGAATTGGTTGAGAAAGCGGGAGGCAAAGTCTACCGAACTGACCGCGGCGGGTTAAAGGTCATTGCTTCAAATGAAAAGCAAAAGAAAAAACTAATGGAAATAAAAAAACAAGTCGAGGTAAGCTTACCATTCGCCCTGACCAGGCCACGCCATACACAGTTGGATAAAATATATTCCAACCTCCCAGCCAAGAAGCCAACTACTTTCTTAAAGGCATAATCTATGGATTGCTATAGAGCCAGGAAAACGTAGCGATTGAACGCAGCTTTTGGGTATGTACCTGTGAAATGCAACGGTTAAAAGGTGTCCAATTACTGTGGTGGATTTTACACGGCAGTAGTTAGTTGTTAGCGACATCTTGTGGATGTCAGTTACGTTGACTTCACCGTTACGGTACTCGTCATAACTTTCCACCCTTTGGGACACAGGATTGACCGCGATTGGAAAATATGTAGGTGAGGAAGCCAGCGTTTTAAAGGTGTCTAACTGCATTCGTGGATTTATGCAGCAGTAGTTAGTGCTTACTGACATCTGGTGGATATCAATTGCGCGGACGGCGACCTTCTAATGCTCTCCTGGCCCTGAGTGTAACCGTTACTCTATTATCCCTCCCCGTTCAAGGTCAAGTTGTGCCGACGTTAGCGACCCTGATAGGCGCAAGATGTTGTTAAAAACTGAATACTGCAACGCTGACTTCAGACACCTTTAAAATGACTTCGATTGACACTATATATTGAGAAAGAGCGTTCAGTTGGTAATTCACTTGAATTTAATTAGAAATCCATTAGTAATTCCGCCACTGTCTGTTCTCTGGAAGTACCAGACCGAAGCATGAAGAAAGGAGGAGAGCGACGCTAAGAATCTTTGTTATGACACTTTGTCACTAAACAATTACTAGCCACCAGTAAGCCATTTGTTTGTTTTTCTTTGTTACGAAAGTCGGGACTCAATTGTGGAACCTCGAAATCGTTTATCACCTCACGATGTAGGTAGGACCAGAGGCGCAAGTCGTGCAACCGAGTAATTTTTGGGGAAGTAACATTCTATTTAAAAATACGATTAATATTTATGATTTTGAACACTGCAATGATGTCAGGATGTGTTTAAAGGTCGTTAATTCTGATATTTCACCTCGACTACATTATAAATTTATAGTGGTGTTGAACAAATATAGTATAAGTAATGTATGTTAGGCCACTTAAATGGGATGTTAACTGCATTCTTGAAACTGCTTGCCTGTCTGGTGGGGTTTTGCGAGTGGGCAGGAGCGGGAGGCCACTGAGGGAATAATCCGGAGGCTGGTGCGTCAGGGATAATTACCTTCATCATCCCCCTCATTTGAGGCCTTTGATAGACACGCTCACGCTAGTCACTTGGTTAGTATTTTGCTCAATCCTTACCATGTATTACATACAATGCCACCACCGGTTAAGCACATTCGCTACTCTCTGCACCCACGGTCTCACAACCGTGAACTTCCAAGGTATGATAACTTGTCTCAGAAATGCTTCCTAGCTAGGATGCAATACAAATAACTGTGCTCTCCAAAGATCGAGCTACCTTACTCCTCTCCACTCCTATTCTCATTAAGTCGCACTTAATTCGCATTACCTTCTTTCTTATATAATTGTTTTATATTGTTTTATTATTTGACTCTAATATGCTTTCCATGTACAGCGCTGCGCTACTAAATAAATAAAATACTTACTTATGTAGTAGTAGTTTTAGTTTTTGGCGCCATCTTGTGGATGTAATTTACGTTGAAGTCGATCTTACACTTCTTACAACAATCGAAGACCGCAAGTAGCGAATGAACGACATTGGTAGATGTGTAGCTAAGACTAACATCGTTTTAAAGGTGTCTAACTGGAATCGTTGTTTCTTATTTAGCATTGTTAATCGCTTAGCAACATCTGCTGGATGTCAGCTTCGTTGAAGTCGACCCGGTATAATACTTCATCGAAACGTGTGAAGTTTAACCTAGTGATTGAACGTGACTAGTAAATATGTAGCTGGGAATGACAACGTTTTAAAGGTGTCTAACTGCAGTCGTGGATTTGAAATCAATTGTACTAACGACATCTTGTGACCGACAGTGTCGTTGACGATAACCTTACGGCGACTCAACGCGATTGTTATCAGCGCGATTAAACGCCATTACAGCTGAGTTGGCTATAGGTTCAGACGGAGCAGAAGTCTAGAACCAAATCTCTGCCATGGCAGGGATATGAACCCCGACCTCTCGATAGACAGTCCAGCACCTTAACCACTACAATATCGAACACCCCCGCAACACCTTCTAGAGGACTGTCCAAAGCGCTGCTTTCGCTAACCTATGAGTCGCAATCGCTCACGAAGAACAAGAACTTCACCTGTAAGCAAATGATGAAAACTGGAAGAGTCACCGATGGGAGCCCTCGCATAGACGTAGAACCGAACCAACGGAGTTCTTCTGCGCACAGTTCGAACTGTGGACGCTGAGCTGAAATTCAGTGAAGATGGGACACGGTTGCCGATTGGTTAAAGCGCCGACCTTGTAACGAGGAGATTACGGGATTGAGCGTCCTTCTTGGAGACGATTACTCATATGCCGAGGCCGAGAAAATGAAGTCGCTGGCTGGCACTACCTACCCGCGTATGCCTCGACGCAATGGTCAATTCAATGGCCTGACCTACCTCTTGGATAAAAACTGTAACTGGCTCACGGATACCCAAGGTTGACCTAATAACCGACGTTGAATTAATTACCTACGGTGGCCTACTTATCGATGTTGGCCTAATTATCGACGCTGGTCTAATTAATTACGTTGATCTACTTCCATATGTTTGCTTAAATACCGACCATGGCCTTTTACCTATTTTTATCTTATTACTGACGCTGGCCTAACCCGACGTTGGCCTTATTACCTTAGTTGGCCTTTTACCTACGATGACCTAACTACCTATATGCTGGCCTAATTGCCGACGTTGATCTTATTACCTGCATTGGCCTTATTACCGACATTGGCTTTATTGCATACGTTGCATAGGGGGTGGAAATGGGGTGGTATGCGTCTCCAAAAGCCTCTACCACCCAAATGCCCACCAGGCCACCTTCACGTGGTAACCCTGTTGATAACAGAGTGCGTGGTGGACGACCGAGCCCTCGCCGGGATATGCGAGCCCAGAGACAAAGAGTCGGAAGGACGGACGATAAAGACATCGACGCTCGGAGATGGTGTCTCCGTAAAAACACCGAGAGGAAGGCAACGGGAAATCACCTCTCTAAACTTCCCAAGACATACATGGAAAATGACGAATAAAGTACACGAAAACAACGTGAACGATTCCCCTCGACCGCTGTCGAGAGGAGTCGCGTTCGGCAGGGGAGGGAAAAGGGCCGCTTCAACCTTCAAGGCCTCCCAGGTCGTCACCCAGAGAAAACCTTGTAAAGAGAAGATAAGGGGGGACATGGAATGTACACTGCAAAGAGAGGAATGGCGTCATTGGAAGTGGAAACCTGCCGAAGGGCAGATAACTTAAAGAAGAAGAAGCATACGTTGGCTTAATTACCTACGTTGACCCTATTAGTATTATTGACTTCATGCCCTGAACTTCTTTAGAGTTCTTTCTTTAAAATAGAATCAGACCAAATTATTCGAAGATAAGCAGTTCAAACGAAACCTTATTTTGGTTTTCGTTCAGTTGACGGCGACCTTAAACCAATAAGCTGGAGAACTTATGTAAGGATTAAACGCGATTGAGGAACATCTATAGCTACGAAGTTTAGCGTTTAAAAGGTGTCTACGTGGAGCATTGGATTTCGTGTGTTAATGTCCATTGTACTAACGATATCTTCTGACTGCAAGGGTCGCTGACAGAAACCCTAATGTGACTTGACGGAATTGTTTTCGGAGCCAGTAAACGACTGGTAAATATGTAGCTGAGAATGACGGCGTTTAAAAGGGGCAAAGGAGTAATTTGTAGGGGAGGGGTACGAGGGGTACCGGTACCCGCACTTTTTGGACTGGGTGTACCGCCCCCCCCCCACTTTTTAAAAATGCCTTCCCAGCAGTGTTGTGCACAAGACCAAAAACCTAAGACCAAGACCGAGACCAAGACCGGACGGTCCAAGACCGAGACCGAGACTAAGACCGCATGGTCCAAGACCGAGACCGAGACTGCAAGTTCCCAGAGATCAACCATGCTACGTGTATGTTGACAAAGTGAGGAGTAGGTGCCACAAAAGCCCGAAAGTACTTAGATACACAGATAAACCAAGAGTCAGACGAATTGAGTAACAGGCAGTCAGACAGGCATACTTTCAGCCACACAGGTCACGGCTACACTCTTCTCCTTATATTATAGTTGTCAGCTGAGTCATATTGGGATGTGGAGACGTCGGTCAAAACGTAAGCTTCTATATCGTTCATCAGTTAATATTCCGTATATGGACCCACACTCATATTGTCGACCTTGATATGACTCCTCACCCCTCAGTCTCCTTACAATCTCAGAATCAGTTAATGTCCTTGGTTAAACATATCCGAGCCAGCTTGCGTAAGAAAGCTCCCTGCGTACGTAATAAAAGCAATTACGACGTTATTGACATTGACTTGGACACGTCGTGTTTGGATTTTGCTGATAGGGAAACGGAAAAATTTGTTCTAAAACGAAAACGATCCACCACTTTATAGACGATAAAATTGCCGTTATGGAGGTAAGTTCATCAGCGTTTCATAATCAGTTACTGGCAGGGTATTGTGTCCAAAATGGTCTGCATGCGAAAAGCGAAAATGGAGAAGAAATTGGTACCTATCCCCCCACACACTCTGTTTTGTCATACGCCTCTGGGTAAACACGTATCTGAGACTGACCGCATTTTCAAGAGGATGCATAAATGGATTCGTTATTCTTATGTAGTAGCAATTTTAGTGTTTAGCGACATCTTGTGGATGTCAGTTACGTTGAAATTGACCTTACTCTTAATGAAACTTACTCTTAACCTTACTATGAAACTAGCGATTAAACGCGACTGGTGAATATGTAGCTGAGAATGGTGACGTTTTAAAGGTGTTTAGGTATATTTACTATTGAATAAGTAAACTTTTAAAATTTCAGTCGTTATAAGTTAAAAGTTTAAAATTAGTTATCCTTCCGAATATTTTTGGCGTTTATTGTGACCCAATTAACGAACAGTTTGCTCACCTCTGATGTAAAGTCTCAGAACATTCTCCTATAGTATTGTTGATCTCATATGATCTAATATAGTCTAATTTAATCCAATCTAATCTTATCTAATGACTTCTATATCGTAGCTGTCTTAATCGATTGTCGCTTATAGGCAATGAAGCTGCTTTCTGAAATCACAATGGTTAGGTTAAGAGTCAGTCCCTATGTATA
>OY744614.1:6018510-6106010 GCA_963556255.1 Allolobophora icterica
AGACAGAGGAAGCCAGTGCAGTTGCTCTAACATGAAAGACGAAATACGTGAGTAGCGTGGCAAACGTGCTATTAAAGTACTTCAGAGTATTGTGTGTTTTATAGTCGGACCATGTGCAGGTCTGCAATTTAAATCACGTGGACGCTCAATGAACGTTTCACTGCAGTCTACATGTATGGTACAGCGCAATGACGGATATTTTTGGCGCAAAGATTTTGGCATAAAACTACAAAATGTTACTTTTATCTGGCCAATTCACGTGCCAAGAACGTTATCCACGTATTCACAATAGATGAACACGTACCTGCGCTAATGATAAATAAGTTAATAAAAACTCCATCTCTGTTTTCCAGAGGAAAAGTAAACAGTCTCGCCACAGTTTTATTCACGTGTTGGGTACCATCGACCTTTAGCACTGTGACCCGACCCACTGCGCATGCGCACACAACATATCGAGGCTGGAACGTTCAATAAGCGACCTCGAAATTTTGTCAAAATGTATTAGGTTACTAGAACGCCAAACATATAGTGCTACTAACTTAATTTTATTATAATTCGTAAAAAGATCGTACACGATGTGACTGTAGCTGGTTGTTGTTGTCAATACTTATATACGCTCCAAAATAAATATTTTGTTTGTTCGTGCATGTTGCACAATGTTTAAAGTTTCAGTTCTCTAGCACGGAAACTATCAGAACCCAAGATCATTTCGCCACACATCGATCTAGCGATTAAATGCTATTGAGGTACATCTATAGCTCGATATGAAACCGTTTAAAAGGTGTCTAAACTAGAGCAGTGGATTTCATGTATTAATGCGAGTCCTAGCGTCGTTGATGGAAACCCCACAGTGACCTTATGGAATTGCTGTCCAAGCGATTAAACGATTATTTGGAGAATCTTTCGTGGAGTGTCCTCCTCTTGAGTTGAAGTCTAGCTCCGTCACTGACTTTAATCGTTTTGATAGAAATTGCGTTGAGTTGCCGTAAGGTTGCCAGCAACGCTGCGTTTTCTCCGATCTTCTGATCGCCTTGACCTCTTAGTTCCTCCTGTCAGGACTACTATGACTCAATCCAGGTCCTTTGCCTGCATAGGTCCCTCGCTTTGTAACCGACTTCCTCCTTCTGTCCCCAACACCATTCTCTCTGGTAGCGTTGCCCCTTCTTTTTCTCACCTTTTTTCTCTCGGGGTCTCGAGCACTGGGAGCCTTACATACATTTATACAGTAGAAGCACATGATAACAGTTTTACAGGATTCGAATATAACTGGTTATACGGCAGCCACCAGGGCGCCATTCACGCTATTCATTTAACCACCGCCGCCCCCTAGCTAGTGGAAGGCTGAATAAACCATATGGGATCTACGGGATTCGATCTTGGTACCCACTGCTCTTCACGCCAGTGTGTTATCCATTGTTCTAAGGCCCCACCATTGCCATTCTATAGCATCCTAGAAGTAACTTGCTACTGACGATACTATAGAAATTGCCGCTACTATAATTACAATTTAACTTGTTTAATTTATTAACTGTGCTAATAAACATTGTGTAGTGAACAAACGAACTAATGACAAAAATGGGAAAAGGTTTGTTGCTGTTTAACGACGCTGTGTGAGAACATAGGTGATCAACGTCACCCTCCTTCTTTATCTAGGCTTGGGACTGGCACTACCAGATACGAGTAGTAGCAGTAGTTACCTCTGTTTAGCGCAGTGTCTCGCAAACTTTTTTTACTCCCGGCACACTCGGCAGAGCAAATTTTTATCGCGGCACACCAATTAAAATTTATGAAAATTACAAAGCCAAAAGTAATAATTTCAGTTCCTCATATTTTAAGCTTATCATTTTAGTCCAGTAATAGCGAAACTAAAGCAGATTTTTAATTGACTAATCATCACTATGGCGATGAATGAGCTTGTTTATGACAGCATATTAACTCAAGAGGCGGTTCGGTAGCCGACAAGCAGACACGCATTATTTTCATCATCCACCATCTGTAGTCACTCTCGTTTTTTTCAATAATATTGATTTAGCTGGATTGTTTTGGTATGTCTGTAGTTTAGTGACGTATTGTAGCTGCAGTTTATGTCTCCTTAAGGAAAGAGGCATCTCACCGCATTCTTGTTGGAGGGCATGGATTGGGGTGGATTTCATTGCTCCACAGCAGATTCAGAGACAAGTTGATTGGATAATGTCAAGTTGCTTTAGAAGTCGTTTGCTCGCTGTGTACAGAACCTGACAACCATAATCCAGTCTAGACCTGATAAGAGTCCTGTAGATTGTTAATAGAGATCTTTTGCTGGCACCCCATTTCTGGCCTGTAAGACTTCTTATCAAATTTATTTTGCATTTGCTTTTATTTACTAAGTGTTGAATATGTTCTTTCCAGGTCAGTCTGGAGTCAAAAATTAATCCAAGGAATTTAACTTAATCCACAATTGAACAGTTTTTACCAAGGCTTGAGACGGGCACTGCCAGAATACTGCTGAGAGGAGTTTTTCCTTCCTGGCTAGACGGCATATCCGATCGATGGGCTATAAGAGATACGAGATTATAGATTCATCCAATGCGTATGTGTTTATGTCTATGTCTCTATATGTGTGTATATGTATGTATCGATACCTTTACAATAAGACTTCTACGCCAACCTAATGATATTAAGATCATTTACAAAAACAAAATCATAAATAAACGAACAGATTTCTGAGATAACTAGAGAGCCGCCACTGGTGAGCTCCTGCAGACACGAATAGCCTTTGATATGTTAGATCATAACAGCCATATACTAACCCCTTACACACCCAAGAATATTAGTAATAACAGTTCTTTGCATTTTCTAACGACATCTACCGGACGTAAAGGTCGTTAGCATCAAGTTTGCCATAATGGAAGACATCTCATAGAATCAAACTAAAATGGCTGCCACGAATATAATATTTATAGGCTATATTTTCACAATGTTAAAGGTGTCCAAACGGACATCGTAATTTTGATGAAGTTGTATTACTAATGCTTTGCTGTCATCAATTTAAAGGTGTCTAGATGCAGTCCTACATTTCAACATTTCAATGTCATACTTTCATCTATCATCCAGAGACATTTGGTGGCTGTCAGGCAGTTTACCTCGAATTTGAATTTTAAAGACGTCTTACTGCATGGAGTCCTGGATTTAATGTAGCAGCACTTAGCGACATCTTGTGGATGTCAGTTGCGTTGACGTCGACCTTATCATTAATAAGACCATCGTAAACAAATGGACAGTTCAACAAGACTGTTAATTACCTAACGATTGAACGTTGGGAATATGTAGTCGGGAACGGGAACGTTTTTAAGGTGTCTAAATTGCAGTCGTCAATTTAATGCAGACATTTTTAGGGTTTAGCGACATCTTGCGGGTTAATCTCGACCTTATCCTACATAGCAGATGTCAACAAAGAATCGGGTTATTGAACACGATGGGTGACACTTCGCAAGAAAACGGGAGGACTGAGACCGATCGTAATAGGTTACTACTGGCGCAGACTAACATCAAAATGCGCTAACGCCCACGCACTCCCAAAGGCGGCGGCATACCTTACCCCGAGGGAGGTCGGGATGGATGTACCGGGAGGAGCGGAAGCAGCTGTACACGCGGCCAGAAGATTGTTGAAAGATATGTTCGGAGATTCGATCCTTGTAACACTGGACTTCCAAAATGCATTTAACAGCCTTTAGTCTACAGAGACCACATACTTTCGGCACTGGATGGACTCGTACCGGAATTGACCGCATAAACCCGACTAACTTATGAAGAATCGAAGCTGTCATCGCCTTTGAAACTCGGCTACCTGGATGACGTGTCTCTGGGAGGAAGAACGACCGTTCTAGTCGAGGACATAAAGATGCTGGAACAAGAGAGCGACAGAATGGGATTACAACTCAATTACGCAAAATGCGAATGCATCACACACGCTAACGAACCAACCGAGCATCCGATTCTGCAACAATTCCTAACCGTGTCACCGAGAGCGGCTTGCTTGCTGGAGGCGCCGTTGTCGACTGAGGACGCGCTAACAACAAGCCTATAGAGTCCAGATGCTCGGAGCTGGAGCTAGCAATCTCTAGACTTGAAAATATCGCCAAACACGATGCAATAGTACTTTTAAGAAGCTCAATGTGCTATGAGAAGCTGATGCACACATTAAGAAGCTGCCCCTGTAATTGGGTTCTAGTAAGACCTCTTCATTAATAATTATTACTATACTAGCTGTCCTAACCCGTGAAAAATCACGGTATATAAAAACAATTATTATTATAACGTCATGTTATAGGCCTATAGCCGTCGTCAAGACAACCGTCAAGACAACCGTCGCCAAGGCGGCAGTATAGTGACGTCACAATAGTGTTTGTTTACGGGACAGACAGACAGACAGACAGACAGACAGACGTACAACGGTTATTATGTAAGTTGATTGCATAAAAAGTGATGGGAACCAGTAGACTTAGGTATTGGAAGCGGCTTGTTTATAATAGCAGAGTGTCTAAGTATTTTAACGGTGTCTAACTGGGGCATTGGAATTAATGTCGATTGTACTAACGACACCTTTGACCGACGGCAACCTTACGGCGACTCAACGCAATTCTTAGCAAAGTGATTAAACGCATTACCAGTGTCATCAGTTCCTACTGCCGGCCACTTAGCAGAAATGGGTACGAATAAGTGACCTTCATTGTCCTCAGTCATTTGTCAAGTCCAGTAACCCCCTAGTGTAAGTCCAAGTTATGTAATCATTTAGGCCTATGTTATAAATTCAGCGTACTGTTGACCTGCCATTGTTTCTTTTACCTTAGAAGTCGTGTAAAATGCAATAAAAGAACATTTCGATGCAACTTTCAACATAGGCGTAGACTCTGGAAGGGGGAGCGGGGCACGTGCCCCCCGCCCAATAATTGAGATGGACCGTACACTTAATGCAACAAGTGTAGAACGAATAACCAAATCCCCCCACCCCGTATATTGTCGACAAGTTTTACGCCAGTGACTTTCAAGACAACGTGCTGTCAAGTTAAGGCAACCCTTAAGGAAGAACGGTTTATATGAAGCCCTGTTGTTGTCTGTGGACTTTAACCCTCAATGGGCCCATGTCAGGAAGTTGCGTTCCAGGTCCTTGGGGTTCAAACTGCACCCCCTATTTGTTTGAGAATATAAATCAAGGATACGCTCTGTCTACCGGTAATCGAATACCATGTATTTTATATAAACATACTGTTCAATGTTTTCTCCAAATGACATATCTAAATCGTTCAGTTACATACATTTGTCACACAGTACATTTGATATATTGACAGAGTGTGCCGGACAAGCAGGCCTACAGCACTTATCGCAGAATTTGCGCGTCTTCCTGTCAAACTCGCGCGGGCACAGATGACAACGTCCCTGTGTCCTCTTCACTTTAGCTGTTATCAGAGGCAGTACCAACTTCAGGCAAATAATCTCCATCTTCACTATCATCGGCATCACCTTCAGCTACACTGTCTTCATCAACTTCTGTATCCTCTTCCATAATCAGTCGAAGAGCTTCAGCTGTGGAATACCTAGCCATTGTGTTATTTATTTGTCTAATACTTGAAATGTAAGCAAAACAAAATGGCTGACTTCTTAAAAGGTCAAACTTATATCACGAAGTGTTCTAAAATATAATAACATAACAAAATATGGCAGTAATTAGCACCAATTACCTGAATTTGTTCATAATATCAAACGTCATAAGTTGGGGGTGCAAATTGTACCCCCAATGAACCTGTGCTGGCAAAAATTGACGTCAACTCTTTTTTTTTATCGTTTTATGCATGACTATAGGAAACAATGGTACACTTACAATGTCCTAGAAGATAACTGCTTAAATTTTAATAATAACACGTGAGTAGCCATAGAAGAGTCATTTTCCGGTAATATGTCACATTCACTAATTGAAGAAGCAAAAAATTTTTTTTGGCAAATTACATTGATTTTTGTTTTAAGCAAATCTTTAATATTTCCAGTGCTTTTTTTCTAGAAAAAAAGGTTCCGGAACGGAACAATAGGTTCCGGAACGCAACAATTATGGGCGGGCTAAAATCACGAGAAAAACGGGATTGGGGGTTGGTAGGGGTCTCAATAAATACTGAAAACAGTTCAAAAACACTGAAATTGAATTAAAATAACTAAATTATTGTTTTTATTATTAAAATAAATAAATTATTGTTAGTAGCTGAAAAAAGGTGCCGGAACGCCGTTCCGGCGCGTTCCGGCTGAAAAAAGCACTGAATATTTTTATTTCACTAATATATATTTGGTTTTGCACTAATATGTAAAATTATGAAGTTTCAAGCAGAAAGAAAATAGCCCTACGAAAATGTTTGTCCACTCCGTTACTCCGCTACCAAAACACAAATGAGCTATTTATACATAGTAGACAGCTTCCTACTGCATAGTTCGACATGCCAATATGTTTTTAGTATTAATGTTTATAAAATAAATATAACAGAAATCACAATACAAATGATTATTTAATTCCATCACATTTTAAATTTTGTTAAGAAGTTCCACTCCGTTACCGAAAGAAAAGTAGGGAATCTAATCAACGTAAAGTTGACTGTAATTTTTTGGCCAAATAACAAAATAAAAATCACTTCAGCCAATCATTACCAGTGATCAAATGAACAAAAAAACATTTAAAATATTTATGATGTTGTCTTAAAAATCTGCTCATAACATCAAAATTATATAAAAAAATAACCATAAAAAGTTCCGCTCCGTTACCATTTGTCGAGAATTGAGCACAGAATGTGAAAAGTGAACTTTTAAAAAAACAGTCTGCCGAAGCAAAAATTTATTTAAAATGTCATATATTGTCACATAAGTTGTATTATAAATGATTATTTAAGTAGACGACTTATCCTGACAGTGGAATAAATTTTAGTACCTCAAGGGTCACATTTAAGGTAACTGAGTGGACAGTTAACGGAGTTGACAAATTGTGTATCAGCACGGTAAATATCATATTATCTCTCATGCGTCCACATTAATCGTCGGTACACTCATTAAATACCTTATAAATGTTATATTAAAAATATTATTTAAATTAAATTTATTCATAATCATTGCAAAAATGCAGTAACGGAGTGGATGTATTATGAAAAAACACATGAGGTACGTAATAAATGAAAATTTGTAAGAAATTTTCTTAGCATTCAGATCCTGTATTAAGACATACTTATTTACATAGATCTTCACAGAAGAGATGTGTTAAGTTGCGAGATCAAAGAACTGAAAGGGTTGTGAGATAAGAGATAATTTTTACATGTTAACGGAGCGGACATGATTTTCCGGGGACAAGTTAAAATATATTTAAAAAAATTATACTGAAGTTGTAAGTTTCTAAGTTGTATTTAGAAATATGCAATTATGTTTATTATAAAAGAAACAGTCACATTTTTTGGTTTAATGCAAATCATTTTGAAATTGTAGATGAAAGCAATATGTACTATAGCCTAGGGACGGTAACGGAGTGGAACATTTTAAATTCAGAATAAATTTTAATAAATTATTTTATCGCTCTGAATTACTTTCAAAGGTCTTAAATTGTTGACTGATCAATAATGTTTAAATCTAATCACTTAGCATGGTCAGACTAGGCATTGTTTTCTTAGAAATGACCGGGGACAGCTGAATTGTCAATTTATGCATTTACCGGAAAATGACTCAGAAACGGCCACGGGGGTGCAAATTGCACCCCAAGGAACCATTGAGGGTAAAACATATTTCAGTTATTACATGTCAATGATGTTACATTTCAAAGCTGAAATAATAGTTAAAATTTGTAAGGCAGCATATACTAATGCCAATAGCAGGCCCCTAATTTATGAAATGCTTGGTAGGCCTGGTTCTCGGGACCCATGCTGGAACCATAGCTAATCCAGGCCTGCCGGGAACCAGTGGAACCATAGCTAATCCAGGCCTGCAACGCAGTGTGGTTAGCAGACGCTTAATTAAAGAAAAGATTGGGAGGGGGATAGAGTAGTGGTAACACTCATGGCCAGGAGGATAAGGTACGCGGTTCGACGCCCGTAACCCCCTCTAGGGCGGCCCCTTGCATGGCTGCCAAACCGTGTGTTAATTAAGATATTGATTGTACTTACATGTTTCAATGTAATCTTACTGCGTCTGTCGATCGGTTTGAAATAATAAAGATTATTATCTATTATTATTATTATTATTATTATTATTATTATTATTTTTTTTTTTACCCGAGGTATCAGTGATCCCTCAGGATTTAGAAAAAAAATTATTAAGAGCAGATTAATTGTCTGGAGGGTCAGGCCTCGTCTTCAGGGTTTGAAGGAAAGGTACCTTTAAAAGCGACAAGGTTGTAGCGTTGAATGTTTATAGACAAACGCTGGAACAGAAAGGTTGCTTCGCGTCTGTCGCCACTGATGGATGCGATGCGATTGCCTAGTTCTATTATTATTATTATTATTATTATTATTATTATTATTATTATTATTATTATTATTATTATTATTATTATTATTATTATTATTATTATTATTATTATTATTATTATTATAATAATAATTATTATTATTATTATTATTATTATTATTATTATTATTATTATTATTATTATTATTATTATTATTATTATTATTATTATTATTATTATTATTATAAACAATTTAAACGAATATCATCATCATCATCATCATCATCATCATCATCATCATCATCATCATCATCATCATCATCATCATCATCGTCGTCGTCGTCGTCGTCATCATCATCATCATCATCATCAGTAGAACAAAAAAAGATGAAATATAAACAGTTTCACAATGTCTGATTTATATAGTTATATCTATATCTAAAGCTATAACCTGAAGAACATAAACATTATACGTGTCTACAAATTGAATCAACGCCCTCTATTAATGATATTTTCGGGTGGAAGCGCTATAAACCTAGAGACGAGATCTTGAAAGCCGTAATGAGATTATATTAAGAAAGGGGATGAACAACTCTTCTTGTAACTTTTAAATCTTCCAGAAACTATGGATTATTAGGATTCTTTTATAAATGGCTTTTGGATAAACTGACATTTTTAAACAACTATGAATTTAGAATAATAAGCGTTTAATCGTCCTAGCCATCAGCTATCAATGGCAACGAACATATTAAAATTCGGATGACTCACGATAAAGCTGTTCATCCCGTATTTTATTATTCATTTGTATATTGATGTAAATATAATAATAATATCGGGAGGTTGCTGAAAGCGAAAGTTTTTTGCATTTAACTTAATAAAAACTTATTTATTGAGCTTGCCCTTCATCCAAGTCAAGAAAGGACAACCATGAATGACATAAAAACCCAGCTGGAGCGCAAGAAAGCCAAGTTAGAGCAGATGAGGGCGGACAGGATAAGGAAGCAAGAGGTAGTATAACCGTACCGAGTATGTCAGCGCTATATAAATTCTTGGCTGTGTCTGGTACAATTGATGGCATTTCTGTATTTATTTAGATTGCCTGCTTCAAACTGAAAGTTTTAATTTGGCGTCGGACTGCTAGTGCCCGAGTTGGTCATGGAAATTTATGTGATCTGTGGATTTATGTAGTATATAACTGCGCGCAGAAACACTTATTTGCTTCACATTACTGTTTTATGATTTTTTGGGGTCGTTATCGGACTTCGTTGTTTTCAGAATTTCATTCTTGTTTGGTTGCTCGATGGTGTAGTTGTTAGCGTGCTGGACTGTCAACTGAGAAGTTAGGGTTGAAATCCCCACTAGGGCATGTGCGTCAAGTTGAAGAGCACATTCATATTCACATTCAAGCATCAAAAATAGTATTGCGAGTGACCTCCCCAATTAAGCATGCGTTTCTTGGTCAAACTGAGACCATACCTATCCAAAAGCCCTTCCAACGCCGTATTATACACCCTGAGGACTAACACAAATGATAGTCAGTAGGCCGTTTCACTCATTCACGGGTTTGTGGTAGTCGTTGAAACTCGCCATATAATTACATTGAACTTCAACATAGGAAACACTTTAACTTAGCCAGCCGAAAGTACCTACTCACATCCTACATATCCAAATGCCCTTCGCAAACCAGATTATATACCCTGAGGACTATCCACAAAAATTGTCGCTAGACCGTTTCACTCATTCCCGTCTCAGAGGTAGTCGTTCAAACTTCACTATAATTGCATTAGAACTTCCATGTATGAAATACTGTAAATTAACCAGCCGAAAGTACCTACTCACATCCTACATGTCCAAAAGCCCTTCACACACCAGATTACACACCCCGAGGACTATCCAACACTAGGACAGAGATTTGGTTCGAGATTTCTGTTGCACCTGAAGTCCTGCATCCTTAGCAGCTATAATGAACACACACACTGTCAGTGGGAAGATGAGACAGAGAGGCTTATGGGTGGCTACCCCACAGGTTCAGACTTGGTCTATAAGTTCACTTTGATCTAAGAAGTCGCATGTTCAAAGTGAAATGTGAACGCAACCTACTTTCAGAGCCACTGCAGAAATGCATTAACTTACTTACGTAGGGTTCTTAGTTTGAGTTCTTTTGTTGCAGAAGTCGCAACAGGACGTGTCTGCGTCCGTAAGCAGTGCAACGCCACCTCCCAGGGACCTGAGGAACGAGACGGAGGAACTTCTCAAGGAAATCGGAATTCCCCTCGCGTGTAAATTTTGCATTATTATTACACTTGTCTGTGACAAGTTTTAACATGTAGTTTTCATGTATGAATGTGAATGCTGGAGGACATGGAGAATGGTCAGGTGGTAGTACCACATGGTGGTGGTGGTGGTCATGTCTGTGTTGGCGGTGGTTGTAGCAGTGGTCATGGTGGTACTGTTGGTTGTGGCAGTAGTAATGATCATGGTGGCATTGGAGGTGGTCTTGATAGTGTTTGAAGTGGTTGTGTTTTTAGCCATGGAGTTTGAGGCCATGGTTTTTGTGTTATGGTGGTGATGGTTGTGATTATGGTAGCATTGTGGTGGTCATAGTGGTATAATAGGTAGTGGAGAAATTACTTTGCTGTTGTCTTCTGTGACAGCTAACACTGGACTCGCGCAGCAGAAACCTGTGGCTGCTGCGGACAGCAAACCATCCGATAGTTCTGCCACCCTACAGGAGTCTGTCTATGCGTAAGTACTTGGGGAATTGTCCCCCAATTCTGGGGAATGGACTCCCCATCATTTGGAATTGCTCTTCGTCCTATTGTTTCCATACTTGGTTAGTTTGTGTTTAAGACGCTGTGTCATAACAAAGATGATTAGCGTCGCCCTCCTCCTTTCTCTGGACTTTAGACTGACACTACCACTGGTAGAACAATGGCAGAGTTTTCGATTCTTAGGGCATTGTCTTTCCATGTATGCCACTACGCATCTCGTGCTTTCGCGCTGCATTCCCAACAACTTTCTTTATGTCTGTCTTGCTCTGTCTCTGTCTGTCTCTGTCTGTCTCTGTCACTGTAAAAGCTTGTCTATCTTATTTTTCTTGTCTTTTGTCATCCAGGTCTGATTGTTCTCTTCATACAGTATCTCATACAGTATCTCTGACTTGACGCAGTGATTTTCTTAAGTGAATGATTGATTGTATGAAGGAATGCACGAGTTAATGAATTGATGTATGACTGAATGGACGAGCAAGTGAATTAATCAGAGTTTGCATGATTGAACAAATGAGCGAATGAATTAATGAATGCATAAATGATTGATTGAATGAATGAATGATTTATTGATTGTTTGGACGATTGATTGAATTAATGATTGAAGGAGTGAATGATTGAATGAATAAATGAATGAATGAATGATTGGTTGGTTGAATGGAAAGGGGTAAGAGAAGAATTGCTGGTTTTTCTGTAGAGCGAAGAAGCTAGCGGTGTTGTCGTTTTCGAAAGTGACTCAGACGAACTTGGTTCCGAAAGACGTTGTCCAGTACAACAAGGAGACCCAGACCCCAAAGGAAACTGTCGAACGGGAAGGTAGGCTGCTCCTCACTTTAGAAGAAATCTTTCCCCATCTTTATGACGAGTGATTTTCCAGTTTTAGGGATTTTACTCCCAATTTGTACAGAATTTGGTTCTTGCACTTGGGGAATTTGGCTTCTTTTGGGGAATTGACTCTCCATCATTTGCACATGAGGGGGTGCTTGATAGTGTAGTGGTGAGTGTGCTGGAATGCTAGTAGAGAGGTTGGAGGTTCAAATTCCCGCATGGGGAGAAAAGTACAGGCTGTTGTATTACATTTGAAAATACACACTTTAGTCTGGCTGAATGCACACTTTAGTCTGGCTGAATGCACACTTCAGTCTGGCTGAATACACACTGGCTGAATACACACTTTAGTGTGGCTGAATACACACTTTAGTTTTACGTGGTATTTATTTATTGTTGTATTACAATTACAATTTCAGTTACTGTTGTCGTAAGTCTGTAACTTTGTTTAGTGTAAACATGTCTGCATAGATATACAGGTTTAAATATGTGTACAAAATACACATTTTTTGTACAAACATGAATAAATATAACTGTACACTAATATACCTACAGAGATACAGGATACAATGTCATATACATCAATTTGAATAAATGTACATAAAAGTAAATACATACATGTATATATACTATAATAAGGCACAGTTACTGTGGTTAATATGTACTTTTGGATGTGGTGTCTGGAGATGGCAGATGCTAATTTCGGCACAAGTATCTGTCACATGGTTCAGTAGGGACAAGTTGTGTTATTTGTATTCAGGAAATATCTCTATTGTTTTACCTACTGATGTAATTCTTGTTCGTTATAAGTCAGATATCCCGAGTCTGATGAGGTTACGTTTTAAAATCCAGTGCTGCTAGTCTTGAAATTACCTGATCAGTTATTCGTTTTAATTGTCTGCTTATTGTAACAAACCTGTCGAACAGCCTTTGAAAGTAATTAACACACAGCTTTGACGTATGTCGATTCAGATGAGGACAATGACACCCAACCACCGATTCCCGGGTCTACCAAGATGCCTCAGACCACAATGCATAAGCCAACGGAAACACCTGAGGACCTCGTTGCAGGATTAACTGGACCGGTTGTAGAAGAGAAACCAGGTGGGAAAACAGTGCTATTGTTGAATTTATTGTCGCTTTTATTGTTGTTATTGGTGCTGTTATTATTATTAGTATTATTGTACGGTTATTATTGTTATTGGTACTGTTATTGTGCTGTTGTTGTTGTTATTGTTGCCACTACTGTTGTTATTGATGCTGTTATTATTGTTATTGGTACTGTTATTGGTTTTGTATTGTTATTATTGTTATCGGTACTGTTATTATTATTGTACTGTTATTATTGTTATTACTGTTATTGGTGCTGTTATTGTTGTTGTTATTATTATTTTTTATTTGTTAGCTGTGATTCCTCAGTATTCTAAAAGTGTTCAGCTATTATTATTATTATTGTTATCATTGTTGTTGTTATTTTGTGTTCTGCTGTTTATAGTGCCTCGTGAACTGAGCGAAGAGGAGCGACATAAGATTGTGATGTCTGAGGACTTTCTCAATTTCTTCAGCCGAGCATCGGCCGTTGTCGAACGAGCGATGTTCGAAGAGGTCGACATCTTTGCCGACTACTTTGGAACGGACGATGACGACCAACGCGGGTAAAATTAGAAACCAATGCAATAGAAGTTATATAGTAATATAGTTTTATAGCAATTACTATCCCAATCCATCTAATAAATATTATTATTACTAAACCACAGACGGGTTGTTTAGTAATAATAATATTTATAATAATAATTATAGGTGTATACTGTTGTAGTAGTAATAAGTAGTAGTAGTAATAAAAAATTTTTTTATAATAATAATATTTCTAATAATTGTCATTTTAATAGTAATGAATCATTACTGTACGTAATTGCAATTAGATGGATGGGATAGTAATTGTAAATATTATATAACTTCTATTGCATTGGTTTCTAATGCAAAGGCATCAACCGATGGCACACCAAAACCAATCCGTGATCAGGTCAATATCCAGAAGATCCGTTCATAAGACAGAGAGGCAGCCTATGGTGGATAAGCAATTTGAAAGTGGTAAGTTTTATGTTGAGAACGAAATGACACAAGCGACTGAGCAGAGTGCACAGACACAGGGAGAGAGTTCCAAAAAGTAAGGTATACACTTTAGGTTCTTGTGATGTTGTTTAGTTGGTTACAATTAATTAAACTCCTCGCTTCTTCTGGATGACAATCGAATTGTGTTGATGTTGCAGAGGGCCACTCGAAGGAGAACAACTGAAACTGAATCGACAGTTCTTCGACGAACGCTGGTCAAAACATCGAACCGTTACGTCACTGGATTGGTCGACTCAGGTTATTATTATTATAGTTATTATTATAATTATTATTATTATTATTATTATTATTATTATTATTATTATTATTATTATTATTATTCTAAAAGCATCGATACTGTTTGGAAAGGTTTATTAATGTTGAGATGGTCGCTCCTCGGCTCCGGGCAGCATCGGCAGAGTGCCCCAGAAGGTAACCTCGTTGAACCGCTGAATTGTCACCGAGAGGCACTGAATTAATTATAATTATTGTATTACTGTTATTATTATTATTATTGTTATTTATTATATTTATTATTTGCATTTATTAAACACTTTCCAATGACCAAGCATCTGTCGATATATGCTAACACATCCACGTAAACATAGGTACACACACATGCATGTGCAAATACACACCGGTTAGAATACATGTGTTGTTCTGTTTTCCAGTTCCCAGAGTTGCTGTTGTCTTCGTACAACAGCAACAAGGACTCTCCGAATGAACCGGAAGGAGTGGCGCTCGTCTGGAACATCAAGTTCAAGAAGACGACGCCAGAGTTCATCTTCCACTGCCAGGTAACAGGAATCTCACTCTGACTGGTTTTTGACTGAATGGCTGACGACTGGCTCACTTATTTATGAATGGTTGAATGGTTGAATGGCTGACTGAAAGCTTAACCATCTGAAAACGAAGTGGCTGTTTATACTTTTATTTGTTTGGTTATTTATTTGTTTTTTGTGTCTTTGTTTGTTTGCAGTCGCCAGTTACTTCGGCTTGCTTTGCCAACTTCCATCCCAATCTGATCGTTGGTGGCACTTACTCGGGACAGATCGTCCTCTGGGATAACCGGAGTCACAAGCACACTCCTGTCCAACGCACTCCTCTCTCAGCCCTTGCCGTTACACACACGGTAAGCCATAATCGTAAACTGCAAATGTTGCATTTTCAAAGTAAGCCATAATTGTAAACTCCAAATATTGAATTTTCATGGTAAGCCATAATTGTAACCTCTAAATATTGAATTTTCACGGTAAGTCATAATCATAAACTCCAAATTTAATTGAATTTTTATGGTAAGCCATAATCGTAAACTCCAAGTATTGAATTTTCACAGTAAGCTATAATTGTAACCTCCAAATATTGAATTTTCACGGTAAGTTGTTATCATAAATAATATTCAAAATTTGCATTTTCATGGTAAGTAGTAATCGTAAACTCCAAATGTATTTTCATGGTAAGCCATAATCGTAAACTCCAAGTATTGAATTTTCACGGTAAGTCATAATTGTAAACTCCAACTATTGAATTTTCACGGTAAGTCATAACTGTAAACTCCAGGTATTGATTTTTCACGGTATGTCATAATTGTAAACTCCAAATATAATTGAATTTTTATGGTAAGCCATAATTGTAAACTCCAAATGTTGCATTTTCATTCGTGTCTTTACAATGAGTTAAAAAAAATCAATGACAGTTAAATGAAAGTTAAATAAAATTAGTCTTGAGCTGTGATTTGAATAATTTCTCCAGTCATCATAATCATAATTTGCTGATGTCTTTTTATTGTGCCAATTCCAGCATCCAGTGTACTGCATCGATGTCGTTGGTTCTCAGAACGCACATAATCTCGTCAGTCTCTCCACTGATGGAAAGATCTGCTTCTGGAGTCTGGACATGCTCTCCCAACCACAGGTAGACATCCGGTTCCTTTCAGCTCGATTGGAACACATTTGAGGGATGTTGTATATCCAGTGTAGGACACTGCATACGATTGGTTAGAGCTAGGGCTGTACCGAATATTCGCTTCGTATTCGCTTCAGGGCCGAATAGTGGGCCAATTAGCTATTCGGTATGCGGCCGAATAGTAGCGGTCGGACCGAATACGAAGAGTGGTTATCACTGGCGTAAACTTCTACAAAATATTGGGGGGGCATTTTCCCGACAAATTTCACAATTTACAAAATCTTTCTCGGACCTTTTTTTTAGTCATTCGCCTATTTTCTTTGTTTCAGGAGCTCCTCATAGCAAACTCTACACACCATCATAAACTTTTCAGCGGTTTGTCCTCACACCACACTGTCATTAACTTTTTTTTACCGATTCCTCTCGAACAAATTTCGTGAAATTAAATATACCTTCATATTTTTTTTATTTTCATCTCGATTATTGGGGGGGCGTTGCCCCGGCTCCTCGATTATTGGGGGGGCACGTGCCCCGGCTGCCCCCTCAGAGTCTACGCCTATGGTGGTTATGGAACGATTGGTGTTCTTGAAAGCTAACGCAGCATTCATGCGTTGACTGAGCTGTGACAATTTCGAAGTCTAGTTAAATCAGTTCCATTCCTAGTTTACACAGACTGGCAGAAGGATGCAAAAATTACAGATAGTTAACTGTTTACTTTTAGTTTATGTATTAAATTTACTTAATTGAAACTTTTGCTTACATTTGAAATTTTGACTGTTGTCGGTAGACCTATTTTGTACACTATTCGCATTCGGCCAAGTAGTTGGTCCAATTATTCATATTCAGCCGAATAGTGATAATCACCTAGGGTACAGCCCTGGTTAGAGCGCTCCTCTTCCTCTGAGGTGGTTACTGTATAGGGACCTTGAGCAAGTCCTGCACTCACAATCGCTTTATAATGCTTGGTCAATATATAGTGGTGCTTAATAAATGTGAAATAATAGTAATGAAAATAATAATAATAATAGTAATAATAATATACTATAATGATTATAGTAATAGTATTAATAATGTAATAATTTTATTACTAATAATATTGATAGTAATACTAAGAATAACAAATAATAATAATAGTAATAATAAAATGATATTGATGTTGTTCGCAGGATAGTCTGGAGCTTCAGTATAAGCAGAATCGACCGGTTGCTTCCTGGTGTTGTTCATTTCCATACGGTGACTTCAACAACTACGTCGTTGGCTGTGAAGATGGCGCTGTCTACACAGCGTGTCGCCATGGTAGGTATGTCTATCTTTTATGAACATGGGGAGTGCCTGTAGTGTATAGTGTAGTGGTTAGCTTGCTGGTATGTCAATGGAGAGGTCAAGGGTTAAAATCTCCACCAGGGCAGGATTTGGTTTGAGATTTCTGCTCCACTTGTGCCCCGTAGGATAAAATTATTTAAAATAATGATAAAATTAATCTGTATTATAATATTATTCCTTGATTTTGTGTATTCTGAAAGTGTTGGATTTCGAAATTATTGTGCCACTGTGCATTTGATAAATTGTCAACACGCAAAATCTGATTGTTTCCAGGTATTTTGATATCATGCCACTTGATATAAGTGCCAAGTTATCTTGACAAGACATTATATATTTAACATGCCTGGTGTGGGACACTAGCTGATAGGCTAGAGCGCTCGCCATATAATGCGGAGAGTACGGATTCGAACCTCTTGCTGTGTAGGGACCTTGAGCAAATCCTTCATTCAGAATTGCTCAGCGCCATCGATTGAAGCTTCGTCATTAGATAGCGATGTTTAATAAAGGCATAATAATAATATAGATGGGCTGTTGGTTTGTGTTTCTTGTTGACAGTAAGTCGGGCATAAGTGAGATCTTTGAGAGCCACCAGGGTCCAGTGACTGGAGTCGACTGTCATGCGGTTCCAGGCGCCGTCGACTTTTCCCCGTACTTTCTCACCTCGTCCTTCGACTGGACCGTGAAGCTCTGGAACATGAAGGTACGTTGAAGCATTTGTTAAATATGTGTCATACTGTGTCTGTCTGCTTTATATTTAAATCGTTGCATTGGCTTCCTGTTCAGTAAAGTATTTTTTGAAATTGGAGCTCTTCGTTTGGTAAGCTTTGAACTCTTGCCAGCCACAATACATATTTCCCAGGCTTATCATTATTCAGCGAGGTCATCCCTGATTATCTTTGTCTTGTCATACCTAAATCAAGAACTGTTCTTGGTGAATGAGCTTTTTCAGTGGCTGTACCTACTTTTTGGAACTCTTTTCCTGTGTCTGTGCGCTCTGCTCAGTCACTTGTGTCATTTCGTTCTCAACTTAAAACTTACCTCTTTCAAATTACTTCTTCACCATAGGCTGCCTCTCTGTCTGTCTTACAGACAGATCTTCTGGGTATTGATATTATAAATCTGACCCTAACCCTGATTACAGCTTGGTTTTGGTGTGCCATCAGTTGATGCCTTGTGCATTAGACACCGGTGCAATAGAAGTTACTAGTTACGTTTGACTGGACTTTTTGAGTATGAGAGGAAGTTGAAACAGTTGTGAAAGAAATCTCAAGTGATATTGCTCTGCAATATCAGTAGATAATGTTGCATTAAGTCATGCATAGAAGAAAAGCAGTCCTTTAAGCTAACGCCAATAGAGAGGCATGGGTATGAAGTGTTAGCGAATTTATTTAATTATACTCTCCCTCACCATCTCATCTTTTCACCTACAGTGTACGGTTAGTGTAATCATTACAGCTGAGTTGGCTGGGGGGGGAGGGTGCAGGTGGAGCAGAAATCTCTAAAAAAATTGTGCCATGGCAGGTATTTGAACCCCACACCTCTCAGTCGACACTCCAGCATGCTAACCACATTCCATAACATTACATTCAATTAAGCTACACTTTACCTTACATTTACACCAAACTACATTACATTACTTTAAATTTTACATTGGTTTTACGTTGAACTTCATACAGTTACGTTACGGCAGGCGTGGCAACGGTTGTTGTCGTTGTAGGAGAACCGTTTGTTGCATTCGTTTGAGGACAACAGCGATTACATCTTTGACGTGAAGTGGTCTCCGACCCATCCGGCCCTCTTCTCGACCGTCGACGGATCGGGAAGACTTGACCTTTGGAATCTCAACATTGAAACGGAGGTCAGCAAACTCTGCGTTCCTGATTGTCTATTTATCCTTCCACGAAATAATCGAACTTCTTTAAATTAAATTTATTTTATTTGTTTAGTTTGTGCAAGTTTGTTTGTTTGTTTATTTAATTTTATTTATCTAGTTTATTAAATGTTATTTATTTATTTAATTTTATTTATTTTAACTTGTAACCTTATTTGTTAATCCATTTTTTCTAATTTATGTAATTTTAGTTATTTATGTATTTATTTAGTTAATTTTATTAATTTAATTTATGTAATTTTATTTTATTTATGTTACTTGTAAGTTTATTTTATTTTATCTGTATTAGAAATAAGCCCTCAGGAACAAAAAATTATTTTATGAGTAAATTTTCAGTTATTTTATTTAATATTTTTAATTTATGTAATTTTATTTATTTTAATGAATTTACTTAGTTATTTATTTATTTAATTTATGTAACTCAGTTCGTGTAATTTTATTTATTTAAAGTAATTTAATTTATGTAATATTATTTATTACTTAATTTATTTAATTAATGTTATTTATTTTATTTTAATTATTTTATTTATTTTATCTATTTAATTTATTTTCATTTTTAATTTAATTTATTTCATTTATGTAGTTTTAGTCTATTTAATTATATTTAGTTAGTTAATTTTGTTTGTTTAATCAATGTAATTTTGTATGTTTGAAGTAACACCAATCTCCGGAAATTCCCACGGCGTTTATATATACCGTGCGACACCTCAAGAGAAAGAGGGATAAATTCCTATGTCGTTCTATTTTTATATAGTATCAGTTAAAGCTTCACATTCCTAGGATCACTGGTTGGAAAGGAGGGAAAGTGTGATCCAGAAATAAAACGAAGGATTGCTATAGGGAAAGCTGCAATGACCGGACTGGAAAAGATATGGAAAGACAAACATGTGAGCATAGAAACCAAAAAAAGGCTCGTGAGAGCACTAATCTTTCCTACGGTACTGTACGGTTGCGAGACGTGGACAATGACAAAGAACATGGAAAATAAGGTTAACGCTTGTGAAATGTGGATATGGAGGAAGATGCTGAGAATATCTTGGACTGAGAAAAGAACGAACGAATCAATACGAGAGGAGATTGGAGTTGAGAATGAAGAGTCGTTAAAACAAACTGCGACAAGAATGAAGCTAAGGTTCTTTGGACATGTTATGCGATCTGATGGTCTGGAGAAGGAAATGATGCTGGCGTGCGGTGAGGGGAGGAGAAGACTGGGTCGCCCAAGGAGGAGATGGATGGATGAGATACAAGATGTAACTGGCATGAATTTGGCGGAATTGAGAGACTTGTCATCGAATAGGAGACGGTGGAGTGTGTTCACCAGGACGATCGCTAGAGCTCCACGAGCTGACAGCACAAGGTGACAAGGTGGTGACAAGGTGATCAGTTGACACCGTTTTAAAGGTGTCTAAGGCGAACGCTCTAACCAATCGGCCACTGTGTCTGTATCCCACAGTAATTAATAATCTTTTTCTTTATTAATTCAAGCCGACAAACTCAGAAAGATTACATTGAGACATGACAGTACATTATCAATATCTTAACTAAACACACGTTATGGCAGCCATAAAAGGCGCCCGCCCGAAGGGGTTGCGGGAATCGAACCGCGTACTACTGCTCTCCTGCTGCTCTCCTTGCCATGAGTGTTACCATTACTCTATCCCCCTCCCCAATTAACGGTGCATGTTATTCTGTGATTGCTAATAACAGGTTCCAGCAGCCAGTGTAGTCGTCGAGAACAACGCTGGACTGAACAGATGTCGCTGGCATCAGGCGGGTCATACGATCGCAGCTGGCGATGACAGCGGCAAGATCCACATCTACGAAGTGGGAGAGGTGCGTTTTACGATTGCTATTTTAATCAAAGTGCAGAAATTCTGTGACAGTAACTGAAAACCAGGAATATTTCATTGCTAACTTTGAATGAAACCCAGAAACTTTGTGACAATATCAGAAGTATTGCAGCGATAACTTTGTTCAAAACTCGGTAAATTTATTCATAATCGAGGTGCTCAATAGTGTAGTGGTTAGCGTGGTGGAATCGAGAGGTCGGGGAGTCAAATACCCTCCAAGGCAGAAGTTTGGTTTGAGATTTCTGCTCCACCTGCGCCCCTAACCAAGTCGCCTATAACAAGTACACTGACCGTACACTGTCGGTGGGAAGATGTGACGGCGAAGGAGAGGTCTGGCCACTCGCTCTCGTGCCGAGGCTAAGAAAAAAAGTCGCTAGCACTTCATACCTATGGCTGCTTTAGGATTACTTTAATGAACTGCTCTTCTTATTCAAAATCTTTGTTTACTTTCAGCCGCTCGCCGTTCCACGAAACGACGATTGGTCCAAATTTTCGCACACGCTGCAGGAACTGAAACTGGAGCAGGTGGAACAGGAAGAGGAAAACTCGAGCATGCTGTCACAGTCTCCGATGCGATGAGCCGTGACACGTGTTCCTCATAGTGTTCATTGTGATGTGTTATAACGTAGATATCTGTCGACTTTTTGTCACACTTTGGAAATTTTAGATTTTTCTGTTTTGCCTGATTTTTTGCGTCATTTCGTTTATATGTAAGAAATGTCAACTTACGTTATTAAGTAGATTTTGATGAGTATTTTGAAAGTAATGACATTAAATTTAAGTTTAAGCAACAATTAACTGAGGTGTGTGCAATCCCTCAGGAACCAAAAAATAGCTTGATAACTGCTAAAGGTATCTAGAAAATCAGGTCTCGTCCTTTGCAAAATCAACATTTTTTAAAAATTTCACTGAGAAACCTAAATAATTACTCTATGAGCTGTTGTGGGTACTATTATTGTTCACATGGATGTCTAACTATTTATAGTTATATTTAGTTGCAATTAAAACTTACTATTATTTATTAGTAGGCCTACCTGCTATTGTACTTTATTTCGACTGATGATGGTGCACCAAAGCCAAATAACTACATGTAAGTTAAACGGTTTTTCTACAGCGACCAAATGGCCTTGCTTCTGCTTATCTTCAATGAATTGATCCTCCTCCACCAGTGTCGATCCCTTTGAATTGGTGCCACACCATTCAAAGGTCCCTATGTACAAACCGTACTAGAGCGACCGTATAAAATAATGGAACGAAGTGTTATTCATAGTGTTAACTCTTTAGCGACATCTTGTGGTTTCCATGACCGTTGACTTCTTGGAAGGGATGTTCGCTCTACCAAACGATCTCCATATGATGTCGTTTAGCATGTTATGCCGTTGTTGCTTGCCAGCGTTCTTTCTGCAGACAAGACCGTGGAGTCCTCTGGCGTCAACTCTCTCGCCACAGTGACACAAATGTGGCTCGCACAGAGTCGTTCCGAGTCTCATTCCTACCGCAATCCGTATAACTTCATCCGACAAGCGGAGGCCCAATGCAGTAACCGGAGGGACTAGCAACCAGTCTCCCGCGTGTGGTGCCCGAGAAGCTAAGAGACGAGCCCGATCCAGTGCATTGTTCGCAGACTCGTGCAGAGTTGTCCACGCCTTACTTATCCAGCGGCTGTCCCATTCTCTTTGACGATGTGCTGTTGATCCTGTTGGTGGTTCCGCACCCGTGAGTGTTGTCCATGCTTTCAGTGCTGTGGTTACAAGATCGTCTGAGGCATCAGCTAATTCTGGTGGCAGCATGTGGGCTTGGAGTTCGCTTGTGCTCGCAGCAGAGGCCAAGAAGGCAGAAAGTGCCAGCGTAGCAGCACAGCGTACTCCAAGGCCACCATCCTTCACTGGAAGGGATGCCTGAAGCCAATTCTCGTCCGACAGTTCCACGTTCAAAATGTTCGACAATCCATTTCTTAACAAAGAGTCAAATCTGGTTAGACTAGGACAGTCGACGCATATAGCTGTGCGCATTGTGTATAGAAGCTTTGGTACGCTCAATCCATTTCTTAAGAGGGTTAGAGCGTCATGTGACTGAAGCATGGAAAGCCTCCCTACAGCTCGTTCCAGGTCATCTGCTTTCTTATTCAGCACCTTATCGACGGCTGGCCCAGGCATCAGAGGTGAGCTCAACAGGGTCGTCTCTCCTAATGGAGTGTGTGTGAAGCCGTAGAACGAGGGATCGTCGACTTTATTTTCATAATTGTGAAGGACTATTTCGCATTTCGTGCGGTTAAGTTCAAGCCCAATCTTAGCCGACTCCTGAGTGATGAACTGAATGTCGTGGGCTACCTCGTCAATCAATTATTATTATTATTATTATTATTATTATTATTATTATTATTATTATTATTATCGTTGTTATTATTCTAAACTTCATGTCCTGACACTCTTTTACAATAATATTCTTTCTTTCAAATAGAACCCGACAGAATTAATTCAAACGGAACCGTGCTTTGTGTTTAACAACATCTTCCGTTTAGTTGACGGCGACCATACCTTTCTTGCGAGAAAGTGCAATTGGTGAACATCTATAGCTGGCTATGAATCGTTTAAAAGGTGTCTAAGTGAGCAGTGGATTTCATGTTTTAATGTCAATTGTACTAACGACATCTTGTGACTGCCAGGATCGTTGACGGAAACCCTACGGAAACTCGAAACATCTGCTATCCAATCGATTAAATGATTCGTGAATACAGTATGTAGCTTTGAATGGCGGCGTTTTGTTAAAGGGTGTATTACTGCAATTTTGAATTTTATGTAGCATTTTTTTAGTGCTTACCGACATCTTATTATAGATGTCAGTAACGTTTACTTCGACCTTACACGTGACAGTGTTAGGATTATGTATCGTCATTAAAAATCCATACCACAGTAATGCAGCGATTGAGCGTGATTGCTGAATATGTAGCCATCAATGGCGCGTTTTAAAGGTGTTTAAATGGAACTGTGTGTTTATGTAATATTGCTTAGTGAATTAGTGTTTAACGCCATCTTGTGGATGTCAGTTCCGTTGACGACCCACAGTATCAGAAAACTGTAGTGGAATATATAATAATAATAATAATAATAATAATAATAATAATAATAATAATAATAATAATAATAATAATAACACGAACAATTTCTATAGCGCCGTAACACGACCGTGTCGCTACAAGGGCGCTTTACAGACACAACCCACAGCCTAACATAACATCCTATTCGTCAGAGAAGAGATGACGCTTGAGCGACGGAGAAGACCCACAGCACACGATGAAGATGACACGATGATGGATGGACGGATGGATCGATGGATGGATTGATGCATGGATGGATGGGTGGGTGGGTGGGTGGGTTTATGGATGGATGGATGGATGGATGGATGGATGGATGGATGGATGGATGGATGGATGGATGGGTTGGTGGGTGGGTAGATGGATGGATGGATGAATGGATGGATGGCTGGATGGATGGATGGGAGGGTGGCATGGTGGGTGGGTGGGTGGGTGGGTGGATGGATGGATGGATGGATGGATGGATGGATGGATGGATGGATGGATGGATGGATGGATGGATGGACGCATGGAAAAAGGGCATTTTGAACACCAGCTGTTTATCCATTCACCTACCCGTACGTCCGTTTCTCCGACCTCCGTCCATCTCTCTCTTTCTCTCTCTCTCCCTCTCTCCCTCCCTCTGTCTCTGTCTATGTCTCTGTCTATGTCTCAGCCTGTCTGTCTGTCTGTCTGTCTCTCTGTCTCTCGCTCTCTTCTAGCGTTTGACCCCTTGAAAACGCGGCCTGATCGCTAGCTGACTTCCAGAAGATGTTTCTAAACGCTAAACAATGCTAAAATAAAATCAACGATTCCAGTTAGACACCTTTAAAACGCTGTTATACTCAGCTATATAAACCAAATCCGCTCATTCGCTGGCCAGTAGAATGCCCCGCAAAGAGTAAGGTTGACCTTAACGTAAATGACATCCACAATATATCGATAAACACTAAAATTACTACTACACAAGATCCAAGAATTCACTTCTACACCCTATTTTAAACGCTGCCATTATCAACTGCATAATTGCCAATCGCGTTCAATCGCCAGTTTTCTCGAAATTCAGCACTCGTGATAAAGCTGGTGCCCGGCGCTCAGCTTCGAGTGGCTCTTTAGACATTTGGAGTTTTCTCTTACGAATAAGATTACGAGATATCTCACAAAATTATAATAATAATAATAATAATAATAATAATAATAATAATAATAATAATAATAATAATAATAATAATAATAATAATAATAATAATAATAATTATGCCACAGGAAAGGTGAGGACTGTTCAGATAATTTCTGTCGACGTCAACGGCCTTTGTTGCCATAAGATGTCGTTAAACTCTGGATCCATCCATTTTTTGCAATCGTTTTACTTCTCATAATTATAGCAGAGTACGAATTTAAATCATGTAGTAACTTCTCTAGCATCAACAAGATGACGCTAGACACTCAGAGCGCTTAGAAAGTATACACCTCTTAATTGGTTTTCTCAAATGTTATATGTAGCTCGTTTCGTTCATAGTATCATTGATTAAACTACCCACCGTATGTTAGGTGCACTTGTAACCATAAGATGGCGTTAGGGTACATTAAAATACCTTTTTTTAAATCGTGTTTGCAGGCTTTATATATTCCAAATTGTCGCTCAAACTTCAGCTGACAGATTAGTCCTTAATCAGAAATGTGAAACCGCAGTATCAATCAAAACACAAATTATTGAACTCCATGATACAAGCAACACAAATTTAAACAAGCAAATTAATGTCGTCAAAGGGAAAGCCCAAAGGATTCCGTTAACAGGATCGCCCTAGTTACTGTACATCAGTTCGTTTAACAGGTTCAACTGCTTTATATTGTGCTACATATAACAAGCAAAATCCTCAGGTTATGGTGTCCATCAGTGAGTATACAAAGTGTATAAAACACTGACAGGGTTAATACAACACTGAAATCAATGAAAAGCCAAAATGGAACGTGAATATATAGTCACATAGGTACCTGCACAATGCTCTGTAGTAATTTTAAACGAGTGTGTCCATTTGATATCTTTTATATTTGCTTTTGAATTCCTGGCAGTAGATAGGCAAGTCAGTTCGCTGGGCAGAGAGTTCCAGAGCATAGGTCCATATATTCCAGTGGCATGTTTCCTAGTGTTTGTGTGTAGGCAGTAACCTAATGGAAGGAGGACTACTCTGAAAAAGCCGTGAAGGTCTCAATGCCATTTAAATACTGAAACATAATCGCTTTCATAAACAAATTTAAATCTATTCGAATTCGAGCTGAAAAAAGATTATGCTGTGGAGTTCTGCAACAGTAGTAATAATCATGTCTCGCTTCTCCCTCTGTAATAACTACTAGAGTATTTGCCCGTCATATATGATAGGTTGAAAAAGAGACATCGATAGTTACACAGAGAGATACAGACTATACCCAGGTTAAGTCTTCGTCAAAGAAATGCCGACGCGCCTGGAAGGCTGAATATGTCGACCAGATATTTGGAATTGTTGCCCGGATGGTGGTATTAGAAATAGAGACGATAATGCAAAACAGGGTGACCATGGTCGGGAAAGTGACGGCCGGAACCCAGGAGCTATATAAAGGGTATGCCAGTCCAAAAAGAAGGAGAATGATTTTATTATTTGTAGTAGAATCAGTTATAATTTTATGCCGAAGGTTTAGTTTTAAGACGCAGAAGAAAGCTTCGAAATAGTTTCAAAAATTGAATGAATGCCTATCGATTAAAATAAGGCGTTTCAATATACGGATAAAAGCGATTGTTTGTCAAATATAGTCTGATGTAGAACTGTCAGAAAGGTGTCTAAATAATGCTCTGAATTTCATGCATTAGTTCTCCTTGTTCCACGACATCTAGCGGCTGGCATGACGGTTAACATCGACTTGCCTTTAGGCATTCGATAAGTTCTTAGTTTAGTTTGTCCCAATTTAGACACCTTTATAACCGTACTATTCAGCGGTATAAATAGATCACCTCAACAGTTAGCAGGGATAGACTACGTCATAGTTGTAAATATCCGTACTGCACAAGCGTACATTTACATCAGAAGCTGTTAAAATATTGTTGCGAACTATTGTTTAATTTGCATCAAAACATTTGATCGCTATGTGTATCATAGATAATTTATACATACTGCTTTAAGTGATGTGACATTAGTGATATTGTATGGCACTGTTGCCAATTGATTAAAGCGTTCTCTTTAGACACCTTTAAAATGTTGTCAAACGATGTTATATAAATTGGGATCACTTCCGTTCTATAATTTAAAACTGAAATTTTTTTAAAGTTATAGTATAAACTCTGCAGTATTAAAAATGTGTCAAAGTATGTTCCGGAGATGAGTACACGCTCTCCAGAGATGATTATAATAAAAAGAAATTTTCTGAGGTGAGTATGCGGGCTTTAGAGGTGAGTACACGCTGTATGCCCGCGAATACCTCGTCTACAACCCTGGTGAGAACTGTTCAAAATAATTTCTTCTTATTTTCAGTCAACTTCATTTAATGATTGAGTACACAATTGATTAGAGCGCTGTCTTTCGATACCTTTAAAACTTTGTCAACAAGCGCTATATAAGCATAGACAGAGCAGCCAGTTGATCAATGCGTCATCCTTAAACACCTTTAAAATATTTTCTACCAAATATATATAAGAATGGGCCACTCTGCATTACAATAGTTTGAAAATTATGAGGAATTTTGATTGAGTTTCACCTGGATATACGAATTAATGTCGTCGATACATAGATCTTATTTGGAAAAGTTAATTCGTCAAGAAAATGGCGTTTAGATCGTCTGCCACGGTTAGACCTGGGACTAAGATTACTAAAGGGATATGAAGCCGATGAATATAGGATCTTTTATCTAGACTGTGTGTGTGGCTCACATCCGGGACCTTTGCAACGCCGGCTAGTCAAACATGGGTCGCTTATAGCTGGCTTAACTAAATAAAAACACTTTTATCAATTTTGGCATCCTGTCTGTTACTTAGTTTCAGACTATTTATTTATTTACACTGTCCATAATTTACTTTAATCGCATAATTATGTCCTCAATTATTAATCGTTAAAAGAATCTAGAGCGATTCCTTGCGCTGTGTTTACTTCTGCTCTGATGCAAGTCCCCTCTCTCCTAAGGTCCCGGATGACGGCCACAAACATCGCCTGCGATGAATCAGAAAAGACCAGCTCTGATTGGCTGACGCGTTGCCGCTTCATATCCCTTTGGTAATCTTAATCCCAGGTTAGACTGTGATCGGAAAATTGCTGTGTTTTAACACGTTTCTTCACTGTAAGACAGCCTATCGATCCTTGTAATTTCAACTTTTGTGTTAAAATATATCAAGGAAGGCTTCAAAGAATCTATTTATTGAGGAATGGAAACAGTAACGGATTTGGCTACGATTTCGACCTATATTATGCGACAAAAAGGTCAACACTGTTATAAAATAACTACACACCTCTTTTGAGTTTTTGTAATAGCCCTATAAGTAAAGGCTATGCGCGGCGGAAGTTTCAAAAATAATTACACACCTCTTTTAGGTATACTACTGGCTCTATAAGTAGGAGCTACGCAGACCCGTTTTGAGTTAATTATTGAGCGGTACTAAGCAAAATTATATCTGTCGAAGTCAACCGTCTTTGTTGCCATGAAAGGTTGCTAAACTCTGGAAACTAAATAACAATATATCCGCCGCTGCTCTTACTCTGGTACTGACAGTGCCAAGTCTGGAGAAACGAGGAGGGTGATGCTAATCATTTCTATTGTGAATCAGCGCCCTTCAACCTTCCTGACACTACCTCTCCTCAGTTCAACTCGCTGCTTATGACTACTTTGTTCCACTTGGTTTTTGGTCGGAAGCACCTCTGACAGGGCCAAGTCTGGAGAAACGAGGAGGGTGATGCTAATCATTTCTATTACGAATCAGCGCCCTTAAACATTCCTAACACTACCTCTCCTCCTGGAATGGCTGAATAACTAAACGAAATTGACTGTATATAGTCAGATTGATAGATAGTTTTGTTTTAGGACATTCTGTTGAAACAAACGATAGTAGTGTCACCCTCCTCCTTTGTCCTCGTTTCGGACTGACACCAAGCGAAAACGGCATTGGCGAAGTTTCTAGTGACTGATCAATCAGTCAATCGAAACTTGTATAGCGCCCCTTCAAGGTCACTTCTCAGAGGCGCTCCCGACCAAACACCAAGTGGAACAAAGTAGTCATAAGCAGCGAGTTGAACTGAGGAGAGGTAGTGTTAGGAAGGTTGAAAGGCGCTGATTCACAATAGAAATGATTAGCATCACCCTCCTCGTTTCTCCAGTTGGCACTGTCAGTACCAGAGTAAGAGCAGCGGCGGATATATTGTTATTTAGTTTCCAGAGTTTAGCAACCTTTCATGGCAACAAAGGCGGTTGACTTCGACATATATTATTTTGCTTAGTAACGCTCAATTATTAACTGAAAACGGATGGATGGATCCATAGTTTAACGACATCTTATAGCATCAAAGGCTGTTGACGTCGACAGAAATTATTGTTGGCATATTACAGCTCAAGCTTAACTGAAAACGGGATTGCAACGGATGGATGGATCCAGGGTTTAACGACATCTTATAGCAACAAAGGCTGTTGACGTCGACAGAAATTATTTTGGCATATTAGGATTGCAACGGGATTGCATAGCTTTTACTTATAGAGCCAGAATTATACCTAAAAGAGGTGTGTAATTATTTTTGAAAGTTTCCGCCGCGAGCCTTCACTTATATGGCTAGTAGAAAAACTTAAAAGAGGTGTGTAGTTATTTTATAACAATGTTGACCTTTTTGTCGCATAATACAGGTCTAAATCGTAGCCAAATCCGTTACTGTTTTCATTCCTCAATAAATAGATTCTTTGAAGCTTTCCTTTATATATTTTAACACAAAAGTTGAAATTACAAGGATTACAGTGGAGAAACGTGTTAAAACACAGCAATTTTCCGATCACAGTCAAACCGTGGCAGACGTTCTAAACGCCATTTTCTTGACGAATTAACTTTTCAGAAAAAGATCTATGAATCGACGATATTATTCGTATATCCAGGTGAAACACAATTAAAGTCCTCCATTATGATTTTCAAACTATTGTATTGCAGTGCAGCCCATTCTTATATAGCATTGGTTGAAAGTATTTTAAAGGTGTCTAAGGATGACGCATTGATCAATTGGCGGAGCAGTCTATGCTTATATAGCGATTGTTAACAAAGTTTTAAAGGTATCGAAAGACAGCACTCTAATCAATTGTATACTCAATCATTAAACGAAGTTGACTGAAAATAAGAAGAAATTATTTTGAACAGTTCTCACCAGGGTTGAAGACGAGGGTATTCGCGGGTATACAGCGTGTACTCACCTCTAAAGCCCGCATACTCACCTCAGAAAATTTCTTTTTATTATAATCATCTCTGGAGAGCGTGTACTCCCTTCCGGAACATACTTTTACACATTTTTTAATACTGCAGAGTTTATACTATAGCTTAAACAAAAATTTCAGGTTTAAATTATAGAACGGAAGTGATCCCAATTTATATAGCATGGTTTGACAACATTTTAAAGGTGTCTAAAGAGAACGCTTTAATCAATTGGCAACAGAGCCATACAATATCACTAATGTCACATCACTTAAAGCAGTATGTATAAATTATCTATGATACACATAGCGATCAAATGTTTTGATGCAAATTAAACAATAGTTCGCAACAATATTTTAACAGCTTCTGATGTAAATGTACGCTTGTGCAGTACGGATATTTACAACTATGACGTAGTCTATCCCTGCTAACTGTTGAGGTGATCTATTTATACCGCTGAATAGTACGGTTATAAAGGTGTCTAAATTGGGACAAACTAAACTAAGAACTTATCGAATGCCTAAAGGCAAGTCGATGTTAACCGTCATGCCAGCCGCTAGATGTCGTGGAACAAGGAGAACTAATGCATGAAATTCAGAGCATTATTTAGACACCTTTCTGACAGTTCTACATCAGACTATATTTGACAAACAATCGCTTTTATCCGTATATTGAAACGCCTTATTTTAATCGATAGGCATTCATTCAATTTTTGAAACTATTTCGAAGCTTTCTTCTGCGTCTTAAAACTAAACCTTCGGCATAAAATTATAACTGATTCTACTACAAATAATAAAATCATTCTCCTTCTTTTTGGACTGGCATACCCTTTATATAGCTCCTGGGTTCCGGCCGTCACTTTCCCGACCATGGTCACCCTGTTTTGCATTATCGTCTCTATTTCTAATACCACCATCCGGGCAACAATTCCAAATATCTGGTCGACATATTCAGCCTTCCAGGCGCGTCGGCATTTCTTTGACGAAGACTTAACCTGGGTATAGTCTGTATCTCTCTGTGTAACTATCGATGTCTCTTTTTCAACCTATCATATATGACGGGCAAATACTCTAGTAGTTATTACAGAGGGAGAAGCGAGACATGATTATTACTACTGTTGCAGAACTCCACAGCATAATCTTTTTTCAGCTCGAATTCGAATAGATTTAAATTTGTTTATGAAAGCGATTATGTTTCAGTATTTAAATGGCATTGAGACCTTCACGGCTTTTTCAGAGTAGTCCTCCTTCCATTAGGTTACTGCCTACACACAAACACTAGGAAACATGCCACTGGAATATATGGACCTATGCTCTGGAACTCTCTGCCCAGCGAACTGACTTGCCTATCTACTGCCAGGAATTCAAAAGCAAATATAAAAGATATCAAATGGACACACTCGTTTAAAATTACTACAGAGCATTGTGCAGGTACCTATGTGACTATATATTCACGTTCCATTTTGGCTTTTCATTGATTTCAGTGTTGTATTAACCCTGTCAGTGTTTTATACACTTTGTATACTCACTGATGGACACCATAACCTGAGGATTTTGCTTGTTATATGTAGCACAATATAAAGCGGTTGAACCTGTTAAACGAACTGATGTACAGTAACTAGGGCGATCCTGTTAACGGAATCCTTTGGGCTTTCCCTTTGACGACATTAATTTGCTTGTTTAAATTTGTGTTGCTTGTATCATGGAGTTCAATAATTTGTGTTTTGATTGATACTGCGGTTTCACATTTCTGATTAAGGACTAATCTGTCAGCTGAAGTTTGAGCGACAATTTGGAATATATAAAGCCTGCAAACACGATTTAAAAAAAGGTGTTTTAATGTACCCTAACGCCATCTTATGGTTACAAGTGCACCTAACATACGGTGGGTAGTTTAATCAATGATACTATGAACGAAACGAGCTACATATAACATTTGAGAAAACCAATTAAGAGGTGTATACTTTCTAAGCGCTCTGAGTGTCTAGCGTCATCTTGTTGATGCTAGAGAAGTTACTACATGATTTAAATTCGTACTCTGCTATAATTATGAGAAGTAAAACGATTGCAAAAAATGGATGGATCCAGAGTTTAACGACATCTTATGGCAACAAAGGCCGTTGACGTCGACAGAAATTATCTGAACAGTCCTCACCTTTCCTGTGGCATAATTATTATTATTATTATTATTATTATTATTATTATTATTATTATTATTATTATTATTATTATTATTATTATTATTATTATTATTATTATTATTATTATAATTTTGTGAGATATCTCGTAATCTTATTCGTAAGAGAAAACTCCAAATGTCTAAAGAGCCACTCGAAGCTGAGCGCCGGGCACCAGCTTTATCACGAGTGCTGAATTTCGAGAAAACTGGCGATTGAACGCGATTGGCATATATGCAGTTGATAATGGCAGCGTTTAAAATAGGGTGTAGAAGTGAATTCTTGGATCTTGTGTAGTAGTAATTTTAGTGTTTATCGATATATTGTGGATGTCATTTACGTTAAGGTCAACCTTACTCTTTGCGGGGCATTCTACTGGCCAGCGAATGAGCGGATTTGGTTTATATAGCTGAGTATAGCAGCGTTTTAAAGGTGTCTAACTGGAATCGTTGATTTTATTTTAGCATTGTTTAGCGTTTAGAAACATCTTCTGGAAGTCAGCTAGCGATCAGGCCGCGTTTTCAAGGGGTCAAACGCTAGAAGAGAGCGAGAGACAGAGAGACAGACAGACAGACAGACAGGCTGAGACATAGACAGAGACATAGACAGAGACAGAGGGAGGGAGAGAGGGAGAGAGAGAGAAAGAGAGAGAGAGAGAGAGAGAGAGAGAGAGAGAGAGAGAGAGAGAGAGAGAGAGAGAGAGAGAGAGAGAGAGAGAGAGGGAGGGAGGGAGGGAGGGAGGGAGGGAGGGAGGGAGGGAGGGAGGGAGGGAGGGAGGGAGGGAGGGAGGGAGGGAGGGAGGGAGGGAAAGGACAGAGGGAGGGAGGGAGGGAGGGAGGGAGGGAGGGAGGGAGGGAGGGAGGGAGGGAGGGAGGGAGGGAGGGCGAGGGAGGGGGAGAGGCAGAGGCAGATGTAGAGGCAGAGGGAGCGGTAAATGATGTCGTTGATCGTACTGTGTCTGGCCGTTCTACTAAAACCGAGTGGCATCAATCCATGTGCCGCACGGATCCATGTGTGGCTCGTATCTTGAGGTTCCCGTGTTGTCTAATCTCAGTTGTTTTCGGTATGGAATACAACCAATCAATGGCGTGTAGTGAAGAGATTGCTTTTAAACGTGAGATGTTGCATAAGTCTGTTGTGCTTTGAAAAAGTATGTTGGATGTTTGATTAAACGAGGGCTTGTCCCATTGAGTCTTCTGATGTGAGGACATGGTCTCTACATCATCGATTCCCGTCTTAGAGGATCACTCGCACTTCATGGCTAGGAGATATGCATCCGGTGTAAGCTGGATAGAGGTTAAAATGAGAACAAAAGGCAGGACGGCACCCTCCAGAATTATCATTATCATTATCAATAATATCATTATTATTATAAACTTCATGCCCTGATACTTCTTTACAGTTATTTTTTTTAGAATAGAAACCGAAACAAATCATTTGAAGATACCGCAATTCAAACGAAACCTTACTTTCTGTTTAACAACATCTTCTCGCTGTCCGTTCAGTTGACGTCGACCTTAACTTTCAGTGGATCATGACGTAGTGACCTGCCCGATCTGGCGATTAAATGTTATTGAGGTTTATCGATTGCTGGGAAAGGAAGGGTTTAAGAGGTGTCTAAACCGGAGCCGTGGACTTCATTTATTATTTTTATTATGTCCATTGTACGATTGATAGGGTCGTTGACGGAAACCCGACGGTGATTTATAGGAATTGCCAAACCAGTGATTCAACGATTGGTAAATACATAAGCGTAATTCTTTTTGGGGGTGGGGTTGTACTAAGTTTACCCGTGTCCCAACTTTTTGGATTGCGGGTGCCGCACCTCCGCTTTCCACTTTTTAAACAATGTCAATCAATTTTTTCTTACTGTGCCTTCCCAGAGAGCGCAATCTCCGTCTTGTTTCCGGTATTTTGACAAAGTGAGGAGTATATACTACAAAAACTGAGAACCAGACGAACAGTCAGACAGTCAGACAGGCAGACTCTCAGCCACACAGAAACCCAAGAGACTGACCGCAGTGACCAGCTAGCAGGCTGCAGGCGCCACAAATCTGGGGCACGGCTACACTCTTCTTGAAAAGATCTTACATCACCCGCACTCTCCGCCTTATGGTTGTCATCTTAGTCATTTCGGGATGTGGAGATATAGGTCACAGCGCAAGCTTATATATCCTTCGTCAGTTACAAGTCCGTATATAAGCCCACACTTGGCCTTGATATGACTCATCACCATCAGTCCCCCCCCCCACAATCTCAGAATCAATAACGGTCCTTGGTTAAACACATCCGAGCCGGCTAGCTGAAGAAAACTCCTTCCGTTGCATAATAATCATTTGAGACGTCGTTGATTTTGACCTATACAAATGGTATTTTACTGATAGGGAAATGCATGAATTTGTTGCCGTTTCATTATAAGTTACTGGAAGTGTAATGCGAAAGTGGAGATGAATTATTGGATAACCCACACTGTTTAGTTATACCCATGGATAAATATGTATCTGAGAATGACGGTGCTTTATGTAGTAATTTCAGTGTTTAACGACCTCTTGTTGATGTTAAAATTACGTCGAAATCGAACTTTCATGTACCATTGATGCTCAGCCTTCTATGACAGTGGTTCTTAACCTTTTTTGGCACACGACACACCAAAACAGGCAACCAAATTTGGCGACACGCCATGCAATCGTCGTACGTGAATATTGTGAAAAATGTTAAAGTTAAACTAGTTATTTATTTAAAATGCTAAATTGTTAACATTTTTAATAATGAAAATGTTCACATTGGATCCTTTCTAGTTTCTACGTTAACTTAGGAACAGTTAATGGGATTTTTGCTTCTGGATTTTCCTCTGGATCATAAAACGAGGATCCACAATATAAGCCTAGTCATCGTTTCACTTGTGCACAACAGATTTCTTCTTTTTCATGTTTTTGTTGGTTGGTTTACTAAAACTAGCAGTGGCAGTAGCATAGTTTTCGTATTCACTGCTGTTGGTGCGAGAATCCGTCTCATTGCTACCAAAATCTGATTCCACATCATCAGTTGTAGATCCGCAATATTTTCGTTTGCTTTTGATAAATTTATCCATTTCGATTGTACGGTAATGGGTAAAAGTTTACATCGGAGCAGTCGCAAACGTGGACACTGTACAAGCATATTATCTTACATTATGGGTATAATGTAAACATCATGGTCGACTCTGATTGCGATATAACAGAATGGATAAATACAGCACCACGAATTCTCACAGCCTACGTCCGCTACAGTAAGTGTAATGCAAGAATGACTGACGTAGGCTGTGAGAATTCGTGACACACAAATTTTTCGCGACACACCAACGACACACCATGTTCACGCGACACACAGCCCGTCGATTCGCGACACACTTGTGTGTCGCGACACACCGGTTAAGAACCACTGATCTATGTCATACCTAGCAATTGAACGCGACTGGCGCATATGTAGCTAAGCACGGCAATATATTAAAGGTGTGTAACTGCAGTCGCTTTAATCATGAATTTCTAGATACAATACAATAAATATTACAATACAACAGAACACACTACGACTGTGTATAGAAGTTCATGATTTAATGTATCATTATTTAGTGCATAGCAACATCTCGTGGATGATAGTTTCGTCGAAGACTATCTTAACCTTCACAGGGCATGGTGCTTAGAAATCCAGCGATTACATGAGGAGGAGTTTAACGAACAGGAAGACAGAAAACCTACTACTACTACTACTACTACTACTACTACTACTACTACTACTACTACTACTACTACTACTACTACTACTACTACTACTACTACTACTACGACGACGACGACGACGACGACGACCACCGCCGCCGCCGCCGCCGCCACCACCACTACTACTACCTCCAAAGCCTTAAATGTTACGCGTTGATACGTATTACATCAAAGGTCCTTGCCGTCTTTCAAGATTTCGACGATTTGTCTGGATATTTTTGTTCTCGATTTTCTCTTCGTGCCTTTGTCAGAGCTCTCCCTTCCGGCAGAAGTCGTCGGCTGGTTTTGGATTACACTCTTTTCCAGGAAGCCCAATTCTTCCTTCGATAGAGACCTCTGCCAACCTGTTTCTTCCGTCGGTCGAGCGTCACTCACGGGTTTTCTCTTCTGTCTTTTTCTAGTTTTCTTTTACTCTGTTGCTGTTGTTCTCGGCTTCGTTGTTGTTGTTGTCAATGTTGTTTCGCGCCTTCGTTGTTGTTTCTTGTGTTGGTCTTCCTCGCCCGCCAACCTCAACATGGCACGACCAACCGACTGGTGTAATATAAGGAAAGTCAACTGAACGAACATTGAGAAGATGTGTTTAAAAACAAAATAAGGCTTAGTTTGAATTGCGCCATCTTCAAATGATTTACTTCAGATTCTATTTCAGATTCTAAAGTCATGACGCCTAGAATACAATAACCACTACAATAGCAGCAGCAGCAGCAAAAACAACAACAACAACAACAACGACAACAACAGCTACTACTACTACTACTACTACTACTACTACTACTACTACTACTACTACTACTACTACTACTACTACTACTACTACTACTACTACTACTACTACTACTACTACTACTACTACTACTACTACTACTACTTCCAAAGCCTTAAAGGTTACGCGTTGATACGCGATGCTGTAAAAGCATACATTAAAATGCTGGATTTCGATTGGTCCAAGTCCTAACGCTGTCTAAAGGAGGAGGGCGACGCTAATCACCTTCGTTATGACCTAGTGTCGTTGAGCAGAAACTACACAACCCAGTGGCAGTTCAAGAAAATGTTTACTGCTGATGCTTTTACAATATATCGAAGTATAAAGAAACAGAGGTAGACCAATTAAGTCTACGCTGGATAGAAAATATAAATGAGGATTTAACATCGCTTGGACTAACACTAATTGACTTGACAAATGACCGAGGACAATGAAGTTCACTTATTCGTACCCATCGCTGCCAAAGTGCTGGAGTAAGGAACTGATGTTAATGACAATTGTGTTGAGTTGCCGTAAGTTTGCCCTCAACGAACCGTCGTCATAAGACGTCTTTAGTGCAGTGACATTAAATCCAGTTAGAAACCTTTAAAATGCTGCCATTCTCAGCTACATATTCAATGGCTGGCTTTCTTTAGTACTATGAGTTCAATCGCTAGATTTAACAAACTGTAACTGTAGGCAACAATTCCAGTTAGACACCTTTGAAATGGTGTTCCTCTCAGCTACATAAACGTCAATCGCGTTCAGTCGCTAGTGAATACTTGGGCTGCTGGAGTAAGGTCGACTTCAACAATAACAGAGCTGTAATATGCCAAATTAATTTATGTCGACGTCAACAGCCTTTGTTGCTATAAGATGTCGCTAAACCCTTACCATTCAATCGGTAGTTAGTAGTTGCTATCTCGGAATGTGGTATGAAGGGCAAGGTCGACATCAACGTAACTGGAATCCACAAGATGTATTACTATGTAATATGCAAGAATGCAGTTAATTACCCTTTTTCTACACGTTAGCATTCTCAGCTATATATTCACCAGTCGCTTTCAATGGCTGTTTTTTTTAATACTATGCCCTATGAAGTGTACTTCGTCGCCAACGTAACTGGTATCCACAAGATGTCGCTAAAACACTATATAATTCTGCATTAAATTATGAACTTCTATATACAGTTGTTCTGTATTTTGTTGTATTGTATCGTATATGATTAAATCCAACTGAAGTTAGACACCTTTAAACACTGCCAGTTACATATTGAAGATCGCGTTTAATTTCTCTGCATATACTCGAATGGGTCCAAATACGCAGCAGCAGTCGTGATTCCTGAGATCGGCTACAGAAGAATCCTAAGGCTGGTGGACTCATCCAGTGTGTATGCAACCGAATTGACGGCGATACGAGACGCTATCGACTGTAAGTAAGTAAGTAAGTAAGTAAGTAAGTAAGTAAGTAAGTAAGTAAGTAAGTAAGTAAGTAAGTAAGTAAGTAAGTAAGTAAGTAAGTATATCCTTTATTTTAAAAAACAACTGCTCACCGCACTTTGGTGTACATAGTTTATTCAAATTAATTTAAGCATATAACATTCGAATGACAAAGGTTTTACAGAACAAGGAGTCGGCATTAGGTATAATTCTATTGTGTTCCCTGGGGCACACAATATGAGCATGGGCGGCGATCCTGGGGGGGGGGGTCAAGGGGGACAAGACTCCCCACCTCTAAGACTAAATCTGCAAGAACCGAACGTCCACGAGGGACAGGTTCGCCATCTTCTCTCAGCGCTGTGGAGTCGGTGACAACACAGCGGTCTGACTCGAGACCAACACTGATGATCGAGGTGCTCGAAAGCATCAACAGACTTGGCCTGGGAAACGTCATGGTGGTCTGGGTTCCGAGTCACGTGGGTATCCGTGGAAATGAAGAAGATGACGCAGCGGCTAAAGAAGGACTCCATCTACCACAAGTCAACTCCACTACGTACATCGAGAGAAAGGAGATGATCGGGAAAATCAAACAGTACGTAGTGGGAAAGCGGCAGAAGGAATACACAGACAACCCGAAGGGAGTCTTCTACAGGAAGATCGAACCGCTCGTGTCAACGAAATTAAAGTACACGGATACTCCGCGGAAGCAAGAGGTCCAGATAACCAGACTACGCTTGGGTAGAGTGCTGCTGATCAAGCGCCTTCACACGATGAAGATGCACCCTGACGGAAACTGTGAGGAGTGCGAAGTCCAGGGCACCATCGAACACCTACTCTTGGAATGCTCAAGGAAGAACATCAGCCGAACCATAAGCAACAAGTACCAAGAACTCGGAGTCGACTGCACCACAAAGAACATCCTCCAGAGCAGAGATCTGCAGACGGAGGTGGTAAGAGTTATAGGCGAAATCAACGATGGTAAGATTCTCTAGGAGAAGAGACTTTCTTCTTCTTCGAACAAAGCAGTAGGAATATGATCTTCATATTCTATAGTACTTTGACAATACAGCATAAATGTAGTCATGCACACAAGCACACGATATTAAAGAAAACCTTTTGTGTAAATACAGTGTAAATAAGAATTTAGATGTGTATTTAAAAAAGCAAACAAAATCCAAAAAATATACAAAATATATAAACTATAAAAACAAAAAACCATATATTTACAAATATTAATATAAATAAACCTATTAGTGTTGTAGATAACGGAAATCGAAGGCAACGGTGAGACCAAAGAACCCATCCACCACAGAATCAACAACAAAGGGAAGACGTCAAAGACCTTTCTTTTCATAAACGCTTTCTTCTTAGACACCTGTTAAACGCTTCCTTCCTAGCTATAGATTTTCGTCAGTCGCCTTTAAAAACCATAATATTATCGCTTCAATGTATACAGGTGAAAGGTAAGGTCGCTGTTAACTAAACCCACATCGAGAAGATGTTGCTAAACACAAAATACGGTTTCATTTGAACTGCGATATCTTCAAATGATTTATTTCGGATTCTATTTTAAAGAAAGAACTGTTAAGAAAATGGCCAGGCATGAAGTTTATAATAATATTAATAATAATAATATATGATAATAATAATGATAATAATAACAACAACAACAGCAACAACAACAATTGATGATAATGATGATGATGATGATGATGATGATGATGATGATGATGATGATGATGATGATGATGATGATGATGATGATGATGATGATGATGATGATGATGATGATGATGATGATGATGATGATGATGATGATGATGATGATGAGTGCATTACTATCCGTACATTGTCGGTGGAAAGATATGACGTCGATTCGTAGATATGTAGCTGAGATTTAGAATGCAAATACTTCTGCATTAAATTCACGACTGCCGTTAAACACCTTTAAAACCCAACCACACTCAGCTACATATTTACAAATCGCGTTCAATTTCTATATCCTCTCTTCTTCCTTTAACCCACAAGATGTTGGTAGACGCTTAATGCTAATTACTAATACATTAAATCGACGTTTTTTAAAGACACCTTTTAAACGCCGCTTAACTCAGCTACATATTTTCCAATCGCGTTCGATCAGCAGATTGTATTCCCCCATACACCTCATGGTAAACGAAAATTGCACATTGAAATTGTCATGTCTAACGCTTACATTTAGCTTATCCCGAGAGTACTTTATAGACGATACATTTCACTAATCCAGTAATCAGTTGTCAATGTCAAAAGCAACAGCAATACGACGATGCCACGTGACATCAAAGTCACGAAAAGTGTCCATCTGAACGCGCAGTAACGCTAAAAACAGTTAGACGTTCGTATGTCCATATATATATATATATATATATATATATATATATATATATATATATATATATATATATATATATATATATATATTCGTTTATTGAGTAAACTGGTTTTCATACCACAACCAGGAACAAAGAAGTTAAGAAAAGAAGGGAAATGAATATTCCGTCGGATCATCAAAGGGCAATGCTCGGGACTATCGTCTATAGAAGTGCCTTAAACGTGTTGGTCTTGTTTGAGGTGTGCCACTCCACCTTGATTTTCAGGTTCTCGGCCGTCTGAAAAAAAACAGCGGTACGTGTTTCATCAAGAATTCATTAATCGTAATCGTATCCTTGGACATTTTGGTCAGGGTTAGGGTTATTTTTGTCCACCTGTCTGAAAGGAAAGGTCGCGGTCAACCCAACAAACAGCCACAAGGTGTCGCCAAAAACTAACAATTCCACATAAAACACACAGTTCCAATCAGACACCTTAAAAACGCCGTTCTCAGCTATAATATTCACTTGAATCTTTAGGCATACTACAGCTCTTTGAACGTAACGTTCAAAGAGCTGTAATATGCCTAAAAATTTATTTCCACGTCAACAGCCTTTGTTGCTATAAGATGTCGTTATATCCTATATCCATCCAACAGCTACATATCAAGCACCCACGTTAAATCACGAGATCCTTCCATCATGTATACAGCGAAGAGTAAGACCGACTTCAACCTCAAGATGTCGCTAAACACTAAATAATGCTGCGTTAAATCGTGAACTTCTATACACAATTGTTTTGTACTACACTGTGTCCCGATGAAAAGTGGACCCCAAGAAAAAGTGTCATAACTCGGTCAAAACTTTTAGCATTTGCCTGAAATTTCAAAAACAACAACAATAGCCATATTACCACCACATCCTAACGCCGTTTGGAAATGTTGCCGAGTTTGTCAAGTTTGTGAACGTTTGAGACGCAGCCCTGAAAATGGGAAGTTTCCAAAATACAAGAGCCATAAGGAAGTGAAGTTCAGCTACAGCTGGTGTTCAAAATGTCCTTTTTGTTCGCGAACACACGACCGTAGACGTGGACACCACTGTTTGATGGCCCGATCGATGATCACGTGGTCAAACAGCTGCAACTCTTCAATCAGACGCGAAATCCAAACCTGGAGTGTACTGGATGAGCGCGTTTATCGTTCCCGCATTCGTGACGTCGATCACCGGAGGCGCGTCTGATTTAAGAGTGGCAGCTCTTTGACCACGTGATCATCGATCGGGCCATCAAACAGTGGCGTCCACGTCTGTAGCTGAACTTCACTTCCTTATGGCACTTGTATGTTGGAAACTTCCCATTTTCAGGGCTGCGTTTCAAACGTTCACAAACTTGACAAACTCGGCAACATTTCCAAACGGCGTTAGGATTTAGTGACAATATGGCTATTGTTGTTGTTTTTAAAATTTCAGGCAAATGCTAAAAGTTTTGACCGAGTTATGACACTTTTTCTTGGGGTCCACTTTTCATCGGGACACAGTGTATATTGTATTGTATATAGAAGTTCATGATTAAATCCACGACTGAAGTTAGACACCTTTAAAATGAAGCCATTCACAGCTACATGTACATGTTCACCAGTCTCGTTCAAACAGACTCATGATTAATTTTGTACATTTAGGCCTACATCCGGTTCTTGAAAAGCTGCTTTGTGTGCTAGCGATTTCAGCACTTGTAGACCGTCTTTTTTCACATGGCAGAATTTTTATGAGGCCCCACAGCTTTTGGTCTTGGTCAGAAAATTCTGAGCAAATTGGTTTTTATAAAATTCAACAGGCATTTGGAATAACATTTCGCATGAAGGACTTTTGTAAATACGAATTCGGAATTCTCTGCAGTCTCCATTTAGAGTTGTTTTTGCTTGAATAAAAGAAAAACTCATGTTTTCATTAAAATAACGAGTAGTCCGCCTGGACAATTTTAGTGACGACAATTTTTAGTCTGGATACGACTGTGATTTTTTTGGGTCTTGGTCTCGGTCTTGGTCTTGAGGTTCAAGGTCTTGGTCTTGGTCTTGAGGTTCAAGGTCTTGGTCTTGGTCTTGGTCTTGAGGTTCAAGGTCTTGGTCTTGGTCATGGTCTTGAGGTTCTAGGTCTTGGTCTTGGTCTTGGTCTTGAGGTTTAAGGTCTTGACAACAAGACTGCTGTTTCCGTTATTGAACTTGACCGAGAGATCCACTTTTTGTTCGATTTACCAATAGGACGTTCCACTGTTTGAATTATCCCATTCTTCCTGTCATTTTCGGAGAAAGTGGTAACGGTAAATAGTTTGCGTTTCGCTGTATTCCAAGTTCAGTGACATTTCCACAGGGGTGTGGTTAAGCGCTGATTTGGCGAGTGGGTCTGCCTGTTTGTTTCCCTCGATTCCCAGATGGGCAGGAATCCAGACGAATGAGGCCACAGCCTGACGGCCACAACTCTACATATCGTGGGAGCTCAGCAAGTCCTGTAGTAGGTTAGGCCTTGTCTTTGTTCGATGACCTGCAGGACACTGAGAGAGTCTGAGTGTAATCACTAGTTTATTGTGTCTCACAGATTTCGCCCATTCAAGTTCACCCTTGGATTGATGTGTTGTCGCTCAACCTGTAGCTCTAGTGATATGCCATCGAGGGGGCGTAGAGAGAGCAGCTTCTACGTCCGTCAGTTGTCCTTGAACCGTCCGTCTACTTTTCTGGGTGCGTCTGAAGATGATCTTCAATTGACCGCTTCCTCATTACATTTTTGTAGGCTGTCTCCACTCCTATTCAGATTTCTGAGATTTATTTCGATGACCGGCGGTTTCAATGTCCATGGCAGTTGTGCTGAGGCTTTCTCTGGATTGATGACAGGATGCAGTAACTCCCTGTTGACTTCGGAAACTTTGACTCGAATTTCCTCGCATCCTTCCTTCAACCTGCGACGTTTTCCGGCTTTGAGTATGTCTTCGGTCGGGTGATCCGGGATAGACTGGATCTTAGTAACATACTCCATCATCTGTTGTCTGCGGCGCAGATGCAGTCGTCTCTTCGCAGTCGACCTATTCTTTCCCTGCAGTGTGCCACTGCAGATGGATAGGGCCTTGTATTGTAATATGTGAAGTTTGGCTCCGTTCGACGATGAAGTGTTGTCGTAGGCAATGCTTCCGTAATCGATAATGGATCAAATCATTGCCCGGTACACCATCAGCAAGGTCTCTTTTGAGGCACCCCAGGTGGCGCCAGCCATGGCTCGCATGAGAATGAGACGAAGCTTGCATCGATTGACAATGTAGTTCAAGATTGTCGAGACGTCGATGAACTATAATTCCAAGAAACTTTACAGATTTTTCAGAATTGAACGCGAATTGTGGTTACGTAGCTGTTAATGACACGTTTTGAAGGTGTTTTACTGGAGTCGTCGATTTAATGTAGCAGTATTTAGAGTTTAGCGATACCTTGTGGGTTAACGTTGACCAAACCTTACATACTATAGAGAAAGTAGCGGATCTAGTCCTAGCGATTGGATCCCGGGTTTAACGACATTTCATGGCAACAAAGACCGTTGACATCGACAGAAATAATTTTGGCATATTGAACGCGATTGGTAAATATGTAGTTGAGAATGGCGGATTTTAAATGTTGTCTAACTACGGCCGTGGATTTTATTTTAACATTGTTTAGTGTATAGCGACATCTTGTGGAAATCAGTTACGTTGAAGTCGACATTACGCCTCATGCGCGCACAGGAAAAAGATCTACCGATTGAACGCGCGAGTGGTGACTTACGAGTATGTAGCTGATAGGGAAGACTTTTAAAAGGTGTCTAACTGGAACAATGGATTGTTTCGTAGTCTAGCGATTGTAGTACTAGTTTCCAGTGTTTAACGACATCTCGTGGCTGCCAGTTACATCCTCTCGTCATAAACAACCTAATCAGCGTTTCTGATTAGGTTCTGCTGCGATATCTGTAAATAGAATAGAATACAATCATCAGGCTTACTCTCGTTGATGTTGTTTTGTGTATATAGGCGCCACTGTAACGGCAAGGCTGTCTATGGCGCCATAGAAATTTAGGCTGTTGCTATCGTATTTATTATTATCAGTTTATTATTAGTTTAATTTTCTCAGACAGTTCATAATGGTATTCGTAATCGTAAACTCGAAATTTCTAAGGAGCCACTGGAGAGCTAACCGCAGGGCACCAGCTTATACACGAGCGCTGAATTTCGAGAAATCTGGCGATTGAGTAGTAACAGTAGTTTCAGTTTATCGACACTGTGTGACAACAAAGATCATAAGCGTCGCCCTCCTCCTTTATACAGGCTTGGGACTGGCACTTGTAGAGTACGAGCAGTGACGGGACGCCATTGGTAGACATGTAACTGAGAATGACAGCGTTTTAGAATTGGTGTATCACTGCATTCTTGGACCTCTTGTATTAGTATTTAGTCTCTAGCGACATCTTGTGGATGTCATTTACGTTGAAATCGTTCTTGCGCTTCACTCTGCGTGGTTGGAGAGCTACATGTAGCCGTTCAACGCGACAGGTGAATATGTAGCTGTGACTGGATACGTTTTAAAGGTGTCTGATTTCATTCGTGGATTAAACCATGAAGTTCTGTAATATATAGAATACAACACAATACGATACAACTGTGCACACGAGTTCGTGATTTAATGAAGCATTAATGCTGTGTTGCCTAATAACCGAAGATTGCCTTATTACACATGTTGGCCTAATTACCTTGTCTTATTGCCTGCATAGCCCTTATTGCCGACGATGCCCTAATTACTGACGCGGACCTAATTTCCGTCGTTGGCCTTATTACCTGCTTTGGCCTCATTATACCTACGTTGACCTCATAATTATACAGTTGTTGACCTAATTATCTGCAATGGCATAATTACCGACGTTGACCTTATTACCTGTGTTGGCCTAATCACTAACGCTGGCTTTGTTACCGACGTTGACCATATCGCCTGCGTTGGCCTATTTATCAACGTTGGCCATAATACGTGCGTTGACATAATCACCGACGTTGGACCTATTATATCCTTGGCCTTATTACTTGTGTTGGCAAATTGACCAACGGTGGCCATATTACCTGCGTTGACCTAATTACCGTCATTGACCTGCGTTGGGCCAATCAGTTACACTGACCTAATTACCAGAGTGGGCCTAATTCCTGACCGTTGCATAATTCGCTACGTTGGCCTACTTAACTATGTTTGCTTAATTACCGATGTTTAATCTTATTACCTGCGTTGACCTAATTACCAGCGTTGATCTTGGACCTACTTTGACCTAATTACCAAAGTTCCCGTTGTTACCTTCGCAGCTAAGTCATTAAGAACAGACGGTTAATCTAAAAAGGTCAGACAGATACGACAAAGACACACACAATGTCATATTCAAACACACAAGCAAACATAGGCACATACGACAGGGGCACACATATATATACATCAGGATAAACCAACTTACATCGTTTAGTTATCCAACCACCGACCTTTATCTTAATCACACGCACACACAGAGAGACGGACGCACACATACACGGAAGCTGCCTCGATTCTGTTAGGTCGATGACGCGAGAAATTGAAATTGTTGTCTGATTGGCGTCTCCGTGTTTGCGTCACGATGACTTCGCAATGACTTAGCCTGTTTTATATTCGACGCATCGCCAAATATTGTCGCAGTTTAATTAATCATACGGTTTCGTTATTATTATTATTATAATTATTATTATTATTATTATTATTATTTTTTTTTAAAATATCCCCGAGGTACATATAATCCCTCAGGAGTCAGATACTAAGTATCTGACTCCTAACAGTATCTAACAGTATTATTATTATTTTTATTATTTTTATTATTATTATTATTATTATTATTATTATTATTATTATTATTATTATTATTATTATTATTATTGTTATTGTTATTGTTGTGGTTTTTGTTGTTGTTGTTGTTGTTGTTGTTGTTGTTGTTGTTGTTGTTGTTGTTGTTATTATTATTATTTTTTTGTCCCAAGGTACATTATGATCCCTCGGGGACTTAAATATTAATTAAAATAGGTAAAAATATTATTATTATTATTATTATTATTATTATTATTATTTTCTCAGCCAGTTTGTAATGGTAATTGTAACCGTAAACTCAAAATTTCTAAAGCTCCACTCGAAAGCTAAGCGCGGGGCACCAGCCTATTCATGAGCGCTGAATTTTTACAATGCTGGCGATTGAACGCGATTGATAGATTATGTATGTAGCTGTGCAAGGCAGCTTTTTAAATGAGGTGTTTAACTGCATTCTTGCATGTTAGGTAATAGTATTTTGTGTTTAGTGACATCTTTTTGATGTCAATTACGTTGAAGTCGACTTTACGCTTCATATAAAACCTCTGCATAGGAGTTTGTGTTGGTCACTGTAGCGATTGAACAGGACTAGTGAATATGTACATGATAATGACTGGCTTTACAAGGTGTGTAACAGGAGTCGTTGATTTTATGTAGCATTGTTTACTATTTACCAACACTAATTATTATTACTGCGTATTGTGCTGTTTAAAGCCATGTAGTAACCCTCCATTAGCGGGCAGTCAAGCGCTGCAGCTTACGGCCGACTAGATAAATCTTAGACTGTTATGTCGCTCGCATTTGTGTCGATATAATTTCAGGTGGATATCCTCTGCTTCTGTAGTCATAAGATTTGAACAATCACGACGATCTATTTGTAAATTGCTGCGTCCTTGACAGCAATGCTTTCTACCTGAATAAAGAAACATAGGTTACTGATGTCAGTTACGTTGAGGTCTGGTGGGATAAAGTTAGCGACTGAACGCGACAGGTGAATATGTAGCTGCTAGTGGCAGCGTTTTAAAGGTGTCTAAAGAGTCATGGATTTAATCGTAACCTTCTATATACAATACCATACAACACAATACAATACAACTTCATATAGAAGTTCATGATTTAATGCAGCATTGCTTAGTGTTTAGCGACATCTTGTGTATATCCGTTACGTTGAAGTCAATCTTACCCCTTCATAGCATACAGCTTATATATAATACGATCAGATCCACCGATTGACTGACTAATACGTTTATTTTACAACGCCGTCATATCGAAGATGATTGGCATCGTAATAAAGAACGGTTTACGTGTATAGTGTTCTAAGTTATGGCGTCGAAGGCAGGTAGGCTAGCGATCGGCTACCCAACCAGAAAACTCGAGAGGGGTGAATGGAGGTAGGCTTTTCCAGTTGGATTTGCTCCCCTCCCCTGCTTTGGCCACATGTTAAAGGGGTTGAGTGTCCTTGGGGATTTTAATATACAGTGTTCATTATGTAAGTTATACAAATGTTCAGTGTTTTTAACGTTTGTCGTCTTTGTCTTCTTTCTTCGTTCTTGATCAATGTTCTTCTTTCTTCTAAATATTCGTCTTTGTTCTTCTCGGTTCTTTTCCTCTTGGCTTGTTTTCTTTTGTCGTTGATATGGGGTGGGGTGAGGTGATATGAGGAGTGGGGCGTGATGACTGTGATGTGAGGATAAGTGAAGGGGTGGTTGGAGGGGTGGGTGAAGGGTGGGTGGCCAGTCTTTTAAATGGTGGCCTGTGCTCGCCATGTTGTATCTCCGTCTTTGGAATGAGATATCGACGTCACTCGCTATCCCACTGCATCCTGGTAGAGATGTCCTTGAGAGTGGAGCAGTAGCTGATTTGCCCCTTTTGTCATTGCGGGGAACGCTACGTAGTAGAGCTGGTGCGGTGGTTTTGTGTCTCTCCTTTATGCTTCTCCTTGATGTTTCTTTTTCGGGTTCTTGTGGAACTTCTGGTTAACGAGATTTCCTTGACGAGGGTTGGTAGGCCGTTGCAAAGGGAGTCTACATTGGTACGTGGTAGTTAGTTGTTTATCGCGGCCGCAAGTTTATGTCATTGTGTGTTGAGAGGTTCAGTGTTGGTTGGTTTGGAAGTGGACAGGCTTATCCGTACTCGCCATGTTTCACCTTCGTCTTTGGATATTTGCAGCGTTTGGTTAGGATAACGACGCCAATCGCTGCCCTACTGCATCCTGGGCGTAGAAATATGCAACTGTTTTAAAGGTGTCTAACTGTAGTTGTGGATTTAATTCTGCCGCATTTTAGTATTTAGCGATAACATTGACTTTATATTATATAATTGAAGGGCTTGCAGCAATAACAAAGTATGTCGGATTTTTTTAGTTTTGGGAAAATGGCTTCAAAGATTTGACACTTCAAACTGTTGTATCAAAGCCATTTTACGAGATATCGACAAGCTGTTTGAAGCACCATGTGAGTTATTACTGTCTTTCACGAAATTGTTACATAATGCAATGCAAAAGATAACATTAATGTTTTTCACGGCATTTTGCTTAATACCTGGTTATTGACACTCAATAACCCAGTATGAAGCAAAAATCGTCTGCTGTTAGTCGACATACCTTATTCTTGTACCAAATGGTGACTAGCACACAGTGCAAATTAATCGTGCAATAAGAAGGTAAGTCATCATAGCTACATTACAGTAAGAAAAAAATAACGCAAAATCAGTGAATTGTAGAGCAAGTAAGAGACAATAACCGCGTATGTCAAATAACCTGATTATTGCACCGGTTTTAATACAAAGATTACAAGAAAAATGGCAATTTTTGTTATCAAACCGGGTTATTGCATTGGAGTAATGCTGCCAGCTGCTAAATACCATATGTCGACAAACTGTTTTATCCAAAAGCCAATTCAAAATAATCAGATTTGCACCAAATTTGCAGGGTATATAGAATACAATATTCCATGCACGCTGGCATACATTTTCACATAAACCAGGTATGTCGACATACCTGGTTATTGAGGCAAGCCCTTCAATTATAACATTTGTCGGTTATTATCTAACGATTGTACGCGGCTTTATATGTAGCTGCTGATGACACCGTTTTAAAGGTGTCCAACTGCAGTCGTCGATTTAATGTAGCAGTATTTAGAGTTTAGCGACATCCTGTGAGTTAACTTCAACTTTACCCAATATTGCAGATAAAGGAGGCGGATCTACCGATTGGGTGGATCCAGAGTTTAGCGACATCTTATGGCAACAAAGGTTTTTGACGTCGCAGAAATTATTTTTGCATATTGAACGCTATTGGTAAATATGTAGCTGAGAATGGTGGCTTTTAAAAGTTGTCTAACTGGAGCCGTGGATTTTATTTCAGCATTAATTGTTTCTACGTAGCAAGTTGCGTTAATGTCAACTTGAGTCTATTATTAAACGAAATTGATTGATTGATTGATTGATTGATTGATTGATTGACTGAGTGTTTAACGACATCTTGTGGATGTCAGTTACGTTGAAGTCGACCTTGTGTCTCATGTGGAGTAAAGTCAAATATACTCCCGTTTGTTCGGTACTGGCGAATATATAGCTAAAATTGGCAATCTTTAAAAGGTGTCTAACGGAGTCATTGTTTGTTTCGTGACAATTAATAGGGTAAATTAGCGATATTATGTGTGTGAAATTTCGTTTAACACGATTGGATTGGATCCAACAGGTTAACATCTTACGACATAAAACTCCTCTTACGTCGATAGCAAATTGTTTACAGTTCTCGCTCAAAGAAGAGGAACAGCAGAAAGGTCACACGACAGTTCCAGTCGCTGAAGCAGGATCTCATGGTCAACCATGTCAAACGCAGATGAGACATCAAAAAGCGCCAGGAGATATATATATATATATATATATATATATATATATATATATATATATATATAATATCGGTAATTTTGACAGGCATTTTGGTCAAGGTTATGCTTTATCAAGGTCGAAAAAACAATAGCCCGTTTTGAGGAAGCAGGTAGATAACCCTCAGAAAGCGACCTGTTAAATATATTAACTAGATATGGAGCTAAATCATTTAAAATGTTCACCAAAATAAATGGAAGAAGAGTGTCCAGTTCGGATGATTTTTGTTTGATGATGCAATTATTTTACGAAGTTCCGTTTCAAAGATTGGACGGAATCTTTTGAATGGTGGTCCGTGTGGGAGAATTGCGGAGGAGGCAATCTTCCTTGTCATCATAAGGTTCTGGAGAAATCCTCAGCAGAAAAGGCAGGCGAACCGACTGAGCGCCTACCCTGTCCCAGTAGGCCTGAGATCGAGGACCAAAGACGTTTTGGGTTGTCTTTCTGTTGTTCAATCAGGCCCTGCCAATGGTCAGCCTCCTTCTCGCGATAGAGGCGAGTATGTGTTTATGCATGTGCGTATGTATGTGCGTATGTATGTGTGTGTGTTTGTGTGTGTATATATATTTGTGTATATGTGTGTGTATTCACGCGTGTTTCTGTGTGTGTGTGCTTATGTGTGTTTGTTTGTGTGTTGTTTCTCCTCCCACTGACTGACTGACCGAATGCGGCGAAGTTGTAGACAGTGGTGAGCAGGATGGTCAGCGTGAGGTCAGCGTCGATGAGTAGAATGAGAAGACAGATGACGCCATCTGCCGCCTTACGGAGGATGATCAATGACCCGAGAATGAGGAGGTCAGGAGGGTGAAGCAGTTCGACCAGGGTCAGACGAGGTCAGGAGGGTGAAGCAGTTCGACCAGGGTCAGACGAGGTCAGGAGGGTGAAGCAGTTCGACCTGGGTCAGACGAGGTCAAGAGGGTGAAGCAGTTCGACCAGAGTAAGACCAAACTAACAACCAACAATACATAGAATGACAAACCAGAAACCTCCTCTCTGTCTCTCTCTCTCTGTATGTCTCCCTCTGTTTCTCTGTCTCTGTCTGTCTGTCTGTCTCTCTCTCTCACTCACTCACTCACTCACTCACTAACACACTTTCTGTCTCTCTTTATCTAAAAAGGTCATGTTAATATAAATAATGGGCCGGTAATTTTGACAGGCGTTTTGGTCAAGGTTTTGCTTTTTCAAGGTTGGGAAAACAATAGCTCCTTTTTGGGAAGCAGGTAGATAACCCTCAGAAAGCGACCTGTTAAATATGTAAACTAGAAATGAAGCTAAATCGTCTAATATGTTCACCAAAATAAAAAGGGAGAGGGTCCAGTTCGCATGATTTTTTTTTAGATGATCCAATTATTTGACGAAGTTCCGTTTCAAGGATTGGACGAAATCCTTCGAAGGTGTGGTCCGTGTGGGAGAATTGCGGAGGAGGGGCATCGTGAGTCTTCGCTCGAAGATCATCTTGAAAAAATCCTCAGCAGAAAAGGCAGGAGAACCCACTGAGCGTGTACCCTGTCCCAGTAGGCCGGAGATCGAGGACCAAAGACGTTTTGGGTTGTCTTTATGTTGTTCAACCAGGCCCTGCCAATGGTCAGCCTCCTTTTGGTGATAGAGGCGATGTAATGCTCGTAGTTGGGTCACCCACTCACGATGGTCATTAGGGTCGCGAGATCGTCGATAACGCCTTTCGAGGCAACGCGTGCGACGACGAAGTCCACGACACTCGGCATCAAACCATAGTGCATATGGTCTATGTCGAGAGCGAACTCTGCGAAGCGGGAGCACTTGGTTGATTAGCTGAGACATGGTATCCGTGTAAAGATTGAAGAGGTCGTCCAAGGACAGAATATCAAGATGCGATTGTTCTCGTGAAAGTTCCGAGTCCTGAGTAGCCTTGCTGAAGGCCACGTAGTCGAGCGATTTCCAGCCGCGTACCATTCGGATTGTATGTATCGGAAGTGAATGAAGTGACGGAAGAAGGAAATCAATAAGTGAGTGATCGGAGATGGTTGGTGGTTGAACATAAAGCTGGTGTACTGTAGTGTCGTCGGTGGTAATGATTAAATCCAGGATACCTCCCTGACGATGGGAGGTTACATTCACATGTTGGGCGAGACCAAACTGCTTAAGAAGCTCTAGAAACTGTTCAGCAGAAGCATTGGCGTTCTTCTCAAGCTGGATGTAACTAGTTGACTGTTACGAGTGGCTGTGCTTTCCAGCACTGAAGTAAATTCCTTGAAAAATTTAGCAGTAATAGGTATGGATCCAGGACGGTAGATGGTGAGTAGAGTTGTCGGACCATGTGAGGATGGAAAACTGAGGCATAGGGCTTCAAAGGTGGTGATTTCCATGTCCAACCGGATGACTGATGTACGTAGGGTTGAACCATAATAGACCGCAATGCCACCGCCACGCGTTTGGTCATCGCCAGAGGAAGACACGCGAGGACTGTCGAAGATAGCATAGCCGACGGGCGCAGCTCGAAGAAGATGAACATCCTCAGAGGTATGGTGCCAGCTTTCGGTGACTGCCATGATATCAAGCTGGTTCTCCAGAATAGATTGTGAAACATAGGCAAATTTGTCTGTTAGGGAGCGAGCATTCCAGGTCGCAATCCGAAGACCTGGAGACCCTGGGCGTCTTTGAGATGGTTTGGTGGGTGGCGTTGGTGGTAGATGGTCGAGTGAAGACCGCACTGGCGATGATGAAGCAGGTGCAGAAGGGCTACGGCTCTTTATCCCAGACGATGGTAAAGCAGTACTTTCAGTTTCAGATTTAGAGAGCGACGAGGTTGGAAGCGAGTGGAAGGTGCCATGTGAGAAACCAGTGGGATTGTCTCTTTGGGCTAGAGATCGGTCTTCACGAGGAGACCAAATTTGAGAGTTGAAGAGCGATTTTCGAACAGTGCGATCAATGTGCAGATCTGGCGATCGTAGCGACCAGAGCTGTTGTGCGGAGTACTTTAGTCTTTCCATCAAAGGCTAATTTGGTAGTCCAAATTAACTGCAGATAGAATATCCTAATAATATTCAACGCGTGAGAGCGAACGTTTCTGGAGACATGCACGTCGTGCTCTGTTTACGCACGCAGCGTACAAAATGGCGTCCACGTAGATGATAGACGAAATAATCTGATGAATAAAAACTAACTTTCCCTTGATTCTGCGTAGATAAACATTAGAGGTCACAATCGGTCACTATCAGCAGACTATAAAGCGAAAAACTACCCAAAAATTAGAAGATAAAACAAACTGAGAACGTCGAATTAGAGTAAAATCCGGAGCTTCGTGCTGAAAACGTAAACACGACAAGCGCATACGTGACGTTATTCTATATGTAGCTAAGAATGACGCGTTTAAAGGTGTTTAACTGCAGTCGTGGATATAACCATAAGCTTCTGTAAACAATACAATACAATACAATTGTTTATAGAAGTTCATTACTTGATTCAGCAGTGTTTATTGTTTACCGACATCTTGGGGTTAACGTCGCAACCTGTGCAGATAGGGGTCCGATCTAACGATTGAATGCGATTGAAAATATGTAGCTGAGGCAAGCACCGTTTAAAAGGTGTTAATTTCAGTCGTCGATCTAATGTATTAGTATTTAGCGTCTAGCAACATCTTGCGGGTTAACGTCGACTTTACCTTACACAAAGGAAGAAAATTATGGTCTATCGATTGAACGCGATTGGTAAATATGTGGCTGTGAATGACGCGCTCTTTCCTCCTTGCTACTTTCCTTGCTTACTTTCCTCCAGCACCCTAACCATTACACTTCTAAGCGCCTGACCAAAGCTCTGCGCTCAATAGCCAACGCGTCGCAGTCGCTCATGTTGAGCAAATACTTCACCTAAAAGCAAATGATGAAACTGGAAGTGTCACCGATGGCAGCCCTTGCATACACGTGGAACCGAACCAAGGGAGTTCTTTTTAGCACAGTTGCAGACTGGGATTCGAACTGTGGACGCTGAGCTTAAAGGCATCGATGATGGGACATGAGCTGATTGGTTAAAGCCATCGGCTTGTAATGAGGAGAGTACGGGTTCGATCCTCCTACTCTGAGACGGTTACTGTGTAAGGACCCTGAGCAAGTCCTTCACTCACAATTGCTCAGCGCCTTCGAACGATGCTTGGTCATTAGATAGTGGCGCTTAATAAATGCATAAAAGTAAAAATGGTCCTCAACACAATTACTCGGTGTTTGGTCCTGAGAAAGACCATACGATGCTCTATGGCTGAAGCTAGGATGACGATGGAACATCACGTGTCCCAATCTATGTCCTCAGAACTACAAACTAATCGTTAGGTGGCGCCAGTAACGACCAAGAGCGCCATCTCGAAGGAAGTGGACAGACGGTCCTCGCTTGCACTACCTACCCACGTATGCCTCGGTGCGATGGTTAACTCAAGGGCTTGTACAATATCTTTTGGATGAGGTTTGGAACTGGTCCAAGGTTACCGACTTCGGTCTAATTTCCGCCTTTGGCGTAATTACATACTTTGACCTAATTACCGACATTGGCCTAATCACCCACGTTGAATTTTTATCCTACCTTGACCTAATTACTTACGTTGGCCTACTTCCATATGTTGTCAAAATTACCGACGCTGGCTTAATTGGTTATGGTGCGTAATCATCTACATAGGCCTATTTACCGACGTTGATCTTATTACCTGCGTTGACATAATTATCTACTATGGTCTAATACCGAAATTGGCCTTGTTACCGACGATGGCCTTATTACCCACGTTGGCCTAATTACTGACGCGGGCCTAATTACCGACGTCTGCCTTATTATTTACGTTGACCTCATTACCTGCGTTGATATAGTTAACTAAGTTGGCCTAATTACCGAATTTGGCCTTATTACCGACGATGGCCTTGTTACCAAAATTTACTTATTTACAGACGTTGGCCTTATTACCTGCGTTGACCTAATTACCGACGTTCAAAAAGTTACCTGCGCCGCCAAAAGTCATTAAGAAGAGAAACTTGAAATAGAATCGCCCTGATACTTCTCTTCAGTTCTTTCTTTTAATAGAATCCCAAACAAATCATTTGAAGATTCCGCAGTTCAAACGAAGCCAATTATTTTGTGTTTATGTCTCGGAATAATCTGGCAATTAAGCGCGATTGAGGTATATCTATAGCTTGGAAGGCAAGCGTTTAAAAGGTGTCTAAACTGGAGCAGTGGATTTCATGTATTTATTTATTTATTTATTTATTACGGATATTTCTATAGTGCCTCTCGAAGTCAACTACTACTCAGAGTCGCTCCCGACTACAGCATTTGATACTGTGCTGGAATTTTCACGCCGAAGCGCCACGAGCAATGGCGAGTGGAGGACTTGCCCAAGGTCAGTACGCAGCGGCTAGAGTGGGATTCGAACCTGCAACCCTCCGGTCACAAGGCGCCGAACCTACCACTGAGCCACCACGCCCCACAAATGCCCATTGTACTAATGACATCTTGTGACAGACAGTGTTGTTGACGGAAACCTTACGGTGACACGATGAAATTGCTATCCAAGTGAATAAAGGATTGGTGAATATGTAGCTGATAATGACGGCGTTTTAAAGGAGGTTGTTAACTGCATTTTTGGAACTGCTCGTCTGTGTGGTGAGGTTTTGCGAGTGGGCAGAAGCGGGAGGCCATGGAGGGAATTATCTCCAGGCTGGTGCGGTAAGGATACCTATAGCTATCTTCATCGCCCTCATTGAGGCACTTCGCAATAATGCTGACGCTAGTCTCTTTGCTAATATTTTGCTAAATCCTTGCCATGTATTAAATACAATGCTGCACCGATTAAGCGCGCTCGCTACTCTTTGCGCCTACGGTCCCAAAACCGTGAGCTTCCAAAGTATGATAACTTGTCTCAGAAATGCTTCCACGCTAGGATGCTATACAAATAACTCCCAAGATTTCGCTACCTAAGTCCTGTCTTCTCCTTTTCTGCTTATATCTCACATAATTCATAGTAGCTTCTCTTTAAATACATGTAAAATCAGTTATATTATGTATTATTTGACTGTGCGTTTGCTAGTGTTTCTCAATAAAGAAAGTACTTACTTACTTATGTAATAGTAGCAATTTTAGTGTTTAGCGACATCTTGTGGATGTCAGTTACGTTGAAGACGACCTTATGCTTCGTAAAGAGACCAACTACCGATTGAGCGCAATTGGTAAATATGTAGTTGAGAATGACGCTGTTTCAACGGTGTCTAACGGGAATCGTTAATTTATATTTCAGATTGCTTATCGCTTAGCGACATCTTGTTGAAGTCAACCTTATCCTTCATGGACTACTGTAGATTTTAACCTAGGGATTGAACGCGACTGGTCAATATGTAGCAATTCTCAAGTCCATTGCTCCCCTCAATGTAAGTTAAAGTGATCATTTAAGTTGTCTATACAGCGCAGACTTAATTGATCTGCCTTTGGTTTATCAGTTTCGTAGATGCCTGAAAACTTTCCTTTTCGCAGGTGCTGGCATTGATGCGGGTTGAAAGCGCCGCTGATCTGAGTGGCGCTATATAATTTTTCGATTGCAAGTACAATTACAATTATCGTATAGTATCGTATCTAGTAATTTATAAGGCGTCTCTCGCAGTATAAACTATTCAGAGCATGAGCCCCGTGGAAACAGAAACGTCTTGAGCAAGCGATGACAGGGTGATTCCATCATGAGTTTAGTTCGAAGTCGAGATGGAAGACCATTCCAGGCAGAGGGACCTGTGACAGCAACGGCTCGACGTTGGGCCAGATTGGTCCTAGTACGAGGGACAAAGAGATCAAGACGGCCAGTAGAGCGCAAAGGACGAGCAGAAGTTGCAGAGAGAGGTTGCCGCATAAGGTCAGAGAGATATTTAGGGGCAAACCGTAGCTGGGACTTGGAAACCAGAAGGAGGATCTTATACTGGATACGAGAAGTAATCGCGAGCCAGTGTAAGACTTCAATCATATAAATGTATGTGGAGATATGAGCAAAGCGAGGAAGACGTGCTATGAGCCTAGTAGCAGCATTTAAGACTGACTGGAGGGGGGAGAGCCGTAGCATGGGGAGACCGAGGAGGAGAGAGTTACAGTAGTCGACCCGAGAGCAAATGAATGCATGTACAATGGAGGTAAAGACAGTAGGTATAGTGGATCGCCTGATAGCTCTCAATCGTCTCAGTTGGAAGAAGCAGGAGCGAGTCAGAGTCGAGATATGTTCAGTAGAGGTGAGGGAGGAGTCAAGAGTGACACCCAGATCGCGTACACTGGAGGAGTAGGTATAAGAAGGTATAAGAAGGAAACTTCAGTGCCAGCAGCGAATAGTCAAGCTTATTTAGTTGTTGCAATGCTTAGTGCCAAACCAAATCAATTGAGTCTTGGTGGAATTTAAACAAAGTCGATTTGATTACATCCAAAGGTGCAAGTCTTGGGTAAGTGCATCAACGGAGGAAACAATGGAAAGTTGATCAGCTGGTGGACCATGAACAAAAGCTTGTGCGTCATCAGCATAGAGTTGGCCCGTCGCTGCATGTTTGGTAAAGATCAGGGAAATGTCAGCTGAATAGAGGATATAGAGGATAGGTCCAAGTACAGAGCCCTGGGGTACGCCAAATCTAACCCTGACCCATTGAGATCTAGAGTCACCAAAGACAACCATCTGGGAGCGATCAGAAAGATATGATTTAAACCAGAGAAGAGGAGTGTTAGAGATGCCACAGGATAGCTGCAAACGACGAAGAAGGATATCATGATCGACCATATCAAATGCCGAAGAGACGTCAAAAAGAGCTAGGAGCGAGAGATGGGATTGATCAATAGCCATATAGAATGTCAGACAAGAGAGACAGGAGGGCAGTTTCAGTGGAATGGCAACCCCGAAAACCTGACTGGCCTGGTGGAAGAAATCCTGCTTGTTCAAGATAAGGAATGAACTGAAGGGATACAAGTCTCTCAAGAGTTTTAGAGAGGAAAGAGAGATGAGAGATAGGCCGGTAATTTTGACAAGCAGTTGGATCAAGGTTAGATTTCTTAAGGGAGGGGAACACAATGGATTGTTTTTGCGAAGCCGGAAGGTGGCCCTCAGTAAGCGATCTGTTGAATAAGTAGACAAGAAACGGGGCTAAAACATCTAAAACGTTAGCTATAATGAAAGGGGAAGTGGGTCGAGTTCGCATGATTTAAGATTAGATGATTTAATTACACGGTGCCAAGGAACAGGGCGCAACTCAAGAGGGAGCGCATTTTGAGACGGAATGTTTTAATTATTAAAATAATTACTTTATCCTGAAATATAATATAAGTTTAAATGAAATAAATGTTATAAAATTTAGTAACAAACAAATAAAAGTACATACATAAAATATTAACAGACTTACAGTGTAGGCTTATTTAAATGTTCTGGTTTCCACATATTTATGGTAAATATTATATTCGAGGTAACAAATTTGGTCGATTGGTGGAAACTGACTTTCACAAGATGTCGCTAAAACACTAAAATATTGATACATAAAACTCAGTTCTAGTTAGACACCTTTTAAACGTAATACTTTCAGATATAAATTATCGTTTATCGCGCTTAATCGGCAGATCGACCTTTACGGCATCAATTATGTAACCCATAGCATTAAGTCTACAGTTGACAATCTAAAGCATGATAGAAGTACATTAATTCACGATAATCAATGCTTCAGTTAGACACCTTTTAAATGCTTCCACCCAGTTATAAATAAACAGTACGTAAATCATACGTTGCTTGCTAGTGACAATGCTGTGTAGAAATTGTCACAGTCAAATTAAAATTTAACTTATTTAATTAATTAGCTATACTGAGCATCGCTTACAGAACGAACGAATTCATGACAAAAACGTATTTAAGGTTGTTCTTGTTTAACGACGCTGTGCCAGAACATAGACGATCACCGTCACCCTCCTTCTTTATCCAGGCTTGGGACTGGCATTACCAGATACGCGTAGTACCAGTAGTTTAGGCTGTTTAGCGGCATCCTACCTTAAGCCCATCGCTGTTTTATCAGATATTGGTTTGGATCCAGAGTTTAACGACACCTTATGGCATCAAATCTTATGGTATCAAAGGCTTCTGAAGTCGAAAGAAATTATTCCTAGCTGTTCTCACCGTTTGTATAACTTATCTGATAGTAATCATAATCGTAAACTCCAAATTTCTAAGCGCTACCCTAAAGTTAACCACAGGGCACCAGCCTATTCACGAGCGCTGCGTCGTATCAGAGGGGTTGTTTTAAGAGCGATGTTCACCGGAGGTCCGAGTCCCGTTGCCAGAGAGACCAGAGAGAGGCAGAGAGGCCACTGGGGCGGGTTTCGTTGAGGACGAAAAATCTTGGAAGGCACAGGAGCGGATGGATTAGGGAGGCGGATTTCAAACTATGGGACGCGTATCATTAGCGGAACGCCAGTTGTCCGTAATTGGTAGCATTTACACAAACAGTACAATTTTAAAGGAAATATGAAGAAACAACTGATAAATAAGTATATAAAATATGTGACAAAGCAATAGAAACAATAAGCCTACTTGACAATATAATACAATTGCAGCGCATTTTTGAGGCACTTAAAAGCATCACAGTAACTCAGTATTAGTAATTAAGCACAACACATTGGAACAGTGCATTTCAACATCTGACAGATACATCCTCTAGCATCGACCTCACTAACTGCGACACACTTTGTTGGTTGGCGTTAGATTCTGTATTACGACGCTGTGTTACAAAGATGATTAGCGTCGCCCTCCTCCTTAGACCAGTATTTGGACTGGCACCACCTGATATTGGCATTGACTTGCGTTATACTATTTTATTACTTAACGACATCTTTTGGGTGTCAGTTCAGTTGACGTCGACCTGATTAACACTCGTATAAGACGATAATGGGACAATGGGTGTCTCAATTTTCAAGTGACGATTAAACGCGATTAGTTATTATGTAGGTGAGAAAGGTGACGTTGCAAATGTGTCTAACTGAATCTGTGGGTTTTATGTTCTGGAAGAGAACAGTTAGTGGAAACTAGCGATTGAATGCGATTGATAATTATATAGCTGAAAATGGCAGCCTTTTAAAGCTGTCTGGCTTGAACTGTGGGTTTATATACGTATGTAAGTAAGTATATTCTTTACTAAGAAGCGCTAGCAAACGCACATCGCTGTACAAAAAAAAATATTACGGCGTGCAGCTTCGTATTACATATAACAATCAAACAACGTAACCAATCAAGAGAAAAGTAATTATGAATGTAGCGACGTATAGTCTTTAGCGCCATCTTAGAACCAACATGAGACCTGATTTCAAATAGACCGACCGAGCCCGCCAAATTTGTTGCACCTTCGGTAGGAATTAAGTTAAAAGACAAAGTCACTGGCCTACTTGCATGGCTATTCGCTTGTAACTTGGCATATCATTTGAAATCTAGTCCACATGAAAGTGGTTTGAAGTTTAAAACGTACTGTTCTCAGAGTTAATAATCTTCAGTTAATTTTAGTCGTTGCTTTTGATTTTACTGGTGCCGCCCTCGGCTTCAAGAATAATTTTTCAGTGGCCCGCGGTGTCTTGAAGGTTGGAATGTCAGTTACGTTAAAATCGACCTTGCACCTCTTAGAGTTGCGACTACCAATTTAACGCAACTGGTGAATATGTAGCCGAGAATGGCTGCATTTTAAAGGTGTCTAACTGAAACTGTGGTTTTTATATAGCAATGCTTACTTGCTTAGTGTTTAGCGTATCTGCACAACTCTATGGGAGGATGGAGACTGGCCAGATGATTGGACAGACTCCATTTTCGTACCCATACCAAAGAAGGGAGATGCCAGGCAATGCACAAATTACAGAACAGTGGCCTTGGTCGCACACGCAAGTAAAATTATCTTGAGGATTATTCTAGAAAGAATGAGGAATCAGACGGAGTCAGAAGTAGCGGACGAACAGGCGGGTTTTAGGAGAGCTAGAGGAACAAGAGACCAGATAATGAACTTGAGAATTATTATGCAAAAAGCCAACGAACATCAACAGCCCCTTTTCATCTGCTTTGTCGACTTTAAAAAAGCGTTTGACTCAATAGCTCATGAAACACTATGGACGGCAATGATAGAAATGGGGTTCCCAGGACACATAATAAATTTGATAACAAAACTGTACAAAAAACAAAAAGCAAAAGTCAAGGTAGCAGGAACATTATCTACAGAGTTTAGAGTCAGAAGAGGGGTGAGACAAGGATGTGTCTTGTCTCCAAGTTTGTTTAACATTCTGGCGGAGAAGGTGATGAGAGAAACCTTAGAGGGATACGACGGAGGAGTGAAGATAGGGGGAAGGCGGTTGACGAATTTGAGGTACGCGGATGACATAATACTAATAACAAGCTCGGAGAAGGAACTACAAATACTGGTGGAGAGATTGGACAGGACGGGGAGAAAATATGGAATGCAGATTAATACGGATAAGACAAAGGTCATGACAACGACAGAGACCATATGCCAAATTAAGATCAACCAAGAAAATCTGGAACAAGTGGACAGTTACATGTACTTGGGTTCGAAAATCGATAGGGACAGCGACTGCGGGATAGAGATCAGGGTACGATTGGCAAAGGGATATGCTGTAGCTACAGACCTCAAAAAGATATGGAAAAGTCATGACATAACAAATGCAACAAAGATAAAGCTCTTGAGAACACTGGTATGGCCGGTGGCCTTATACGGCTGTGAGAGCTGGACACTGAGGAAGGAGGAGGAGAGGAGAATAGAAGCGTTTGAGATGAAATGTCTAAGGATGATCATGCAAATTTCGTGGATGGAAAACGGACAAATGAATGGGTGCTGGAGGCTGCGGCCGTGGAGAGGAATTTGCTGAGAACAGTAAAAGAAAGGAAAATGATCTATGTTGGACATATCATGAGAAGGGAGGGAACATGTATAGAGAAGGAGATCATACAGGGCACGATTCCAGGGGATCGAAAAAGGGGAAGACCGAGAACGAACTGGCTGGATAACATAAAGGAATGGACTGGGTTGACATTGGAGGAAATGCTAAGGTTGACGGAGGACAGGAAGCGTTGGAGGAACATCGTGCATGATGCGGCCGACTCTCGAATCGAGGATGGCTAGGAACAGAACAGAACAGTAAAACTTGCTCATTTGATGATTGAAGCATGAAATTTGGTACATGGTTACAACATATGATGAGGTCAAATGGTAGCTATAGGGCCATCGCAGATTTGTCCCGTGGCCTCAATGATCTTTCATAGAGTTATGACACTTTTTCTTGGGGTCTACTTTTCATCGGGACACAGTGTATATATTTAATGACAAGGATTCCAATAGAACTAATTGCAATTACTTATCCCCTGGCCTTATTCACGAGCGCTGAATTTCGAGAAACTTGGCGATTGAACGCCATTGGCAGAAATGTAGCTGAAAATGGCAGCATTTTAAGGGGGTGTATATTGTATAACTGCATTCTTGGATCTTATGAAGAAATATTTAGTGTTGATGTCGGTTACGATGAAGTCGGTCTTACGCTTCATTATGGGTGGTGATAGACAATGTGGCAATTGAACGCGACTGAAGAATATGTAACTGTGAATGAATACGTTTTAAAGGTGCCTAATTTCAGTCGTATATTTAATCATGAAGTTCTATATACAATACAGCACAATACGATACAACTGTGTGTAGAAGTTCGTGATTTGATGCAGCATTATTATTTTAGTGTTTAGCGACATCTTGTGGATGCCAGTTACGCAGTCTTGCTGCCTATTCTCCTAGTGAAGCAACGACGGCAATTTGACCGTCACGGTTGCTATGGCGACGACTAAGACGATTTGCATAACAGAAATTATCTTGGCATATTACAGAACGCGTCTTGTGAATTATGTAACGGAGATTGGCTGCTTTTAAAAGGTGTCTAACTGGAGCCATGGATTGTTTCGTCGTCTAGCGATTGTTTCTTGTTTATTGGAATTTGGGGAGCACTCGTGACACAGTATACAAGTAGGCCTATACTTGATGTTAAAATAATGTTGCCTCTAAAAAGATAAAACCTGTCTAACTGCCATGAATTCAAGAGAATAACATTTTATTAACTCAGGGTTATCTTTCTAATAATACTTATGACCTCTCTAAGTTCCATACCGGTGTCTGTGGAGAAGTGCCAGGGCGGTGTGTCGGAGATAATTATTTTGCCCTTGTATTTCATTTTCAAGGGTCCCCAGATATTCCTTAACAATTGTACTCATTGGTTCGACTCCTACTTTGGTTCGACTCCTACTTTGAAATTTCCATACTGAGTTTCCCATGAATCTGCTATAATTGATTTAGCTGGATTGTTTTGGGATGTCTGTAGTTTAATGACGTATTGTAGCTGCAGTTTCTGCCTTCTTAAGGAAAGAGGCATCTCACCGCATTCTTGTTGGAGGGCATGGATTGGGGTGGATTTCATTGCTCCACAGCAGATTCGGAGACAAGTTGATTGGATAATGTCAAGTTGCTTTAGAAGTCGTTTGTTCGCTGTATATAAAACCTGACAACCATAATCCAGTAAGAGTTCTGTAGATTGTTTATAGAGATCTTTTGCTGGCACCACATTTCTGGCCTGTAAGACTCCTTAACAAATTTATTTTGCATTTGCATTTATTTACTTAGTGTTGAATATGTTCCTTCCAGGTCAGTCTGGAATCAAAAATTAATCCAAGGAATTTACCTTTATCCACAATTTGAACAGATTTATCGTTAATTTTGATATTTAAATTAGAATACTTTGCTACACTTTTTCTTGTGAATATCATTATGACAGTTTTATCTTCATTTATTTTAAAACCCCATTTATTACACCACTTATTGATTGCATTGATTTCCTTCTGTAACTCACTGAATATAAAAGTGAGATTTCTTCCTGATCTCCATACAGCACTGTCATCTGCATATAACGAACACATCGTTTTGTCATCATTGACAGGTGGTATATCATTGATCATCAACAGAAATAAAATAGGCTATAAAACGCTGTCCTGAAGTGTACCATTTTGTTGTAGACATTTCTCTAATAGAGTGTTGACTATTTTTTACTCTTAAACAGCGACCTTCGTGTCTTACTGTCAACAACTTTGCTACTGATGGATATGTAGCTGAGAATGGCTGCTTTTAAAAGGTGTCTAACTGCAGTCGTGGATTTCGTGTTTTAAAGGTGTCCAATTGGAAACATGATTTCATGTAGCATTGTTTTAGTGCTTAGCGACATGCGGTGAACGTCACTAACGTTGAAATCGATCTTAAACTCTTATAAGGCTCAAAGATTAAGTCAGCCGATTGTACGCGACTAGTGAATATGTAGCTTAGATTGGCAACGTTTTAAAGGTTTCTAAATGGAACCGCTGTTTTTTTATTGATCAGTGTTTGTTGCTTGTCAGTTCCGTTTACGCCGACCTTACGCTTCCTGTGGAAAGCTGTTAATAATATACTGATTGTACGCGACTGGTGAGTATGAAGCTGTGAAATGCAACGTACAAAAGGTGTCTAATTGCAGTCGTTCATTTTATGTAGCAGTAGACAGTTTTTAGCGACATCTGTCATCTGCATATAACGAACACATCGTTTTGTCATCATTGACAGATGGTATATCAATTTAACGATTTTTTTTAATCCAATGGTTTAACATCATCATGTGACATCACAGGTCGTTGACGACAATTCAATAGTATGAACAATACATTTAAAACAGAATTTACGGAGTCCAACAGACAGCATTTAGAAGTGTCAAAACAGCACCTAACGATGTTTATAATAGTTACTTTTTAACATTATAAATTATATATACATATATACAGCTAATAATGTCAATGATACCTATATTATGAAAAGACAATCTTTAGCGCACATTAAACAACATTTTGCGTTGATTGTTATACACAAGAATTTTAAAATATAAAATAAATTGAATCAATGTTTGATGAAGATTTAAAACGTACATGAGATTTGTAATATAGTTATTCAATTATACAATAGCCTTATTATCAAGTGTACAATTCATATTATTATGACATGAATTTTTTTTATTTTCAACAATTTTTCATTCAAAACAATTAAACAATATTATATAAATGCATGAACACATTGAAAACATCAATTCTTCATCATGTGCTATAGATTAAAAAAACACAACTGTAATATGATCAGAGATTCTTACTCTATTACGTTTAATTTTTAATATACCTGTAGCTTATTGATTATTTATTATATATGGAATGTTGACATATCGGTAAAAAAAATAAAATAACCTATAACATATTATTGTATGTACATATTTCAGCCCAAGAGGTAGAAACCTAAACAAATTTAGAACTACATATCAAAGTCCATAGACAACATTAGGCCTACATATAAATATTTTAACCTACAATATCTTTCCTTTTCTAATAAGTCTGAATACTTCACTTTGTATGCAGCCAACACCAAGCAGGTTTCGGCATTTTCCATTCAAAGCAATTAAAAAATATTATATCAATGCATGCAAACATTGAAAACAGCGATCAAATGTTATATATTCACAAAATAAAACAGAACTGTAATATAATAAGAGATTCTTAAGCTATTACTTTTAATTTTTAATACAGCTTATTGATTATTTATCATTGACATTTTTGTTTTAGTTATAAATTATTACATCAGTAATCAAAACAAAAAAACATTAACATAATATATACAAATGATTTAAAAAAGAAATAAAAGAAAAAACCTATAACTTATTTATAGTATGTACATATTTCAGCCCAGCAGCTAAAAACCTAAACAAATTTAAAACTACCTATAAGCGATTATTATTTATTATTCCACAGTTTAACGTCGTCCTATGACAGGGGTGGCGAACCTTTTTTAATATTCTTCCGCGGACCACAGTTTGAAAAACTCTGCTTTACATCGATCGTATGACGTTGGAATCATACAGCAGCAATGGGTGGAATCGACAGTCTGTGCAGACTGTTAGAGCTCAGGGTTGTCTCTGGACACTTCCTCTATAAGCCAATCTCCACGAAAGTAATGAAGGCTTTCGAAATATCTTACTGCATGAATTTAAAAAAATTTATTTGCGGTCATAGAAAAGCGTGTAGCATGAACAGCTGCCTCAGCTCCTCATGGAACGCCCACCCAATATGAAATGAAGCGAACTGATGAAACAGCCTAGCAACGCGTAGACATTCGCACGTCTCACGGCCAGTTGACATTTTGTTAGCGACCAGACAAGGTCTTTTGTGTATTAGTTTTCTGCCAAGTCTCAAATAATACTTAGAGTTTTCTACAGGAAAGCCTAAGGTTCACTCCTTTTCTACAAAGCTCGTTGTCTCGTTTCCCTCTGAGGCCGACAGAGCAGCTATTTTCTGAGTATTTTCTGAGGCGTATGTTAAGTATACTCTTCTTTCATGAAGAGGTTTTGGTTTTTCTGTTTATTTGAGGCGTATGTTAAGTATCCTCTTCGTCGGTTGAAGAAGAGTTTTCGCTACGGCGTTTTATGTTCAACTCTTCGACAGTGTAAGACTTTGTTTTCGTACCGTTTGTGATAGACAGTTCTTGAACGTTGCGAAACTTATATTTTTTTGTAAATAATGATTTTGTTGTAAATAAAATATTTTAAATCATACCCCTACACTGAGCCAATTACTTAAATATAGGGAACCATATAACAACAGGGTATCGCCATTGCTTATGCGATCAACCACTGCGATTTTCTTACTTATCGACAGAGAGTTCTATGCGTATTACATGTCTGTGATTTCCTTGAAGAGGGGGGTTTACAAAGTTTAGTAAAGAAGCAAGAATCTTATATGCGTGACGTCTTACGCTGTCTCCCTGTCTCCCAGCGTATCTCTTATACTCGCTGCACTAGTTTTTCGTTGACTTCTGAGTTGTGTTCCCTCTTACTTACGCGATCTCTGTCGCCCGGTGTCTGACGTTGTAACTCGTCAGGTGCTTCGCTCTTCGGCCAGAGGTTCCGCGGGCTTGTTCCTCTACCAGGCAGCGCCGGGCATTCTCATTTAGTCTTATAACCTGGCATTCTCAATTGTGGGTCTTACCACCTGGAATGGACTTCTATCTGAGCTGCAGTTAATGCCTTCGCACAATCTACCTGCGTTCTTTTTATCGTGGCTTTTTTATCGAAGCGCCTCTGTTGTGTGTAGGTGTCTTGAATGGGCTCTATGCAATTCTCAGAATGAATGAATGACTGAATGAATGAATACATTTGTTATTATTGAATATTTATTAAGATATATTAACGGAATAGTAGGCTGGTTTGATAAATCGGGAAGAATTATAAAAAATATTTGTCAGAATCTCTTGATGAAAAGTTAGTTTAACGTTGACTCAAAGTGTAAACATTTACTCCATCTCCTAATGATGCTCCTCCGACGATCAGTTGTTTCTTTTTGGCCTAAAGACATTCTTTTCCTCTGTTTCTTCCTTTGTTGGACAAAGAATTCGATTCCATTTAAGATCGGAATCCAAGAGAATCACTCTGTCATTCCCTTTATCAGTCACAAAGACTCGATCGTCTGAATCGAGTGAGAGATAAAGAGGATCATTCAGTTCTTGTGTTTCATTTGAAGGAATGAAACGACGGATGACCATCTCTCCTTCTCTTGTCAATTCACTTACGGCATAATTTCTCTTCCTCTTTTTCCTACTTGACCCACTCTCCCTCTCTTCCATCCACTCTTTCTCTCCTTCCTCCTCCTCTGATTCCGCCTCCACATAGTGAATGATGATGAAATTTCCGATGGATGTTTGCACTGCATGACGAGGGTTTTCAATATCTCTTGGTAACTGAATGCATCGAAGAAGCTCTGCGTTTGTTCCGTAGATCCTCAGAATGGATGATAAATTACTGAACATCGACAACTGACCATCACTGGACACTGACAGAGTGTATGGCTCATAATCAGTGGTCAGCCATTTGATGATCTTGTGTTCGTCACCTGTTTCGTTTGTAATCTTCCAGACGCATTTCTCATATGGTTCAGAGACGTAGAGACAATTTTCATTCTCACTGGATCCAATGTCATAAGGAGTTTTAATCTCTTTCATTTTCATTTTCTTCTGAAGACGAAATGGATTTCGATCCTCAAAGACACGAATGGCATTTGGAGAAAGAAAATAATATGATCGACAGAGGACGTAGATTTCATTTCGCAGTTTAGTCACTCCATAGACATCTCTAATTCCTTCCATGTCAATTCTCTGAGTGAAGTTGATGGAAATCGGACACACGACTAAAATAAAAACAAAATAATCATTAATACGTAAATAATTGACAGTAATAACTTTATTTATTTATTAACATTTGTATTATAATTGACTGCTACTATTTAGTTTGTTTTCATTTACTGATTGCTTTGTTTACATAATATTATTTTAATTTTAATTACATAATCAGAATTAAAGTGCATCTGGCAAATGTTTGCTCATTCAATGGTTCTCACTCATATTTACTATAAAAATACTAATTATATCCAAAACTACCTATTATTCGTTCATTATGTTTCTATTATACTCTAATAGTGTTGGTTACTTACATCATCGAATCTATTACTGTATGTTTCTTTATACGTTTTAATATTTATTAATTAATTGGCCGATGTTGCTGCTCATTGTCTCCTTCATTGTCTCTCTTTCGTTCTGAGATTGTCTGCTGCTGGTTTTTACTGCTTCCATATCTCGGTACCGACTAGTTTATCTTCATACCGTTCTCTTTCTAAATACCTCATCTTTGTGATCATTATCAATGCCATAATTACTTGTTTTCTTTTTAACAACTTGTCTCTGTCAATAATGTCTGCGAACATAACTCTTTGTGTGTTATTGTCTCAGTGTTACTCTCTGCCTTTTCCACTTGTAGGCTACCATTTGTATATTTGTCTTACAATCCGACCATATGGTTTCTTCCAGGGCCGCATTAAGGCTATTGCGGGCATGGATGTTGTGATTACCTATATAGCCATCAGCGCGGTGCCCAATTACAAGTACACTAAACATTTTTAATGTACTTTGGAAAATGCGGGCCCCTCAAAACTGCGGGCCCGGTTGCTGCAGCACCTTTAGCACCCCTTAATACGGGCCTGGTTTCTTCTAAAATTGAAATGTATTGATAGAACTCAAAGTAGACTATATAAACACAATTTAATAATATAGCGCCTTCTAAAAACTTCTCTTGGTATAGGTAAAGTTTCTCTCTATAAAAACGCCCTATATGTCGATTACATGTTTTAGGTTTCTTTATTATGAACTTGCCAACGGTTTTCTTGAATTGATTGCTGTCTATGCTGATCACTGTTGAAATAGATTGTTGAATATTTTCAAAAACTACTTCTCTCAGCTGATTCGATTCGTACAGCTTCTGAATATGTTCAAGGGCTGCTTGTAAATGACACCAGATCCAAACGACCACATTCTGTCTGTCCAGTTGAGAGTTAAGGATTTCTAAGCCATCCTCCCTCAGTTGACTGATGATTTTATCAGTTTGAAGGGACCTCGGTTTGGTTCTGTTTTGAAGATCTTCGATTTTTCTATGAGGTAGCTGTGTTTCCATTGACGCTGTACGCTTTGCACCACGAGTCTGCACTACGATTTTTACTACACCTAGAAGCAAAAACGTATCTCAAATGTAAAACTAATTACTCAGACGTAGTTTTAGATAACTGGAGTTGAATTCAAAATATCCTTTAGGTTGTACATACGTCGTTTCGTCAAATGTAAGCGAAATACGCAACTGGATTCATTTTTCATAAGGAATGTTACCATGCGACCAAATAAAATGTCATCATTGCTCAGGTTTATATAACACGCCAATTTATGAATTCGCGTGAAAACGCATATACGTGGATAGAGTCATTTCAAAAATGGATAACATAAGTTGTGATAAAGATTCGGGAGCAGATGCAGTGAATTAAAATAGTGTGTAGACCTACTGTGTGTCAAATATGCACAATACCTCTATAGTTTCTTTGGAAGTTTGGGGTAAACAGCTTGCAATTTGAAGGTGATGATAATTTTCACCTGACAGAATAAAGTGTGAGTGGAGAGCACAAGCCAGCAAAGGACCTCGATGCTATGCCACTGGAGCAGGGCACTGGAGCAGTAAAACCAGTTTCAAGTTTAGCATATATAGTTAACACTGGAATTGTGTAAAGGCGTAAAGATGCAACTAAACACAATTCTTTCTTCGAAACCTATTATTTTTGCTTTAACTATAGGGCCTGTACTGGAGTTGTGATAATATATTATACAGTATCTAGTCCATGACACGACATGGCTAAATTAATTACAGAAATTAATCAAGATCTAGGAACGATCTTAATGTAATTCTATATGAATGATAATTAGCTAATATTATTTTAAAACAAATAATGTTAATTACAGGTCTTTGATAAAGTTTAAACTTTAAACCTCCTCATGATCCTTGCAACTGTTTTCTGCTTGGTTTTTCGAAGACATTTGACGAAATTTATAAACTTTGTCTCGTCGAAGAATCTCATGATGTTCAAAAGTTCGTCATTCTTATCTCTGTTCAAACGTTGTTGTTGAATGAGTTGAATTTGCTCTTCCGTTATGCACTTCAGAGACAACAGTGAAGCAATTAACTCGTCATTTGGTTGAATATTCTCTATGAGATAATTTCTGTTGTTTCTTATTATTGCAGAGCTTTTCTTGGTTTTTCCATAGAAATCTATAAAGACATAAAGTATCACTGATTTTGAATGGCATTTTATGGCTTTGTTACAACACAACATATCATCATCAGCGATATGTGTGTGTCCGAAGCAAATAGAAATCTTTGCTGATTTTGGATTATTCAGAACTGGCGAAGTTGAATCAACTCGAGGAACAACATTGAAGCCAAGATGTCTCACGCGTCTAAATATCTAAATGCAAATACCTCATCTAAATTTCTCACACTGTGACTCATGAGATAAGAATTTAAAGTATGTACCCGGACATTTATATTGCGCCTTATGAAACTATCTTCCGTTGTTTCATTTAAATGTGTTTCTGAATAATTTAAAACATTTTTTTCTGCGCCTCTGACATAATACATTTGGACATTCTAATGAATTGTTGCTGGAAAGTGAAACGGATAAGCAAAGTATTGCTGGTATCAGCTCCATTGAAATCCGAAATATTATCACCAACTGTAACAGGAAAACAATGCATGAGCAGCCTACAACGAGGAACGTGGAGCAATAGCTTCGGACTGGACACGAATTTTTTCCTGTTTAAGACATAAGTCTTACATGGGCTACTGTCTGTTTTCCTGTTTGGAGCAGAGACCTGGACGCGTAACAAGGATCTGAAGACGAAGCACGATGCCTAGGAGAGGTGGTTCCTCAGTAAGATACTGCGCATTCCTTATTGTATTACATTGCATTTACGCATTTATAAACCGCCTCTTGGAGTACAACCTAATCAGACGAGCTCCCAGTGCGAAGAGCTCCAATAGAAAAGTACTATACAACGCATGTTACTAATGCCGAAATATACCTTCACGGAGATGATTCAAGCAAAGAGGATCCCGCTGTTTAGACACATATTGCGCGATGTGAAAGTGATCAAGACCATACCAGGACCTTGTAAGCTAAGATTTTCTGCCCCTCGAGATGTTGGAAGAGACCTGTTGGACGCCCTCGCCACACATGGACAAAAACTGTGAAAATCGATTTAGCCGACCTGTGCCCGAGAATTTCGGTCGCACACGGCTTGGTGACAAGCCAAGATTAGAGACAGCTGGCTATATGTCGTGGAAACGGCAATACATCAGAGAGGAACATGCAGATGATGATGATGATGATGATGATGATGATGGTGATGGTGATGGTGATGGTGATGGTGATGGTGATGGTGATGATGATGATGATGATGATGATGATGATGATGATGATGATGATGATGATGATGATGATGATGATGATGATGATGATGATGATGATGATGATGATGATGATGATGATGATGATGATGTGTATGTGTGGAGCTCTTCGCACTGGGAGCTCTTCTGATTAGGTTCGCAAGATGGCGTTGTGTTGAGCGCTAAGGCCGATCACAGTGAAGTTCAAATATTACGAAATTCTCGCGGACTTTACTACAAAATATTATTTAACATCTCGAAATATCTAACTTTGTTGCTCGGGACTTCTTACGAGCAAATTTAATTCAGGTACAAGACCGTTGTCTATGCTAATCAGGGAAAGAAGGAACTCATCGTCAACATCCACACTAGTCTTGGAGATACGCCCACTGACCTGTGAGTTCATTATATATAAACAAGTTTTCCGTTCAGCGTGTTGTCTCTCTCGGTTATTTCTCATCAACAACTTTCGCAAACAATCTCTATAATCGACAAAAACATTCACTATGGCAAAGAAAGGAATTAGGGTCGACGACCTGCACGAGGTGCTACAGGACGCGAAAATAGTAGAACTCCTAAAAAGCCAGTTCAAGGAAATACTCGCTCCCACTGTAGAGGCCCTCTTCAAAGGCTTCGTGGAGGACTTCTCCTCCAAACTCCAGGACCTGGTCGCCAAATCCGCAGCTGCATTGATCAACATACACTGTGAAAAACAATCCCAGCAGATGTCAAAGTTGGAGTCTGACAACACCCATCTTAAAACAAGACTTGATGAAATTGAGAACCAGCTCAGACAAGACAACTTGATGTTCTACGGTCTGGCTGAGTCTGCGGAGGGGCCCAAGCAAGGATCAGCCGATTCTCAATTTCCGAGCCATCTGCAGTCGTCGGACTACTCACCAGCTCAGTCTGTAATTGACCTCTGCAACACTCACCTGGGCGTGGAGGTGAGAGCCGCTGATCTCTCATACGCCTATCGTGTATTCAGCAAATCTACCACCAACTGTCGCCCTGTCATCGTGAGATTTGCGAATCGGCACACCAGAAATGCAGTTCTTTCCGCCCGAAAATCTCTTAGGAATGCGGCAACAACGAAGGCAGTGTTCATCAATGAACATTTAACCAGCCAGAATGCGCTCATCTTCGCCAGGGCTAGACACCTCGTCAAGTCGAAGACGCTCCACTCGGCCTGGACCAAAGGCGGTGTTACCCACGTGCGTCTGCTGGGAGGTACGGATGACAAGCCTAAAAGGATTTCCTCCCTTGAAAATCTCGAGAAGCTCTTCCCATAAGACTCCTCGTCTTTCTGTCCGAACTCCCTGTCCGAACTCGCCATTCCAAGTGAAGATCCTGCCTCTTGTCCTCTGCCGCAGAAGCAGCTAAGCTGTTCTGTTCTTCTTGTGCTTAGTTTAGTACTGTTCATTAGTATTATGTCTCGTTTCTTATGTAGCTGGTCTTGGTTAGGTTTTCGTATTTCTGCTGCTTGCTCTGAATGCTACATTAGCTCAAATGACGCTTAATCTAATTGTTCCGTTGCAACAATAGTTAAGAAGAGGCTTACTTATAGTCTATTTCGGCTGCGCAATAGTTTAGAAGAGCCTCACTGCTGGCTTATTTCGGCTGCTTTTTCTACATGTAGTTGCCACATTACTTAAATGATGCTTATTCTATTGTGTTTCATTTTTGCGTGTGTTGCCGGTTAGGCTTACCTACTTTCTTATTTGTTCCAGCTGCAGCAACGGTTTAGAAGAGGGCTTACTTCTGGCTTATTTTCGGCTGTTTGTTCTAGCTGCCACATTGCTTAAATGATGCCTAATCTATATTGTGTTTCATTCTTGCGTGTGTTACTTACTTCTGATTTTGCTCCAGTTGCAGCAATAGTTAAGAAGAGGCATACTTCTGGTTTATTTCGTCTGCTTGTTCTAGTTGCTGCATTAGTTTAAATGATGATTAAACTATTGTGTTTCCTTCTTACGTGTGTGGCCGGTTAGGCTTACTTACTTTCTGATTTGTTCCAGTGGCAGCAATAGTTAAGAAGAGGCTTACTCTATTGTGCTTAACCATCGCAGTTAAAATACTGTAGTTAAAATAATGTTAAATTTTTTGCTTAACTTTGCGATGTCGTTGCTCTATGTACTTCTGGGCGTAGGGAGTAAGAAGACACTTTCTCCTTTGCGCTTATTTGCTTTTGTTGTTACTTAATTGCTCTGTGCACATTTCGGCTGCTTGAAGTAGGCCGAGTTTAAAATTTTTTTTTTTTATCTAACTTAATACGTAGTTATAATATGACTCAAATGCTGCTTAGCATTATTTGCACAACGTATTGCTTTAACTGTATTATCTCGTCACTTTATCTGAGCAATGCTCGTATAACGACTGTGAGTTCTAGTCGCTTCAAAGTTAATTAACTGTTGTCCGCCTTCTTGCAATTTGCAATGTCGCTGTTGGTTGGCCGCATCCTCGACCGCTGTTTGCTGATTGTTATCGGCTGCTGTGGGGTATGGCTGGCTGCGGGCCGCATTCTTGCTGCCTTTGCTTAGATCCATTAAAAAAAGATGCTTTGCATTATCTAAATGAGCCCTGGGGGCCCGTTATCTGTGTGGGGTGTGGGAGTGGGTGCCACTTCCAGTGCTTTATGGATGAGTATGGGTATAGTAACCCTGATGTCACCTGGCTCTGTAGGAGTTGCATAGGTATCATTTTCCCATTTAATGCTGTAACTAACCATAACGACTTTTTAGCAACTGTTTGTTTTGTCCCAACTAGACCTATCTACCTTATTCAATTGAACGAAGGTCCAAAATTGGATGTATTTACCGTTGAAGATGACCATCCCCTCTTAAACAACAGGGACATTGACCCTGATTCAAACTTATATACAGGCCTTTCGTGGGATAGTCCCTATATCACACCTGACTTACTGTCTGAAAGCCTAAGGGCGGCTCCATATTTCCATATCATGCACCTGAACTGCCGAAGTTTATTGAATAAGATGATAGACATAGAGGATTTACTGGTGCAGCTTCCAGTCTCAGTGTTGGCTCTTACGGAAACCTGGCTTGATTCTAGCCTAACCGAAACTATAAAGATACCTGGGTATCACTTTATACACAGGTCTAGGACTTCTGGTAGAGGTGGAGGAGTTGGGTTTTTAATAAAAGAGGGCATCTCCTTCCAATTACTGGATTTTGGAGTTCATAGTTCTTTTGAAGGGACTTTTATAATTGTTCAAACGAAGAAAGGCTCTAGCGTACTGGGATCTATTTATAGAACCCCTGGTACTAACCTTGATGAATTCTGTATAGAATTTGACTTAATACTATCAAAAATAGGTGGAAAAAATAGACACCTCTTTATAATGGGCGACTTTAACATAGATTTGCTTCGTGCTGAAAATCACCTCGGATCTAGTAAGTTCTTAGACGGTCTGTCTTCTCACAATCTTTTACCCACCATAACGAGACCAACTAGAATTACAACCAATACCTCATCCTTGATAGATAACATTTTCACAAATGCTTGGTCTAATATTATTGAATCCTCGATTATCATCTCTGATATATCGGACCATTTTCCGGTCTTAACTAGCTTCGCCTTGGATAGCCATGCTTATAAAAACTCAACACCAGGGGAAAGTCGACTAGTCAACGAGGAGAGAAAAAAGATTTTCCTTTCCGGTCTATCTGAAATTAACTGGACCCCAGTATTAGAGGCCTGTAATACCAACAATGCTAATTTGGCCTATGATCTCTTTATAGAAAAATATAAAATTAACTATAACTACGCATTCCCACGTAAACCTTGTACGAAAAAAAGTGATAGCATTATAAAGCATCCCTGGATGACTCAGGGGCTTCTCAAATCCAGGAAAAGGCCTACCTTTATTTGAAGTACGTAAAAAAGCCCACTCCCGCCAATAAAAAAAAATTTACGACCTTTCGGAACATCTTCAAGACCGCCAAAAACAATGCTGAAAAAAGTTACTATTTGACTGAGTTTGCTAAACATAGTAATAACTTAAAAAAACAATGGAATCTTATCCGATCAATAATAAAATTGGGGGAGCGAGACCCACCGATAGAGTCCCTCAAGATTGGCCTTATAGAAAGCAATGATCCTCAAACTATGGCTAGTGCTCTAAATAACTACTTTACTAACATTGCCCAGACTTTGGCAGACCATGTTCCTAATACCCAATCTTCCTATGCCGACTATCTTAACCCCCTTTACCTTGCTCCTTTGGCTTAATTCCCACTTCCCCTGAGGAACTCCTGCACTTAAGCCGCTCGATTCACACTACCCATAGTAGGGGGGCTGATGACATTGACCCTTGTCTAGCTGCCACTAGCCTGCCTTTTATAGTCTCCCCCTTAGCACAAGTTATAAATTGCTCCCTAAATACTGGTGTTGTCCCCCTAGCATTAAAAATTGCTAAAGTAATTCCGATATATAAGAAAGGAAATAGGAATGAAATCGCCAACTACAGGCCCATTTCAATTCTCCCTTACTTCGCGAAATACTATGAAAAAATAATGTCTGACAGGCTTACCAACTATGTCCAAAAGTCCCATATTATTTTTCACTCTCACCATGGTTTCCAAGAGGGGCATTCTCCTTCTTTAGCACTAATAAATATGTATGACAAAATCTCTGACTCCTTTGAAAATAACGAGTACTCTATAGGTATCTTTCTTGATTTGGCTAAAGCCTTTGATACCGTGAATCATGATATACTTCTCCGAAAATTATATAATTATGGCATTAGAGGTACCCAATTAGCCTGGTTCACCAGTTACCTAGAAAATCGTCTCCAATTTGTATCCTGTAATGGCTCGCAATCTGACTCAAGAAAAATCAAATTTGGAGTCCCTCAAGGATCCAACCTTGGTCCCCTTCTCTTTCTCCTCTACATTAACGATCTACCTAGCGCCTCCCCAATTATGTCTTTCATTTTATTTGCAGATGATACCAATGTATTTCATTCTGACAAATCCTACTCTAACTTAGTTCTGACTGTTAATAATGAACTTAAACGGGTAGCAGATTGGTTTTCCTCCAATAAACTTTCTTTAAATATAGACAAGACCGCTTACATCCTCTTTAAGTCCCACAGGAAGGTTGGTCCCTCTGATAATTCTCTGGTGCTCACTCTAAGTAATACCGCCATTACGCAAGTCAACTCTACCAAATTTTTGGGGGTCATTGTTGATCAACACTTGACATGGAACGAACATATTAAAAGTATTTCGACAAAGATTGCAAGAAATGCTGGCATAATTCACCGTGCCTCCAGTAAGCTACCGCTCTCAGTACGCACTCAATTATATTATTCCTTAATTTATCCGTATTTATCCTACTGCAACATTGTATGGGCTTCAACTTATGATTCCAGACTCCAAACACTTGTTGTCCTGCAAAAAAGAGCGGTTCGTTCTATCTGTAGATCCCCATGGGGCTCTCATACAGGCCCTATTTTCTCTCGCTATAAGCTACTAAAAATTGGTCAAATAAGGCAATTTCAAATTGGTGTCTTCATGTTCAAATATAAACGAGACCTTTTACCTACTAAATTTAAGTCCCTTTTTCACCAGGGTTCCGATATCCACTCCCATTTCACGAGGAATTCGAACAAATATCGAATTATATATGCTCACTCTAACTCTCGTAGATTTTCCATCAGAATCACAGGGCCTCGGGTTTGGAACGCGCTCCCTCCCTCTCTCCAGCAGGTGGGGACTCTCCAGGCTTTCAAAAGAATGTTACGCCTGCACCTCATTGACAATGGTGCAAGTTCTTGAATATTGTACTATTAACCTCGTATAATATTAGTTAAGCTCTTAGTTAAGTCATAATAGTAACGTCATTGATTATTGGAAGCATTTTTCCTTTTCTATTCTTTTATTTTCTTTTCGGTGACCTGTTATCATTGCTCTGTTATTAATATCTCAATGTAGCGTTACTCATTATTAGAAGTATCTTTCCTTATCTCCTTTGTTCCGCTAACACTGCTCGGTTATATCCTTCTTTCATCTTATTCTCGCTTTTTTTCCTGCCTCAAGATGCGGCGGTCACCGGTCAACCTTACATCTACTAATTAATGAATAAATTCCATGGTAATTAATGCCATTCAAGCTGGTCTTAAACTACCTTGCAATTACTTGTTGCAAGTAGGTGTCCCTACTAGCGGGATTATTTATCCCTTCTGGGCCTACCGTTGTAGCCATCTTGTTGCTCATTCTGTACTATTGCTTTTATTGTACATCATATGGTTTCAATAAAGAATTATTTGATTTGATTTTGATGATGATGATGATGATGATGATGATGATGATGATGATGATGATGATGATGATGATGATGATGATGATGATGATGATGATGATGATGTAACGGTACACGCTTTTCTATAGCGACCATATGACATCGACCGTGAAAAAAAATCGTGTTCCCAGTCAGCTATCTTTTACGGCTGATTGATTACCTATGACATTGACATTTAATTGCTTAAAAAGTTGAAAAGTAAACAAATAATAATAATGAGGGTGGTGGCTCAGTGGTAAGTTCGGCGCCTTGTGACCGGAGGGTTGCAGGTTCGAATCCCACTCTAGCCGCTGCGTACAGACCTTGGGCAAGTCCTCCACTCGCCATTGCTCGTGGCGCTTCGGTTTGAAAATTCCGGCACAGTATCAAATGCTGTAGTCGGGAGCGCCTCTGAGTAGTAGTAGACTTCGAGAGGGGCTATAGAAATATCCGGAATAAATAAATAAGATAAAAATAAAATTCATTTCTAGTTCTAAAATTCGTTACATTTCGTGAAATATTAAAATTCGTAAAATTCGTAAAATGCGAATTCTCAAACTTTGGCGTCGACCCTTCTCATTATCAATGAATTGATCGAGTGAGATCGTGACCTGTTGATAATAACATTAACTTTGTTTATCGTAATCCGAAATAAATAAGAGAGATGAGGGTTAAAATGCAAATTCTAGTATACTTGACAACCGCAACTTAATTCTCAATGTAATTAGTAGGGGAGACCTGCGCAACTACAAATAATTCAACGCTTTCTGACTAGAGCCATAACAGCGACACATCAATATGAGTGTGTCAAACGCTGCCTAATAGAGACCTGGCAAACTGAGCGGTACAATTTGTGATTGGCTGTGAGATTTAAGGATGCTCAGTCTTCTACCACCTATGAGAGATTGCTGGAGGGTAGAGTCACCGTGTACCACGGATATCATCCCCCATCGTCGTTGGACATCGTCGAAGAATGTGTCAATCGTTAGCTCTCGATGGTATTATTTTGGCACGGCATTTCTAGTCACAAAATCAATGGCATAATGGCAGTACAGAAGTTATCAGCTCAGATAACTTTATCAAATAAATAGGCTGTGGTCTAAAGGTGGAGAGCATTTCTTGGACGATACCTTACCTTTCAGGTAATGCCAGACTGCATTCTGGAACCGTTGTCTGGTAATTCTTCGACAAAAGCAAACGTCGACTGATATGAGAGACCTGATAACTTCTTCGTCTCTGTGCTTTGTTGATGAATTCAATATCCAATGCAGATACGACTTTTGTAAGATAATGTCCAACATCTCCAGTGGAAGATCGTATAGCTTTAAAAAAAGAGATGCAACCATCATACAGGAAGACTCTATTGGATATTATGATAAGTTATTTTATGGGGTAGACGAAGGTCTCAGATTAGCCTAACATGGTTTCAATCGGTTCAGAAAACTGTCCGAACCTCTGTAATTTATAAGATATACCCAGTGGCAAAATACCGAAAGTATCATTTTAAAAATAATAATATCCATTGTCTTTATACTTGTCCAACTGTCTGCAACTCTTATGCTAAGTAATTTCTACGGTAACTTATCTGTCGCTTTCTTAAATAATTATTATTCATGTCTTTGGCCTTGTTTGGTGCTTACATGTATTGAGAGAAGCTCTCCCGTGTTTGTGTTTCTATCTCAAAAGGAATATCATGAAATTCAGTCAAGTCTACTCCTTAGTCTTCCTAATGTTTTACCAGAAAGTACCGCTTTTCTTTCATTCATTCATTCTGGAAATTTATGTAGCGACTCTTCAACAGACCTACTCAGATGTACTTCCAGCCTAGCCACGGCTAAAGAGACAAGACTTGAGGAATCGGAAGAACGCAGGTGAGTTATTCCGGGAATGCAGCGTAAGGCGATCGGAAGTCCATTCTAGGTAGACGAGTCAACAATCTAGAAGGCTCGGCGTTGTCGGACTGCGAATCGGGCCCGAAGGACCAAGAGCTCCCCCTTAGTCACAAAGCCCAAGGCTCTGCGAGAGGCTAAGTCAGAAATCGGGCGAAGACACCGCCAACCTAGTGCTGCTATCCTAGAGGGAGTATAGGAGATGTTCTCTGAGGCAGGAAGCTAGTGCAGGACGTCACGCATGTAGGCAGAGACCGGGACTTATTTTGGAATACAATCAATAAGTGTTTAATCTTTGCTACTCAAAATGTGTAAATCATCCCATACACTATCGCTAGTTGTGGTGTGACATGTCTTATGCATGAGTGAAATATGCAACCAGAATGTCGAGTTCTCATTTCGCTACTTCAGAATTTTGTTCCGGAGGTGTTGCACTCTTATGTATATTAACTGATTAACGATATAGCCTCATCGGTATGTATACTAAAGTCACCTAATAGAAATATTTCAGAAAGGACGAAAAGCGATCACTCCACGTTAGAAAGACAGACAGGGAGGATAGAAAGATGGATGGTGATATAAGGAGAGATCAAGATGAAGGCATTCCCATCATTACGTGTTCGATAGCAGAGGAAGAAAAATAAGACAACGAATCTCAGTCACAGTATTTAGTTGTACCAAGCTTAGAGTCAGTGGAGGATAATAAACATCAGCGCGAGACGCTGCCCTGGCTTCCAGTCGAAGAGGGATTAAGCCCAAGATCCTTTTCATGGGAAGGGCTTCTCTAATGGATGCGATCCCAACATACATCTTAAAGCTCTGCGTTCCTGTCTTTAACGAGCCTAGTCGATGATCCCGTACGATGACGCGGGTTACTGTACGTTCTCAAGCATTCGACTATCCTTCTCGAAGAGTCTTCCGTTTGAAATGACTTCAACAGAACCATTAACAGGATGCACAAAGCATTAGTCGATTCCAGCTTCAAGTGGTTATGCCAGAGAGTTTGTGATGTTGCTAATTATTTAGGTCAAATAATTCACAGTCTTACCGTTGTATTAGACGGAGCCTCATTCTGTTCAACTGTTTCATTCAGCAGTCTTTGCTGTTCTTTTAAATACAGATATTGACGGAATATTAAAATCATTTAATAATAAGACCTGTTCTACATTTCTAGTTTTCCGAAAATTTTGATTGTTACATCATTACCTCGCCAAGGTCTCCGCGACGTTTGAGCAACTCTGCGATAACGCCGACCCTCGCCTCTTTGGGTCTGTCCTGATGGACCTGGACCATCTCCTGCACCCACTACTACCTCCAACCAAAATCTCCCTACTGCGGCCTGCGTTTCCGTGCCCATGACCCCAACATCCGACAGCCGGAAGCGCAAATGATTTATTGCCAGGATATGAGATACTTTCTAACTGCGTTTTCATTTGGTTAATAAAGAGTATACTTATTTGCTTACTTGCTTACTCAGGAAAAGCGCTAGGCCTACTTGACCTACTAATAATCAACTGCAACAGCGTCAGATCTCACCTTTCAGGATTGTTCCTCAAATATGTAATGAAATCAGCCAATAAAAATTCAAAATTCGCAAATACAACATCGGTTCGCATGGAGACGCGAAATGCAAATATTTTTATAATCAGGTGCCTGTCATTTTTCAGTGTATGAGTAATAAAAATTCAACAGTTTCGATCAGCAACTGCAAGTAGGCCTACCAAATTTCTAAACTAGGCCTACTATTTTAAAACTAGGAGCAGGGCACCACCTGAGTCATAGTAAGGGTTTTCCGGAGAGCAGCAGAATAATAAGGCCCGGTTGCCATAAGGCGGAGTTTGAAGAAAGCAAGCGGTAACAAGATAACGTTCAGAAAAATCATCACAAGGTGTTGTAAGGAAGTAAGTAAGTAGCCTTTATTTCCCCAGACAAGTGCACATTCATTATGCTGTACTCATAGCGATCAATACTTAACCTATTTATATGCAAACGTTGCCTTGCTTTCGAATCCAGCTCTAAAAACTTTAGCATCTTCGATGTTCTTTTTAGTTTGAACGTTAGTAATGAAATAGTTTCTTTCCGCTTACCTCCTATTCGAGATGTAGTCCTATTTATTCGTTTATGATTACTTTCGCTTTCGTTTCGCTTCTGGTTTCCTACAGAAGCGTCCATTTTGCTCATAGGCCTCCTACACAAAAATTAATGCGTGAAGTTCTTCATACTTGATATAGTTTACTCTATTGCACGATGCCTTGCTAATTACAAAAGTTTACTTCCTAGGAAATTTCAAGATATGAAAAATGGCTACTGATTTAACTAGAAACATATGAAACATACGAAATTCTACTCCGTGGTTGCGTCAAAAAGCAGGATGTAAATTGGTTGGCGTCTATTTTTAGGGATAAAATTTCTAGCTCATCGCAACAGCGCATATTTATAGCGCAATAGTTGCCCGTATCTTTACGTAAAATTCTAAATAGTTTGTGGCAAAGGAAAAGATTGTGGTTGATGAAAGACCAACTGTGTCACTTATGAGACTTGATTCCTAACTAAGTCTGGCAACATATAGAATTGAGTCTCGTCAAAAACTTACTAATCGTAATCGTAAACTTTAAATTTCTAATTAAAAGCTCCACTTGAAAGCTAAACGCACGGCACCAGCCTATTTAAGAGCGCGGCGTCGAGTCAGAGGGGCCGTGCAAAGAATATTCAAAAGGCGGTACGAGTCCATTGCCAGATAAGGACGTCCGGTTGCAAAATTTAACCAAATGAACTATTTTCCGCACGATTGATATTTTTATTGTGTTATTTAGGGCTACCAATTTCGCGTAGCCTATTTTATTGACTTTAAAGTGTTATTGCGTGATATAATAATATATGGCCTAATAATAATAATAATAATAATAATAATAATAATAATAATAATAATAATAATAATAATAATAATAATAATAATAATAATAATAATAATAATAATAATAATAATAATGGGCCGCCGTGTTACCACAGTCTCAGGTGATCCAAGGGAGACAATTTACCTCTTCCAGAGACTGTCAATTTGTCTCCAACGTTTTAACGCCATTGCTTTTAGAGGCACATTCACACCACACCCCGGAGACGAGAACGGCGTGCTCCAAGCTTAAATACACTTCTGTTTTATAGTTTCTTAGAGCCTGAGGGATTTTTGTACCTCGGGCGTTAAAAAAAAAATAAAAATAAAAAATAAAAAAATAATAATAATAATAATAATAATAATAATAATAGCGAAGCATAACATAATAATAGTTATTAATAATAATAACAAATATAATAATAATAGTAGTAGTAGTAACAATTAAGATGATGATGCATTGTAATCATTAAAATAATAATAATAATAATAATAATAATAATAATAATAATAATAATAATAATAATAATAATAATAATAATCAGCGCAAGCCTCCGACCTTAAGCTCGGATGAGGCGTTGGCGGCGACGGTAGCCGCAAAACTTGAGGACGGAAACATCACTGCGGCGGCCCGCATCCTCTGCTCAGATGACGTTCCGGCACCTATCAACGAGGAAACAATGGAGCTTCTGCGTCAGAAACATCCGGCTCCACCGCTCGACCGCCCAGTCATCCTCTGCCCGACCTCGACGCCTCTCCAGACCACCGAGACGGAAATACGATCCATGCTACGTTCTTTCCCCATGGGTTCATCAGGGGTCCGGACGGCCTAAGACCCCAACACGTGACGGAACTAACGAGCGACCCGGATGCAGGGCCTGGTTTGCTTGGGGCGCTGACGGCGCTCGTTAATCTTTTACTCGCCGGCATCTGCCCGCAGGAGATGCGCTCCGTCCTGTTCGGTGGCACGCTGTTCGCTCTGCGTAAAAAGTCTGGCGGCCTGAGACCGATAGCCATTGGATACGTTTGGCGCAGATTGGCCTCTAAATGTGCCAACGCACACGCCATTCCGAAGATCACACCGTACCTGTGCCCCAGACAGTTGGGAGTGGGCGTCCCCGGGGGTTGCGAGGTGGCAATCCACGCTACCAGACGTTTTCTGGCCAACATGAGCTCGGAATCTATAATAGCCAAGTTGGACCTATCAAATGCATTCAACAGCCTACATCGGGACAGCATGTTGGCATCGGCCACCGAGATAATTCCGGAACTGGCCGCGTACTGCCACCTAGCCTACGCCGAGCCCTCGTTCCTCCAATTCGGCCGATTCACCATTCTCTCGCAAGAAGGCGCACAACAGGGGAGATCCCCTAGGGCCACTGCTCTTCTGCTTACCACTCCAGCCGATTCTGGCCAGGCTAGAATCTCCCCCGGCCTTCGGATATCTGGACGACCTAACTCTGGGCGGCAGTCCTGACGAGGTGGAAGCGGACGTGGATCTAATCGAGAGAGGTTGCTCAGTCCTGGGCCTCTCGCTCAACCGCGCCAAGTGCGAACTTATCACCGCGGGCCCCGAGTTCAGCGCCGAGAACGCCCTGATGCAGTTCGTCCGCGTGAGCCCAACAACAGCCACACTCCTAGGGGCTCCGCTTTCAGCAATGGAGGCCCTCTCCTCTACCCCCGACACCTGCGTGGCAAACCTCAGGAGTGCGCTCGACAAACTCCAACACATCGACAGACAGAGTTCTCTACTGATCCTCAGATGCTCCCTCGGCTCGACGAGGCTCATGCACATATTGAGAAGCACCCCCTGCCACGATCAACCGCGCCTGGAGGTTTATGATGAGCTGCTACGGACAGGCGTCGGCCGGATGCTTAACGTCTCGATGAACGACGACCAATGGTCTCAAGCCTCTCTTCCGATTAGTATGGGGGGATTGGGAGTAAGGAGGGTGTCCTCGCTGGCACTTCCCGCCTTCTTGGCTTCGGCCGCGGGCACCCTCCAAACCCAGTGTCTCATCTTGGGTACTATCTCCGTGACCCCTGACGCGGCACATGACTCGGCGAAGACTACCTGGCTTCAGCTTTCTGGGGTTCCGATCCCGACGGTCACGCCCGGTCGCGGACAGGCACACTGGGACGGTCCGCTACTACACGCAACCATCTCGGCGTTCGAGGATAAACTGCTTGACCCCTACGACTAGGCGAGACTGAAGGCCTCGCAGTCACCGCACGCCTCGGACTGGCTACACGCCCTCCCGATCGCTGCTCGCGACCTCAGACTGGATGACGAGACCATGAGGGTGGCGGTCGGCCTACGATTGGGTCTGGCAATCTGCGAACCGCACAAATGCGCATGTGGTGCCTACGTCTCGTCCAGAGGCGCGCATGGGCTGTCATGCTCACTGGGGTTCGGCCGACAAGCTAGGCACAGCAACATCAACGACCTCATCCACCGCAGCCTCAACAGAGCCGGCATCCAGGCAGTCAAGGAGCCGTCCGGCCTATCCAGGTCGGATGGAAAGAGACCGGATGGCCAGACCCTAATACCGTGGAGCGGCGGGCTGTCTTTATTGTGGGACGCGACGGTAGTGGACACGGTGGCCGCCTCTTACATCACGGAAACGGCGGCCGCGGCAGGAGGGGCGGCGGAGCGGCTGCTACGAGAAAGAACATCAAGTACTCTGAACTACAGAAGAGATACATCTTCATACCTGTAGCGGTGGAAACCTTCGGTCCCCTTAACAGAGAGGATCTCGCCTTTCTATCTGAAATTGGTCGTCGGCTGTCGAAAACCACAGATGACTCCCGCGAAACAAACTTCCTATTCAAGAGCCTATCGGTGATAGTGCAGCGTTTCAACGCAGTGGCTTTCCAAGGCGCCATGTCAAAGCTGCCCGGAGCCAAAGAGCAACAAACCCGTCGATATCTATCGCCTTCTTAACGGAGGCAGCGGCGGGGAACTCGATTTTCTGAGTGAACAGAACCTAGACATGAATTCTCGGATCATAATAATAATAATAATAATAATAATAATAATAATAATAATAATAATAATAATAATAATAATAATAATAATAATAATAATAATAATAATAATAATAATAATTAATAATGATAATGATAATAATAATAATAATAATAATAATAATAATAATAATAATAATAATAATAATAATAATAATAATAATAATAATAATGATGATGATGATGATGATATAATACACTGTGAACGGAAAAAAACCAGCCCTCTCTTATTACTACGATAATTTTTGTAATAATTTGCATATTTTAATAAAACGTGGTGGAACTTCAGTTTAAAGGATATGAATCATATTACTATTATTTTTTAGTTATAATGTGTGTTCAAAATGTCCTCCTTTGGCCTCAACACACGCACAAAGACGCGCTCGCCACTGACTAATTGCTGAATCGATTGCAGCTTGATCAAATTCATCCCATGCCTGAGTTATACGTTCACGCAGTTCTCCGACATCGCGCACCTTTGTCTTGTTAACTTTTTCTTGCATCACACCTCAGATTTTGTAGTCCACGGGATTAAGGTCCGGGCTATTTGGAGGCCAAAGTGTAGGGGGTATGAAATCTGGAGTTTCGTTTGTAAGAAGTTCAACAGTATCGCGAGCTCGGGGTGCCAGAGCACCATCCTGTTGAAACGTATGATATTCGGACAACTCTCTGATATCTGG
>OY744614.1:6108510-6146510 GCA_963556255.1 Allolobophora icterica
TCCGCATTTCGTTTATTCACACGCTGGGCAATACCAAACTCGAGAAGCGCAAGATGACTACTTACAGTTGCAATCAGCGTCAATCACTATATAATAATTTTATATATGAAACTATATGTAAATATACAATAAAAATAACAACAACAACAACAATAATAATCAATAAAAAATGATACTAAGCAAATGAACGAAATGCGCAGATTAACGCCACGCATGAAATATTGAAGCGCGTTTTCTTTGTCACCCAAGCCTAACATACATTGGTCAGCTTCACCAACCGTTGCTGTTTGTTTTACTATAGGAGGGGCTACGGCGAGTCAGCTTACAGCGCACTCTGGCGGCGAGTAACGGTCGTCTCTCAATCTAGCGACGTCTGGCGGTTGATTGATTTTATCGTGTCCCCGAAATGAACCAATCATTATTCTCGTTCGGATAAATTCAAAACGGAAGTCTGTTAGCGTTGATAAATCTCGACAAAGATGAACCGAACAAAGAATTGAAATTAAGGCATTTGAAACACGTTTTTATCGGCATTGAACTTTGACCCACCATCTCATACGTACGTACATACGTGGGTACATGCATACACATTCATAGACAGATAGAGATACATATATAAGCAGGGGTGTCTATCCACCCCACCGTAAATGATGGCAAATACACTTACAGATCTCCCCCCCCCTTCTTGAATGGAGCATGTGCTCCAAGGTTTCTATGGTGTAGACGCCCCTGTATATAAGTGTATGCACACGTGCATACGTACATACAAACATATACACGCTAAATTGCATGTGGCCCCCAGTAGCCTATGGGTTACAGGTCTCTTTTTAAACACCTTTGAAATAGCGCCGAAGGTCGCTATATAAGGGAGCGATTATTAAGAGTGCTGTCTCATTAAATACCTTTATATAAAATTGACAAACTGTATAGGATTGGTAAAAGCTGGGATTAAGATTACTAAAAGGGATATGAAGCGGCAACGCGTCAGCCAATCAGAGCTCGTCTTTTCTGATTCATCGCAGGCGATGTCTGTGGCTGTCTATTTTTAGAAAAGTGACATCCGGGCTTTTTGGAGAGAGGCGACTTGGATCAGAGCAGACGTACAATGTAAACACAGCACAAGGAATCGCTCTGGATTCTTTTAGCGATTTATAATTAAGGACGTAATTATGCGATTCAAATAAGTTATGGACAGTCTAAATAAATAAATAGTCTTAAACTAAGTTACAGACAGGATGCCAAAATCCTGCAGCTACGGACTTTGCAAGAATGTACAAGGTCGCTCGAGTTGTCGCTTTTTCAAGTTCCCGTCAGTTTCTAGAGACCCGGAACGCAGACGGCTGTGGGCTGTACGGTGCAAGAGAAAAACTACGGACGGACGTACTTGGGAGCCAAATCCTAATACAAAATATATCTACGTATGTTCGGACCATTTCATTACAGGTTGGTTTGTTGTCATTCTAATACGTACTGCATTTTAGAAAGTAGCCAGGCCTATTATTAACGAGGGTTATTAGTAAAACCAGTGGCGTCTCGCCCATGGTGATTGTATGGATCAATGACTACTAATTACAAATGCATTTATATTAATGGTGCGTTCTAAAATGTATTTATCAAAAGCCCTCATCATCTCTTGCCTTGACTACTGCAGCCCTGTTCTATCCGGTCTTCCCTCATCGACGCTACAACCTCTATCATCTGTTCTCCACACGGCCGATCATCTAGTAAAAGGTCTTGTGTACCTAGAGATCATATCACACCATCACTGAAACAACTACACTGGCTTCCCATCTGTTTCCGATTTGCCTTCAAAATCTCCCTCCTCACGTACCATTATCCACTCCCTGAAACCTCTCCCTCGTACATGATATCCATGGTCACACCATGTTCTGCTTCAAATTCCTAAGGACTTCGATTGGCCACACGAGGTTATTATGCAATACATCACATCAACCGGAAGTTTGGTAGTTGTGTATTCTTGGTCTCAGGATCCACAGAATGGAATGGTCTTCCAACTACAGTCCGTCAATGCACATCTATTAATCAATTTAAGTCAAAATAAAAAAACTCATCTTTTCACATTGCTCTATGACTAGGAATGTAGCGCAATGCGCTCGTGCAAGACCTGTCTTGTTAAAGCACGCTTTAAGGTTTAAATCTTTAGTTGTATTTTATTGTAATAATTAAATTTGAACAATACTTTTCAGGTGAACCGTGGAATGCTAAAAACCATCCGGATCATGCACCAAGTGTCTTGTGTAGAACTGCAGACAATGAAGAAACTCAAAAAGCAACCCAATCTATGCAAAGGTGAATACTAGCTTCACAATTAAATGTAACTAATAATAATAACACCGTAAACACGGACAATTTCTGTAGTGCCGTAACGTGACCATGCCGCTACAAGGGCGTTGTACAGACACCACCTACAGCCTAACATAACATCCGGTCGTATTCATCAGGATAAGCCTTGGAGAAGATATGACGCTTGTGCCGGGACTTGATGGCGCAGAACAGACCTCGGGTGGAAGGCTAACTAATGGTCACTATACCATCATGGCTGTCCATATCACTTATTTGAATATTTCACAGATATTTTTTATTTCAGGTATAAATATACTCTATGTTTAAAATAGCAGAATTATAATAACACCAGTGTGGTGACAGCTCTTCTGTTACCCTATGGGATTAGAATGATTCTGATTGGTTCCTTGGAAGAGTCTGTTGACCTTATAATATATGCCTTTTTCTGTGCCTGCCTTTTGTGAGGTTATTCTATATGCCTATATTTTGTATGGATACAGATTTACAATGGCAATGAATAGAGCAGCTAATTGCAGCATGCGTTCACCTACAACATCAGCCATCCGAAATGTCGATACCGCCTCTACTCAAAGTTCGGACAACAATTCCATCCAGACGATTTGTTCACCTATGGAAACAAATCCAGATGACACATCGTCTATTCCAAGTACTGCAATTAGTGAGACACAAGTGGATCTCAACGTTACAAATTTCCCAGTTAACCCTTTAATGCGCAACTTTTTTTTCTTCATAAATTTTATGCCTATTGTATTATTTTATATACTTGGATCCCTGAAACAGTTCATTTTATTTAAAATTGTGTTCCGTTTTACTCGTAGAACACCAAAAAGTTAGCGTCCCACTAGTGGGACGCTATGCACTATAGGGTACAGGTTCCTATCATATGCTGCAATGCATTTAGTTGATGATAAATTGATCAGCATCAAAGTTTACAAGTTCTGCATATATAATGATTGTTCAAAATCCAACAAGTTCAGTTGACATAAGGTTAGTCTTGTTGTTTGGAGTGAAAAGCACCAAAGCATCTGTCGTGCATGGACACTGAGCACTTTGAGCACACTCTTTTTGTCTTCATGCCACAGATAACGCAGCGTCGCTGCGTTGTGATAGCCTCCAGATGATGATTGTGACCATCATATCTCACATCGGATGATAGCCGTGATGCTAGTGGTCGATGGCGACCAGCAGAAATTGGTCGACCCATCGGCACACGAGAGCTGTACTTGGCGAAATATGTAAGAGCAATCTGACGTCTGAATTCAATCAATGGCAATGAAGAAACTCAAAAAGCAACCCAATCGAAGCTGGCCCACATCGATATAAGTACCAAGCATTGCAGACAGCAGCATCAATAGTGAATGCAAATAGTGACCACCACCACTTCTTACTCCTTATGGACACCCTATAAAGGTTGATGTTTTGGTCCATCCTGTCCGTGCCACCCATGCATCTGTTGTAGTGACCAATGACAGCCGGCTGGGTTATGCTGACATGCTTCTTCAAAGATGCTGACCAACGCTTCACTTGCATCAATGGTTGGACGCCGGTATTGTTTGAAGCCATGTTCACAATGCTGTTGTCATGCCAGCGAACGACAATGATTCCAGAGGTCGCATCTGTTCGAAAGTCATATTCGCCTCTGGGCTTCTTCTTCATTTTGTCAGCATCCAACACAGGGCACTTCTGGAGACGATTAGACCGAATGGTACCAGTTGCAGTTACGCCTTTCTCTTTCAGTCTGTCAAACAGATTCAGTGTTGTAAAGAAGTTGTCCATATACACAGTGAGATTCACATCACGTGGCATCTCAGATAGGAGATGCATAACGACAGAACCTCCAAGACCCAAATTAGGGTCATAGCTTGATGATGCTCCCTGGTAAGGTTCAAAACGGATTAGATAGCCCAGTCTTGTGTTCAAGGACCAAACTTTAAAACCGAACCGAATTGGCTTTCCTCTTATGAACTGTTTCGATGAATGGCGACCATAATATGGCACCATAGATTCGTCAATCGACAACTCCTTCTCCACCGGCCAATAGCGCAGACATCGTTCATTTAGAAGTTCAAACAATGGTCGAACCTTTGCCATTTTGTCCAGGCCATCAAGTTTAGTGTTGTCAGCTAAATGCAAATAGCGCATCACCTCCTCGAACCGATTTAGGGACATGCTATTACTCACTGCTTCATTACGCACATCCGAGGATGATTCCCAGTACATTCTCCTTCTTGGAAGTGGTACATAGCCAGAGACAAGCAGGACAGCCATAAATGAGCGTATTTCACCACTTGTGACCTTGAAACTTGGTTTCCCTTTCTGGTTTGCATACAGTGTGGTCATGTTTACAATCATATCAAGAACTTGCTCGTCAAAGAACAACTCGAACAACATACATGGAGTCATATCCTGCTGTAGAAATGATGGTTTGTTTAGCTCTTGAGCAACACTGTCAACTACTTTCAGGTCTTTCTTCTTCCAAGTTCTAATTGTGGATTGATTTGTGCGAGCAGAACGTTTTTGACATGCAGCCTTTGTTCCAACTATGGACGGACTTGTAGATGGCACCGACAAACAAGACTCAGTTTTATCATTTTCTTCATAATCAATTCCATTGTCACTCACACCTGCTTTACACTGTGTTATCTTTGGTGGATTCATTTTCTTTGCTCGTTTGACCTTGGTCTGAATTTCACGAACCGGTCGTTTCCGGCTTATGTCTGTAGTTTCAACTATGGGTGTCCGGTCCAGTGCTGATATACATTCTTGTTCGTCAACGTCACTTTCATTGTCACTATCTATGCCACCAAACGTTGCTTTCTGATGATCTGTAGTGTGCACAGTAGCCTCAGCTTCCTCTCTTAGTTGTCGACCAGTTAAATTTGATACCGTACCACCAGCATCTTCGGGTCCACTGTCTTCGTCAGTGTCATTTCCATTGGATGGAGGCTGAATGTAAATATCTGCCGATGAAAATGCTGCGTCATCTTCCAGCATAGAGATAACTTCATTAACGGTGTAACGCCTGTAATAATTAAAATATAATCGTAATTTTGGAGCTATATTCAAAACTCGTAAGAACAGCGTGATCAGTTTCCTGTTGTGAAACTGCTTGCGTCTAACTCGTCGTCCAATACTATTGTCACAGACCCAAGCACAATACATGACCCGCCCAATTTCACCCAACCATCTGTACATCTTCATCCTTCCAATCTTGTAGTATACTGAGGTTACAAGCACTAACCTCCTATTTATGAGCTTTTATCATTTATAGTCACTATTATGTGTGAAATCAGCCAGAGTTACCACTCTAAAACTACATGCGCCCATTCGTGCATAGCGTCCCACTAGTGGGACGGTGTAAATATAACCTGTGGCAAAACACTTCCGCGCCCAAGTCAACAATATTTGCACATAAATGGATGAAAAACTGTATTAGAACTCATATTTCACAATAACATTGAAATAAAACTCCATTATGTAAAAAATACTGACCTTTTAGGCGGCATGATAATCCAAAATAGAAAAATATCGAAACTCCGCTTTCGTCAAATATTATGTAAACACCATCAACAAAGAGTACGTATTTGCTGAGATGCTGACATTGGCCCATAAGTATGTAATTCATATGTGATGGAATCAATACAATTTGCACTGTGAATTATTTTATATTCAACTTTCATTTGGGCGTCCCACTAGTGGGACGCTATGCATTAATGGGTTAATTGTTTAAACTTGCATAATTTTCTTTTTTGTGGTAAAAACAGCAGCATTACTTTCATTAGAATTACTGACGAAATTAATCCCCGACTTCAGATATCAGTTGTGTTTGATGCCAATTTCAAACCATTGGTGCATGTATTTGGCAAACTTGTTCACGAAAGTAACTATTTATGGAAGTGTTTGCCTCCAACATTTAATTGTTTGAAAAACATACAATTACTTTTAGATGGTCTCCACTCTGCATTAGTCTGCTCTGGTATTGACAGTCCGAAATTAACCAATTCAATGATCCTGAAAAACAGCAGGCTGGCCATCTGTGCAGATGAGCAAGGCGGAAGAATGAGGTCCGTCAGGTGCGATTTACTGATCTGCAGTGGTGGGAATTGTGCACCATGTACCAGACTTAGAAGGAGTTTGTTTATGAGGTATTTAAGAAGTAAACCACAGTCCTCACCTCAGGACGTAACACGTTCAAGAAAGCCCAACACATCCTTGAGTTCTCCATTAAAGTTGGCTAAGCTTGCACAGTTAGCTAATAAAAATAAACGGTATGGGAAGGAAATTGTTACCCTGAGAATAAGGTTGGCAAAAGAAAAAAAATTTTGTGCCAGCATAATAGCTACACAGGGTGACAAGTTCAACAACGTTGATACTGAAGCAATTATGCAACTAGCCAACGAGTGTAAGGACACAGCCTTGGAAGAATTCCCAAAAGGTTCCTTTCAGCGTATTTTTTTGAACAGCAAATTAAATACAACCATTTGAAAGAGAAATCTAGTATGCGATGGCATCCTTCAATAATACGGTGGTGTCTATTTATCAGAAGCAAATCGGCCAAAGCATATGATGGAATTCGGTATGTTCTCAGTCTTCCTTCAAACCGTACGTTGTATGATTACACGCATTATATGGAGCACGGAATTGGAATGAACCCTAAAACTGTGGAACAGTTAATCAATGCAGCCAGTCAGCAAGGCTGTTACAGCCAGCCATATAACTCATTTGTTGGCATATTGCAAGATGAAATAAAAATAAAGTCTGACCTGGTCTACCATAAAACAACAGGTGAATTGATAGGCTTTGTGAATCTGGACACTGTTACCAATGAAATTCTGAATTTGAAACATGTGGAAGGTAGCAGTAAACCATTAGCAGAGCACATGCTTGTGATTATGGTTCGTGGAATATCAACTAGCCTTTGTTACCCCCTTGCATCATATGCAACTAAGTTATTGGCTGGTAGCGAACTGTACACTATACTGTGGGAGTGTATCGAATGTGTCGAGGTTGTAGTTGGGCTCCGTGTTTTGTATATATGTTGTGATGGTGCAGTACAAAACCGCAAATTTTTCCAGCTTCATGTGCAGGGTGATGAAGCATGTCACAAAATGAAAAATCTATATGCGTCTGATAATCGTGACATTTATTTCATATCTGACCCACCGCATCTTCTTAAAACAGCACGGAACTGCTTTGCAAACTCATCTGCCCACAGCAATACACGGCACTTGTGGTTTAATGATGACATCAGATGGAGTCATGTGGTGCGATTGTATGATGAACACTGTTATCAGTCAGAATTCAGACTTTGCCCCAAGCTGACACGAGATCATATTGAATTAACTTCATTTTCAAAAATGCGTGTCAGTCTGGCCGCACAAGTCTTAAGTGCTACTGTTGCAAATGCTCTGGATTTGGCATATGGAGGTTATGTAAAGAGTACCGTTCATTTCATTCGCATAATGAACAAATGGTTTGATATAATTAATGTGAAAAATTTGTATGAGGGTAGAAATACACGAAATTGTAATCTCGATCCATTTACTGACAGTAATGACCCTCGGCTGTCATGGCTGGAAACTGAGTTTCTTGAATATTTTCAGAACTGGAAAATTGCTGTTGACACCAGACCTGGCACATTCTCAGCTAAGCAAAAACAGCAAATGCAGCTCAGTACACAGACATTGCATGGTTTGCAAATAACCTGCAAATCAATTGCAGCAATTGTGCGCATTGTTTTGGAGGCTGGGGCCCCATTTGTGTTGACTAGTCATTTAAACCAAGACCCTCTGGAACAACTTTTTGGACATTGTCGCCACAAGGGCGGATCTAATAACAACCCTACAGTCGCTGAGGCATGCCATGCAATCAATACTATTCGAACTGTAAACACACAAGCTCTACCAAGTAGTCGTGGAAATACTAAGCCTATTGCACAGATTCTGGATATAACACCGGTCCCTAAGCGCTCTTCTCATATTCAGTTAACCTAGTATTTAAACCCCTTGGTTATGAAAAGTATATACAAAAATGAACAAAATGATCTACTTCGTTCACTCTGTACAGGACATGTTCATTGCTTAGGCTGGTATCAAGACATTAAAGGAAGTTTGTAGGGTTATAAATAGAGCATTAAATAAGTTGCTGTTTTTTTGTTTTGCTGAAGGAGCTTCACATGGTTTTCTGTGTGGTTCTAATATGTGTATTAAAGTGATTGTGTAATATATTATAGTAGCAATTAATGAGTTTCTATGACCCTATTGTAATAAGATTAATGAATTTGTTATTTATTTCTAATTAAATATATTACGTCACACATCTTTTAAAGTTGTGACCCCTAGACATGATACAGAATATGAAAATTAATTATTTCATTAACCAGTAGATGAGGGAGCTTCTATTTATCACTGTCTGGTTGAGGCAACCACTATTTGCCCCACCCTAATGTATATGCTGATGTTGGGTTTCTGACAGTTTAGTTTTTGGTATGGACAAGATGCCTACTGGGTTTATAAGGTTTGGCATTTTACTCCCAGTGCATTTGATAATTGGTAAAAAGTTGGTATGGTCTGAAATCTCAATTGGTTCTCTATTAGTTAATTATTTTGGACGTGGTAAAATGATGGTATTATGTTATATAGGTTATACGTGTATATTAGAAATAATTCATGAAATCTTATGGTGGCTGTAATGTTTGAAAGATTGTTGCTCATTAACATTAACACAAGTTATGTGTGCACATTAGCCTGTGTCACAAAGTACTGGAATTTGCTGCATGTATGAGCTGGAGGAGATTGTGGGCCATAAAGTTCCTTGGATCTATGGCTATTTACCTTTTTTCAAAGTTTGATTTTTGTGTTTTTTCATAAGGAAAGCACAAACAATACAACCATACACTTAAAATATCTTAATTTTATTCATGGTAATGCAATTTCAGAGTTTCAGCTTTTGCTGTTTGCATCACAGCATTACACTCGCATAACACATCAACGTCTCACACTGTACTGTATTAAAATTTAAATGAGAACTGATGTCTCTTTAGTAGCTTTACCATCTGTATAGGCTACATTTGTTTAAATATGAGCAATATTGTCATTTATCTTTGTTGATTGTCTGTTCACAAACAATGAATTAAAGTGGAACTTTGACAAATAGCTGTTGATTTTTAAATGTAAATCAAGCTAAGTGGTCATTTAAATGACATGAGAAAAAATGAACTTGATGAATATGTAAAACCAAAAACATCACAAAGTATTTACAAAATGCAATCAACACATAGTATGATTAAAACCAAAAACATCACAAATTATTTACAAAATGCAATCAACACATAGTATGATTAAAACCAAAACCATCACAAACTATTTAAAAACCAAAAACATCACAAAGCATGCAATCGATGCATAGTATGATTCTTAGTTATGCATTGCTGTCATTATAATGCACAACAGTGCCAAACTTATTTACTTCCTTTCAGCTTTCCTCTTAACGATTGTGACTTTTTACTCCTTTTTTCTCCCATTTTGCCAGCTTTCATCAAATGTGAATTACGTTCTTTTTTAGCAACAGCAAAACCTTTAATCGTCAAAAACAAATGAATAAGATAGTCAAGGGCAGGTAAGGAGCTGTGCTCTTCACAAGATGCCACTTCCAAAATTCTACTCCAATAATACTTAACCATGAATGAATCATGTACTGCTAACTGCAAATTAGATGTTTTCAAGGATGCTGAAGTAAGATGTGTGGTAACTGCCTGTCTATAAACAATGTCAAATTCCCTGACCAGTAAATAAAAATCAGGAATTGGATAAAGCAGACCACCTCTATTTTGTTTCCTAACCCATTTTGTATAGTCTTCCACAAAATGGCCTGATTGTTGAGGCACCTTAGCAGCAATGCAATTAACAAGTATTTCAGCTGATTTCAATTTCCGGAATCGAATGCTGGCTGATTTCAGTTTCATGATCAAGTATCCACAAATATAATACAAAACATTTTGATCAGTGTCACTCAGGCCCTTTGGAAGTGTATGTGCATCGTCAACAGGTTTACAAAGGTCAGCCATAGAAACCATCATTTCTGCAACAAATCCTCTTAACCAAATTTGAAATAACAACTTGCACGAACCATGTTCAATATGTGGTACATTAGTTGAAATGTAATCCACAAATGCACCCTGAACTTCACACGACATTCTTAAAGCCTGAACACTGGTCATGAGTAAATCTCTGTCACTCTGGCTAACTAGGGGCCTATCAACAAAAACACTTCTCAACTTATCCTCTATCACTGGTAAATTAGTTATTGTGTGACTTTTCTCAATCATGGACTTTGCAATATCTTTGATCACTGCACCCTGCTTCGACTGTGGCAATGAAAACAACGGGTTCACAGATATCGCAGACCAAACTTTTATAGTGTTAACAATAAATAAATCATGAAAAGCAGTGTCAGTCAAAGAGAAGGTTGTAGGCTTTCTGATTTCTGCAGTGGCCTCTGACGGTTGAATATCAATTGCTGATGAACAGGCATCGGCAGCGTCGTGGCTCTTTCTGTAGTCAGCTTCTAAAATTACAAAAAAATGAGGTATAAGAAAATTTCCTCAAAAATTATAAACTGATCTTTTACTTGAAAAGTTTGGGCAGCTTTACAATCCTTTTCCATCTATCTTCTTCTCTCATGGCTACCGATACCCTCCTATACCTTGTAGTTCAAATGCAAGAGAAGAAACTGCTTTAGTCCCAAGGGGACTCCATTCCCTATAAAAAACTAAAAGATAAAAAGTTCATTTAACCTCTGCATTTTTATTAACAATTTTAAACATTTCCTGTAAGTAAACAAAGTAGTTATTTATTCTATTATGGACACTAAAATTTTCTGTGAGGGCAAACTCACCTTTTAAATTACTTCTGTCCAAAGCAGGATGTTGTTTCGTGATGTGGCCAATGAAACCGACCAGACTTTGCAGCAGTTTCTTGCACGAAGGGCACTCGTAGACATACTCTGACGACGAAACAGATTCAGCATCTTCTGATTTCCTTCGATAGTCTGCAACTGTAATTACAAGTCACTCCATGTGATTAAACACAACGTGAAATAATTAAACTAAACCTTATCGCAATATCAAGAAGCCATCAATGCACCCCAAGTCTGGAACCCCTCCTGCAACCCAAGTTTGCTGCTGATGGTTAGAGCAGGCAACCAAACAATACTACATGAACGTAACACTTCGGGCAATCGCCCATAAATCCAGCATGCAACATTCAACGACAGGTCTTTTGAGGAAGCATATTAAAAAGCATGGTGAAAGGAACCGTGTAGTTTTAATTTAAAGGAAATTATTGTAATAAATTCCATGTACTACAGTATAGCCTGGGATGATCAACGAGCCTAATTAGAATACACATACGTGGCCTCCGATATGCATAAGGCCGCGCTAGGTCTGTATCATGTATCAGAGTTCAAATAGTTTTCGGGATTTGGCCCACTTTCTATAAAACTGTTTTCGGAAATCGGGCAGTTGTGTATTTTCAGCGCTTTCGGGGATTCGAGTTTCAGGTCGACCCCTTTGAGACTACCACTTCTTACAGAACGTGTAGTAAATGTTCTAATATTTCTTAGTAGGGTATTAGATGTCTTTAGGAGCTAAACGTACTAGGAGGCTAAATGTCTTTTCAGGGGGGCTAGGCCTAATGGTCACACAAGTTTATATGTTTTATTACATTTCTAATTTAATAACTTAACAGAATTTCTAAACTTACCTCTGAAATCACTTCGGTCCAAAGATGGGTGTTGTTTTATAACATGCCCCCGAAAACCGCTGACACTTCTGAAGACCTTTCTGCACATGGGGCAATCAAACACGTAGTCCACATTATTTTTTTGTCGTTTACTAGGCTTACTGTGTTTCTCCGGTGTCTCGATCTCGCCCTCGTCTACATAACTATCGCTGCTACTAGTAGGGCCTAAGTCTGTCTATGTCCACGTCTTCATCTGTATAGTCACCGAGAAGTTCATCCAAATTAATATCACTCCAATCATAAAAATCTTCCATTGAACACATTCTATTTATAATTTGTTGAAGACTTTCTCATTGATAAAAGTGTTTTTATTTAGGTAAGCTAGCTATCAGCGAGCCATGTTTACTAGCCGGCTAAAAATAGCCGGTGTCCCAAAGATCCCGGATGTGAGCCACACACATAGTCTAGATAAAAGATCCTATATTCATCGGCTTCATATCCCTTTTAGTAATCTTAATCCCAGGTAAAAGCGGTAGATTTCGACACCTTTGAAACGTTGTTAACCATAGCTATATAAGGATGAGACCCGATAGATCAGCGGTTCTCAACCTTTTGAGACTCAAGGACCACTTATAAATTTTGTGTCTCGGTCGCGGACCACCACTAAAAATTGTCACTGGTGCACATATGCGACCCTATAAAATTATGAATTTATATAAAATTGTAGTGTAAAGTAAGAAATTTGATAAGATTAAGTATTTTACTTATTATCTACTATAATTTTTAATAAAAATGTGAAAAAAAATTTTTAATTGACAAAATTTGTCTGTTTGTATGCTTTTCTTGTAAAAAGTGTAAATTGTAGGCCTTGCTCGCGGACCACCAGGAAGATGGCCGCGGACCACCACTGGTCCGCGGACCACAGGTTGAGAACCGCTGCGATAGATGGTTAAGTGTATTTGGCAATCATCAAGAGCCATGAGGTGGCCGACTTATTACAACTTCACACCCCTTGAAGTTAGTAAGGAATTTAAAGATGCGATAATGACGTTGATAAACATGTCCTACCTCTATGACAGAAAGAATATGGTAGCCAGACATCAAGTTTGCACTACGAAACTCTACAGTCAACGGTAAATTATAAAATAAAACATGATAAACATAAACGGGGTGAATTAAGATTAATTACTAGATTAGGGCTAGGTCACTGTAAGCTCAACCATTATCTTTTTAAAATAGGTCAACATCCAACCGGAAAATGTGACCATTGCAACACTCAAGAAGCGATAAGCCTTCAAATGTAGGCATTATAATTTAACAGCACAAATGGGAAAGACTACGAATTCTGGTGGCAATGATTAACAAAAAAACAGTCACATAGACTGCTCTGCCTCCGCTCTCTGGTCTCTCTGGTAACCGGACTCTGAACAACCACCCTGATACGATGCAACACTCGTGAAGGGGCTGGTATTCTGCGATTAACTTGAGATTAACGCTTTAGAAATTTTGACTTTACAATTACGAATACGATTACACTCTTCACATGCACATGCTTACACACACATTTACACCTAGGCACGCACACATGCAAGCATGCGCACACATATATATGCATACGCAGTTGCGCACACCCGCAAACATCCAAACATACGCTAATTAGCTCCAATAGCCGGGTTTTATCTTTGGCTTTTCTTTATAGCCAATGGCATTTGCCAGAGAACGTCTTTTACCGATCGCTAGGTGGCCGCCGCGTCCGAACCACTTGCGCCATCTAACGGACGTATTCGTATAATCCCTCGGCGATCAACGGCGCCACAATGACCTCCTTGTTTGTCCAATTTCCGGTCAAGATGTCACTGGCTGCGCTCACTTCCGGTCAATCCATCAGCAGAGCAGACGATCAATCAACCGTTTCGTCCATTTGATTTATGTGGCGCAAGTGTTTTCATCGAAGGTTTCGGAGATCAACAAGGGCCGATCCAGGGTTAATATGAATCGACCATTGACTTCTATGTCGCCGCTTGTAAAACGATAACGGCGATGAAGAGGTCGTCGGATTAATAGGTGTCTAAACTGTTGCATTAGATTTAATGTATCAATGTCCATTGTATTGTATTGTATTGTATTGTATTGTATTGTATTGTATTGTATTGTATTGTATTGTATTGTATCTAGAAATTTATAAAGCGCCTCTCGCAGAATAACTATTCAGAGGCGCTCTCAGCACAGAATCCCAGGGGAAACAGAAATGCCTTTAGGGAACGCGACACCGATGAGGAAAAGCCAGTCATTAGTTTGGCCCTGAGCAGAGGGGAAGGTCATTCCAGATCGTGGGACCCACTACAGCAAACGCCCGGCAGTTTTGTACTAAGGACATCCTGCGACTGCCAGGGTCGTTGACGGGAACCAACGAAGATTTAAAGAAATTGCTATGCAAGCGATTGCAGGATTGCCAAATACATACGCGTAATTTGTCATGGGTACTAGGGGAACCCGCCCACCACTTTTTGGACTAATGGTGCCGCACCCCAATTTTTAGAAAAATGCCAACGAATATTCTATTATGGTGTCTTCCAAAAGCGCGCAATCCCCGCTTTGCTTTGTGTAAGTTGACAACTGAGTAATATGTACCACAAAATTACGAAAGTACTTAGATACACAGTTAAGCTGAAGGCCAGATGAACTGAATCAGCCCGACAGACTGACCGCCGTGAACGGCCAGCAGGTGCCACAGATCTGATATCGCCCTCACTCTCCACCTTATGGTTGTCATCTAAGTCATATATGGACGTGGGGATTTAGGTCAAAACCTGATCATCTTTATCCTTCACCAGTTAGAAATCCGTATATGAACCCACACTCATATTGTCGGCCTTAATATGACTCCATCCTTCAGTTCCCTCACATTCTTAGAATCAATAACTGTCCTTGATAAAACCTATCCGAGCCGGCTAACTGAAGAAAGCTCTCTCCTTTATATACTATAAGGATTTCAGACGTCGTTGATTTTGACTTATACACGTCGTGTTCGGATTTTACTGATAGGAAAATGGATAAATTTGTTCTAAAACGAAAATAGTAGATGACATTATAGACCATAAAATTGTCGTTATGGAGGTAAGCTCACCAGCGTTGCGTAATCAGTTACTGACAGTGTAATATGTTTAAAATGGTCTCCATTCGAATAGCGAAATTGGAGAAGAAATTGGTACCCGCCAACTCCCCTCACTTCTTAGTTACGCCCCTGGGTAAATATTATGTATCTGAGAATGCGAGCGTTTTAAAGAGGGTGTATAGCTGAATTCTAGGATCTTGTGTAGTAGTAATTTTAGTTTTTAGCGACATCTTGTGGATGTCAGTTACGTTGATGTCGACCTTACATTCCACCATTCCAGAACCTAGCGATTGAACGAGATTGGTTAATTTATGTATCCGACACTGAGTGCGTTTTAAAGGTGTCTACCTGAAGTCATGGATTTTATGAAGCAGTGTTTAGCGTTTAGCGACATCTTGTGGATGTCAGTTACGTTGATGTCGACCTGACTGCCTTCCGTACTGAGCTAGAACTCGAACGCGACTGGTGAATATGTAGCCGAGAAGCGAAGTCTTTAAAGGTGTCTAAATTCAGTCGTGGATTTAATCATGAACTTCGATATCCAGCACGATAGAATAACAACACAATACACTACAACTACGTATAGATAATGTCGCTAAACACTAACATTAAATCATGAACTTCTATAAGAAGCAGTTGTAGGCAGAAGACGAGCATATCATTCCGACAAATCACGTTCACGCCGCGCACGTTAGCGCTAAGCCACGGACTAAATTCACGCCCGTAAAAATAAATAAATTTCATGTTTCCATAGTGTAGGTTGGCTAGGGTCAGGATAGGCGGCGTGATGGTCGGCTATTGATTAGGGTTAGGGTCAGTGTAGTCTATGGAGAAAATTTGATCAAATTATGGGGTCCAACAGGTCTATCTGACATGTGATTTGTGGGTTTGATATGTTACACTTCTGCCCACAGTTGTATTGTTATGTGTTGTATTGTATTTTATTGTATTGTATATAGAAGTTCATAATTAAATACACGACTGAAATTAGACACCTTTAAAACAATGCCATTCTCAGCTACATAATCATCAGTCGCGTTTAACCTTTAGGTTTTCACCGAAACCTGACCATTACAGGTACGGTTAATTTAAACGTAACTGACATTCACAAGATGTCGCTAAACACTAAAATTACTACATAAGATCCGAGATATCCGCTATACACCGTCTTTAAAACGCCGTAGTTCTCAGATATATATTTACCAAGTGGGTAACTAAAAAGTGCGGGTACCAATTTCTTCTCCGCTTTTCGCATGGAGACTATTTTGGACACATTGCACTGTCAGTAACTAATTATGAAGCGATTCCACCTTGATTTCCTTGCTTGCTTTCTTCCTTCCTTGATTCCTTCCTTCCTTCCTAGCTTCCTTCCTTCCTTCCTTGCTTCCAACCTTCCTTCCTTCCTTCCTTCCTTCCTTCCTTCCTTCCTTCCTTCCTTCCTTCCTTCCTTCCTTCCTTCCTTCCTTCCTTCCTTCCTTCCTTCCTTCCTTCCTTCCTTCCTTCCTTCCTTGCTTCCTTGCTCGTTGCTTCCTTGCTTCCTTGCTTCCTTCCTTCCTTGCTTCCTTCCTTCCTTCCTTCCTTCCAACCTTCCTTCCTTCCTTCCTTGATTTCCTTGCTTGCTTCCTTGCTTCCTTCCTTCCAACCTGCCTTCCTTCCTTCCCACCTTTCTTGTTTCCCTTGCTTGCTTGCTTGCTTGCTTCCTTCCTTCCTTCCAACCTTCCTTCCTTCCTTCCTTCCTTCCTTCCTTGATTTCCTTGCTTGCTTCCTTGCTTCCTTCCTTCCAACCTGCCTTCCTTCCTTCCCACCTTCCTTGTTTCCCTTGCTTGCGTGCTTGCTTCCTTCCTTTCTTCCTTGCTTCCTTGCTTCCTTCCAACCTTCCTTCCTTCCTTCCTCCTGATGAGCTGTAATGTAAATGAACAACATTTCAGTTAAATTGTAAAGTCTTCGTATATTGTCCTAAAGTTTTTGATCTGGTCTAATCCAATCTAATCCAGTCCGTGTGTATTCCCTACAAAAGTCATATCACATTTGAAGACGACTAAGTCACATTTCTATTTATTGAACCACAGGCTGAACCACATACACTCATACAGTACTGTGGGTGAACAAACTGAACTAAAAATGAAGACCAAACAAATCGAAGAAGACTGAGCTTAAAGGAAAATCTAATGCAAAGAGTAATGAAGAGAAAATTAAGTCTATATGGATATATATGCAGAATGGACAACAATAGAAAAATAAAACTGTGATGATGGGAACTACGGATGGAAATGGGCGGAGAGGCAGACCCAACAGAGAGTGGACAGACGACATCGAAGACTGGTGTAAACAAGATCTGCACAACTTAAGAATATCAGCACAAGACCGGGACTTTGCAAAAAAGTGATGATTCATGCATTGGATGCATACGGGTCTTCGGCCCATGGATCCTGATAACAATGATGAACTGGAGCAGTGGATTTCATGTATTAATGTCAGCTGTTAGCCATATATTTTGACGAACAGTGTCTTTGACAAAAACCATACGGAATTGCTATCCAACCGATAAAACACAGTTAAAGAATATATATATATCACCAGGAAACATTTTCTTAAACTGCCATAACAAAGGTTTGTGTAGTTTCTACTCAACAACGCTGTGTCATAATGAAGTTGATTAGCGTCGCCCTCCACCTTTAGACAGCTTCAGGACTGGCACCAACCGACAGCCAGAATGTTACTGTTGTTCCCTTGAAGTCGCGTGAATGCCATATTGCAATATGTAGTGTCCACCGATGTGTTATGGGTTTCAACTCCAAATTTCTAAAGCGCAACTCGAAAGGTATAAAGTCATGGCACCAGCTTATTCACGAGCGCTGAATTTCGAGAATGCTGGCGATTGAACGCGATTGGTAAGTATTGTGCTGAGAAAAATCGGCGTTTTAAAGGATGTATAATTGCAGTCGTTGATTTTATGTGGAATTCAATCAATTAGTAAACTAAACATTTATATAGCGCCCCTTTAAAGGTGTCTAACTGAAATCGTGGATTGCGTGCAACAGTATTTAGTGTTTAGTGACATCTTGTGGATATCAGTTGCGTTGAAATCGACCTTACACTTCATAAAGTAGATTGAACGCGACTGGTGAATATAGAGTTGAAAATGATGCGTTTGAAGGATTTCTAAGGGCCATCTATATATTACGTACGCATGGAGGGGGTAACCGAAATGCATGTGCTTGCGTATGCTTGCGAATGGGGGGTCTACTGATAATGTACGTACGCATAGGAAACGGGGCCTTGAAATTGATTGGCCTTCAAGTGAGCTAGAGTTCAGTCTTGCCAGCTATCTGGTACTACCAGTGGAAGTAGGACCATGGGAGAGGTATAACTTGTATGCCACCTTACATCTGAATGCTATTATTAAACCATCACACAACTCATCAGTGAGTCCATGGATTACTCATCCTTCAATCTGGCCTAAAGTGCAGATAGTCGCTGCCTGGACCTGTGGTACTGACACATTATGCAGCTGATATGGGGGACGGAGGGTGTGCGTCAACCGTACGTACGCAGGTGGGGAGTGGTGGAAAAAGTACATGTGCGTACAGGGAGGGTTCCAATTTTTCGGGATTTTTGCGTACGTAATATATGGATGGCCCCTAACTACATAACTACATAACCGTGGGTTGTATCAACTTGTATGTCTGATTATCTTTGTCTGGTCATTCCTAAACCAAAAAATCTGTGAATGATCTTTTTCGGTTCTGGACCTACTTTTTGGAACTCTCTCCTTGTGTCTGTCCGCTCTGCTCAGTCGCTTGTGTAATTTCGTTCTCAGTTTAAAACTTATCTCTTTCAAATTGCTTATCCATCATAGGCTGTATCTCTGTCTTACAGACTGATCTTCTGGATATTGACTAAATTACGGCTTGGTTTTGGTGTGATGCATTAGACGCCGGCGCAATAGAAGTTACTAATTGCTATTAACAGTGCTTAATGTTTAGCGACAGCTTGTGGATGTCAGTTGCATTGAAGTCGACGTGCTTCTGAAGAAGGTACGCAGTCAGATTTAGCGATTGAACGCAACTGTTGAATATGTAGCTGACACTGGCTGTGTTTTAAAGGTGTCTAACTGCATAACCGTGGGTTTTGTGTCTGATTGTCTTGTCTGGTCATACCTAAACTAAGAACTGTCTGAATAAGCTTTTTCGGTTGCTGGACATACTTCTTGGAACTCTCGCCCTCTGTTCTGCTCAGTCGCTTGTTTCATTTCGTTCTCAGCTTAAAACTTACCTCTTTCGAATTATTTATCCACCATAGGCTGCCTCTCTGTCTTACGAACTGATCTTCTGGATATTGACCTGATTATGGCTTGGTTTTGGTGTGCCATCGGCAGATGCCTTGTACATTAGACACCGGCGCAAAAGAAGTTACTAATTAATAATGACACTAATGTTATAGCTTATTTACTATGGGTGGGCTAATGTTGGAATCCAGTTTCCAAGCGTGTTTTAATAGAATTTGTTTTGTAACGAAACGTGTTGTAATGGTTCTCTGGTGTACTTATATTATTATGTTGCAAAGCCTTCCTGATAGCTCGATTTAATCCCGACGAAGTGGATACCATGTTTATAGATGACAAGATTTGATTGGAACAAAGGCCCTTACAGCCACATGAGGCACGTTAGTCGGCTTGTAATGCGAAGAACATGGGTTCGATCCTCCTCCTCTGAGACCAGTGGCGACTAGACCCCCCCTCCCCACCGACCTGGAATTGCAGAACAAACCCCAACACTCTGACCGACTTATATATAAGAAGCTCAGAAGTCACTCAGAACTGTAATTTAATTACTATATACATCAGCATCATGCATGGTCCATAACAAAGTTACTACAAGATAAAAACTGAAATAAGAAGTTATTATACTATAAATGCTCATTGAAACTGTGCTCTGACCAATAACGTTTTACCCCCACCATTCACTCGTGGCAACCGTGGGAGATCGTTCTCCCACCCGCACCCCCATCGGTAGACGCCACTGTCTAACACTGTTATTGCAAGGGGACCTTAAGCAAGTCCTTCGCTTACAATTGCTCAGCGCCTTCGATCGATGCTTGCGTACTAGTGAAGTGGTTAGTGTGCTGGACTGTCAACCGAGAGCTTCAGGGTTCAAGGGTTCAGATCCCGGTAGATAATTTACATGTACCTGTCTGGGACACGGTTGCTGAATGGATAGAGCGCTTGGCTTGTAAGGCAGAGAGTACGGGTTCGATCCGCCCTGAAGCGGTGAATGTGTAGGCAAGTCCTTCACTCACAATTGCCCAGCGCCATCGATGTTCTGCTATATGGTCGTGTGTGCACATTGAAGTTTGGAAGTAGAACAATGTGAAATACTATTGTATTGTATTCTATTGTGTTATGTTCTGGGCTTAGAGGTGGTGGAAACTGGTGACCATGGCAGTTATAGGTCTTGTGTGGACCTAAGCTGAAGAATGTGACTGACATAGGAACCATGCTCTTCTTTCCTGTGAGTTTGAAAAGCCAGTTGCATTAATTTCGATGGCATAAATTATGAGAATTATTATTATTTAAGTGGAATTTAATGAGTCACTATGAGCAACCGTTTGTCCTGTGACCAGTCAAGAGGGCCAATTTCTCTAAAGCCACTCCAGGACAATGAAGCTAAATTACACACAAAGGGACTGAGAGAGAAGGCACCTACAGACATTCCCTCACAAATATGAAAATCCTTAATTACACTGCACATCTGTATAGGTATTGAAAAATTGTAATCAGATGAAGCAACATGCATTTGCATATTGCATAAATACACTTGCACATGTTCTAATACAGTAGAGGCCTACACACCAAGTCACAGCGAAGATGCCTGATGACAGCTGCCTAGCAGTCAAAGAGGCTGCTGTCAAGACCAGAAGTGAAATGTATATATACACGTTTTCATATAATTATAGTGATCGAATGGCCCAGATTAATGAGAAAATTCGCTGCATAATCTCTTAAATGTGAATATCCTGAGTTCTTTCCTAAAATTTAATATTTCGAGTTTCTTTTCGACGGAAAGATAATTTGGTGGAGGGGTAAATTTATTTGGACATAATATTTATCAGGGGATCCTTGAATGTTTGACAGTTGTTGACAAGAGGAGGGAAGGGGTAAAAGACTGCCAAAAATGTGTTCACATTATTAATGGACTACACCTTAGCCACCTTTTAACCACTATTAGCCTACTTAGGCTACATAACCCATTTACCGCCGCTATTAGAAATAGCCACCGGATTAAACCACAACTAGTGTCAGCTACATATTCAACAGTTGCGTTCAATCGCTAAATCTGACTGCGTACCTTCTTCAGAAGCACGTCGACTTCAATGCAACTGACATCCACAAGCTGTCGCTAAACATTAAGCACTGTTAATAGCAATTAGTAACTTCTATTGCGCCAGTGTATAATGCACAAGGCATCAACCGACGGCACACCAAAACCAAGCCGTAATTTAGTCAATATCCAGAAGACCAGTCCATAAGACAGAGAGGCACCCTATGGTGGATAAGCAATTGGAAAGAGATAAGTTTTAAGTTGAGAACGAAATGAGACAAGCGACTGAGCAGTAGGGGCAGCCGGAAATCGCCTCGAACATTTGCCTAGGCCGAACATCCCGTTTTTCGGCACTATTCGGAAGTATTCGCCTCGGCAAATACTGTACACTCAAATAGTTGCTTGTCTCCCTCTCATGCCGCAAGTGTAAGTAAGTATGGACTTTAATGCTCCGCCTGCAAACGCACTGCTGCTAACAAACGGGTTAATACAAGTGTAAGAAACTGAACATATCAAGCACAGGCATAAGCATCCTAAATAAATAGGAAAAGAAAAAAATTAATTCAAATCCAATTAATGTTCAAATTCCTAAGTAGAGCGTTCAGATGTAAGGTGGCATACAAGTTATACTGTGGCGTTCGCCGCCCGGACGCCTGCCCTGCCGCGCCGGGCGGGTTCCTGTGATGACTCCAGCCAACTACCCTTCTGGAGCCACCCGAGTCACTGCCTTGCCTATTGTCACCGTCAAATGGCTTATCTCTGTCCATAGTGACCATTCCTGTCAGAGGAGGTTCAGGGTTTACCGTTTTACTAAGAGAGGCTACACTGTAGAGCTCGGTCTCGGCATCAGACTCTGCCACTTCCGCGGTCACCGGGTGGGCAACGTCCTGATGATGGCCGTCCTTCAGAACAGGGTTCGATCTTTTACCTGCAGCAGTCTTTGCCTTTCTGTGTACCTTCCTAGTTACGGGCTTTCTTTTCCTCTCTACCTGGTCTGAACTTTGACGGACCATTCTGCACCTCGTGACTCTTGAACTATCGCCGTTATCATGGAACACCAAACGTTTTCTAAGTTCAGGGAACAAGGAGTACTTATGACGAGTCTCTGCGTCATGTAATAGAAGACACGTATCCATCGGGCAACGCGTCTTCTTACTGTCACGTATCTCTAGCTGTGTTTCCGTGTGCGGCATACCGGCCTCACATAAATGAATTCTGATTCGAAAGATAACTGGTCTCTATGGCACTCTGATAGTGAAGGTCCTCTCTCTATAACCTTCGCTATCTACACACACAGACCTTTGTTCTGACCTACGCACGAGGGGGCCCAACCTCGCACTTCAATCAGTCCTCAGAGCTGTGTGTTGCGACAAGCAAATATGTTCTATCTGGATACCCGACTACCTGGACTTTCTCGTATCGTTTACTCTTGGTCTGCGTTAATGTTCCTTTAACCGGGAACTCTCGAACACTTCACCCTGGGACTCTGACTAGCTGGGTTTCGCTAGTAAAGCGGACGTGTCTCTTTCGGACCTGGGTACCCGAATACCCGACCCGAATATCTTGGTCTGATCTCTTTCCGGTTTACACAACCTTTTATCCTCCCACTATTCAGAATTAGTCTGTCTCGAGACCTGAGCAGCAGAGTGGGCCCTTACTCCACTAGCCGTATCTCTTGAACATGACTCTCTGAATAAAATAGAGAACGTAACAGTTGTGTCTTTTTCCGGGAGCGCACAGACTCGTAGGCTTCGTTTCTCGGTACTCACACACGATTCTACTAATGGTATCTCTGGGTAAATATCAGTAACTTTACCCCGTTATTGCACACAGACCTGTGTATCTTCCCACCGTGGGAACTTTCCCGAACACTGGAACAGACAACGGTCTGATCGTCCGGATGGTCTCCCGGACGGATATTTGCCGGTAAACCGCAGGAGTAACTATGACGCTTAAAGCAGCCAAACCCGGATACCGCGTATTGAGATTCACCGGTTGTTCCCCGATGTTATCGAACAGTTTCAACAAGATCGTTCCGGTACTTCACCGGACGTCACCAGCGGAATGTTTCTCTGCACTTTACCTATACAGACCTGTGTTTCCTCTAACTCTCACGATCGGTCTCTCCCCGAGGTTTACTCAGCCTGTTAAACTTCACAATCGGGATTCAGACCGGCTCGCGATCTAACGGCAGGGTGGGCCCCAAACCTGTCGAATCGGCGGTCAATCCAATACCCAAGAGTGATTAGTTTTTGCTGTAACTCGGGATCGCACTGCTCAGCTTTTATGGACGATACTTTAACTGAGTTATCACCACCGGGTCTTTGCCCGTGTATCTCAGACGGTCAACTGCGGGGCCTTTCCGCGTGTATCTCTGACGGGTGCCACCGGGTCTTTGCCCGTTTATATCTGACGGTCAACACCGGGTCTTTGCCCGCGTATCTCCGGGTCTTTGCCCGTGTATTTCTGACGGGTACCACCGGGTCTTTGCCCGGGTATTTCTAACGGTCAACAGCGGGGCCTTTCCGCGTGTATCTCTGACGGCTACCACCGGGTCTTTGCCCGCGTATCTCCGGGTCTTTGCCCGTGGTTTATCAGACGGTCACCAGGAAACTCTTTGCCCCGTACGTTACCGGAACAGACCTGTGAGCTCTCAATCTCTCACGATCGGTCTTTCCCCGAGCTATACTCAGCCCGCAAACTACCAATAATCGGGATTCAGACCTTTTCGCGATCTAACGGCAGGGTGGGCCCCAAACCTGTCGGATCGGCGGACTCAATCCTTCACCCGAGAGCGATCGATTCGGCTGTAACCCGGGATCGCACAGATTAGCCTTTTCTCGGACGCCCTCTCGTCCGTAAATATATTTTCTACTTGCCCGAACCGGACTCTCGCTTTATCACTCGCCGTATACTACCACACGGAGTGCAGTATTAATCGCTAACCAACGACACTAAAGAACCGTATCGCTGTATATGCAGAGTGCAGTAACGCCACCCTACCTTATAAGCAATGCACCGTGTGGCAGGCTCTATGCATCTATCTGCATCCTATGGTCTCGCACGTAAGACATTTCCGGGCCTCCATAGGCCGGCTACATTCACTGTCTGCGTGCTATAATTTAGTACGCAAGGTATATTCTGGCCTCCTTACTTATATATTAGGCCACGCACACCTTCTCAAATACAGGTGTCTAAGGTATCGAAATCAACTTATTATACTAAGCGTCGCCCTAGCTCTAGGCATTAAATATTAGACCGGAAAGCGTCTAATATTATACTAATTAATAATTTAAACCGATACAATGGCAAAAATAAGCTAAAACTTAAATATTGGCTATTTTAATATCCGTTAACGCTACCATTTACGCATCGGCCGCTGATGCACTACGTCGCCGGATACCGCGTCAACAACACAGCTATTATTGATTAAACCTACAATCAAGGCCTGTGGCCAGTCCGCCACAATACCTCTCCCACAGTCCTACTTCCTCTCGTAGTACCAGATAGCTGGAAAGACTGAACTCTAGCTCACTTGAAGGCCAATCAGTTTCAAGACCCCGTTTCCTATGCGTACTTACATTATCGGTAGTTGCCCCCCCCCCCATTCTCAAGCATACGCAAGCACATGCATTTCGGTTACCCCCTCCATGCTTACGTAATATATAGATGGCCCTTAGAAATCCTTCAAACGCATCATTTTCAACTCTATATTCACCAGTCGCATTCAATCTGCTTTATGAAGTGTAAGGTCGATTTCAACGCAATTGATATCCACAAGATATCGCTAAACACTAAATACTGTTGCAAGGAATCCACGAGTTCAGTTAGACACCTTTAAAGCACAGCTACTGTCAACTATGTATTCACCAGTCGCGTTCAATCAGTTAATTTTACAGCTCTGTCTACTCTAAAATTTGAACGCGATTGGAGATTATGTAGCATAGAGTAACAGCGTTTTAAAGGTGTGTAACTGGAATTGCTGATTTTTAATTAGCTTTGTTTAGTCCTTAGCGACATCTTCTGGATGTGAGTTACATTGAAGTCGACTTTAACCTTCGTGGTCTACTGTTACTGCCGGTGATCTTCTCCTCTTAGACGGATGCTGTGTACCGAATTTGAGCAAATCCTTCACTCTCAATTACTTAGCGCCATCGATTGATGCTTGATGATTAGATAGTGGCGCCTAACAAATACACGCAAATAATAATGGTCCACTGCAGAGTAGTCGGTGCTTGGACTAATTACCTACGTTGGTCTAATTACCTAAAATGACCTTTTTACCTACGTTGGCCTAATTACCTAAAATAACCTGTTTACCTACGTTGGCCGAATTCCAGACGTTGACCTTATTACCTAAGTTGAGCTAACAACCGACGTTGGCCTTTGTACCTACATTTGCTTAATTACCGAAGTTGATCTTATTACCTACGTTGACCTAATTTCCGACGCGGCCTTGCTACCTACGTCGATATGAAACAGGCGGAAGCTGCCTCGATTCTCGGAGGTCGATGACGCGCGAATTTGAAACACTTGCCCAAGATCCGTACGCAGCGGCTAGAGTGGGATTCGAACCTGCAACCCTCCGGTCACAAGGCGCAGAGCTTACCACTGAGCCACCACGCCCCACAAGTTTTAAGTTGAGAACGAAATGACAAAAGCGACTGAGCAGAGCGGACAGACACAGGAAGAGAGTTCCAAAAAGTAGGTCCAGCAACCGAAAAAGCTCGTTCACCAAGAACAGTTCTGGATGTAGGTATAATTAGACAAAGATAATCAGATGACCTTGTTGAATAATGATAAGTCTGGGGAGTAAGAACTGATTTTAAGTATTGTGGCTGGCCAGAATTTAAAGTTTTATAAACGATGAAAATGATTCTCTGCTGAACAGGAAGCCAATGCAAGGATTTAAGAACAGAGGTAATATGTTGATCTTTGGATGTATTAGTTAAGTTCGAATTCAACGTACTGTAATTGGGATCCACAAGATGTCGCCAAACACTAAAAATTACTATACAAGATCAAAGAATGCAGTGATACATCCTCTTTAAAAACTGGCATTCTCAGATACATGTACATATTCCCCAGTCGCATTCAATCGATGGATTTTAAGCACCAACGTTGGGGATAATTGAGACAAAATAATATTAGTAGCTAATATCAACATATTATATAGAATATAGAATCGCTGCCTTAGTATGGCGATGTTGTCAGGGCCCTGCCTGTGCTTACCTTTGAGAGCTTTGCTGCACAGTTTCAGGTGTCCAAGGCCGACGTTCCCTCGGCTCAGCGGGAAAAGGGGTACTTTTAGTTCCATTTGCTCGTTCCACGACTATGCAAAGTCGAACTCTTTCAGTGGTGGGCCCGGTAGTCTGGAATAGACTTCCCTTAGAGCTCCGCATGTGCCCTGGGGTCACCCCTGGCATATTTCTTGCAAAACCTAAGACTGTCTTATATGAACGTGCTGGTGTCGGGAGCGCCTCTGAGTAGTTCCCTTGAAGGGGCGCTATATAAATATTCGAATGAATGAATGAATGAATGAATTATTAGTATATTATCTGTATAAACATGTTTCGTTGCTGTACACCAAAATGCGGTTTGCAAATGGTTCCAATAAAGAATTCTCTTCTATTCTCTTCTATTCTAACGTAACTGACATCCACAACATGTCGCTTAACACTGAATAATGCTGCATTAAATCATGAGCTTCTACGCACAGTCGTATTGTATTGTGTTGTATTGTATTGTATCGTATATAGAAATATATGATTAAATTCACGACTGAAGTTAGACACCTTTGAAACACCGCAATTCTCAGCTAAATATTCACGAGTCGCGTTCAATTGCTAGGTAATCATGAGCTGCTGCCCGTCAAGAGTAAGATTGATTTCAATTTCGTCTAAGCTTATAATATCATTTATTCGTGTATAAGTCAAAATCAACGACGTCTTAAAATGTTTATAAATGTTACCGTTAAATTTCGACGATTTTTGTAGCGACGAGTAACAAACACGCTGAGCCTTTGTGACACGGCAATCAGACGACAATTTCAATTTCACGACCTCCGAGAATCAAGGCAGCTTCTGTCTGATTCAGATGAACTTTGCGAATCAGTTCAACGTTATGATTCAGATTTTACGTTTTGATTCAGATCAACGTTGTGATTCAGATCAATGTTGTGATTCAGATTAACCCTATGACGCACACCTTCCGATCCAACACATTTAGCACACCTGGGGTCTAATGGACCACATCGATAACACGGACCCCAGTTCTACAATTTAATAGAATATGGAAATGAATGATCCTAATTTAGGTGGGAGAGAGTGCATGCAGTTCTGCAACATGTTTGGATCATGGTATGATGTTATATTTACTGAAAGAAATTTTTTATTGTGATGAACAATAACCAGTTATTCAAACGTACGCAGACAGATTAAACAGCGCTTTTACCGGGCTTGTGGTGCTGCCTGAAATTTTGATTGCTGGTCAAAGCCGAGTTGTCTATCGTTATGTTTCTTTTAGTTTTGTACCATGGAAGTACAAGTCTTTCCATTACTGACGTAGCCTGGATTATGCAATAGTCAATGCGTCATGAGACTATCAATGTTACAGCCTGAAGTCTGTTGGACCCCAGGTATGCTAAATATGCCCGAGGTGTTTATCTTATTTTTTTACTCTTTAACCAAAAACATAAATCTCTTCAAAGTTATCCACAAATGTTGGGGGATGAATAGCTGAGGAATTAGAAATATATCAGATTTTTACTATTTGTATCGACGTAGTTATCAAGGAACCGTCATCGCTGGGGTCCAGTAGACCCCAGGTGTGCGTCATAGGGTTAGTTTATATGGTTTCGAATTTCAAAGCATTCACTGGGAAATGATATCGAAAATGCAACAACACAAGGAAGAAACACCGTCACTAAACACTAACTACAACTAGATAAGATGAAGCCCGCTGTACCAGTTAGACACCTTTAAAACGTCGTCATTCACAGCTACATAATCACCAGTCGCCATCAGTCGCAAAATCACCGCGATAACTCTGATGCAAACAGTTAATTTCGGCTCAAAGTAACTGACATCCACAAGATGTCAACCACCAACGACTCAGCCAATTTTATACGAGATTATCACGTACTAATACTTGTGGCATAAAATAGAGGTAGTTGATTTGAAGAAAATATGGATGGTGGATCAGTGGCGTGCAGAGGGGGGTGCCGAGGGTGCGACGGCCCCGGGCATCCAGCCGGGGGGGGGGGGGGGGCATCCAACGGTTGGCGATGGCCCAGTCACATCTCTTTCGCCTGTGTATTGACGGACTAATTTCGTATCATACGAATCGTATGCCGTAGTTTAAGTACTAATAATAGTATCTAATGCATTGCGAACCCTTTTAGCGTGTTATGAAATCAGCGGTTGACAACGGCAGTGTTATGATTGTATTATCGTTCATAGGTTTAATTAGGTTAGCGTCGTCTGTTAGAATTTTTTCGGCAAGACGCAACACTCGCGGCAACAGTAAGTAATTTTATTGTCTATTTTGTAAGGATTTAATCAAACATTTGCAGACAACCATTAATATCAGCCGACGTTGGCTTGGCGGGCATACGCGTACCATTTTCTTTACTTTAGATAAATCTTGTGTTCTTGCAACTATTTTGTTGCAAGTTACTAATAACCGGCCGCCAATAAATCGCCATTCAAATATTTATGTTTACAATACATCGCGAAGTAAGACATGAATGCGCAAGTTTTTATGTCATGTTTTCCATACAGGCTATACTATGATTAGTAATAGTAGCCTAACTTTCTAAGCATAAAATACAAAGTCTACAATTCGGTTTCCGATCGTAAAAATAGGCTAAAAGTACCATACGGCAAAGTGCAATTCTCAAAAATTTCCTGGGGGAAAGGGAGAGGGGGCAGCACACTCAGCACAGTGCAGTGGGAGGGGAGGGGAATGAATTAGGGAAAGAACAATTTAGGGGCATCCAATGAAGGGGTTGGCCCCGGGCATCAAAGAACCTCTGCACGCCACTGTGGTGGATAGATCCATGATTGGAATGAGGGATTTAACTCTAAACACCTTTCGCATAAGTCGTCGGCCATTCTGACCCCCTTGGATCTTAACCTGGAACCGATTTCACCCCCGCCGTTGTATTATGTTTTGACAAAGGGCCTGCGAGTAAGCTGGTTCTCGCTTTTTGGGGTGCTGTAGAAATGTCGAGATTACGATTACAATTACGATGGATGATTGATTTTGAAGTGGTTTATATGGATTGATTGATTAGATTGGCTGATAATGGGAACTAATTGATTGATTCGAAGTTCGGTGGAATAATTGATTGATTGATCGCCTTTCATGATCATCATCGTCCTAAACTGAATTTCCTGGTTCGAGCCATTGGGTGTCATTGGGTACGAATAAATGTCTATCCAGCGCACTTCTGGGAACTGCCTCTACTGTTCTTGATTTGGCGCTTTATTTTTCAAGTTAAGATATCTTTACAAACGACTGGAACAAGGAATTTCAACCAATGACGAACAGTGACAATGCCTGAATCAGTCGCTAGAGAACGCTTTATTCGCAAGGTGACCAAACCTTCGCAAGCAAACTGGGCTTTGAATCTCTTTCCATTAATATCGTCCAGGATGTTTCACGGTTCAACTCTTTCCACTGATTTAGCGATTGGACGCGACTGGGGAATAATTATGTAGCTAAGAGTAGCGTCGTCTTAAAGGTGTCTAACTGGAACCTCGTTTTTATATAGCTTTGTGTAGCGACATCTTGTGGATGTCAGTTACTTTGAAGTCGACCTTACGCTTTTGCAGAGCAAATGCAGATGTATCTAGAGTTACAGACAATTGATGTTTAGAGTTACAGACAATTGATGTCATAACAACGATTATTAACGTCGCCCTCCTTTCTCCGGGCTTTGGATTGGCACTACAGTGGTTAGATTATGCTATATACGGTGCGATTGAACGCGATTGGTAAATATGTATCGGCGAAGAAAGGCAGCGATTTAAGGGTGCATAACGTGGTTTTTATGTAGCAGTAGTTAGTGTATAGGACTACCCACTTCTTGTCGGATGTTCACCCACACTAAAGTCGACCTTAGGCTTTTTACGGTGGTCTGGCATTGGACCTAGCGATTGAACGCGATTGGAGAATATCTATCTGAAAAATGGCGGCGGTCTAAATTGAACTGTGGATTTTATTTTTTGGAGCAGTAGTTAGTGTTTAGTGTTTTGCGACACCTTGTGGATCTCAGTTGCAGTGACATTGACCTGCCAATCTACTATGTGCATTAAGCAGTGCATTTTACATCTGGCGTTTAAACCAATTAGCGGTTATCTATAGCTGAGAGGAAAGCGTTTTAAAGGTGTCTAGCTGGAGAAGTGTATTCCGTATATTAATGCCCCGTGTAGTAACGCCATCCTGTGACTGGTAGGATCGCTGAAGGGAACTTGACAGAATTGCTACCGAGGCGATGAAACTCAATAGCCTCATCGCTATAAAACTTTTTTTAAATTATAAGATCCTTACCAAAACTGTGCACAATTGAAAAAATATGCATGGTTGCTAGATCTATGATTAGAATGAGGCATTCAAATCTAAGTACATTCACCTTAGTCGTCTGACTCCTTGGACCTTGACCTGGAACCGATTTCACCCCAAGCCTATCAATTATATTTTGACTAAGCGCCTGCGAATAAGCTGGTTCCCGCGACTTCACTTTTTGGGTGCTGTAGAAATTTTGAGAATACGATTATGGCAGGGCTGTAGTAGAGGTGAGTTCACGCTACCGGTTGCTTTTCCGAAGCGAATTAGAGGTGAGTACAAATATTTTGTGAGATGAGTGTACGGTCTCTAGAGGTTAGTACACGCTGTATACCCGGGTATGCCCTCGACTACAGCCCTGGATTACGGTTACGAAAGATGGTGAATGAAATTTATTGATTTTGTTGTGGTTGATTAGAACCTGGGAACTAATGATCGATTAAATAATTGATTGATTGATCGCCTTTCATAATCATCATCGTCATCAACTGGAGTTCCTGATGCGAGCCATTGGGTGGTATTGGGTACGAATAATGACTGGGTTTTGTCGTTTGTGAAGTCCGTTGCTCCTCGCATTTTCTGTCCAGACGTTATATCTTCAGTTATATTGTCTATCCAGTACAGCGTTGGGAGCCGTTTCTGATTAAAATTTTTTATTTGATTTTCAGTTTAAATATGTTAACAAACGTTTTACAAACGAGGGATCATCTCAAGTACAATGAACTGGAAAAAGAAAGCATTTAACCAATGACGAACTAATACAATGCCTGAATGAGTCGCTAGAGGACGCTTTATTCGCAAGGTGTCCGAACATTCGCAAACAAACTGGGCTTTCCAGTATGTCGTCCAGTATATTTCACGGATCGACTGTGTCCATTTATTCTGGATTGACCTGACCTGATATCAGTTTAACGACGCTGTATTTGGGCTAGTGCTTAGCTACATCTCGTGAGTGTCAGTCACTTTGACGTCGACCCTGGTCAATGTACAAATTTGGGACCACAATATAGCGGTTGAATTTTAACAGTTAGCGAAAGCCTTTGGCATCCAAGGCCGTTGACATGTTAGGAAAAGATTCTGAACAATTCCAAGTACTTGGTAGATCAAAAAGAGAAAAATTATTGGCCTTTGAACGCGATTGGTTAATGCTCATATTCGGTATGTTCTAAAGTCTAAACTGTCTAACTGCAGCTTTGGATTTTATGTTTCACAATTTAGTGTATAGTGACATCATGTGGATGCCAGCTATATTTAGCTCAACCGTACGCTTCAGTATATTGCGGATCTTAGCGATTGATCGCGACGGGTGTAGACGAATTATATAGCCGAGAATAGCTACATTTTACAGGTGTCTAACTGAAACTGTTGATTTTTATTTAGCATAATTTAGTGTTTTTGTGATTATCTTGTAGATGTCAGTTACGTTGAGGTCGACCTTTACGCTTACTGCGTATCTTCGTATGATAGCGATTTAGCAAGACTGGTAAGTAAGTAAAGTAAGTAAGTATATTCTTTATTACACCATTAGCAAACGCACAATGGGACAGAAGCTAGAAGCATTGATTGTAAAACATTGAAGTTATAACAAATCGAAATAAAAATGATAAAATAAGTAATTAAAAAAGCAAGTGTTTTCTTATCATTTATGCAGTAATCTAGCAATGTAACCCTTCCCCGTCAAAGGATCACATCGTGGTATCTCGCGATTATGCCGGCGAGGTCGAAGATAATATCCGGTAGATCGTATCGGAGGGAGCAAATCATGGAGGACATGCCCTGGGTTCTGAAGGATTGCTGCAAAGAGAGCATCGTCCGCCTTAGAACACAACAGGTCAAATGTAGGAGTATCAGTTGGCAGATACCCTTGTCGCTTAAGCTTACGTATCAAGGCAGAGAGACGTTCTCTCTCAAGACCATTGGAAAATCCCCACCAGACTGAAGATGAGTACAACATTCGTGCCACTGTGGTGGAACGTACAACATCATGAAGGCGGCTTCCAGTTAATCCATGCGAAACCAGGACTCGCAGAGCAAAAAAGGATTGTTTAGCTTTACAACAGATGTTGTTAATGTGCGAGGAGAACCCAATTTTTTCAGAAAGAGTGACTCCCAAAATTTTTATTTCATTTACACGTACGATCCCAGCAATGGGCGGAGGGGTATCTAGAATTTTGGTTCGAGGACGCCTTATTATGATTTCACAAGACTTACTATGATTTAAGCGCAAGTTGCAATTTCTGGCCCATTCAGCTATGTGGGCAAGTTCAGAGTCAGTGGTCGTTATGTTTGAGGCAGGAATTATCAAATAGCAATCATCTGCGTATTTGAATAATCGGTTCCCTGCATGAAGCAATTTAAGTCCAGAAATGGCGGCCAAAAAGTGGATTGGTCCAAGCCCTGACCTCTGTACAATGCTAGCATTTATACATTTGTATGGGGAAATGATACCACAAAATTTAGTACAGTGCACTCGATTAAAAAGCAAAGAAAGCATATCTAGCTGACAAATGACACGTTTTAAAGGTGTCTAACTGTTAAGTGAAATCTTGTGGATGTCAGTTCCGTTTAAGTCGACCTCATGCTTCACAGACAACCATGACTCACGTTCGATCTGACGATTGTTTTTAAAACCATCTGTTTAATGACATTTCATGGTAATATCGGCCGCTGACGTCATTACATTGCACATTTGCAGTTTTGCGAAGAGCATGCACATTTAAACTATTCATGTCTTTAATAAGATTTCTCTTTGAACTGTTCTGGCAGCTAACACATTTGAATATCAGTTTCATTTACTAGTAAAGTTAACAAGAACCATGTGTGCTTACTTCAACCATTTCTAACTTAATTCAAGTAGTACTAACGATTAGTAGTAGTTTCAATTTAACGACACTGTGTGATAACAAAGATCACTAGCGTTCACCTACTCTTGCTGAAATGTCAGACCCACCTCTACTTACACACCTCTGAAAATCTCAATCAGACGTTATAATAACCATCAGTTACAGTCATATATCAGCGGGCCTGTTGAAACAGTATTAAACTCATATAAAGAAAAATAGGCTTATTAAGGTTTCGACAGAACATGAGAGGAAAAGTGGACTTCTACAAATGACTAAACAATCATTATTCGTACCCATCGCCATTCAATGTCTCGCATCAAGAACTTCAGTTGAGGACGATGATGATTACGACATTAGTTCCCAGGATCCGCAAATCTAATCAATCAATCTTTAAAACACAGCAAATCAATCAATTTCATTCACTCATACATTGAAACCGTAATCTAAACCTCAAAATTTCTGCAGCGCCTAAAAAGCGAAGTCGCGGGAACCAGCTTATTCTCAGGCGCTTAGTAAAAATATAATGAAAAGGCTGGGGTGAAATCGGTTCCAGGTCAAGATCCAAGGGGTCAGGGCGGCAGACGACAAAGGTAGATGGTGCTCAGAGTTGAATCCCTCATTCCAATCATGAATTCATGAACCATTTATATTATCTTCAATTGAGCTACGTCTATTTTATACTACAAGCATTAGTGCGTGATTATCTCGTATTGGTTGAGGCGTAAATGACATCAGCTGACATCATGTGGATGTCAGTTACTTTGTTGTTAAACTTTGCGATTTGTACCAGAGTTGTGACAAGAATCTACCGACGGAACGTGGCGGGTGAATATGTATCTGAGAATGGCAGCGTTTTAAAGGTGTTTAACGGGTGAAAGAAAGAAAGGGGAAAAAGAAAGAAAGAAACTGATTACAGAAAGTTATGCGAACATGAACTGAAATATATAAAAAAAACTTTAAAGACGTTAACGGCCTATGTAGCCATAAGATGTCGTTAAACTTTGGATTAATAATAGTTTAACGGGAACCGTGGGTTTTATTTTATGTAGCAGTAGTTGATGTGCAATCTGCAACTTCCTTTGAATAGGCCATCTGTTTTTCTCATTCTAATCCTGTAACAGCAGAGTTGTTCTATTGCTGGCCGATTGCCAATTTGTCAGTGATACGGATATGATTAGTAGCATCACTATTCTCCTTAAATCAGGCTTGAGACAGGCACCACTCGAAAACGACATTGACGGAGTTGCAGATTCTTCAGGCATGTGAATTTTACAAAATGAAAACGTCAGAAAAATCAAAAATATAAATTGCTGAAATGTGAGAACGACCTCTATTACACACCTCTGAAAAATTTCAACCGACGTTATAATTACCAACAGTTACAGTCAGATAGATAGATGTCAGTGTCTGTTGAAAGAGTAGGCCTAGTTTTACAACAAATTGGTCGTTAGTGACTGCGTTAAAAAGCGTTAAATCGGCGATTAAATATTAAAGTATTGTTAGTTACAGATTTCAAACAGAGATTGAACTGATGAAAGGATTCTAGGTTACCACAGGAACTTTTACGTTCTTTATGATCGACAGTTAACTACGTGAAATTATTTTTGGCCCGATTTTTCGTGACTCTCTCCTTTGGCTTTTTAAATTACTGACGAGTTCAGATACGATATAAAAGGAAGCGAGCAGGCAATTTGGTCGACGTAAGGCCAAAGAACTTGGAACAGAATTTGATTAGCGCTCTTGAATAAGCTGATGCCCTGCGCTTGGCTTTAGAGTAGCGCTTTGCTTAGAAATTTTGAGTTCACGATTATGATTGTGGCGTCTTAGATTCATAGTAGCCAATTGAAATGGCTAGGTAACCCAAATTTTTCATTAAGCTCGACACCCAATATATTAAGAGTGTGCACCCTGGCGATATCATCTAGGATGGGAGGTGAGGGCATAGCAGTGGTTCCCCGAGGGCGCGTGAATATTATTTCACTCTACTTTCTCGTATTAAGATTTTAGGTTGCAGCTGTCTAATTGGAAACGTAGATTTTATTTTAACATTGTTTAGTGTTTAACGACATTTTGTGAATATCAGTTACTTTGAAGTTGATATTACCCTACATAAAAAAGCAGGAAAGAACGATTGATAGCAGTAGCAGTTTCAGTTTAGCGACGCTGTGTCATAACAAAGATGATTAGCGTCGCCCTCCTCCTTTATCCAGGCTTGGGACTGGCACTGTCAGAGTACGAACAGTGGCGGAGTTAGAACGATTGATAGAACGCGACCGTTTTATATGTAGCTGTGATGAAAGCATTTTAAAGGTGTCTAAATGGAACTTTGGGTTTTGTTTTATGTAGCAGTGGTTACTTGAGTGTTTAGCGACATCTTGTATAATTATATGAGTTGCGTTGACATTGAGGTAACGAAATTGACCATGTAGGGTGTCGAACGTGGCGTTTAAACGCGATAAGCGAGTATCTATAAGCTGCGATTAACATGTTTTAAAGGTGTCTAAATCGAGCGGTGGTTTTCATTATATTAATGCCCCGTTTATTAACCACATCTTGTGACTGGCAGAGTCGTTGAACTGAACTTGACGGAATTGCTATCAACCAGAACGAGGAAATCACGCTCTAATGCTTGCTACATAGATTACTGGTATAAATTAACTGAAGCAAATATTGATGTATGGTTGATGGATCTATGAATGGAATTAGGGACTGAGCTGAGAGCTCTAAACACCATCCACCTTAGTCGTTTAACTGTCTGTCAGTTAGATCTTAAACCTGGAACCGATCTCACCCCGCACTTGTGTTATGTTTGACCAAGCTCCTACTTCACTTTTTGTATTGAAATTTCGATATTACGATTGCGATGATAATGAATGGGTGAATGAAATTCATTAATTTTGCTGTGGTTCAAGGACTGTTTGATTAGATTAACCGATTTTTAATTGATTGGTTTAATGTTCACTTGAATGATTGACTGATTGATCGCCTTTCATGATCATCATGATCATCATCATCATCATGATCATCATCATCATCATCCTCATCATCATCAAGGGGGGGGGGTCCGTAGAGTAATGGATGACACTCTGGCGTGAAGAGCTGAAGGTACCAAGATCGAACCCGCTAGATCCCCATAAGGTTTTTTCAGCCTTCCACTCGCTAGGTGGCAGTGGTTAAATGAATGTAGACCATGATTGGCGCCGTGTGGCTGCCGCTTAAAAACAGTTCCATTCGACTCCTGTTAAACTGTTATCGTGTGCGCCTTACATGTATGTAAGGCGCCCTGCGTGGCTGCCGTTTCTACTATATGTGTGTTCATTGTACAGCGCAGTGCGTTAGCAGGCGCTTAATTAAAGAACAAATTATTATTATATTATCATCATCATCATCATCATCACTGGATTCAGTTGTGTTGAAATTGACTTAGCCATTCGGACATATTCATTTCACACATCTGCGATAACGCGATTAACGATCATTTATAGCTGCCATGTAAGCGTATTAAAGGTGTCTAGCTGGAGCGGCATATTTTTATATATTAATGCCCCATGTTTAAACGATTTCTTGTGACTGCCAGTGTCGTTGAAAGGGACTTGACGGAGTTGCAATCGAAGCGATTAAACGCAATTAAAGAATATACAGTATCAGTATAAAACGTTTTTGAAATTGTCATAATTTTTCCCTACGTCAACGGCTCTTGTTGCATAAGACGTCGTTAAACTCTGAGGCGTTCTCAATTACGTTGAAGTTTAACTTAACACTTTTGAAAGTGAACTGGCAATTGAACGCGGCTGCTCAATATGTAGCTGAGAATAAGCTGGTTTCCGTGACTTCGCTGATTGAGCGATTCTAGAAATCTCGAGATTACGATCATGATTATAATGGGTGGGTGAATGCAATTGACTGAACTTGCTGTAGTTTAAGGATTCATGGATTAGATTGGCCGATTACAAATTGATTGATTTAATGTTCGATTGAATAATAGATTGATTGATCGCCTTTCACAATCATAGTCTTCAACTTAAGTTCCTCTGTGCGTGGCAATGGGTACGAATAAATGATCACCATTCGTTTTGTCATTTGTAAT
>OY744614.1:6146710-6466710 GCA_963556255.1 Allolobophora icterica
CAACACATAACTGAGAGAGAGAGAGAGAGAGAGAGAGAGGAAGAGAGAGAGGAGAGAGAGAGAGAGAGAGATGAGAGAGAGAGAGAGGAGAGAGAGAGAGAGAGAGAGAGAGAGGAGAGAGAGACAGAGAGAAGAGAGAGAGACGAGAGAGAGAGAGAGAGAGACAGAGAGAGAGAGAGAGAGAGAAGAGAGAGACAGACAGACAGAAGAGAGAAGAGAGAGAGAGAGGAGAGAGAGAGAGAGAGAGAGAGAGAGAGAGAGAGAGAGAGAGGAGAGAGAGAGAGACAGGAGACAGAGAGAGAGAGAGACAGAGACAGAGACAGAAGGAAAGAGGAAGACAGAAAGAGAGAGGAAGAGAGAGAAAGAGAGAGAGAAAGAGAGTGAGAGAGAGAAGTAATAAGACAGTCGGGGGCACAGTCCAATAAGCTATGATCCTAGTTAAGCTATGATCCTAGTTACTTGGGAGACGATAATAATACAAAAAGTAGAACCAGAACAGACACATCAGACAAAACCAATTTAACTGGTGGATATCTATTTTTTTTTACAAAGCTACTGGAATAGCAAATGGCAATTGACACAACAAGACCTTAATTCCGTCAAACCCAAACTACAAAATCAAGAGAAAGTCACGCAGTGATTTTTTGAAGCTTAACAGAGATCCCATTTGCTGAAGCATCGGGGGAAGGGTATTCCAGAGTTTAGGACCTGCAATTTTGATCGAGAACATTCTTGTGTTCGTACGTGCAAACTCTTGTCTGAACTTAGCCGCACCCCCTCGTATCATGAGAATGGATGTCAGAGCCTTTACTAAAATCTTTTAGAAGTTTAGGTGGCAGAATATTTCTGGTGAATTTAAACATAAATAGAGCAATTTGATAGTTTCTTATTTGGTCGATTTTTAATACTTTATTACTAATGAATATAGGATCCGTATGCGAGCCCATGGGGCACCACTGATAGTACGCATAGCTCTTTTTTGGAGCAACCAGAGTTTATGAAGTCTCGAAGCATAGGTGGAGGCCCATACCATGCAACAGTAGGAGAGGTAGGGGTAGATAAGTGAATAATATAATTGAATTCTTATTTTTGGTGGGAGCTTATTGGAGGCACGATAAATTATACCAGTGTTTTTTGCTACCTTATTTGCTATGCTCCTGATGTGCAACTCCCATGTTAAGTGATGATCAATTATCACTCCCAGGAACTTAGTATTATTAACTTGGTTAATATTACAACCATTAATGGACAGCGTAATAGAATTTTCAGCTGGTCCTAACTTCCTATGAGATTTAAAAAGCATAAAGGCCGTTTTATCTACATTTAACGACAATTTGTTCGCTAAGAACCACTCAGATATTAATCGAAGTTCAGTGTTAATAGTAGAGACAAGATTTAAGTAGGATTTATCTGAGTGAAACAGAGAAGTATCATCAGCAAAAAGTATACATGATAGAGTAGACGAGGCATTCGGCAAATCGTTAATATATAAAAGGAAAAGTAGAGGTCCAAGGTTGGAACCCTGTGGCACACCAAACTTAATTTTTTTCTTATCCGATGCTGCACCATTGCAAAAAACAAACTGTGACCTGTTATTTAAGTAGCAAGTAAACCATTCAAGTTGGACACCTCTAATTCCATAATTGGCAAGTTTGTGAAGCAGTATGGTATGATCTACAGTATCGAAAGCCTTGGAGAGATCCAGGAATATGCCAATAGAGTATTCATTATTATCTATTGTTTGAGATATTTTATCATATAAGTCTATAAGCGCCAGGGAGGGGGATTGCTCAGATTGAAACCCATACTGATTTGGGAGGATAATGTTCATTTTATTTAGGTAGATCCATCCGTCCGTCCGTCCGTCCGTCCGTCCGTCCGTCCGTCCGTCCGTCCGTCCGTCCGTCCGTCCGTCCGTCCGTCCGTCCGTCCGTCCGTCCGTCCGTCCGTCCGTCCGTCCGTCCGTCCGTCCGTCCGTCCGTCCGTCCGTCCGTCCGTCCGTCCGTCCGTCCAACTCGATCAGAACAGTTCAGCATGTAACAAAATGGACTGCAACTCTATTTACATTTTCTCGTGTTTTGTGTTTATTACTTATCCCAATTTATCAACCATCCACCTAGCTTTGTGAGTTAGGAGTGGCAGTGTAGAACTGCCTCAAACACTCTGGTCCTTTTTGATGTCTGCCACTCGACCAGGATTTCAGGTTCTGCAAACATCTAAATAATATTGTGAAACTTGTCGCCGTGTCTCATCAAGAATACACTAAGCATAGTCGTAACCTCGGAAGTTTTGTCTACATGTCTGGAGGATAAAGTCGCCGTCCACGCAACTGACATTCACACGATGTCAGTAAACACTAAACAATGCCAAATAAAATCGACGACTGAAGTTAGACACCTTTAAAACGCTGACACCCACATCTACATTTTTTCGAATCGCGTGAAATGACTGAATTTCATTGTGTCTAATCCTATGAAGGTACGGTCAAAGTCAACGTAACTGACATACATACGATGTCGCTAACCACTAGCTATTACTACATAAAATCCGCGACTGCAATTGGATACCTTTTAAACGCGACATATCACAGCTAAATACTCACCAGTCACGTCCAATCGTTTTTTAAACTTTGGGCTCGTCAAAAGAAGCGTAAGGTCGACGTAAACGGAACTAACATCCACAAGATGTCGCTAACCACTAAAAGAGAGCTGCAATATGCCAACATAATTTCTGTCAACGTCAACGTCCTTTGTTGTCATAACTAATAAGATGTTGTTAAATTCGGGATCCATGCATCGATCGACATATTTTCTAAGATTATCTAATAGGTAGACGGCAACGTAACTGATATCCACAAGATGCTACATAAAATCCACGGTTTCAATTACACACCTTTAAAACCGCGCTATTCGTAGCTATATATTTGTACCAATCGCACTCAATCGCTAGTTGGTGAAGGAGTCCGGGCTTTGGTTGTATTATTATTATTAGTATTCAAACGGAACTAAGATGAACAGTTGAGCTTGACCTGCAAAGGAAAATGCGCTGTCATTGTAATGGTGACGTCATAGGCCATTTAAATACGATTTGACAAATTTTTTAAGGGCGCGATGATCGCTGATGAATCTAACAAAATATTCCAAAACAAACGGTCCAAAATCCATGGCAATTCGGTTTCGACGGACAAGTCTTCAAGATCACGGGAAGTTGACTTCCAAATAAATATAGAAATCCAGCTCTAACGCCTGCGCAAGCTTGAGAAATTATTTTATTTACGCCAAGTGTGAAAATATCGCCTTGTACCGTCAACTGATGACGTCATTATTATTATTATTATTATTATTATTATTATTATTATTATTATTATTATTATTATTATTATTATTATTATTATTATTATTATTATTTTTATTATAAACAAATTTTATTATTTAAAATGAACCATCAGACACTTTGAAACTGACTTCAAAATAAATATTATTATTATTATTATTATTACTATTATTATTATTATTATTATTATCCGAGAATTCATTTCTAGGTTCTGTTCTCTCAGAAAATCGAGTTCACCGCCGCTGCCTCCGTTAAGAAAGCGATGGATATCGTCGGGTTTGTTGCTCTTTGGGTCCGGGCAGCTTTGACATGGCGCCTTGGAAAGCCACTGCGTTGAAACGATTATTATTATCAAATCCATTATCAAATCCATTATTATTATTATTATTATTATTATTATTATTATTATTATTATTATTATTATTATTATTATTATTATTATTATTATTATTACTGTTATTATTATTATTATTATTATTATTATTATTATTATTATTATTATTATTATTATTATTATTATTATTATTATTATTATTATTATTATTATAAACTTCACACTCTGACAATCCTCTACAGTTCTTTCTTCAAAATAGATTCCGAAATAAATCATTTGAAGATACCACAATTGAAACGAAGCCTAATTTTGTGTCTAAGGACATCTTCTTGATGTCCGTTTAGTTGACGGCTACTTGACCTTTCACCCGGAGGATAGCGAAATGATCTGCGCTCGAACGACATTGACGAGTATCTATAGCTGGGATGGGAAGCGTTTAAAAGGTGTCTAAGCGAAGCAGTACATTTCTTGTATTATTGTGCATTGTACCAATGACATCCTGTGATTGACATGGTCGTTGACGTATACCCTGCAGAAACTCGACGCAATTGCTATCCAAACAATTAAACAATTATAACTACAGTATATAGCTTTGAATATCGGCGTTTTAAATGGTGTATAACTGCAATTGTGGATTTAAAGTAACACTGTTCATTGTTTACCGACATCTAGTGCAGCGGTTCCCAAACTTCTCGGTGTGACTGACCGGCAGGAATTTACTTTCAGTTTGACGGACCGGCAGGAATTTTCCATTGCAGCAGGACCGGTACCCAATTTATTAATTATTTTTTATCTATGAATTGGGTCAAAAAAGTTAAATTATTTTTTAATAGTAGCGCGGGTATATAATTCTGTACTAATTATCAACTGAATACTTTGTACTTATCTGATATAAATCAAAAAGTTGCATTTAAAAAAAATGATATAAAACGCTATACCTGCTAGTGCTGTTTATTAATATATTTATTATTTAAATTTTTTTTAAGGACCGAGGAAAGAAAAATCCCTCAGGCTCTAATAAATTAGGTCGTATATAACAGACATATGTTTAAGCTTGGAGAACGCTGTCGTCGTCTCCGGAGTGTGGTGTGGTATTTTCAATTGTTAACATTTTCAAATTTTTAATATGTTAGGCCTATGCTTACAATATCGAATCTAAAAGCAGACGTGTTTATTTTCTACTAAGGGAAGCAGTGACCAGGTTATTAAAGACAAAAGAGATACGTCACATCCGGTTTCTAATTGCCGGTCAAAAACCGCAAATGTGACGATCAAAATTTCTAGTAAACTCGAACAACTTCTACATGTATATGACCTGTCATCAATTTGTCGAATAACTATTTCTTCGGTAGTTATTGTCTACATTCTACAATAGCTGAAATACATTTACTCCCAGAACAAATCTTTTTAATTTATATGAAAAATATGGTTTTTGATTGCGAGACAATAGTATTTTTGAAGATAGTTCGTAGCGAGACCCAATCGAGAAAACGTCTAACATCTTTTTTGTCCCGTTTCTTGACTCACTTCGCGGACCGGCAACTGATGGCTCGCGGACCGGCACTGGTCCGCGGACCATAGTTTGGGAACCACTGATCTAGTGGATGTCAGTAACGTTGACCTCGATCTTACGCTTCATCAGACAGCTGTTGAAATATGTAGTGAATGAACGCGATTGCTGAATATGTAGCTAGGAATAGCCTGTTTTAAAGGTGTCTAAATGGAACCGTTGGTTTTATATAGAATTGTTTAATGAAGTAGTGTTTAATGGCACCTTGTGTGTATCAGTTCCGTTGACGACGAAATATCAGACAATTTCGGAAGAGATTCGACCGGAAGTGCAGGCGCATCGAGAGGAAGATCTCTCGACTCATCACTTCGAAGGTTCTCGATGATTATCGGCTGCGGTGGAGAGCATCCCTACGACGATATCTACTCTCATCTCAGATGATGAAAGAAACCAAGCGTCCGTTTCCTAAATCCATCCATCCATCCATCCATCCATCCATCCATCCATCCATCCATCCATCCATCCATCCATCCATCCATCCATCCATCCATCCATCCATCCATCCATCCATCCATCCATCCATCCATCCATCCATCCATCCATCCATCCATCCATCCATCCATCCATCCATCCATCCATCCATCCATCCATCCATCCATCCATCCATCCATACATCCATCCATCCATCCATCCATCCATCCGTCACGACTTAATGATCAGAACAGTTATGCATGGAACAAATGGACTGACCGATTTTAATTTACATTGTTCTGGCATGATGTATTGTATTGCATTATATTTAAACATTTATAAAGCGCCTTAAGTAGAGTGAACCGTTCAGTGCGCAAGGCCACAAGAAAATAAATAAGTCTTGAGGAAAGCAAAAGAAGACGAGGGGTTACCTATTAAAATTTGAGAGCGAGTAGAAGGAGACAGTGTATTCCAGAGAGAGGGACCAATTGAGGGAAAAGATCGGGACTAAAAGATCCAGTCTGTTCGAGGAGCGAAGTGGACGATGCGAGGAGACAGAAAGAGGCCGGTGAATTACATCAATTAAATATTTGGGGGCGACACCCCGCTGTGTCCTGGACACCAGAATGAGGATTTTAAAATTAATACGTACAGATGGAGAGGAAGCCAGCGCAGTTGCTCTAACATCAAGGACGAACTGCGTGGATAGCGTGGCAGACGTGATTTTTCCCTCTCTGGTTGAAGGGTAAGGTCGCCGTCCACGCATCCACAAGATGTCGCTTAACACTAAATACTGCTCCATACAAATCTACGGCTTCAGCTAGATACCTTTTAAACGGTGCTCGTATCTGCTACATATTAGTCAATCGCGCAACAATCAGGGATCCGACGAACCCCCAAAGAGACTTAATCCCAGATAATATGATCGACCTACAAAAGCATATATACAAGCTTACCCGATTTCTTTACTATTTCTACCACCAAACCTTTTCAAATCCTCGGATTGGATAACGCTTTTCTTGATTGAGACCCGCAACGATGAGAGTCAGAACAATCGTATACAGTGAGGCAAAAGACATTCTATCCGTCTTAGGAGTGACGAACGGTGCGGCGGAGAAAGGATGGAGTGGCTTATGCAGTCCTTCAGTGAAACCCTGGTCCGAAATGAGGAAGAGTAGCAATTTGATCAGCAAAATGGTCGAGTACCATCGAAACCAAAAACACTAAATGGAATAAATAAATGACAAAAAGCTGAGTTCTTCTTTTGCTTTTGCCTTATTATTTTTGTTCAAATATTGAAATTTTTTGGATCTTTGAAGATTACAATGTAGGCCCTATTATAGTTTTTTCCTATATTATAATTCTTACGGCGCTTTTCGCAAGTTCTAAATCTATTCCGATTTTCATATAATTTGGCAAATGTTGATGCTTCTCAAGGTGAAACACAAAAACAACCTGGTCGATATTAAATTTGAAACTATAATTTTAAGACACACAGTAATATATATATATATATATATATATATATATATATATATATATATATATATATATATATATATATATATATATATACATATACATATACATATACATATATATTATTTATATATATATCTATATAAATAAAGACAAGACTCTGTCTGTCTGTCTGTCTGTCCGTCTGTCACAACGATCTTTGACCGCGATGCATTTCTACAGCTTTCGACCTTTTGACTCCAAACCTTCACTACTGTCTCGGGGTGGGCATTACACACCCAGTGTGAGGCTTCGCGGCCCCCGTTTTCACCGCTACCATGGTCTCCCGGGCCAAAACTTACACGGGCAATGCATTTTTAGCTGGTAGAAAAAACTTACACTCAACCTATTTTCACGCCGGGTTTATATATATATATGTATATATATATATGTATATATATATATATATATATATATATATATATACATAGAGAGACTGACAGACAGAAGAGAGACCAAGAGAGATTTACAATTTATGCATGTGTGTGTATGTGTGTTTGTCTGTCTTCGTTTGTTTGCGTGTTTTGGTGAGTGTCTACGTATGTGCGTGGCCTGTGCATATATATGTACATACACACACGTCACTTAGCTAAGAATGGCGGTGTTTTAATGGTGTATAACTTCAGTCGTGGATTTAATCATGAAGTTATATATACAATACAAAGCAATACAACACAATGCAATACAACTCTGTGTGTAGATGTTCATGATTTATTGCAGCATGTATTTAGTGTTTAGCGACATCTTGTGGATGTCGGTTACGTTGAAGTCGACCTCACTCCTCATACTAAATTCCGAGATAGCAACTAGCCACTGAACGCGATTGGCGATTATGTGGCTGAATTGAAATCGCTAATTTCTATTTAGCATTGTTTAGCTCTTAGCGACATCTTTTGGCTGTTAGTTCCATTTAAGTCGAAATGATTCAGCCTTCGCTGCCTACAATAACTGTTATGGGTCTAGAGATTGAACGCCACTCTTGAAATATGTAACCGAGAATGGCTGCGTTTTAAAGGTGTCTAACGCCAGCAGTTCTGCAGCGATGGACAGGAATAAGTGAACTCCATTGTCCTCGGTCATTTGTCAAGTCCATTGCTCCCCTGAGTGTTAGTTCAAGTGATGTTATATCCTCATTTATATTATCTATCCAACGTTGTCTTATTGTGTCTTTCTGCTTCGAAATCTTGTAAAAGCATCAGCAAGAGACAGTTCCTTAGACATCCATTACAGAGGGTTGTGTAGTTTCTGCTCAACGAGGCTGTGTCATAACGAAAATGATTAGCGTATATACACGTACAAACACACATACATAGACACACACATGGGCCTACACACACACACACACACACACACACACACACACACATTCATATACACACACAAGCATATTGTTGGATATGACCTACCATCCCATCATTTTCACTCACGCACCTATTGCGTATTCATTTCAGACTCACCTCGTTTAGATGAGGCATCGAGGAGGCAGCGAGGGAGAGCATGGATGACAGAGGGAGTGATAGGACTCTTTAATTGAAAGACTAGACCGGATTTTGCTTTCCAGTACGTTTTTGGTGCATCACGTTTTCTTGTGTATTCCGGATCTCATTTTAGTATCCCATTACGTGGATGACGATTGTATTACTTTCTGCCGACATCTTTCCAGAGTTTGGATGATTGTTTGAAGGGTTTTGCGTATCATTTTTAGTCTTTTCCGAGCATTTGCATTTACTTCCGGTGCAAATACAACAACAATGGCGATAATAGTTGTTATTAAAGATGGTATCAGTTAGCCCTGAGGTATGAATTATTAGCGACTAAATTTTCTTTGCCGTCTCATCTTTCCACCGACCGTTTACGGTTAGTGCACTAATCATCATCTCATCATCATCATCATCATTATCATCATAATCGTCATCAACCTAATCAGCGCCTGTAAATGCAATAGAATACAATACAATCCTGATTTTTATCGCTAAGACTTACTCCGCTAGATGTTGTAGTTTTGTGTAGGCTCCCTTGTAACGCCAAGGCTGTGTTGTGGCACCATAGAAATTGACTTTGTTATTATAGTTTTTATTATTTGTTTATTATCATCATTATTATAATTTTCCACCAGACAGTTCGTTGCGGGAATCGTTATCGCAAACTCCTAATTTCTAAACCGCCACTCAAAAGCTAAGCCCAGGGCACCAGCCTTTTCACGAGCGCTGAATTTCGATAATCCTGATGATTGAATGCGATTGGTAGATATGTAGCTGAGAAGGCGCCGTTTTAAAGGTGTCTAATATCAGTCGTGTACCTAATAATGATATTCAATATTCAAAACAACACAATACGATGCAACTGCAGCATTATTTAGTGTTTAGCGACATCTTCTTGATGTCCGTTGCGCTGTCTTGTTGTCCTCGAGACCAAGGTCTTAGTCTCGAGTGCACTGGAGTTCCTTTCTAACAGTCTTGGTGTTGGTCTGGGGACCAAAACTCTTGGTCTTCAGGTTCAGGGGCTTACGCTTCTCTTTGAGTTGTGTTTGAGGCACTTCCACCCATTCCTCTGCATCCGGACTGCAACTTAGATCACTTTAAAAGATCGATCTCCGCGTCAGGAGGATGAGGACGCGTTTCGGTGATCGCGCTTTCTCGGCCTGGTACCAGATGCTGGAACAGTTTTCCACCCACCACCAAACTGGCCGACTCAGTGAACTCTTTCAAATCCAGGCTAACACCCACCTGTTTTCTAAGGCTTATCCTGCCCGCTAGAAGTTGTGAGGCGCCCTTGTAGCGGTCTTGCCGCGCTACGGCGCCATATAAATTGTCGTTATCATCATCATCATCATCATCATCATCATCATCATCATCATCATCATCATCATCATCATCATCATCATCATCATCATCATCATCATCATCATCATCATCATCATCATCATCATCATCATCATCATCATCATCATCATCATCATCATCATCACATGTGGTAAGAGTCTCGGGATTGAACGCGACTAGTTAATATGTAGTTAATTATTATTATTATTGTTATTATTATTATTATTATTGTTATCATTATTATTATTAGTAGTAGCAGTAGTAGTAGTAGTAGTAGTAGTAGTAGTAGTAGTAGTAGTAGTAGCAGTAGTAGTTGTAGTTGTTGTAGTAGTAGCAGCAGCAGCAGCAGCAGTAGCAGTAGCAGCAGCAGCAGTAGCAGTAGCAGTAGTAGTAGTAGTAGTAGTAGTAGTAGTAGTAGTAGTAGTAGTAGTAGTAGTAGTAGTAGTAATAGTAGTAGTAGTAGTAGTAGTAGTAGTAGTAGTAGTAGTAGTAGTAGTAGTAGTAGTAGTAGTAGTAGTAGTAGAAAAAGTAGTAGTAGAAAAAGAAGAAGAAGAAGAAAAGAAGAGGAAAAGGAAGAAGAAAAAGAAGAAGAAACAGCAGTTACTCTAGTATTAGTAGTAGTAGTGGTAGTAGCGGCAGCAGTAGTAGTAGTTATTTCCACTTTAGGTCTTTGTTATCAACTACTCGACGCGAACGATTACTTATATACTAGGTGTCAAATACATGTTAAAGATCAAACTCGGTTATCTCAGGCGCCCTCTAACTATACGAAACAGTACAATCGTTCAGTGTTTGAAATGATCTGACATCACAGTAAAGTTGAAGATTCTTAATGTGCAAACTTACGATTGAACGCGGTTTATGAATATGTAGCTTACAAATTGAAACATGCTAAAGGTCGATAGGATAACTACTTCAGACCATTTTCACCGTGTCAATTATACTGCCATACATTTCACGACTGGTTGGATAGTTGCTGTTCAACGAATAACAAAGATCATTAGCGCCCTTCTTCCGCAATCGAGCTTTGTCGCTGGCATCACCAGAATACAGGCAGTGTTGGAATGCATTAAGCGATGTAGTTTACAGTGTTTAACGATATCTTATGACGTTGACGTCGACCTTACGTTTACCCAATTTGATGTAAAACCTTAGAAACATAAAAGTTGTTCCGGATATTTATAAATGGGAAACAATCGTTTTACAGGTGTTTAAGTGAAAATTGGTTTCAGTGAAGTAACGGAAGGACGGGAAGTGTTAGTATGTATATTCGTTTATTGAGTAAACTGGTTGTCATACCGCAACCGGGAAATTTAGCTCCATGCGCCAATGATGTTAGAGTCAATATGACCAGACAAAAACTAGCCTAAATCAGTCAAAAACTAACACAGCGTGAAAAACAGATTACTAGAAGAGTCACCGCTGGCAAGGTCCCGCAAACACGAAGACCCCAGTCAACGGATTCTCATCCAGAACTGATGGTTTGCTTGTCATTCGAAGTTCATGGTCTTGGTAGCGTCGAAGAAGAGGAACGACGACAGGCGAAGAGGTAGCGGATTGAACGCGTGGATTGACTGTGAATAACTGACAAAAATAAGGGGGCTGGGAGGATTGAAGTATGTTGTAGAATGTAGATTCTGTATTCTATTCGTTCTGGTATTTTAAGACAGTAGAGTGATATAAGGATATGAGGATGTGGTGGTGTTAGGTGGTTTTATTGCTCAGTTACTGTTTAACGAAACCATGTCAAAACAAATATCATCAGTTCCCTCCTCCGTAATCGAAACTTGGGACTGGCCCCACCGGAAACGGGCAGTTGAGGAGTTCATAGTTTATTCTAGCGTATGTCAGTTACGTTGAAATCGACCTTACTGCGGTAAAGCAACATTCATTGCCGACCTTAAACGCGACTGGTATATATGTTACAGGCAATTCGTAAAACCAGGGATTTTGTAAAATCCCTGAAATTTTTAGGTACTTTGTAAAATCCCTGATTCACTCAGGCACTTTACAAGATCCCTGAAAAAACCAGGGATTTTGTAAAATCCCTGAAATCAGACGACGAAAATTTGACAGATTGCCTGAAATGAAAATGACGAACATAATCGAAGTTTATTACGCAAACAAACCCTATTTTCAAGGGATCGACAGTTTAAGATGGTATTTTATTTTAAGTTTAGTTCTCATGTGTTAATAACAACGAAAAATGGCATCAGTTGACCTTACACTACATAGCAATTATATGTTCAGAACAGAGCTTTTGGATGTGATTGGTAAATATGTGGCTGTGAATGGCACAGTTTTAAAGGTGTCTAATTGCAATAGTGGATTTATTGTTGCATTTATTTACTCCGGATTTTCTATAGCGCCTCTCGAAGTCAACTGCTACTCAGAGGCGCTCCCGACTACAGCATTTGATACTGTGCCGGAATTCTCACGCCGAAGCGCCACGAGCAATTGCGAGTGAAGGACTTGCCCAAGGTCCGTACGCAGCGGCTAGAGTGTGATTCGAACCTGCAACCTTCCGGTGACAAGGCGCCGAACTTACCACTGAGCCACCACGTCCCACAAAATTACTTAGTGTTTAGCGACATCTTGTGGGTTAACGTCGACCTTAGCCTATAATGGCAACTACAGTAAAAATAATAAAGCGATTTTTCTTTAAATCCAAAGTTTAACGTCGTCATATGAAAACATAGGCCGTTGACGACAATTCAAAATTATGTACAGTAAAAACAAAGAGTCCAAAAGACACCATTTAAAAGTGTCAAAACAGTACCCTACAATGTTTCTAATAGTCATTGTTTAACAGCATAAAGTATAAAATTATATATATATATATATATATATATATATACAGTTAATAATGTCAAAGATACGATAAGATAATCTTTAATGCACATTAAACAACAATTTGCATTAATTGTTATACACAGGAAGTTTAAATTTAAAATAAATTACCGGTAGGGTCATGAGGGGCAAGTATACGCATGGGGCAAGTGTCATAAATGCTTTTAGCTATAAGCTTATTCACCAGGTGGCGACACACAGCATATACGTCTTACGCCAAGATGGCTGCCGAGTAATTCGTGTGTGTATTTGTGTTTGGAAAGAATTTATTGAAAACGTGGTAAGAATTTTTAATTTTGTTCAATTTCGATGTAAATTTTCTTCCGTAGTTAATAGCGCACTATTATGTAGCGGTTGTTGCTTCTGTTTAAGTAAGCGCGTGTATAGTTTTGGAGGAATTAGCCGTTATGCGAGCAGCAAGCAGCGGACCAGAATTGTTCGCAGCCGCCTAGACATCGTCTAGTAAACAATATGCCTCTGTCTGGGGCAACTGTCACGGGGTAAGTGTCCGTGCGGTCAGTTACCCCATGCACTGTGCGGACACTTGCCCGCATGATGAGTCATAATGCATGATTTGTTATTGCTTTTACAGAAATAGTACGGAAATGGTACGAAACTACAAGAGAAAGACTACAAGGAAGGCGATTGGTCAAGATGTTCTAGAGGAGGCAAAGGCAGATCTGCAAATCGGCCTAAGCATCCGATCAGTTGCAAAGAAATTCGGCATGGACGAGTCAACTCTGCGAAAGAGATTGAAGAAAGTAAGAAGTGCACTGCTTTTAAACATACTCTTTACCTAAATTAATTTGACAAGTTAGTTTTATCGATCGATGAAGTCCTAGGCCTATAATGTTATAGAATAATTATTGTTAGCGGTATGAATTAAGTCTTTTGTGTATTTCTAAAATTGCAGGGTAGTGCTGCATTGAGTTGTGGCCGTTTCCATGCGGTGTTTCCGTTGAACTTGGAGGCTGAGTTAGCTGAACATTGCAAAGAACTCAGCCGTCGATTTTACGGCTTGTCGTTCAAAGACCTGCAGGCAATGGCTTACGAGTTTGCAGAGGCAAACGGTATAGTTCATCCGTTTGACAAAAGTTCGCGTTTGGCTGGCAGAGACTGGGTCTATGGCTTCATGAAAAGAAACAGCACTCTGTCTCTGAAAACGCCTGAAGCCATGAGCTTGGGACGTGCAATCGGCTTCAACGAGCCACAGTGGAACATCTATCAGAAGAATTTGCTAGATCTGTATAATAAGTATCATTTTCAAGCAGCACGAATTTTCAACATGGATGAGAGTGGTCTAAGCACAGTACCGAACAAGCTAAGAAAAGTAATCGGCGAAAAGGGTCGAAATGTCAGCAAGATAGTGTCGGCGGAGCGAGGTGTAACGGTTACAGTCATTTGTTGTATGTCGGCCGGAGGTAATTATGTTCCACCAGCCTTAATATTTCCACGCAAGAGGCACCATGATGCACTGCTTCATGGAGCACCTAATGGCAGTATACAGATGTGCTCAGATTCTGGATTCATTAATTCAGACTTGTTCCTTGACTGGCTGAAACACTTCCAAAATGCAGTAAAGTCAAGTGTCGACGATCCTGTTCTGTTAGTTCTCGACAATCATTCGTCGCATATCAGCCTAACTTCAGTGTTGTTTTGTAGACAGCATTCCATTCACGTTGTTAGTTTACCTCCACATTCCAGCCATAAAACACAACCGCTTGATGTATGCTTTTATGGTCCGCTGAAGAGCCATTACGCATCTGCTGCAGAATGCTGGATGGCTACGCATCCGGGAAGAGCCATTACACCTTACCAGGTTGCTGAGCTCTTCAACGTTGCATATAGCAGATGTGCATCCATTGGTGCTGCCAGTAAAGCGTTTGAGGTTTCTGGGATATGGCCGCAGAACAAGAATGCTTTCACATCTGTCGACTTTGTTGGGGCACTTCTCACAGACAGACCAGATGCAACGGTGACAACTGAGGCAGCGTCAAGTTCATCCGTGACTGGTAACGGCAACAACCTGACAATTACAACCACGCCACGTAGCGCAGTACCATCGTATTCAGCTACACAGGACGAATCACCAGACATTAGGCCTATGACCCCGGTCGGCTTCATAACTGATGAGTCCACATCGACTGCACCTGTTGACGGTGGCGGTAGCGACGGTGCTTCAACATCTGCTATGAAAAACACAACTTCAACAACAGCAACAGCAAATGTAGGCCTACTGACTGGTGAAGGCCTAATGATTGATGATTCATCTGCAGTCGTCGAGTCAATGATTGATGATTCATCTGCAGTCGTCGAGTCTTCGCCAGGTTATGAACATGTACCGGAGTCAAAAAGTTATGTGTCGCCGTCAGCAATCAGACCATTTCCAAAAATCGCTAATCCAGAATCCAGAAAGCGAAGAGCCTCGATGAGGTCTGAGGTATTTACTGCTTCTCCATTTAAGGCCCGACTTGAAGAAAAACAGACAGAAATCGAAGGGAAACGGTTGAAGATGGAAGAAAGAATAAACAGAAAAAAGAGCAACATAGGCCTAGGCCTCCTCCATAAGAAGAAAGATATATCGAAGAAACATGGAACGAAGACCAAAAAAAAGACCAGTAGAGATAGCAGCAGAAGACGAAAAGTGCTGAAAGACGATTCCAAGAAAGAAAGACTTTGCAAGAACAAAGGAAAGAAAGGAAATAAGACAAATAGAGATTCGATCCTGCGTAGTGCAGATAACATTTTTTGCCCATCTTGTGAGGAAGTTTTTGTTAACCCGCCTACTGAAGAATGGATTCAGTGTAGCAGATGTGAGAAATGGTGGCATGAGGACTGTACGTCGTACGAATGCGGCACATTTGTGTGTGAATTATGTTAGGCATAGGCGTAACTATACGCCTGCGTAGGGCCTACGTATTGGACACTTGCCCCACAACGTGCGGAAACATGCCCCATGTTCGGGGCAAATGGCCGCACACCAAGTGACTTCAAAACTGTTTAGAATTTCTTGATATTGCATGCTTTTGAAGTGCTTACAACTAGTTAAGTTTGTTCGTCATATGTGTTTCACACAATTTGTGATAGTGCTTTCGGCGTGATTAATTTCTTCTTTACGTTTTCTTATGAAAAGTATAAAATTGCGTACACATGCCCCTCATGACCCTAACTGAATTTTTGATCAGCATTCATAAGGCACATAAAATTTGTAATATAGTTTTTGAATTATGAAACAACTTTATTATCGAACTTACAATACATATAATTAAGACATAATTTTTTAAATAATTTTCAATAATTTACCATTCAAAACATTCAAAGCAAACATTGAATACAACAGTTCATATAAGTGTATATAACCTTTTCGTCCTAAAATAAGCCACCAACCGTATGCGAAGCGGCAGTGTAGTAACTTCTATCAGAGTTCAGAGTTTCGTAAACTCTGAGCCCCAATCTTAAACCAATCCTATGCTGAACAGGAAGGCAATGCAAAGCAATATGCTCTGACGTATTTGATACTGATCTAGCTAAAGAGTTCTGAACTCTCTGCAGCTTCAGCATGTTTGACTTATTGATACCAGTGAAAAGCGAGTTACAGTAATCTAGGCGACTTGAAATCAATGCATTTGACAGAGATGTCCTTGAAGACATGGGACATGGGTACATATTGCCTAATTATGCATATGTCACGGAAGAACATATAATTATGATGACTTAGAAATACTATTTACATGGTCAGTGAGAGACATGGTAGAATTGAAAACAGCGTCTGTCTGCTCACCAATTGAGTCACCCAGTTTAAAGATATAAGCCGATCAAATGCAGCTAATAACATAGAGATTGGGGAAGAACAAAAGGGAAGAGGGAAGGGGATGAATGAGGGAATTGGTCGCTATAACGGTGTCCCTTGGCCACATAAAACTTTTCATATCTAAATGTAAATAGCGTTTTGATTTTACGTTATTATAAGTGTTATGAGATGCTAATTTTGGTAGAGTAAATTAACCGCTAGAATTAATTAATTAACCAGCATATACGACTAGCATCATAGGTGAAAGAATATTAGATTAGGTTCAGGGTTATATTCTGTTGTTCGAGGCTATAAGTGCTGAAGTGGAAGAAGGTGATTGGATGAAATGGAACAGTCACTGTCGTCTGCTCAGATGAAAGAGAGGCGCAGCTGCTGTTTTGAACTGGAGGAAAGAATTAGTTGAACGCTGGAATATCAATGATGGTGGGACATCTCTGCGGTTGCACTCGAACAGCTCACTTTTGATTTACTTGTCTAAAAGAAGTAATTTTTATTAACTTTGCTCCAGTGATTCGATAGGTGTGTCGAACTATTATTGCTTCGAATGGGGACATCGAACTTATACTAAACGTTGGGAAGATTTCGTGTGTTGTAGTATGTTTTTTTGTTGCGAAGTTCGGTAGCGAATTATATCGAACTTGTGCTGAAAGTCGAACTGTGGATAGTTGACTGAACATTCCTCCTTGGAAGAAAAGTTTGTTAACCCTCTGGCTACCAAGGTTTTTTGCGACATCGGCTACCAAGGGGGGGGGTGGTTACCACCCCACGGAATTTCGTGTTTGGTTTCAAATATCATATCATGTAATATAGCATTTGATTCAGCATTCATTTCTGAAAAGAATGGTATATTTAGTTGTGAAATATATGAATGCATCTCGAAATTATATAGTTTGTAACAAAGGAACCGGTCCATTTAACGATATCTGATATTATCCCACACAATTTGTACTTTTTAGATAAGAAATATAAATGATGTGGGTTTTGAAAATGAACTATGTATCCAAGAATATTCTAAATATAATGAGGCTTAATTTTCAACAATACAAACTATTCCAAAGTCTGTTTTAGTTACAGGCAAAACCTAAAGGCGTGCAGCTATATCAACATGAAACAAGAAATTATGTAATTTTTCCCGGCAGTCAGATACGTCAGTGGTCCTTGCAGTTATTGCAAGTTACTTTCATTTTTTGTGCGAATGCTTCCTGCAAACCGGCTTCTTGAATACTTCACAGCACTGCTTTACTCTGTTAGCATTCTGCTTCAACTGTTTATAGCCCTTCCCCATACCCAACCATATCGGTTTACGTTGTGATGTTGCATCAGTGATTTTCACACTGAAAAAGCGTATTAATATTTATTATGATCACTTCCGGTTTTCAAAAGACATTACTAAGCAAGCAAATATAGCCCTACATTCCCTCTAAAGAATGGCATAGTTGTTTCTCTTCCAGAAAGAATAATGAATACCTTTATAGTCGACAACAGCTAACAGCTGACGAGAGAAATTCCTGATTCCAAAAGTGGTACCTAGGCTATATCGGGTATAACTTTTTTATGGTGTGGGATATCATCACGACTTTTACCTCAAAATGTGTGCAAATGGACCCCCTACAGCTACCTAAAATGTCAAAATTATATTCCATGTGCTAAAAAAAAATTTGCAGAAAAACGTACGGGGGGTGGTAACCACCCCCCCCCCTTGGTAGCCCGAGGGTTAACGAGCTAATAAAGGAGAATTATCGAAGAAGAGCCGAATATGCGAACGACGCAAAATCGTTGAGATGATTGTGCGTGACAAGGACAGTGACAATCCACATCTCTATTTCTACAGATTGAAGGAGGTTAGATGGCCATAATATAATAGAACAGCTATGTCTTAATAAATGATGGTTTAAGTAGACCGACCCTACACAACATTTTAATAATAGGATTTTTCCTATGTTTACTCTTGAAAACTGCTGAATAGATTGAAATGGTCTGCTAAATTTTAGATCTATTGAATTCTATATATCTTAAACTAAACACTGAAAGCTCTATTAAATTAAATATAATCGAACATTGTCTACATTGAACTAATCTAGAATCACATGGTGTAAGATCCAACATCATGCCACATAAGCAAGTGTGGGCGTTAAATGATACAAGCTTTCAATACAGCGAAAACGAAAAAGAAGATCATCGAAGAACATAGAAAAAGCCTTCCTGAGACTAGAAAATTTTGATAGGTTACTGCAATGGCTAAAATGATTAGTTTTCTCATTTGTAAGATGATTTTCCTTCATTCAATTGTAACCAGACTGATTGTAGATATTGAACATGTGCTTTAAAAGCACTACGGGGCAATAGAATACAATTACAATTTGACAATGTCCTTACGAAGTTCAGAAGTTCACAATGAAGCCGGGAAATATTATGACTTGAGGATGTATGCAATCATGGATTCATAGTTATTATAGCCTAAGTAAACCATGGAACAAATAAATCGCTGTTAATCTCAGCTCCTTGCACATAAACTGTAAGGTTATGAAACGCTGATGAGATTATCTCCATAAAGGCAATTTTATCGTTTATAATGTCACCTACTCGTTTTCGTTTTAGAACAAATTTATCGATTTTCCCTATCAGCAAAATCGGAACATGACGTGTATAAGAAAATATTAACGACGTCTTAAATGCTTATATTATAGCAAGGTATTGCTTGGGATCTCGCTGCCTAAAGACCTTTCTTTTCCCTCGGGGCTGACACGCTGGGAGCGCCTCTGAATAGTCTATGCTGTGAGAGGCGCTTTATAAATAATCATATAAGATAAGATAGGATAAGATTATGCTTACTTAGCTATAGCGGGTGTTGATATATACAACCAAAGACAGTTATAGATTGGAGATTGTGAGGGGACAGGGGTGAGGAGTCACATTAAGCCGACAATATGAGTAAGAGTGCATATACGGATTTGCAAGTGATGAAGGATTAAAGGGTGATATCAGATCTTCCCAAGGAGAGCATAGCCGTGGCCCAGAAACTTGGCGCCTACAGGCCGGTTACGGCGGCAGTCTGTAGGGTGACCTATGTGGCTGAAAGTCTGCTTTTCTGACTCTTTGTGACTCAGTTGGTTAACCTGTATCTGGGGCTAAATACTTTTGTGGTACATTCTCCTCACTCTGTCTACATATACGAAGCAAGGCGGAAACTGCGATTTCTGGGAAGGCACAATAATAATATATTGATTGGCATTGTCTAAAAATTGGGGGGGTACGAGTACACCTCGTCCCCCACAAATTATGCCTTTGCCGTGACACTTCTCTACAGTTCTTTCACTAAAATAGAATGCTAAAAATCATTTGAAGAGACTTTTCGTTCAAACGAAGCTTTATTTTGTGTGTTACGACTACTTCTCGCTATTCGTTCAGTTGACAACCAGGCGTTCCATCCATTAAATTGAAAACTGACGTTTATATATAGCTCAGAAGGGAAGCGTTTAAAAGGTGTCTAAGTCAAGCAGTGGATTTCATGTAATTTGATGTCAATCGTACTAGCGACATCTTGCGAATGTCAGAGTCGTTGACAGGAATCCTACGGAGATTTGAAGGAATTGCAATCCAAGCGATTAATCAGTGACTGGAGTTAAAAGAGCAACAACACTATGCACTGAAAGGGAGGACACAGGGCACACTTTGAGACCTCGATGGCATCCGTTTGACCTTCCTATAAAAGACAATAGGAACTTTCTGGCTCAGATGACGTACAAAAACAGTTACTGATAATAATCATTTTGACTTGCGTGACGTTTTAAAAAACGTGTTAATTGGTATATAATCAGTACCCAAGTGAATTGTACCTCATTGCGTTCTGTCAGTGAGAATTTATGAATAAACGAAGATATTATCTTGTGGACACCAATTACCCTGGAGTCCTCATACCACATTTCGAAGTAGCAAATAGCGATTGAACGCGATTGGCGATTATGTAGCGTAGAATAACTGGAATCGTTGATTTTTAGAATTATTTAGCGCTTAGGGACATCTTGTGGATGTCAGCTCCGCTGAAGTCGACCTTACCGTTATTAGGTCTGCTGCTGTTGTAGGCCACTCTCTTCGAGAAGATGCTCTACATCCCAACCAAGCATCTTCAGATGCCACTGGGTCTAATAACCCTCGTCTTCTGCCTCATGACGCTGTCCTTCGTTGCCTGACACCTGTTCCACCGTCGCTTTCCACGCACCTACTTCAAGTTCTGGCTCCTCCTTCCGTCCTTCACCCTCCTCACCGTCCTCCTCGTCCTCCTCTTCGAAATCTACTCGGCCCACTACTTCTTCGCGCTGATAGTGGGTTTTGTCTGTGTCGGCTGCCCCTGAGGATGATGTTAAGACTGAGGATGTGGCAGTATAACGATGAGACACGACTGGCAAATATGTAACTAAGAATGGCGGTTTTTAATGGTGTATAACTTCAGTCGTGGATTTAATCATGAAGTTATATATACAATACAAAGCAATGCAACACAATGCAATACAACTGTATGTAGATGTTCATGATTTATTGCAGCATTTATTTAGTGTTTAGCGACATCTTGTGGATACCAGTTACATTGAAGTCGACCTTACTCTTCATACCACATTCCGAGATAGCAACTATAGTGATTGAACGCGATTGGCGATCATGCGGATAAATTGAAATCGTTAATTTATATTTAGCAATGTTTAGCGCTTAGCGACATCTTTTGGATGTTAGTTCCATTGAAGTCGTCTTCAGCCCTCGCTGCCTATGGTTATTTGCTAATCTAGCAATTAAACGCGACTGTTTATATATGTAACCGAGAATGGCTGCGTTTTAAAGGTGTCTAACGCCAGCAGTTTGGCACCGATGGGAAGGAATAAGTTAACTTCATTGTCCAGGGTCATTTGTAAAGTCAATTGCTCACCTTAGTGTTAGTTGAAGTGATGTTATATCCTCACTTTATATTATCTATCCAGCGTAGTCTTATTGTGTCTTATTTCTTCGAAGTCTTGTAAAAAGCATCAACAAGTAACATCTCCTTAAACATCCATTACAGAGGGGTGTGTGGTTTCTACTCAACGAGGCTGTGTCATAACGAAAGTGATTAGCGTATATACATGTAATGTACACGTACATACACACACAAGCATATTGTTGGATATTACCTACCATCCAATCATTTTCACTCACGCACCTATTGCGTATTTAATTCAGACTCACCTCGTTTAGATGAGGCATCGAGGAGGCAGCGAGGGAGAGCATGGATGACAGAGGGAGTGATAAGACTCTTTAATTGAAAGACTAGACCGGATTTTGCTTTCCAGTACGTTTTTGGTGCATCATTCGTAGTCACGTTTTCTTCTGTATTCCGGATCTCATTTTAGTCTCTCATTACTTGGATAACGATTGTATTAATTACTGCCAACGTCTTTCCAGAGTCTGGATTATGTTTGGAGTGATTTTTTAGTCTTTGCCGAGCATTTGCATTTACTTCCGGTGCAAACAATGGTGATAATAGTTATTATTAAAATATGGTATCAGTTACGGTCACGATGATGATGAGGATCGTAGTTGAGGTAAAAAAATTCCTAAAAGGAATAAGATGGAAAGGAAGGGGATATCATGTATTAACTGTAAATCCACATTTTCCGATTAAGGGAAGCATAAGGTGGTCTTCAGCTAAAGCGACATCCGTAAAATGTCGCTAAACACTAAAATTACAGCTACATAAGATCCAAGCATGGAATTAGCACTCGCTTTAAAAGCCGCCATTCTCAGCTACATATTTACCAATCGTTGGAGACCAATTCGATGATGTCACCGTCGGTTTTCCATCAACGACCCTGGCAATCGCAAGATTTCGTTAGTACAATCGACATTACTAACAGTTTCGACACCTTTTAAACGCTTACGTTCCACTATAGATCTTCGGCAATCTCGTTTAATCGGCGGATTCATCACAATCATCTCCTACGCTGCTGCGGGTAAAAGTTAAGGTCGCCGTTTACCAAACAGACATCGTTTAACATAAATAAACTAAAGCTTCGTTTCAGAAGGTAGGGTTATTATTTGAAAGACGAACCGAAAATAGTAAGTAAGAAAAGTAGAAAACTTCTCGCAGTCTGATTTTTTTGATTTTTCTAATTTTCCGAAATATTTTGCTTGGTCGGATAAAAGTGATGGCCATAGTTTTCTCTACATGTTACTAAAATGTCGTTCATTTACATTATAGGAAGGAAAGAAGGACGGAAAGAAGGACGGAAGGAAGAAAACAAGGTGGGAAGGAAACCAAGAAGGGAGAAAACAAGAAAGGAAGGAAGGTACTGTAGCTAGGAAGGAAAGTACGAAAGTGAGCCGTCGATAAGAAGGAAGAAAGGAAAGAAGGAAGGAAAGAAAGAAAAAAAGAAAAAAGTAAGAAAGGAAGGAAGGAAGGAGTGCCGTTGCGATGGGCTGTACTTTATCGTCCGTCAAGAACGTTGCCCGACTTGGAGCGACTCTCGATCCACAAGACTTGGCGTGAGATTTCACGAGATCTCGCCGGCAACGGTCTCGCGTCTTTCTGCGCATCTTCGAGCTGTATTCGTCAGTCAGGAGTCTATTCAACTTCCGGTTCCTGTTTGACGAGGACCTCCTGAATGACTCGTTGTTCAAGAGCCATGCCTCGAGGTTCATTCAAGCCGTCCACCTCGTCCTCCTCAACCTCGACGCACTCGACACCATCATCACTGAGATCCTCATCCGGATCGGGCGCCATCATGCCAGGATCCACAACTTCCGGTTGGACTGCCTCGACGTCTTCGAGGTGGCGATGATGGAGGTCTGGCGGATGGTTCTCGGTCGAAGGAGGTTCGACCGGAAGTGCAGGCGCAGCTGGAGGAAGATCTTCGACTGACCACTTCGAAGGTTCTCGAGGGATACAGGTTGGAGCAGCTGAGAGCTAATGTAACCATGGACAGCATCTTTACAACGTTATCTTCTCTCAGCTCAGATGATGAAAGAAACCAAGCGTATATTTCATAGATCCAACAATCCACTCATGCATCCATCGTTAGACTAAATCCATAGTTCTCCACTAGGTAGTTCAAGGTCTAAGTTAACCCACAAGATGTCGTTGAATGCTAACTACTGCTGTATTAAATCCACGTCTGCAGTTAGACACATTTAACATGCGTCATCTTGAGCTACAAATCTACATTCATTCGTTACGTATCTTTGGGACATTGAGGCATGAAGCTCAAAGTCGATTTAAACTTAACTTACATCCACAAGATGTCGCTAAAAACTCACAAAGATACATAAAATCGACGATTGCAGTTTTACATCCATTAAAAGGCCGCCATTCTCAGCTACATATTTGCTAATTTTTTAATCGCTTGGATAGCAATTCCTTCAAATTTCCGTAGGATTTCCGTCAACGACTCTGGCATTCGCAAGATGTCGCTGGTACACTTGACATCAACATACATGAAAGCTACTGCTCCACTTAGACACCTTTTAAACGCTTTCATTTTGAGCTATAGACAAACGTCAGTTGCACTTGTTGGCCAGATTTGACAATTTAATGGCTGCAAGGTATGGTCGTCGTCAACTGAACGGACATCGAGAAGAAATTGTTAAACACAACGTAAGACTTCGCTTAAATTGAGGTCTCTTGAAATGATTTTTTCTCATTTTATTTTAATGAAAGAACTGCGAAGAAGTGTCACGGGAAAGGCGTAATTTGTATGGGACGAGGGTACTCGCATCCTTCACTTTTTGGACTGAGGGGTACCGCACCCCCAATTTTTAAACAATGCCAATGAATATTTTATTATTGTGCCTGCCCAGAGATCGCAGTCTCCGCCTTGCTTCGTGTATGTAGACAGAGCGAGGAGTATGTACCACAAAAATACTTAGACCTAGGTACACAGGCAAACCAAGAGCCAGACGAACTGAGTCACAGAGAGCCAGAAAGGCAGACTTTCAGCCACAAAAGGTCACCCGACAGACTGACGCCGTGACCGGCCTGCAGGCGCCACAGATCTGGGTCACTGCTATGTTCTTCTTGGAAGGTCTGACATCACCCTATAATCCCTCATCATTTACAAATCCGTATATTGACCCACACTCATATTGCCGGCTTAATATGACTCCTCACCCCGTCCCCTCGCAATCTCAGAATCGATAATTGTCCTTGGTTAACATATTAAAGCCTGCATTAACTGAAGAAACATAATATAAGCATTTAAGACGTTGCTGATTTTGACTTATACACGTCCTCTTCCGAGTTTGCTGATAGGGGAAAATGGATGAATCTGTTCTAAAAGGAAAACGAGTAGATACTGTAAAATTATAGACCAGTGGTGCACAGCCTTTCTCGGCTAAACGATTTCTTAAACCCTTCGGTTTGACGACTCAACTTAGTTTATGCCAAATTTTATGAAGATGACGTGTGCAGTAAAACAAATATAAAGTTAACATGAAGAGTTATAGAGAAAGCGGTATCTTCAGAAGTGTAATGGCATGAAGTTTATAATTAGGTAATTAGGCCTGGGTCGGTAATTAGTCCAGCTTGGGTAATTAGACCAACGTCGGTAATTAGCCCAAGAACAGAGTACTCCACTGAGGACCATTATTACTTTCATGCATTATTTTATTAAGCGCCACTCTCTAATGACCAAGCATCAATCGACGGCGGTGAGCAATTGCGAGTGAAGGACTTGCTCAATATCCCTACACAGAGGAGGAGGATCGAACCCGTACTCTCCTAGTTACAAGGTCGGCGCTCTAACCCTATGACGCACACCTGGGGTCTACTGGACCTCAGCGATGACAGTTCCTTGATAACTACGTCGATACAAATAGTAAAAATCTGATATATTTCTAATTCCTCAGATATTCATCCCCCTACATTTGTGGATAACTTTGAAGAGATTAATGTTTATGGTTAAAGAGTAAAAAAATCAGTTAGACACCTTGGGCATATTTAGCATACCTGGGGTCCAACAGACCCCAGGCTGTAACATTGATAGTCTCATGACGCATTGACTATTGCATAATCCCGGCTACGTCAATAATGGAAAGACTTGTATTTCCATGGTGCAAAACTGGAAGAAACATAACGATAGACAACTAGGCTTTGACCAGCAATCAAAATTTCAGGCAGCACCTCAAGCCCGGTAAAAGCGCTGTGTAATCTGTCTGTGTACGTTTGAATAACTGATTATTGTTCATCACAATAAACAATTTCTTACAGTGAATATAACATCATACCATGATCCAAACATGTTGCATAACTGCATGCACTCACTCCCACCTAAACCTGGATCATTTATTTCCATGTTCTATTAAAATTGTAGAACTGGAGGCCGTGTTATCGATGGGGTCCATTAGACCCCAGGTGTGCTAAATGTGTTGGCTCGGAAGGTGTGCTACCGTCTCCCATCATCATTGTCTTTCAGCTCAGCGTCAACAGTTCGAATCCAAGTCTGCAACTGTGTTCAAAAGAACTCCGTTGGTGCGATCTACGTGCATGCGAGGGCTCCCATTGGTGATTCTTCCAGTTTTCATCATTTGCTTACAGGTGAACTTCTTGTTCTACGTGAACTAATGACACGCTGAGTAGGCTGAGTAGGCCCTTAGAAGGGCGCTATATTCATCCCATTTGGGTTAAAGTCGACGTTAGCCCACAAGATGTCGCAAAACACTAAATACTGCTGCATTAAATCAATAGCGTTCAATCGCTAGATAAGTCTCTATTACATACCGTACCAAGCAGATTAAGGTCGACGTTAACTCACAAAATATCGCTAAACACTAAATAACAACACCTGGTTAACGCTCTCTTCGCTCTGCCTCCCGTGATCACCTGGCTGTTTTTTGCACGCACCGCTACTATGCACCAGCACGCATTCTCCGTGGTTGGACCCACGATTTGGAATGGATTTTCCTTCTGAGCTGCGGTCTCTTCCTCGAAACTCGTCCACCGGGTTTGGGGTGGGAGCGCCTCTGAATAGTTTCCTTGAAATGGGTGATATAGACCTAAATGTTTAGTTGATTGGTTGATTGAATTCCACAGAAAATCGACGATTACAGTTACACATCCCTTAAAACGTCGATATTTTCAGCTCCATATTTACCAATCGCGTTCAATCGTCAGCATTCTGAAATAAGCTGGTGCCGTGATTTTAGCTTTAACAGTAACGCTTTAGAGATTTGGATCTTACGGTTACGTTTACGATTACGATTTCGATTACGAACTGTCTCTGAAAATTGTATGCTTATGTTGAGGTCGCCGTCAACGCGGTTGAAACCAACAATAGTTTAAATGAACACTAAACAGATAGACCAGGTGTTCATGCGCTACATAAAAACAATCTGATGATTACACATTTAATAAGTAGGCCTATCGCAGTAGAAGGTGGTTACTTGACGAAGTCAGCCAGATGTCTATAAATACCCGTCAGAGCGATCGTTGTCCCACGCGAGGATGTCGCTCAGCGGTAGAGAGTTCGATTGCAGTCATGCACTTCTTTAAAACGCCACAATTCTCAGCTACGAAGTTGCTTCAATTTTCAGTTAAACAACTTTAAAACGATTCGTTACCACCCAAATTTTGTACTTAACTTTTCTGATAGGTCGCCGTCAACGGAACGTCAGTTCCACAAGATGTCGTTAAACACTATGCTACATGAAACCACAGTTCAATTTAGACACCTTTAAAACGGTGCCATTCTCAACTACATATTCACTAGTTGCGCTCAAACGCATGATTCATGTAGTATGACGCGTAAGGTCGACTTCAACGTAATCGACATCCACAAGATGTCAGTAAACACTAAACATTGTAACATAAAATCCACGGCTGCAGTTATGAACTCCCTTTAAAACGCCGCCATTCTCAGCTAAGAATACAGGGAAGTCTACTCCAATGGATCATCAATTGACTGAAAGATAGGAGACAACGAGTTCGAATTAAGGGTAAAAACTCACGCTGGATTAATGTCACAATGGAGTACCTCGAGGATCAGTTTTAGGACCATAGTTGTTCGTAATATTTATCTTAACGAATTAGATGAAGGAATTGTTTCAAAGATCTCCAAGTTTGCAGACGACAAAAAGTTTGTGCAAAGGTAAAAAAAACGAAGAAGAAGCGGAAGTACTAAGAGAGGACATGGAAAGATTACACAAATGGTCTGAAGATTGGAATATGCTTTTCAACAGGGACAAATACACAGTCATGAATGTGGGAAGAAACAACAGAGGATTTCATTATCAAATCTCCGTAGGGTTCCTCTCAATAACTCTGACATTCGCACGATGCCTTTAGTACAATGGACAGTAATATTAATAAGTGAAATCCACTGCTCCGCTTAGACACCTTTTAAACGCTTACATTCTCAGCTATAGATAGATATTAGTCAATCGCCTTTATTCGCCACCTGTCCTGCGAATGTGAAAGATAAGGTCGTCGTCAACTGAACAGACATTGAGAAGATGACATTGTGTTTAAAAACAAAGTAAGGCTTAGTTTGAATTGCGGCATCTTCAAATGATTTCCTTCAGATTCTATTTCAGATTCTAAAGGTATGACGCTTAGAATACAACAACAACAACAACAACAACAACAACAACAACAACAACAACAACAACAACAACAACAACAACAACAACAACAACAACAACAACAACAACTGCTACTGCTACTGCTACTGCTACTGCTACTGCTACTGCTACTGCTACTGCTACTGCTACTACTACTACAACTACTACTACTACAACTACTACTACTACTACTACTACTACTACTACCACCACCACCACCACCACCACCACCACCACTACTATTACTACTAATACAACTTCCTAAGCCTTAAAGGTTACGCGTTGGTACGCGATGCTGGAAAAGCATACATTAAAATGCTGGCTTTCGATTGATGCCAGTCCAAAAGCTGTCTAAAGGAGGAGGGCGACGCTAATCACATTCGATATGACCAAGTGTCGTTGAGCAGAAACTACACAACTCTCTTTTAGGGAAGTTTAAGAAAATGTTTCCTGTTGATACTGTTTTACAAGATTTCGAAGGATAAAGAAACAGAGGTAGACCAATTAAGTCTACGCTGGATAAAATATTTAAATGAGGATATAACATCACTTGGACTAACACTAATGGACTTGCAAATGACCGAGGACAATGAAGTTCACTTATTCGTACCCATCGCTGCCAAAGTGCTGGAGTAAGGAACTGATAATAATAACAATTGTGTTGAGTTGCCGTAAGTTTGCCCTCAACGAACCGTAGTCACAAGACTTTGACATTAAATCCAGTTGGAAACCTTTAAAATGCTGCCATTCTCAGCTACATATTCAATGGCTGGATTTCTTTAGTACTGTGCGTTCAATCGCTAAATTTAACAAACTCTAATTGTAGGCAACGAAAGAGAATGGTCCACTTCAGCTAAGCGCTAGACGATGCTAAATAAAAATCAACAATTCCAGTTAGACACCTTTGAAATGGTGTTATTCTCATCTACATATTCGCCAATCGCGTTCAATCGCTAGTGAATGCCACGGTTCGAGAGTAAGGTCGACTTCAACAATAACAGAGCTGTAATATGCCAAATTAATTTATGTCGACGTCAACAGCCTTTGTTGCTATAAGATGTAGCTAAACCCTGGATCCATTCAATCGCTAGTTAGTAGTTGCTATCTCGGAATGTGGTATGAAGAGTTAGGTCGACATCAACGTAACTGGAATCCACAAGATGTCGCTAAACATTAAAATTACTATATAATATTCAAGAATAGATAGATGATAGATGATAGATAGATAGATAGATAGATAGATAGATAGATAGATAGATAGATAGATAGATAGATAGATAGATAGATAGATAGATAGATAGATAGATAGATGATAGATGATAGATAGACAGATAGATAGATAGATAGATAGATAGATAGATAGATAGATAGATAGATAGATAGATAGATAGATAGATAGATAGATAGAATAATCTTTATTGGAACCAATTGCAAACCGCATTTTGTTGTACAGCAACGTGAACATGTTTATACAGATTATATACTAATAATATGTTAATATTAGATACTAATGTTTGTCTCAATTATCCCAAATTTATATTGTTTTTTACCCATAGCGTAAACTAAGCAGCTTTATAAAGCATCCTGATGATAAACGTTTTTCTGGATAAGCAATCAGCGGTCGGGATTTCCAAATCGTGAGCTCGTGGGCGCAAGAAGTGGCCTGTGCGTTTGATAGGTGGCAGCAGATCATGCATGACATGTCCCTGAATATTCCGTACTACGGCGAAGAGTCGAGAATCGGCAAAGCGGCAGTGCTGTTCTATGGAGGGTGTGTCTTCTGGCCCAAGTTCTGGGAGGTACTGTCCCCTGATTAGACGCCGTAGGACCCCACCCAGTCTATCACGGTCCCCTTGGGTTGTAAATCCCCACCATGCAGGTGAGGCATAGAGTATCCTGGATAAGGTTGTGGCTCTCACCACGTCATAGAGGCACGGTCCTCGCAGACCGTGCGCCACCAGGGTACGCAGCGCATAAAGCGATCGACGTGCCTGACTGCAAATGCAGTTAGTTACCCATTTTCTACAGGTTAGCATTCTCAGCTACATATTCACCAGTCGCTTTCAATGGCTGGATTTTTTAGTACTCTGCCCTATGAAGGGTAAGACCGACTTAAAAGTAACTGATATCCACAAGATGTCGCTAAACACTAAATAACGCTGCATTAAATTATGAACTTCTATATACAGTTGTTCTGTATTTTGTTGTATTGTATCGTATATGATTAAATCCAACTGAAGTTAGACACCTTTAAAACACAACCATTCTCAGCTATATGTACACATATTCAAGATCGCGTTTAATTTCTCTGCATATACACGGATGGATCCAAAAATGAAGACACGGCCGCAGCAGCAGTCGTTATTCCTGAGATCTGCTACAGAGTCAAGAATCCTGAGGCTGGTGGACTCGTCCAATGTGTATGCAACCAAATTGACGGTGATACGGGCAGCTATCGACTGAATCTGCAAGAACCGAACGTCCACGAGGGACAGGATCGCCATCTTCACGGATTCTCTCAGCGCTGTGGAGTCGGTGAAAACACAGCGGTCTGACTCGCGACCAACACTGATGATCGAGGTGCTCAACAGACTTGGCCCAGGCAACGTCACGGTGGTCTGGGTCCAGAGTCACTTGGTATCCGTGAGAATAAAGAAGCCGATGCAGCGGCTAAAGAAGGACTCCATCTACCAGAAGTCAACTCCACTACGTACATCGAGAGAAAGGAGATGATCGGGAAAATCAAATAGTAGATACAACAGGCGCGTCTATATAGATTGAAATGCGTTCAGGTCAGATAAGTTTAATTATGGGTCTTCATAAACCTTAACGGCTACGAGTTGATACACATAGGAGGTGCTTATGGTCACGATTTCTGGGAAAACACACATTAACATGTTGGCTGTGGGTTGGTGCCAATTTTAAGGCTGTCCAAAGGAAGAGGGCGACGCCAATAATCGCCTTCGTTTTGACATAGCGTCGTTGAGCAGAAACTATTCAACACTCTGTTAAGGCATTTTAAGAAAATGTTTCCTGCTGATGCTTTTTAAAAGATTTCGAAGGATAGAGAAACAAAGGCAGACCAATATAAATGAGGACATAGCATCACTTGGACTAACACTAAGGGAGAAGTAGACTTGGCAAATGACCAAGGACAAAGGAGTTCATTTATTCGTACCCATCGGTGCGAAACGGCTGGAGTCAGGAACTGATGATGATGATGATGATGATGATGATGATGATGATGATGATGATGATGATGATGATGATGATGATGATGATGATGATGATGATGATGATGATGATGATGATGATGATAATGATGATGACGATGATGATGATGATGCGTTTATTGGCTTTGGTAGCAACTTCGTTGAGTTGCCGTAAAATTGCCGTCAACGACACTATCGGTCATAAGATTTCGTTAGTGGAATTGACATTAAATCCACTGCTTCAGTTAAAGACCTTTAGAACGGGAAATTCGCAGCTACATATTTACCAGTCGCGTTCTACGATAGACCTACTTAACACCTGTTTGCTTATGTAGGGAAAGTTCGACTTCAACGCAACTGACATCCAAAAAATGTCGTTATACACAAAACAATTCTACATAAAACCCACAGAATTGTTTTTATGTAAGAGGCGCTTTCTAAATTTCTAGAATCAATACAGTACATTAGTTCCGTTTGACCCTTTAAAACGCCGTCATTCTCAGTTACATATTTACCAATCATTTAATCGCTAAAATTGCAATTCCATGAAGTCACAATGAGTTTTAACCCTCGAGTGCCCAAGCTATTTTTTGGTACACGAATGCCCAACGGGGGGGTCCGACCGGACCCCAATGTTTTCATTGTGATATCTGGAGAACCGATTGGAATATTTTAACGGGGTTTGGCTTGTTATAATCCAAATTCAATTTGCAATCGACTGATATATGGTATTTCACAATAGCGCCACCTGGTGAAACTTTATTTGAACTTTAATACTCGTTTGTAGTGTTTTGCAATTTCGGGATTTTTCGCAGGTATTCAATTGTACGCATGTAGTTGTTGCCTGGTTGTGGGGTACACGATTGGAATATTTAAACGGGATTTGGCTTGTTATAATCCAAATTCAATTTGCATTCGACTGATATATGGCATTTCACAATAACTTGCATTAAAAATTTATTTATGGGCTGGTAAACTATATGCCAGTGTGACCATCAGCCGCATATCTTCGGGGTGTCCTTGGTATATGCTATGGTTGTGGGGTACAGGAATGGAATATTTTAACGGGATTTGGCTTGTTATAATGCAAATTCAATTTGCAATCGACTGATATATGGTATTTCACAATAACGTGCGTTAAAAAATTTATTTCTGGGCTGGTAAACCATGTGCCAGTATGACCATAACCCGCATATCTTGGGGGTGTCCTTGGTATATGCTATGGTTGTGGGATACAGGGTGGTACAATAATAACGCCAAATATATCTTACGAAGCCCAATTGAAGGCTTTAGGATGTCCTAAAACCATTTTTACAATTTCTCTGCCGTTCTAAAGTTATCCGTGGAAAAGCGGGTCTGGGGTCCGGTCGGACCCCCCCCCCCCTTGGGCATTCGAGTGTTAATATGCTCAAATAAATTCTGTCGACGTCAACGGTTTTTATTGCAATGAGATGTCGTTAAACTCAGGATCCTTCCTTATGTCAAGTCACTGTAGGGTTTTCATCAACGACCCTGGCACTCGCAAGATGTCGTTAGTACAATGGACATTATAACCTGAATTCCACTGCTGCAGTTCAGACACCTTTAAAACGCTTTATTTCCGAGCTATATATATGAATCAATCGCGTTTAATCACCAGATCAATCTCATCCAATTGACGAAAGGTCGCCGTCAACTAAACGAACAAGACGTTGTTAAACACAAAGTTATATTTGGCCATGCTGGAGTTGGGAGCACCTCTGAGTAGCCGCCTTGAAGAGGTGCTATATAAATACTCGATTGAATTAATGAATGAAAAGTTAGGCTTCGTTTGAATTAAGGTATCTTCAAATAATTTCTTTCGGATTCTATTTTAAAGAACGCACTGTAAAGAAGTGTCAGGGCATGAAGTATATAATAGTAATAGTAATTATGATAATGATGATGATGATGATGATGATGATGATGATGATGATGATGATGATGATGATGATGATGATTGTGATGATGATGGTGATGGTGGTGGTGGTGGTGGTGGTGGTGGTGGTGGTGGTGGTGGTGGTGGTGGTGGTGGTGGTGGTGGTGGTGGTGGTGGTGGTGGTGGTGGTGGTGGTGGTGGTGGTGGTGGTGGTGGTGGTGGTGGTGGTGGTGGTGGTGGTGGTGGTGGTGGTGGTGGTGGTGGTGGTGATGATGATGATGACGACCAACGTCCGCAATTATGCCAACGTAGATAATTAGGCCAAACGACGGTAATGAGGTCAACGTAGGCAATGAATTAAACGTAGGTTATAAGGCCAACGATTAGGCCCGCGTTAGTAATCATTCCACCATTGGTAATTAGGACTACGTAGGCAGTAAGGCTAACGAAAGTAATTAGGCCAACGTGGATAATAATGCCAACATAAGCAATAAGGCCAGCATCGGCAATTTGGACAATGTAGGTATTGAGGCACAGTCGACAGCTCGGGGGTATTGCTAACGTGCGTGATTAGGCCAATGTTAGTAATTAGGCCAAAGTCGGAAATTATGCCAACTTGCATAATTATCCTTGGACCAGTTCCAATCTTCATCCAAAAGATAGCTAGCGCAGGACTTTGAGTTAACCATTACATCGAAGCAGACGTGGGTAGGTAGTGCCAGCGACTGCAATTTCTTGGCCTCGGCATATAAGCGAGGGTGGCCTGTCCAATCGCTTAGAGATGGCGGGCGCTCTTGGACTTTACTAGCGACACCTGGCGATAATTTTTTAGCTCTGTGGGCGCAGATTACATTACAGGTGATGCTCCTTTTTCAAACTGGCTATCAGGCATCGAGGATCAAGCATCGAGTATTGTTTTGAGGACCATTTTTTTATGAATTTATTTATCGTCATTATCTAATGACCAAGCATCGATCGGTGGCGCTGAGCCATTGTGAGTGAAGGACTTGCTCAAGGTCTCTACACCATAAACGTCTCAGTGGAGGAGGATTGAACCCGTACTCTCCGAGGTACAAGGCCTGCGCTTTAGCCAATCGGCTTTACAAGGCGAGCGCTTTAACCACCTTGTCAAATTCCACAGAAAACATTTGGCCTACATAGAAATATTTCAATCTATAAAACCTTTCCTTTACTAATAAGAATACTTCGCTTTGTATAATTATAACCTTTTTCTTTATTAATTCAAACCGATAAACGCATTAATCTCGTGTTGAACGCGAATGATGAATATGTAGCTGCGAATGCCTACGTTTTAAAGGTGTCTAACTGGAAATGTATGTTTTAGGTGGAATTGTTGAATGTTTGGCGACATCTTGTGGCTGTCTGTTTCGTTGACCTTGACCTTTCCTTTGAGGCAAAAGGTAGACAAAAATTCTGAGGTTAAGATTACGATGGATGGATGGATGGATGGACGGACGGACGTCCGTCCGTCCGTAATGAGGTCAACGTAGGCAATGAATTAAACGTAGGTTATAAGGCCAACGATTAGGCCCGCGTTAGTAATCATTCCACCATTGGTAATTAGGACTACGTAGGCAGTAAGGCTAACGAAGGTAATTAGGCCAACGTGGATAATAATGCCAACATAAGCAATAAGGCCAGCATCGGCAATTTGGACAATGTAGGTATTGAGGCACAGTCGACAGCTCGGGGGTATTGCTAACGTACGTGATTAGGCCAATGTTAGTAATTAGGCCAAAGTCGGAAATTAGGCCAACTTGCATAATTATCCTTGGAAAAGTTCCTTCCTTCGTTCCTTCGGACGGACGGACGGACGGACGGACGGACGGACGGACGGATGGGTTGGTGGATATATAGATGGATGGATGGATGGATGGATAATGACTGGATGGATGGATGGATGAAGAAGTAAGTAAGTAAGTCTGTGTTTTAATGATCCGCCTGCAAACGCACTGCGGCTAACAAACAGGTTTACACTATTAGCAAGTGCATGAAACAAAAAAGAAAGATAAATAACGTCTACAAAACATCAGCCAGACCCAAAAGGACATATTCGTAAGTATGTTATCGTAAGGATGCTATCCTTCCTTCGTTCCTTCGTTCCTTCGTTCCTTCCTTCGTTCCTTCGTTCCTTCCTTCGTTCCTTCGTTCCTTCGTTCCTTCCTTCGTTCCTTCGTTCCTTCCTTCGTTCGTTCCTTCCTTCGTTCCTTCCTTCCTTCGTTCCTTCCTTCCTTTCTTCGTTCCTTCGTTCCTTCGTTCCTTCGTTCCTTCGTTCCTTCGTTCCTTCGTTCCTTCGTTCGTTCGTTCGTTCGTTCGTTCGTTCGTTCGTTCCTTCCTTCCTTCCTTCCTTCCTTCCTTCCTTCCTTCCTTCCTTCCTTCCTTCCTTCTCATCTGATGAGCCGTAATGCATATGAACCACATTTCAGTAACATATAAAGTCTCAGAATACTCTCCTATTGATCTGATCTTACCTAATCCCGTATTATCTAATCTCATCGTCAATCGCTTAGAGGCTTTCAGAATAGTTTGGATCAGAGTCAGTCCGTAATTATACCTAGACGAAGAAGAAGAAGCGCAGTCCCTTAAGCTTGCATTGACGAAGCCATGAGAAAGAAGTGTTAGCAGCTTCATTTTCTTGGCTTCAGCATATGAGGGAGGGTGGCCAATCTTCTCCCTCGCCGACTCATATCCCCACCGACAGTGTACAGTCAGTGCATTAATTACAGCTGAGTTGGCTAGGAGTTCAGATGGAGGAGAAATCTCGAAGGAAATTATTATCATTATTATTATTATCATTATTATTATTATTATTATTATTATTATTATTATTATTATTATTATTATTATTATTATTATTATTATTATTATTATTATTATTATTATTATTATTATTATTATTATTATTATTATTATTATTATTATTATTATTATTATTATTATTATTATTATTATTATTATTATTATTATTATTATCATTATGATGATGATGATGATGATGATGATGATGATGATGATGATGATGATGATGATGATGATGATGATGATGATGATGATGATGATGATGATGATGATGATGATGATGATGATGATGATGATGATGATGATGATGATGATGATGATGATGATGATGATGATGATGATGATGATGATGATGATGATGATGATGATGATGATGATGATGATGATGATGATGATGATGATGATGATGATGATGATGATGATGATGATGATGATGATGATGATGATGATGATGATGATGATGATGATGATGATGATGATGATGATGATGATGATGATGATGATGATGATGATGATGATGATGATGATGATGATGATGATGATGATGATGATGATGATGATGATGATGATGATGATGATGATGATGATGATGATGATGATGATTAGATTAGTTTACTGTTCTTGGTTTGTTCAGTAAATTGACGATGATATTGGCTTCGTCCTTATCCATGGAAAGCACTTAATCTTTTCGGAGATGTTGTTTCACGTATCAAAAATGTAGGCGCTATATAAATTGACCGGATGGAGAGGTCATGCGTGAAGTGAATTTTTATAGCAGTTCAAGCTTCTTCCCTTCACTGCTTTAAGTCGGTGCGTCAGGGTGCTCAAGTAATTGGCGCGACGTGAACTCCGAGTGCATTGCGAGCGACAATGAGACACTCGTGTTCCAAGGACGTTCAGAGTGTACTCGGTGCGTCGATGCAATGCATCCTTAGTGACAGCTATTTGACGCACTGGACCGCCGAGACACATATTTTGGAATGCGCGTTGATTGGTTACGCTAATGCAAGTTAGAGATCACGTGGCTTGACAAATCGCAACCGGGCATCACCAGTTGGCTATGCTTTATGAGTGCGGTCTATCTTCGTTTTCTTGGCCTCGGCATATGAGGCCAGTCCAACAGAAAACGGTTTTCCGAGCTACTTACAGGTCGATAAATAAATTCTAAAAGCATACATACAATACAAAAGACAACACTATAGAACTATGAAAAAGGAATAGAACCCAATGCATGACAATACAAAACAATTGCAGAGCATTTGTGAAGCATTTAAAAGGCGTCACATTAAGTAACCATGATTAATTAAGCAGAACACAGCGGAACAGTGCTTTTTCATATCTTAAGGCTAAACTGAGACACATGGACACTAGACAATGTTTGGCGCTGGTTTCTGTATGCGGGCGTTGTGTCATGAAGACGACTCGTGAAGATGCTGAATAGCGTCGCCCTCCTCCTTAACCTAGGATTCGGACTGGGCACCATCTGAAACGGTTCTTGGTTTGTGTATTAGTATTTGTTGTTTAGCGACATCTGTTGAGTGTCAGTTCACTTGACTTCGACCTTAATACTTATACACATCCGCCGTTCCACCTAGCGATCTAATGGGATTGGTGAATACGTAGGTTGAAGTGAAGGCGTTTTAAAGGTGTGTAACTGCAGTCGTGGGATTAATCATGGACTTCAATATACAATATAGTTGAAGTTCATGTTTTAATGCAGCATAATTATTTTTGTGTTTAGCAACATTTCATAGGACGACAATGGCGTAGCAGCAACAAGCGATTGGGTGTTTAACGACATCTTATAGCAACAAAGGCTGTTGACGTCGACAGAAATTATTTTTGGCATATTACAGCTCTTTATCAAGCGATTAGTAGTAATAGTTTCAGCTTGCCGACACTGTGTGATAACAAAGATCATTAATGTCGCCCTCTCCTTTATCCATGCTTAGGACTGGCACTTCCAGAGTATAAGCATTGGCAGAGTTCCATGGATTACAGCGAACGCTGTTTTTGATAGTAACACCTGGCGATTGAACGCGACTGGCTTACATGTAAAAAAGGATGGTAACGTTTTAAAGGTGTCTAACTGGAACATTTTTTGTTTAAGGAGATCATGTGGATATCAGTTGCATCGACGGTTACCATATCTTTCCTACAAAAAATTGGACAAGCGAACCTGACGATTGGATTGGATCGAGAGTTTAACATCGACAGAAACTATTTTGGCAGAATACAGCTTATTCGTTTGGCATGCGCGATTGATAAATATGTACTTGAAAATTGGGTACCGTTAAAACGTGTGTTTCTTCAGTCGTGGGTTTAATCACGAACTTCTATATACAAATACAATACGATACTATACAATACAACTGTATATAGAAGCTTGTAATCTAAGGCAAGTGGTGAGGACTTTTAGTATTACAGTCATGTAAAATTATTAGTCTAAATATCATTCACATTAACTAAGTCGAGAAACTTAAATTCTTGGGTTGTTCTTTTGTTTCTGCCATTTCATTTAAAGTTGGTTTACTTGAAATGAGAGTCAAGTTCTACAAATCTGTTAACTCTTTGTATAGTAAATGTTGCAAATTCACTGAAGCAGTATTACTGCATCTTGTCAGTGCTTGCTGCAAACCATTCTTGCTTTACGGAATGGAAGCTGTGAACCTCTGTAACAGTGAATTGCACACGCTACTGAACTATACCTACAGCAATATCATCTAAAGATAAGATCTTCATGGTCAGCCACTGCAGTGTTGAGGACATACTACACTACTTTACGCAGGGACCTAACATTAAGGACTGCTTGGTGTCAAGAAGAACAAGACTCTTGAAGAGGCCCAATTACAGGGAACACCTTTGTAATTTTTTATGTGTTCTCCTATATTTAATTTGTATTAAAAATGTGGACTGTGTAATATGTTTAATTTCTATAGTACGGGAAGGTCTACTCTCCAGATAATGCTGTATCGTTTGTTTCTGTGCAACCATATTTGGTGAATAAAAGATTTGTATATTATTTAGTGCATAGCGACCGTTATCGTCCATCTTATCCTACAAGGAAGCCTCCTGGATGTAACCACCGACTGCTTGGTATATATAATAGCTGCGAATGGCGTCTAAAGGTGTCTAACTTCAATCGTGGATAATACAATACAATATGAAACAATACAATAGAATTGTATGTAGGAGTTCATAATTTAATGCAGCAGTATTTATTGTTTTCCGCTATCTTCTGGGTTAGCGTCGAATTTACAATACATAAGGTATAGAAAGAAAAGAAACGTAGCGTTTGAACACGATTGGTAAATATGTAGCTGGATATGGCTACTTTTTAAGGTGTCTAACTACAACCGTGGATTTAGTCATGAACTTCCATATACAATATAATATAAAACAATACAATGCAATATAATACAACTGTACATAGAAGCTCATGATTTAATACAGCATTATTTAGTATTTTTGCGATATCTTGTTGCAATCAGACCCGTCAACGTCGACCTTATTCTACATTGCTAGTGTATCAGTAAAATCTACCGATAGTAGTAGTTTCAGTTTAACGACACTGTCTGATAACAATGATCATTAGCGTCGCCCTCCTCCTATATCCAGGCCTGGGACTGGCGCTGAGAGTTTACCAGTAGTGGCGGAGTTGGATCTACCCATTAAGCAATTGGATGGATCCAGGGTTTAACGACATCTTATAGCAACAAAGGCTGTTGACGTCGACAGAAATTCGTTTGGCATATTACAGCTCTTATATTATTATTGAGCGCTACTGGTGGATATGTAGCCGAGGTAGACATTTTTTAATAGGTGTCTAACTGCAGTCGTGGATCTATTCCATCAGTATTTTGTGATTGGTTGATTGGTTTCCTAGAAGAAACATGAGAAGTGCAAGACCACGTAAGAATTTACTGTAGCCTGTGAGCGACGTCTTGAAGTGGTTAGGGTATGTCGTGGGACGAGGCTGAAGGACTGGCAATGGACATAGGCAAATGGAGCAGCTACGTTGCCCGATGTGCAGATTACCAGCACGGGAATTGTTCGGGCTAGTGTCGTAGCCCATGAGATCCTTGTATGACGCTGGCGTTGATGGTATTTGCAGTAGACTGTTTTCCTTGGCAGTCAGATTCCTTCCACGAAGGTAGTTAAAGTCACCACCAAGAATAATTATTATCATGGCAGATTCATCTTCCCGATTGAGGTCTTCAACGGTTTTCTCCAGCCATTCATGGAGGATCGCGGTTGGGTAACTCGGGCGGGGTGGATGGAAGAGTGCCCCCACGAATGCTTGGGCCAGTGGTTGCGGAATTTTAATCCAAAGTAGTTCGAGGTTGCAGGTTCCAGATTTGACATGAAGTAGCCTGGATATTGTCACACCTCCTCCTCCTCCTCCTCCTCCTCCTCCTCTTCCTTCTTCTCCTTGTCCTCCTCCTCCTCGTCGTCGTCGTCCTCCTCCTCTTCTGCTTCGTCGATCCTGCGGTCTCTCTCTCTCTCTTTAACCGTCCTCGATACGAGGGTTGGTCGCATTGTAGACGATTCCTCTCCATCCTTTCCTGTCCTCGGCTACTCGCAGCAACCTCTCTGTTGATAATCCCAACCATTCGCCAATGTTGTCCATCCACCTCTTCCTTGGTCGTCCTCTTGTTCTTGTTCCCGGAACCGTTCCCTGCATAATTTCTTTCTCTAGGCAATCCCTCTGTTTCCTCATTATGTGCCCAAAGTATGACATCTTTCTTCTTTTGATTGATTCCAATAGGTTCCTTTCGACCCCCGCCGTCTCCAGTACCCATTCATTTGTTTTCTTCTCCGTCCATGATATTCCAAGGATTTTTCGTATGCATTTCATTTCAAATGCCTTTATTCTATCCTCCTCCCTCTTTTTGATTGTCCAACTCTCACAGCCATACATCATCACTGACCATATTCATGTAAGTGTCTTCATTAACTTTAACTTTGTGGGAATTTTTATGTTACGGTTTTCCACAATTAATTCAGATCTGCTCCTATTCCAAGTCATCTTGCAGTTCTAATACTTATCTCCCTGCTACACTCCGCGTCTTCAGTTATGAGTGAGCGTAAGTACACGAAAGTTCCCACTTGTTCTATCTTGCTGCCTTGTACTTTGATGTTACACCGCTTCCCTGTCAGCGCCATACACTTTGTTTTGCTCATGTTGATCTCCAGGCCCTTCTTTCTTCCTTCTCTGTCCAATCGAGACACCAGTTCCTGCAGTTCCGTTTCCGTGCTTGCCATTAACACTATGTCCTGAGGTAGTCGACGGAATCTCTTTGGGCCAGGGAGCGGGCATTCAGGACGAGAACGCTGTAGAGTCCGTCCACCTTGTCCTCGTCGGAAGGCTCGTTGTTAGGTAAGTATGTCATTTCTGGGATAGGCACTAGGTGCCGTGGTTGTCGTTTTTCCTTGTTGTGACCCAATTCCTGTACATAGAGGAAGTAGGGTTCTCATGGATTTTTATATTTTTATTACGCGTTCTTTAAAAACGCTGACGATGCTATATAAATTATCGTTATTAGACTTTACAATTACAATTATATAAACAGATTTGCATATGGATTTGCATTAAGGTCGACGTCAACGTAAATGACATCCACAAGCTGTCGCTATGCATTAAATAGGGGCCTGCAACTACATGAAATTCAAGCCGCATATTCGGCTGGTGCCAGTCCAAAGTCTACATAGAAGAGGAGGGCGGCGTTTATCGATATCTTCGATATGACACAGAGTCGTTAACTACACATTGTACAGAAAATCGCTCTGTGGCTTCCGTCAACGACCCTCGCAATCACAAGAAGTCGTTAGCACAATGGACAGTAATGCATGATATCTAGTGCTCCCTCTAGACACCTTTTAAACACTTGCAACCCAGCTTTAAATAATCGCTAAACGTGTCTGAACGGTAAATCGCTCAACAATAAGGTATTAACTCATAGTAGTTACATATACAGTTAACTGTGTAAAGCATCCTCGAAGTAGCTTGCTGCTGACGATGCTATAGAAACTGTCGTAATTACAATAACCATTTAATTTGTGTAAGTTATTAACTATAGTAAGCATTGGATAGTGAACAACCGAAGTAATGACAAAGATGAAAATAGGTTTCTTCCTACGGCACTGTTTCAGAGCATAGGTAATCAGCGTCACCCTCCTCCTTTAGAAGTCTTGGGACTGGCACTGCCAGATTAAGAGCAGTGGCGCAGTTAATGGATTGCCAAACGGACGCAGTCTTTGAATATAAGGTCGGTTGAATGCGTTTTAAAGGTGTTTTAAGGCGACGGTGCGGTATCCAGTTTTTAATGGCATCTTGTATCTATCAGGGCCGATAACGTGGGTCTATTAACTTGACCTTGATATTCTGAATAGGACAATCTAGATATTTAACCTCTTTAATTGTAATAGAACGAAATATTCCTAGGAAATTGTTCCTAAATTAAATTAAACTCCCTATTTCTAGTATTAATTGCCATTTGTATAACGACATCTTACGGCTAACTAGGTCGACCATACCTCACACGAGGTTTCTAAATTAAACGTGAACTCCGCCATTCGCATGCACTCTGGTAGTGCCAGATTCAAACCTCGAGAAAGTAGGAAGGCCATGCATAGGTTTTCGTTAAATACTGGAAACTATTACTTGACTATGCATGGACACAGTCGAATGCAATGCTCTTATATAGCGCTTTGATAGGCCTACAAACGTAAGGTTTCTCTAAGTCGTCTGCGGCGGTCAGCAGAGACAACTGTATCTTCGTCGAGTCCATCGCCGTGATCAGGAATCCATGGTTGGTCTCTGGATTCCTCAACCACTGCTTCACCATTCCAAGAACGTCGAACTGGTACCACCGACCAGTATATCTGCCCAGGTCACGTCGATGGACCTCCTCCAGAAAAGGTGCATGCTCGGCTTCCGTCCCCGATGTCTCGCAGCCCCTAGCGGCCTAGCCGATAGACGCAGATGTGGGTGAGGAGGGTAAGTGGACCTGTTCTGCGTTCAGCAGAAACATGAAAGGAGAAATCAACTGCATAATTTGCTCCAAATAGACACTTTTACAGTAATTAATTCCTTGCTTAATAGTTAACAATAGCGTTCGTCTATCATCCGTATTCTGGTAGTGCCAGTCCCAAGCTCGGAGAAATCAGAAAATTTAATGAAACAGCCTCGTTAAACATCGACTATTCGTCTACTAGCTGCGAAAAAAACCAATGTTAGATATTTTCTGATTTAACTCCCTCACTGCCCGTTCTCTGGTGGTACCAGTCGCAAGCCTGGAAAAAAGAGGAGGGCCACGCGAACGGTTTTAGCATTGTTTGCACAAAATTAAATTGTTGTTACTACTGGCGCAGACTGTTGTACCACCATTCAAGGCTTAAGCTGCCTAGGTAGGCTACATATGAATTGAACAGGAGTGGCATTAAAATTCATCATATGGTGGAATTGATAAGGATTTCATTCCAATTCAGTATAGGAGTATCCATTAAGTTACATCCGATGACTGGAGAAAGAAGTCAACTTTATTATGAAACAGTGTCGCTAAGCAACAACTAATCGTCCACTAGCTCGAAAATAAAACCAACGCTACGTATTCTTCTGCAGTTAACTCCGCCACTGACTGATGGTGCCAGTCGCAGGATTAGAGAAAGGAGGAGGGCGACATGAACGGCGCTGGCAGACATTAGATTTAATGACTGAAAGATCTAACCACTGAAAGCTCGTGTAGTAGCGCAGTAATATGCTAAATATTCAGAAGGCCTGGTTAATTTTTATAAGCAACTACATGTAAGTTACACAGTTAAAACTGTACTTGTTATGTAACTCTTATCATTTGCGCTGTAAAGCATCCAAGAAGTGATAGCATCCAAGCTACTGATAATGCTATATAAATTATCATAATTATAATTGCAGTTATTTGCGCGGATTTCTATGTAGGTTAAGGTCGACGTCAATGAAACTGACTTCCACAAGATGTCGTTAAACACTAAACGTTGCTACATAAAACCAACAGTTTCAAGTACTGGAATAGCTGCATTGATATGGCGATACCTTCTTGGATGTGGCCCGGTGTAAAGACTTCAGGCTACCCCCCATTTCAAGTTACCCCCCGGTAATCTGAAATCGATTTCACATTACCCCCGGGGGTCACTTGAAATCGATTTCAGATTACCCCTGCGCTGTTCACATTACCCCCGGTCTGATTTAGCTAAATTGATAAATTCTTATGCTTGCAAGTCATGATATGTTTATTTTGATAAAACACGTGAAACATACAAGATTAAAAGCTAGTCTCAATGTTTGAAAAAAATAAAAGAAGTCACACAAATGTTAATTGTATTAAAACCACTCATACACTAGTTCAAAGTGCCTGACATATTACATACAAACATAAGCTATGCAAAGATTCAAACTAGTTGACGTACTTGTGATCTACAGAGAAAGATAGCTTGTTGTACATCATGTACAAGTGGGGTAATGAGAGTTTAATGATAAATGTTAACAATTATTATTATTATTATGAGATAGTCGAAGAACGGGCCCCATTAATTTGAGGGGTAATCTGAAATCGTAGGGGGTAATCTGAAATCGATTTCAAGTTACCGGGGGGTAATTTGAAATGGGGGTAATCTGAAATCGCTACACCGGTTTATTTAAGTGATCTCTTTCCTCTCCTGTCTCCCATGTGACTGGCCGCCGAGCCCTTCGATCTTCTTCTTCCTCGTTCTACCACCGCAACTAGGCAGCGTCGTGCTTTCTCTGTGGTCGGCCCCTCCATCTGAAATAATCTCCAATTGCAGATACGCCTGTTGCCTAAGAATAGTTTCGCTTGTTTTTTTATAAGTTACTTAAGTCAAGTTTACATGTATATTGCGGTGTTTGGGCTGGAAGCGCTTCTGAGTAGGGAACTTGAGGAGATGCTCAGGTTTCCCAATGTGTACTTCTCCTCCTCTGTCCGTGATCTTGAATTTGTCCTAGATCGTATACTCTTTCTCTATCTGATCATGTCAATATTGTCTCTCGCGCGTGCTTTTTCTATTTACGCCAACTTCGTGCCATTCGTCAGCCTCTTCCGCTGCATGCGATTGTGACCTTGGTTCATGCTCTGATCTGCACTAGGATTGACTATGGAAACGCTGTCTATATTGGCCTGTCCTCTACTAATACATCTAAACTTCAGTCCATCCTTAATGCTGCTCCTCGCCTCATAGGGGGCATCATGAAGTTTGCCCATATCTCTTCCTACATCCGGGACTCCCTTCACTGGCTTCCCATTCACCAACGCATCCAATTTAAGGTCCTTTCCCTCATGCGTAACTGTCCAACAAGACAGTTACGCATGAGGGAAAGGACCTTAAATTGGTAAAGGGAAAGGACCTTTAATAGGGAAAGGACCTTAAAGGACCTTACTGCACCCCAGATTCCAGTTTGCCTGGTCGGGCCTCTCTCCGGTCATCTGCTCGTGGCCACTTGCTAAGTTGCTAGTTCCCAGTCCCGTAGTTTTGCGGTTGTGGGCCCTTCCAGCTGGAACAGTCTCCCTCAAGGCTTTAGGCTTGTCCTTCTCTCTTTCTCTCTCCTGCCCAGTTTCGCAAGCGCCTGAAAACATTTCTCTTTGTCAGTGAAGACACTGACCCGGGTCGGGAGCGCCTCTGATTATGAGTGGCGCTATATAAATTCTCGATTACAATTACAATTACAATTACAATGCTATATTAAATTTTCAAAATGACTGAATGAATGATTTACACACCTTTAAATTGCTGTCATTCACAGCTACATATTCATGAGTCGCGTTTGATCGCCAGACTATTCCATTACCAAAGCTTGACAGCGTAAGTTTGACACAAGATGCTGCTAAACACGAAACATTCTGACATGAAACCCAAGGTTCCAGTTAGACACCTTTATAAGGTCGTCACTCTTAGTTACATATTCACCAGCCACGTACAATCGCTAGTTGATTTACATCCATTAGCTACGAAGCGTAAGGTTGACTTCAACGTAAGTGATATCTACAAGATGTCACTAAAAACTAAATAACTTACTGCTAAATAAAATGCAAGCCGCATATTCGGGTTGTGCCAGTCCAAAGTCTAGACTCTAGACAGAAGAGGAAGGCGACGTTAACTTAATCAATATCTTCGTTATGATACGGCATCACTAACTACACATTACATAAAATAGCCGTAGGGTTCCGTCAATGACTTCAACAGTCACAAGATGTAGTTTGTAAAATGGACATTGAAATCCACTGCTCCATTTAGACACCCTTTAAACGTTCTATTTTAAGATATAAATTTAATATCCGCTAACCGCGTTTAATCGCTATATCGTATACATTTACCTTGTAGCTCATAGCATTAACTATTAACAATTGCACATATATACAGGTGACATTCTAAATCATCCTAGAAGTAGCTTGCTACTGACGATACTATAACAATTGTCGTAATTAAAATTACAAATTAACTTATTCAATTTATGAACTATAGTAAACGGTGTATCGTGAACAAACGAACTAATAACAAAAAAGAAAAAAGGTGTTGTTGTTCAAGGACGCTGTGTCAGTACACAGGTGATCAGAGTAACCCTCCACTTCATCCAGGCTCAGGACTGGCAGTACCAGATACGGGTAGTAGCAGTATTTTCCACTGTTTAGCGGCATCCTGTTGCTGCCAATTAAGGCCGCTAACTTTATCTAATCGCTGTTATTTTGACACGGGATTGGATTGGATCAGCGACGTTTTCTGGCATTAAAGGCTCACTTACTGGGCTCACTTACTGAGCACAGTTCGCGTTCCCCTGTTGCTTTCAGTCTGATCTTTGCTGATCGTACACCAACATTCAATTCTTTTACCCGGTGTTACAATAAACATAAAGTTTGAAAACCGATAGAATAGTAGGCCTATAGTAATTTTTGAAGATGTGAGACTTCAATTTGGAATGGAAAGCCTGTGTAATAATTGGATGGATCCAAAGTTTAGGAACATCTTACTTTGTCAAAGGTAGTTGACGTCGACAGAAAATATTTTGAACAGTTTTGACCGTTCCTATAACTTCCTGATATGGAAGGGTGGATGGATCGAGAGTCGTGATGCTAATAAATTCCCCAATTAGCCTGTACATTAATTAACCAACTGAGACAAGGCAGAACCAGAATAAAGGCCATTAGATTATATTGAATTCGATTGGACTTGGTTTGTTCAGTAAATTGACGATGATGTTGACAGCACAAACTGATCCATGACAAACGCTTTATCTTTCCGGAGATGTTGTTTCACGCATCAAAATGTAGGCACTATATGAATTCGACGGGTGGAGTGCTGAGCCGGATTAACTAGTATGCTCAATATGCTTTAGCGTGGGGCCCCCAGCTTAGAGGGGGCCCCCGACTAAAGTCGGAATACTGTCGGACAAACACAGAATAATTACACCAAATAATTATATGGTTACAGGAAAGAGTCATTAGTTTCATTTTAAGCAAGAATTTGCACTAAGCAAAATGCAAATTTGAAATGTCAGCCATGTCACAAACTGCTGTGTTCATGCGTTTCTTTTGGCTGAATTTCTTTCAGTCAATATCTAATCTATGCTGACCCCACTATTATTTCAATTTCGGCGCAAATTGTTTCCTTGCATACATATAGCGGGGAGCTCATCTTGCAAGGTATACAGACAAGTTTCGTGCTAAAACTTATTTGGTCATTGTAGACGAGTTGAGGTCGCTAAGGCAGAGAATTCACGCTTACAATGAAGTTCGTTATAATATATTCCAAGTTGTAGAAGATTTTGACAGGCTATGGAGCCGGACAAGATTCGATAATTTTTCCATCAGGCTGGTCATGATACAGTACACGCAAGAAATTTGCAGTCTGACATAGGCCCTATTCCCTGAAGAAATGGTCGACCTTGCTGATTTTTACCAAATCAAGAGGTCGTGCCACACATGCTGCTTTAGCTATGGTACTGCACACCGAGAACTTTCTGGAAACATTCGCTAATGTTTCTACCGCTCTGCGTATATTCATATTATTAATGATCTCCAATTGTGCAGGAGAACGCTGTTTCAGTAAGAAAGTAAGTTTATTACAAATAAACTGCAAACTTCTACGACCCCCACATGTTTAACAACATTTGAACTTCTTACTGTTGAGAGTGATGTGTTTAACTTGATTTAATTTGATGACATTATGTTGTATTCATGGGCGACGATCGGGGGAGGGGTCGAGGGGACAATACCCCACCTTTACCAGTGGGGGAACACCATACATTTGCCACCCCCCCACATTTTGAAGAAACACCAAAAAAGGTCAGCCGTTTTTCCCCGCTCACGCGTGAAAACTTTTTGTGACCTTTCTTTGAGCAGATCAGTACAAAACTCTTTTTTGACCAGATCGGTTCTAAATTGTCCTCCCACCTGTCACACCAGATCGCCGTCAGTGGTTGTATTGGATGTATTGACTACTAATTTGAACAGCACGGAACATAGCATTGACCCTTCGCAACAAGTAGATTATCATGTCAATACGACAAGGGGCCCCGTGTGTAATGAGCATTGGGTCCCCGAGTGGTTAATCCGGACCTGGGAGAAGTAGAGAATTAACAAAGAAAGCCAAGAAAAAAATATACGAGACGATGATACAACCCATTTTCCTATATGGATCGGAATGTTGGACAATGCGAAAACAAGAAGAGAGAAGAATTCTTACAGCAGAAATTAGCTGGCTGAGGAAGATCGCAGGGATTTGAAGACTGCAGAAAATAAGAAACGATGACATAAGACAATCGTATCGAAACAACTCAGGCTAGACAAAGTCGTTCAACAAAGACTCCGATGGTTTGGACATGTAGAGAGAATGCCAGAGGACCGAATCCCATCTAACACACAACATACAAGATTCGAAGGAAACTGAAACAAAGGCAGACCAAGACTACGCTGGATAGATAATATAACTGAGGACATAACATCACTTGGAGTAACGCTAAGGGGAGCAGTGGACTTGACAAATGACCGAGGACAATGGAGATCATTTATTCGTACCCATCGCCGCCAAGTGGCTGGCGTCAGGAACTAATGATGATAATGATGAGTATTTAGTGTTCATCGTTTAGCAACATCTTGTGGGTGTCACCCCGTTAGCGTCGACCTCACCCTCCACAGGCGTCTTTAATGTATGGGACACTCTCTAGTGATTGAACGCGATGAGTAAATACGTAGTCGAAAGTGACTGCGTGTTAAAGGTGTTTAATTTAGTCGTAGATTTTATGCTGTATTGTTTGTTTTAGTGTCTAGCGACATCTTGTGGTTTAACATCGACCTTACCCTGCATAGGTGATTACAACATTGAAACCTAGTGATTTAACACGATTGGTAAATATGTAGCTGAGAATGGCTGGCGTCAGGAACTGATAATGATGATGATGATTACGATGATGATGAATCTCAGAACTTTTATAGTAGTAGTAGTAGTAGTAGTAGTAGCAAGCGAAACACTTGAATAACTTAACGTGATTGATTCTTATATACGGTGCGTTGCAAAAGTTTTAAAGGTGTCGAACCGAAACACTTCATTTAACTGAGTAACATTCAGTCTTCGACGACATCTAGCGGTTGCAGACCACTTTGGTTAGTCAACGTGTTTAACGACGCTATGCTATAACAGAATGATGTTTATCGTCGCCCTCCTTCTTTATCCAGGCTTGGGACTTGCACTACCGGAATACGGTCAGGAGTTGAAAAGAACGTTGACGTCGGATGTAGCGTAATTCAGTTGCAATTGAACCGAAGCTGATTCGAAATCGACCCTATAGCGCATTGGATAACATCTGGCGTAGAGTGCGAGAGGTACAGAGATCGAGTCCCATAGGCGGACATGCTTTGTAGGCTGCAATTTGCGCCGTGTATTGCAGGCTGTCTGTTCTGTTAGTAGTTAAGATTTATCACATAACATGTACATGTACAGCGCAGTGCGTTTGCAGGCGCTTAATTAAAGAATAATATATATATATATATATATATATATATATATATATATATATTTATATATATATATATTTATATATATATATATATTTATATATATATATATTATTCGGTGGTACTTATGACAAGGAAAGCAAGTAACTAATCAGATAAGTAAGTAGGTAGGTATCGTTCTTACAGCCACATTCTCCTCCTCTGATGTTCGTGGCGTTACTACGTTACTATTTTGATTTGATTTACTACGTCCCATTTTGCACAGTGGGACATGATAATCGATTGGTTAGAGCGCTTTCACCAGACCTGAGGATACAAATTCACAAAGGAATAGGATAAACTGGGAGGGGAACAGCGGAGGCGCGGATAGAGGAAGGTAGGGTTGAAGGGGCCAAAGCAAGAAGGAAGGAGGCAAAGAGAGAGAGACAGAGGGGGTGAAAAGTGGCGTTGAATAACTTTGTAAGATTGTATTGGTAGTTGCAAAAGAAGAGCAGTCCCTCAAGCTAGCCATGAGGCAGCCAAGGGTGTGAAATATTAGTGACGCCTTAATTAATCGACAGCGTGACACTTCGATGCAACCTTGAGGACAACGTGTTGTCAAGATAAGGCAACGCGTAAGGAAGAACGGTTGTTCGATGGTTGCAATGATCAGTTGAAAGATCCTTCGAAATTGTGCGGATGTTATAATAGCAATATTTAATGTTCATCGATATCTTACAATCTTCTGAGACAGTTCGTAATTCTATCGTTATCGTAAACTCCAAATTTCTAAAGAGCTACTCGAGAGCTAAGAGCAGGGCACTAGCTTATTCACGAACGCTGAATTTGGATAATGCTGATTATTAGTTTAGTTAGTTGCTGTTTAAATGACACTGTGCATAACACAGTGTGGATTTGAAGAAGAAGGGTTACCGTATCGTGTATAAGTGTATGATTATGATTATGTATATATGATTCGTGTCGCCCTCCTCTTCTATCAAAACTTGGGATTGGCACTGCCTGAGTCAGAACAGTGGCGGAGTTAACCTTGTTCTCAGCTATGTATCTACCAAAACAATTCAGGGACAAGACTGGTCACTGAACGCGTGTCGCAGATATATCGCTGAGAATGGCTGAGTTTTAAAGGTGTCTAACTGCAGTCGTGAAATTAATGCTGCATCGTTCAGTGTTTAGCGACATCTCGTTTATTTATTTATTTATTCCGGATATTTCTATAGCGCCTCTCGAAGTCAACAACTACTCAGAGGCGCTCCCGACTACAGCATTTGATACTGTGCCGGAGTTCTTACGCCGAAGCGCCACGAGCAATTGCGAGTCAATGACCTGCCCAAGGTCCGTACGCAGCGGCTAGAGTGGGATTCGAACCTGCAACCCTCCGGTCACAAGGCGCCGAACTTACCACTGAGCCACCACGCCTCACATCTCGTGGATGTAAGTTACGTTGAAATGGGCCTAAGTAGCTGAGATTTTCACGTTTTATAGGTGATTGAGGACGGTGGAATGGCAGATGACCTTGAGGAGCTGTGTCCAAGGTCAGCGTATGCGTCGGCTGCAACTGAGTTTGCGACTGTGGCTGAAGATGAGGCGACAGATAAGACAACCAAGTTTATTAGAACAACCAAATAGTTATTACAAACAATATAGAACAATCAATGAGTAATAGTCGGTGTTTTAATAGGATGCCCCAAATGGAAGGTCCCGCTAGGCGGGGCATCCCAACATCACAGGCAGAACGGATGTTCATAAATCATTCAAACAAACGAGAAAGGTAATCATTAGTGACAGGTTGGTTCTATCAACTTATCTAGAAATGAAATAAAAGTTTAAGCAAAATAATACAACAAGCATAGCACAATAATATAATGGGTTAACAGATCACATAGAATAATTAACAGTTCACCTATCTATAAATTTATTAATTATTAGTATTTAAATGTATTAAATGTCAAAGGCATTATCGAGACACCCATAAAGCAATTAAAAAGCAATTTCGATAAGTGCAGAGAAGTGGTTTATAATATAGGATCTTAAAAGGGTTTTAAATCTACTTAAGGGCCGGACCAGAGTTAGATCAGTTGGCAAAGCATTCCATAGTTGAGGGCCCTGACATTTAATCGAGAAACGTTTTAGATTAATACGGGCAAAATCAGGGCGGTAATGTCGAGCGTGAGGTGTTGATGGATCATGTCACCCCTCTCAAAATAAGAAGCCAAAGATGGTGGTATTAATTTATGATGGAATCGATACATGAAAACATTACATTGAAATATATTTAGTTGGTATATGGTCAAAATTCTTTTGTCAATGAATATGAGTTTAGTACTGGTTCTCCAGTGGATGTTAAATACAGTACGCACAGCAGTTTTTTTTGTAGTTTACTTATAGGTTTTAAGAGAGACTTTTAATTTGCACCCCAGGAGATATTGCAGTAAGAAATGTAGGGAAAGATTAGGGTGTAATATAAATTTAGTAATAAGGTTGAGGGTAGGCAATGACTGATTCTTTTTAAAATGCCAATATTTTTAGCCACTTTTTTGAAATTAATAGGATATGAGCCTTCCAATCTAAACCGGAGTGTATTATGACGCCAAGAAATTTAGTGGAGTGAGTTCGATCAATAGAAACATCATCAATAAGTATAGCCAAATCGGTAGGGGGTGGGATTTTTCGTTTGGAATGAAATACTATGAAATTTGTTTTCTTAAGGTTTAGCGAAAGTTTGTTTGTTCGAAACCACAAAGCTATTAGTTTTAGCTCCTTATTGGCCCGACAAAATAAATTAGTGATCGATTTGTCATTGAGAAACACATTCGTGTCATCAGCGAAAAGGATAAATTTGAAAATCTTTGATGTCGAGGCTAAATCATTAATATAATATATTAAAAAGAGTAGTGGACCTAATATGGAGCCTTGGGGAACGCCACATTTTATAGCCATTGTAGAAGAGGATAAGTTTTTAAAAGAGACATATTGCGATCTACCAGTTAAGTAATCAGTTAGCCAAGATAGGGCAGTCCCCCTAATTCCATAACATTGGAGTTTGCTGATTAGTATAGAATGGTCAACAGTATCAAATGCCTTTGCCAAGTCAAAAAATATACCAATTGAATAATTATTGTTGTTCATAGCCTCAGATATATTATTTTGGATATCCAATAGTGCCATAAAAGTCGAGTGATTAGATTTAAAGCCAAATTGAGTTGGGGTGAGGAGGTTAAGTTTATCCAAGAAGGACGTAAGCCTAGTTTGCATTAATTTTTCAATGATTTTAGAAAAGTAAGGGAGAATAGAAATAGGACGGTAATTGGTAATATTATTCTTATCGTCTGCTTTGAATACAGTTACAATTTTGGCTATTTTTAGGTCATTTGGAACGATTCCACTACGAAAGGAGGAGTTAAAAATGGACGCCAAGATATCAGCAATTGGGTCAATAGTTTGCTTAACTATAGAAGGGCAAATGTCATCATGGCCAGTGGAAAGAGTGTCCTTAAGGCTACTAACTATAAGTTTAATTTCATCGGGGCCTACCGGGAGGATTCCACAAGAACAAGGGGGCGGAATTGGCATAAACTGTTTGAAATCAGAGGCTTCAGTAGGCTTGGTCTCGAGGACAGCACGACTGTGTAATTGCCATCCACAAGATGTCGCTAAACCCTAAATAATGCTGCACTAAATCATGAACTTGTATTCACAGTTGCATCGTATTGTGTTGCATTCTATATAGAACTGAATGATTGAATCCAATACTGAAGTTAGACACCTTTAAAACACCGCCATTCTCAGCTACGTATTCTCCTGTGGCGTTAATCGCGACATTATTTCCCCCAGACGAATTTCTGTATGACTCGTTGTTCAAGAGCCACGGCTCGAAGTTCATGCACGCCGTCGACCTGGTTCACCTCAATCTCGACGCACTTAACATCATCATCACTCAGAACCTCATCTGGTTGGGGCGCCATCATGCAAGGATCCACAACTTCCGGTTGGACTACTTCGACGTCTTCGAGGCGGCGATGATGGACGTCTGGCGGATGGTTCTCGGTCGGATGAGGTTCGACCGGAAGTGCAGGGGAACCTGGATGAAGATCTTCAGACTGATCACTTCGAAGGTTCTCGAGGGTTACCGGTTATAGCGCTAGCTCTTCGATGGACAGCATCCATACGACAATATCTACTCTCAGCTCAGATGATGAAAGAAACCAAGCGTCTGTTTCATAGGTCCATTAATCCATCCGTCCGTCCGTCCGTCCGTCCGTCCGTCCGTCCGTCCGTCCGTCCGTCCGTCCGTCCGTCCGTCCGTCCGTCCGTCCGTCCGTCCGTCCGTCCGTCCGTCCGTCCGTCCGCCCGCCCGCCCGCCCGCCCGCCCGCCCGTCCGTCCGTCCGTCCGTCCGTCCGTCCGTCCGTCCGTCCGTCCGTCCGTCCGTCCGTCCGTCCGTCCGTCCGTCCGTCCGTCCGTCCGTCCGTCCATCCATCCATCCATCCATCCACTGTACTCTCAACCTGAGAATTTTTATCTACCTGTGTGAAAAGTGAGATCCGGTCAATGAAACAGACAGCCCAACATTTAACAATAATATTCCACATAAAACCACAGTTCTAGTTAGACACCTCTCGGCTACATATTCATCAGTCGCGTTCAATCACGAATCACTTCACGCGTCAAGGGATTGTATGATGGTCTTCAACGTAAGTGACAACCTCCAGATGTCGCTAAGCATTAAATAATGCTGCATGTAATCATGAACTTCTGTATAAAGTTGCATTGCATTGTGTTGTATTGTATTGTATATAGAAGGTTATGATTAAAGATCGACTTCAACGTAACTGCAGTCTTGTTGTCAAGACCTTGAGCCTCAAGACCAAGAACAATCCCAAGTCTTTGAACTTCAAGACCAAGACCAAGACTTTAAACCTCAAGATCAGGACTCTGAACTTCAAGAAAAAGACTTTCACCCTCAAGACCAAGGCCGAGGCCAGGACACAAAAACCGCAATCATATCCAGACTATATATTCCTTACTAAAAAAAATGGTCAAATCAGACTACGCGCTAATTTAATGAAACATGAGTCTTTTATTTTATTCACGCAAAACAACTCTAAATGCAGACTGCAGGTATTACCGTAATTCCTATTTACAAAATCTTTCTTGCAAAATATCATTTCAAGGCCCTGTAGCATTTCATAAAAACCAATTCGCTCAGGATATTTTAACCAAGGCGTGCCCTGTAGGGCCTCAGAAAAATTCCGCCATGTCACAAAAGCACAGACTAATAAGTATCTTTAGTGGTATAACAGAAGCGTCAATATAGATTGAAATGGAGTTCAGGCCAATAGTTCAATGCGTTGCTGCTTTATGTAGAGTGAGGTCGACGTTAACCCATAAGATGTTGCTATACAGCTACATTAAATCGACGACTGAAATTAGACACCTTTTAAATGCCGCTTGTTGTAGCTACATATTTGCCAATCGGATCAATCATGTGGTCCAAGTTGTCAACTCCTAAGACAATAAGCGCTACTGCAATAAACGAACTTCTATATACAGTTATATTGTATTGTATTGTATTGTATTGTATTGTATATATAAGAGTTCATGATTAGAGCTACGACTGCAACTAAACACCTTTAAAACGCGTCATTCTTAGCTACATATTTACCAATGGCGTTCAGTGGCAAATTAGGCAGTTTCGGTCACCTATGTAGTTAAGGGTACACACAAGATGTCGGTAAACAATAAACTCATAAATTAAGTCCAAACACCTTTAAAACACATCATTTGTGTTGAATCGCAACGACTCAAGAATTTCAGCGTTCGTGAATAAGCTGATATTCTGCTTTTAGCTTTCATGTATCGCTTTAGTTTACGCTTACAATCACGATTATGAACTGTCTCTCAAAATTGCATGCTTGCGATAAGTTTACTAATCTTGATCGACGGAGCGTTGTCGGTCTCGAAATGTTCGTGTCTCTTCCTCAAAAGGTGTTTGATTTTAGGAGTCATAAACTTTGGTTTTTTTATCTCTTATGGTAATAGTTTTTTGTGGGAAGAAGGTTTCCACAGCATCGAGTAGAAATGTGATGGATGAAATAGACGCTTGGTTTCTTTCCTCACCATCATATACTAATGATCTGATCTGATCCAGTAGTTGTAGTAGTAGTAGTAGTAGCAGCAGCAGCAGTTATAGTAGTAGTAGTAGTAGTAGTAGTAGTAGTAGTAGTAGTAGTAGTAGTAGTAGTAGTAGTAGTAGTAGTAGTAGTAGTAGTAGTAGTAGTAGTAGTAGTAGTAGTAGTAGTAGTAGTATAGTAGTAGTAGTAGTAGCAGTAGTAGTAGTCCGTAGTATTAATGCATAAAGCTGGCAGTTGAACGCGATTGGTGAACATGTAGCTGAGAATGACGTGTTTCAAAGGTGTTTAAATGCAATCGTGGATTATAATGCACCAGTATTTGCATTCTCATTAAGAGTGACCTGCGTGGCTGAAAGTCTTCCTGTGACTCGGTTCGTATGGCTTTCGGTTTAACTGTGTATCCAAGTACTTTCGTACTTTTGTACTACATTATCTTCACTTCTTCAACGTACACGAAGTAAGGCGGAGACTGCGCTCACTGGGAAGGCACAATAATAAAATATTGATTGGCATTGTTTAAAAAGTACAGGTGCTCAGCACAGTCCAAAAAGTGGGGGCACGGGTACCCCTAGTAGCCCCGAGAAATTACGCCAATGCATTTATCAATCGTTCAATCGCTTGCATAGCAAGTCCTTCGTCGTTTCCGTCAACAACATTGGCAGTCACAAGATGTCGTTAGTATAATGGACACTAATATACGAAATCCACTGCCCCAGTATAGACACCTTTTAAAGCTTTAATTTCCAGCTATAGATATACGTCAACGTTCGTACCCAGGTAAATATTGTTCTGCAGGGCTTTTGAATTGAGGTATTGTGAAATGATTTCTTTCGCATGCTGTTGTAAAGGAAGGACTCTTAAGAAGTGCTAGGGCATGGAGTTTATTAAAGCAATGATGATGATGATGATGATGATGATGATGATGATGATGATGATGATGATGATGATGATGATGATGATGATGATGATGATGATGATGATGATGATGATGATGATGATGATGATGATGATGATGATGATGATGATGATGATGATGATGATAATAGCAACAACAGCAAAAACAACGGCTCACCGTATGATAAAATTGTGAAAACACGCAGACGCCAATCAGACGACAATTTCAATTTCGCGCGTCATCGACCTCACAGAATCGAAGCAGCTTCCGTTGTGATTCAGATTACTGTCCTTGGTTAAACATATCCGAGCCGGCTAGCTGAAGAAAACTTATTCCGTTACATAATATAAGCAATTACTACGTCATTGATTTTGACTTATACACGTCGTGCTCGGATTTTGCCGATAGGGAAATGGATAAATTTGTTCTAAAACGGAAACGAGTTGATGACGATAAAATTTCCGTCATGGAAGTAAGCTAATCAGCGTGTTGTAATCAGTTACTGGCAGTGTATTGTGTCCAAAATGGTCTCCATGCGAAAAGCGAAAGTGGAGGGGAAATTGGTACCCCACTGCTTAGTTATACGCCCTGGGTAAATACGTATGTGAGAATGACCGCATTTTCATGAGGGTGTATAAATGCATCTTTCAATCTTATGGAATTGTAGTATTTAGCGACATTTAGTGGATGTCATTTACGTTGAATTTAACCTTACTCTGGATGAATAATTTTTATCATCATGCTATCGATTAAACACGTGAATATATAGCTGAGAATGGCAATGTTTTAATGGTGTTTAAGTATATTTACCTTCAAATATGTGAACTTAAAATTTTTTAGACGTTATAAGTTAAAAGTTTAACTGCCCTCCGAATATTTTTGACGTTTAACGTGGCCCAATGTACGAACAGTTTCTCATCTCTGATGTAAAGTCTCAGAATATTCTCCTGATCCAATCTAATCTTATCTAATGACTTCTATGCTATTGATCTGATCTGTTCTGATCTAAACTAATTCATTCTAATCTAATGACTTCTATAGCGCCGCTGTCAGAGCCAGTGCCTATGTATATTCAGACCCTTCTAGGTGACTCTAAAAGCGATGTATAACCTAGATGTCTCGTTCATTCATTCATTCGGAAAACTGATACAGCGCCTGTTCAAGAGGCCTACTCAGAGCCTCAATAGTTCACGTAGAACAATAACTTCACCTGTAAGCAAACTTAATTAAACTGGAAGAGTCGCCGATGGAAGCCCTCGCAGGCACGTGGAACCAACGGAGTTCTTCTGAATTGATGATGATACACGGTAGCCGATTGGTTAAAGCACTGGCCTTGTAACGAGGAGATTAAGGGATTGAGCGTCTTTCACCCCTACGGTTGCCTTGAGCAGGTTCGTCACCCGCAGTTGCTCAGAGCCATCGATGCTTATTGCTTAGTCATTAGACTGTGGCGCTTAACAAATGCATTAACCCTCGAATGCCCAAGGGGGGGGTCCGACCGGACCACAGACCCGCTTTTCACGGATAACTTTAGAACGGCTACGAAATTGTAGAAATGCTTTTAGGACATCCTAAAGCATTCAATTGGGCTTCGTATGTTATATTTTGCGTGATTATACTACCACCCTGTAGCCCCCAACCATAGCATATACCAAGGACACCCCCAAGATATGCGGCTGATGGTCATACTGGCATATAGTTTGCCAACCCAGAAATAAATTATTTTAGCGCACGTTATTGTGAAATACCATATACCAGTCGATTGCAAATTGAATTTGGATTATAACAAGCCAAATCCCGTTAAATTATTACATTTCTGTACCCCACAACCATAGCATATACCAAGGACACCCCCAAGATATGCGGCTGGTGGTCATACTGGCATATGGTTTACCAACCCAGAAATAAATTTTTAGCTCAAGTTATTGTAATATACCATGTACCAGTCGAATGCAAATTGAATTTGGATTATAACAAGCCAAATCCCGTTAAAATATTCCAATCCTGTACCCCACAATCAGGGAACAACTACATGCGTACAATTGAATACATGCGAAAAATCCCGAAATTGCAAAGAAACTACAAAAGAGTAGGCCCCCTATTAAAGTTCAAATAAAGTTTCACCAGGTGGCGCTATTGTGAAATACCATATATCAGTCGATTGCAAATTGAATTTGGATTATAACAAGCCAAATCCCGTTAAAATATTCCAATCCGTTCTCCAGATATCACAATGAAAACATTGGGGTCCGGTCGGACCCCCCCGTTGGGCATTCGTGTACCAAAAAATAGCTTGGGCACTCGAGGGTTAAAGTAATAATGGTCCTCAGCAGAGTACTCGATTCCTGGGCTAATTACCTGTGTTGGCCTAATTACCTCCATTGGCCTAATTAACTACGTTGGCCAATTTACCTACGCTGGTCTAATTACCGACTTTGGCCTTAGTACCTAAATTATAAACTTCATGCAATTACACTTCAGTACAGTTCTTTTTTTAAAAATAGAATCCGAAATAAATCATTTGAAAATACCTGAATTAAAATGAAGCCTTACGTTGTATTTAACAACATCTTCTCGATGTCCGTTCAGTTGACGACGAACTTAACACTCACCAGTAGAAGCCCAGATGCCCATAGATCTGGCGATTAAACGCGATTGAGGAATATCTATAGCTGCAAATGAAAGCGTTTAAAAGGTGTCTAAACTGGACCAGTGGATTTCATGTATTACTCTCAATTGTACTAACGACATCTTGCGACTGCCAGGGCGTTGATGGAAACTCCACGGTGACATTATCGAATTGCTGTCCAAGCGATTAAACGATTGTAAATATGTAGATGATAATGGAGGCATATTACAGTCGAACCAGATGAGTTTTGTTGTAGTGGCGTTTAGCTTCAGATGCACGGACGCACACCATGATTGAATATCACGGACACAAGTCGCGAGTTTACTTTTCACGTCGACAGGAATTATTCTTGATCTATTGTCGCTTATAGGAAAGGATGCTTTCTGAAATAACAATGGCTTGGGTCAGATTCAGTGTTCGTATATAGCCCCTATTCAGAATCTTAGTAGTTAACGTAGAACAAGAAGTTCACCTGTAAGGAAATTATGAAAACTGGAAGAGTCACCGATGGGAGCCCTCGCATGCACGTGGAACCGAACCAATGGACTTCTTCTTAGGACAGTTGCATAATGGGAATCGAAATGTGGACGCTGAGCTGAAAGGAACTAAAGATGTGACACGGTATCCAATTGGTTAAAGCGCCGGTCTTGTTATGAGGAGAGTACGGGTTCGATCTTCCTCATCTGAGACGGTTACTGTGTAGGAACCTTGAGCAAATCCTTCACTCGAAATTGCTCAGCGCCATCGATTGATGCTTGGTCATTAGGCAGAGGCGCTTAATTAATGCATAAAAGTAATAATACTCCTCAGCAGAGTATTCGGTTCTTGGGCTAATTACCTACCCTGGCACAATTACCTTCAATGGCCTAATAACCTAACTTGGTCTATTTACCTACGTTGGCATAACTGCCTAAATTATAAACGTCATGCCCATGCACTTCACTACAGCTCTTTCTTTAAAACAGAATCCCAAATAATTCATTTGAAGATAACTCAATTCAAACAAAGCTTTTTTTAACAACACCTTTTCGATGTCCGTTCAGTTGACGGCGACCTTACCTTCTACCGAAAGAAGAATCTGACGATTAAGAGCGATTGACGTTTATATATAGCTGAAAATGGAGGCCTTTAAAAGGTGTCGTAACTGGAAATGTGGATTTCATATATTACTGTCAATTGTACTAACGATATCTTGCGACTGCCAGGGTCGTTGATGGAAACACCACGGTGACATTATCGAATTACTGTCCAAACGATTGAATGATTGGTAAATATGTAGTTGAGAATGGAGGCGATTTAAAGAGAGTGTTAACTCCATTCTGGGATCTTATTAAGGTGTAATTTTAGTGTTTAGCGACATGTGACGGAAGTTGGTTAAGTTGAAGGCGATCATAGGCTACTTTAATAAGAAAATGTAGATTTTCAGTCTCGCGATTGCATGGATGGCTGGATGGATACAGAGTTTAACGACATCTTATAGCAACAAAGGCTGTTTATTAGGTGTCATGACTGCCCACCCATTTTCTTTTTTGTCAGTTACGTTGAATTCGACGTTAACCTAAGAAATGTATTACCTAGCCATTTGAATGCGATTGGTGTATATGTAGCGAAGAGTGACAGCATTTTAAAGGTGTCTAACTGGAGCAGTGGAATTAATGTCGTTTGTACTAACGACATTTTGTGACGACAGTGTCGTCGATGACAATATTGCGGCGACTCAATGCAATTGTTACCAAAACGATTCAACACATTCTCATCATCATCAGTTCTTGGCGACAGTTTGGCAGCGATGGGTACGAATAAATGAACTTCATTTGCTGGGCGTAGTGGCTCAGGGCAATTGTTACCAATTGTTAGGCGCCTTGTGACCAGAGGGTTTCAGGTTCGAATCCAACTCTAGCCGCTGCGTACGGACCTTGGGCAAGTCCTTCACTCGCAATTGATCGTGGCGCTTCGGCGTGAACATTCCGACACAGTATCAAATGCTGTAGTCGGGAGCGCCTCTGAGTAGTAGTTGACTTCGAGAGGCGCTATAGAAATATCCGGAATTTTAAAAAAAATTGTCCTCGGTCAGTTGTGAAGTCCATTGTTCCCCTTAGTGTTAGTCCGAGTGATGTTATGTCCTCATTTATATTAAATATCCAGCGTAATCTTGTTCTGCCTTTGTGTCTCTTTTCATAAAAATTTTGCAAAACGAAATTAAGAACATATTGCATTAAGAGGAATCATTTCCTTAAACTCTCATAACAGAGGGTTGTGTAGTTTCTGCTCAACGACGCTCCTTCACATGAAGACCGGCCGCATATCTTACGCAATGAAGCTACTTTTTGGTTTTGACTGATCTGTCCTCATCCGCGATCATTGTAAAGAACCCAGCTTGCCTTACACCATAAACAATCGCATTATGCACAGCTGTACCACAAATGTTAATGATGTAATTCTGGAAATCTGGGCTACTGCAATTAAACCAACTATGTTGCATCTCTCTGAATGATTCAACATAGTCAGACATGAGGCTCTGGTTCAGTAGTACAACACGCAGGCAACAACACTTCAATTCAACATCTTCTCGATATCCTTTCCACCTTGACGATTATAGGCGATTGACGAATAGCTCAGAATTAAAGCGTTTTAAAGGTGTCTAAACTGGAGCAAAGTATTTTCATGTTTTAATGTCCATTGTGCTAACGACATCTTGCGATTGCCAAAGTCGTTGAAGAAAACCGTACGGTGATTATTGGTTTAATTGGTATCCAAGCGATTAAACGATTCGTAAATACGGTATGTAGCCGAGAACGGCGGCGTTTAAAGCGAGGTTATTCCTGGATCTTATGTAGCTGCAATTTAAGTTTTTTGCGACATCGTGTGGATGTCAGTCACGTTGAAGACGACCTTACCCTCTACTCAAAGACGCTGTGTTATAACGAAGGTGAACATTGTCGCCTCCCTCCTCTTTTAGAGAGCTTTTGGACTGGCACCAACTGACAACCAGCATACATAGGGTGCATTGAAAAAAAATTTGAAAAGAATATTCTAATAGTTGCCGACAGGTGGCTTTTATACTGCTTCGTTAGTATGTAAATTTGTGAATTTTTTGGGTAGGTCCTTGAGGTGCCCCAAGCGCCTTGAAATGTTCATGATTTGAAGGCTTCGGAGCACTGCATTTAACGTAATTTGTTATAAGGCAAACCAATTTATGTATAGCTTTAAGAGTTCTCTTGATCTTTTAATGGGTAGGTGGCAATTAATTTGAGTTCCTAAAGGTGAACAGAAGCAATGTCGACAAACTTACAACAAATAGGCTTATTAACAAGTAGAAACAAAAGCTAAACAAGGTCGACGAGTCGAAATATTTCGCAAGTCATTATGATTAGGGCCTATGTGAAGAGAAGGTCGTGGATGTTAATGATGACTCAGTAGACGATTCTGAATCTATTTTCGATACCAGCAAACACTTGTAATCAACCAGGTGATGAAACTAATCACATGATTCAATTTGGTAGAAATCAACTTGTGATGAATTTGAATCGAACGTTATAATCAAGAGACTTTCGTAGTAGACTACCAAAGTTAGCTTAAGCCAGTCATCGTTATGGTGTTTCAGGCAGAGCAGCTGCTGAGATAACACCCGCAGTGCTGCACGATTTCTGTATATGTGAAATTAATTTGTCAATTGAAGGGATTGCCTCAATAACCAGGCATGTCGAAATACCTGGTTTATGTGAAAAAGTATGCCAGCGTGCTTGGAATATTGTATTCTATATACCCTGCAAATTTGGTGCACATCTGATTATTTTTGAATTCGCTTTTGGATAAACAAGTTTGTCGACATAATAGTATTTAGCAGCCAGCAGCATTACTCCAGTGCAATAACCCGGTATGATGACAAAAATTGTCGTTTTTTCTAGTAATCTTGTATTAAAACCGGTGCAATAATCAGGTTATTTGACATACCCGGTTATTGACTGTTACTTACTCTACAATTCACTGATTTTGCGTTATTTTTTCCTTACTGTAAAGTAGCTATGATGACTTACCTTTTTATTGCACGATTAATTTGTACTGTGTGCTAGTCACCATTTGGTGCAAGAATAAGGTATGTCGACTAACAGCAGGCGATGTTGGGTTATTGCGTGTCAATAACCAGGTATGAAGCAAAATGTCGTGAAAAAAACATTAAAGTTATCTTTTGCATTGCATTATGTAACAATTTCGTGAAAGACAATAACAACTCAGACGGTGTTTCAAACAGCGTGTCGATATCTCGTAAAATGGCTTAGATACAACAGTTTGAATTGTCAAATCTTTGAAGCCATTTTCCCAAAACTCAAAAAATCCGACATACCTGGTTATTGCTGCAAGCCCTTCAATTGTTATTGACCAAAATAAAATTAGATGTGAACTCTAAAATAAGCGTAACGAACAGGAAAAGACTTGAACAACGTAGATGATTTACACGGTTTATTTTTTATGGTTGAAAAGATAAAAATCAAGACAGAATTCCAGGAAGGAAATAAATACCACCGACAAGTGTTACCGAGGAACATTTATCGTTGGTAAAGGAACCAGGTTCAACTTACGTCGGACATGTATCACCCACGACTGGATCAGCCTTGCAAAAATTGTTAACCACATCGGAGAATATACTTTCACTATACATACATCGCCAGCGTTTGAAGCTCTACTGACTGTTTGTAACTGCCAGTGTACAATCGTGATATTCTATTCGCAATTGTCAACCACTGCAAGTGATTCAGTGTTCCAAGGGTCTTCCTTAGAAAAATTCAACGAGCACTGTTCTAGTTAGACTTAGACTAATGTTCAACAATTTAATATTGTCGGTCACTACTGAGGTCAGTTAAAGTTGCAGATGAAAAATCCGAATCAATTTTATCAAAGCACACTACTGATAACAGTTACTGTTTACACGTTAATAACCCGTTACCAATTGGTCCAGAGAAAGCACGGGGACCGTTTGTTGCTCCATGTTAACTGATGATCATTAGAAAATTTGAAAATTGGGAATACCTGGCTTTCATATCTTGAAAGCCAGGAAACTGTACGATATGGAATTCGAAATTCGTTGTTCCTGCGCTAAAGTTTGATGCTTCTGACTACACTGAACTCATTGACTGGCAAATATGCGTTACAGAACCACCATCAACATTGGAAGTATCTGCTGAAAACAGGATGCAATTTGTAGCGACGCACACGGCAGAAAAGTTTGACTCTCCTAGTCTCCTTGATTCCAATGACTGATCTGTCCTCTGGTTCAGTAGTACAACACGCAACATGCCTATACATAGGCAGAGGAGCACAGTGCCGTCTTAACAGCATTGTGGACCGTGGCAAAGCAATGCATTGGGCCTCTGCCCACCCACAGGGATAAAAATTAAACCTATAGATTTTCTTGGTACTTTCAACATTCGCTTTGTAACAAAATGAATGCTTAAACATAGTGAAACATACTGAAAAGCGAAGATTAATCAACATAAACTTTTGAACAATTATTCAATATAACATCAGCCTTTAAAAGCACAAATATTTCAATATATAGGCCTAAATGATAACTAATTGGTACACCATACAGTATGATACAGAAAGACATGGTACCGTATGAATTATTTATTACTAATCAACACAAACGTTTACGAAATTTCTTTGCGGAGAACCGATTTATAGTGGCTTGAAGTTAATGGTGTGCAGGATGTCATTTTCTATGCACATGAGTGAAAGCCAGTTCAAACGCTGCTGCCCCATTGTGCTGTGAAGCTGATTCTTTACAAGTTTCAATTTTGAAAATGAGCGTTTCCCTGTTCACTTGGTCACCATCATGCACATGAACACTCTGAGTGGAATTTCAACATTGGGGAACACAGATTTCAAGTTGTCCGAAATTATTTTTCTGTACAACGCAGGGAGAGTATCGCAATTTTTCATCAAGAACCATGTAGTGCTTGAGATGACTGCATTCATTTAGATTTCAGAAGGTCACCATAATCAAGTTCACATTAGCCAGATCTTCACACTTTTTTTTTAGCTCAGCAGAACCAATTGTTTTCAAATATTACACTCAATAAAGCTCAAATTAACGCTATAGGCACTGGCGTAAACTTGTCCAAAATATTGGTGCACATAGGGCATTTGGTTATTCATTCTACACTTGTTTCATTGAGTGTACAGTCCATCTCAATTATTGGGGGCACGTGCCCCGGCTGCCCCCCATAGAGTCTACGCCTATGGCTATTTGCATTGTAATTATTAAAGCAGACGACTGTCATTTGCTTCCATAGACGATATAAATAATAGAGCAATACCATAGAGGAATAATTAAGCGAGTTATTCCTAAAAACCGTTTGCCATCCCTGCATCAATAGCTAAGAAGTCTCACTTCTGTTGCGGGTGGAGGTCATGTGTGCACGCACACATAAATTTTTGTGGTCTTTTTGGGTCCGCAGAAGCGTGGGGCCACTGGCGACGCCCACGTTGCCCATGCGTTAAGACGGCACTGCTTCTGAGTCTTCTTTGTGAGTTGCTCCATTGCATTTTCTATGTTAAATCTCTGGTTTCTGTGATGATGGTGTGTTTTGAGAAACGAGAAATCTCTACCTTTTATTTGTCATCATTGAGATAGGGTAAACGAAAGACGAATTATCGTAATTATCAAATTCAAAATCGCCATCGAATAAATTGACAGAGTCGTCAGGTAAACGAATCATAAAATGACCCATTCATCAAATGACAACTAGTAGTAGTTTTAGTTTAACGACACTGCGTGATAACAAAGATCATTAGCGTCACCCTCTTTTATCCTGGCTTGGGACTGGCAGAGTTAGTGTAGTGGCGGAGTTAAGCATCAAATGACAAGTTAGTTAGTTGCCGTTTAACGACGTTGTTTCATAACAAAGATTATTAGCGTCGCCCTGCTCTTTTTTCATGCTTTGGACTGGTACCACACGAGCATAAAGCAACAGCGGTGGAGTTAACCGAAATCATTTAGACTTAGAGAAACTGAATATTCATAGCGGATATAAATGCACGAAGACACCTTTATATCGCCTTAAAAGAGAGGTACAATTACCCGGTGCGAACAAAAGCGGGTAATCACTCCGAACGGCGCTCCCAAATTAACCCTCGAATGCCCATGGGGGGTCCGACCGGACCCCAGACCCGCTTTTCACGGATAACTTTAAAACGGCAACGAAATTGTAGAAATGCTTTTAGGACATCCTAAAGCATTCAATTGGGCTTCGTATGTTATATTTTGCGTGATTATACTACCACCCTGTAGCCCACAACCATAGCATATACCAAGGACACCCCCAAGATATGCGGCTGATGGTCATACTGGCATATAGTTTGCCAACCCAGAAATAAATTATTTTAACGCACGTTATTGTGAAATATCATACATCAGTCGATTGCAAATTGAATTTGGATTATAACAAGCCAAATCCCGTTAAAATATTCCATTCCTGTACCCCACAACCACAGCATATACCAAGGACACCCCCAAGATATGCGGCTGGTGGTCATACTGGCATATGGTTCACCAACCCAGAAATAAATTTTTAGTGCAAGTTATTGTAATATACCATGTATCAGTCGAATGCAAATTGAATTTGGATTATAACAAGCCAAATCCCGTTAAAATATTCCAATCCTGTACCCCACAACCAGGGAACAACTACATGCGTACAATTGAATACATGCGAAAAATCCCGAAATTGCAAAGAAACTACAAAAGAGTAGGCCCCCAATAAAGTTCAAATAAAGTTTCAGCAGGTGGCGCTATTGTGAAATACCATATATCAGTCGATTGCAAATTGAATTTGGATTATAACAAGCCAAATCCCGTTAAAATATTCCAATCCGTTCTCCAGATATCAGAATGAAAACATTGGGGTCCGGTCGGACCCCCCCCCTTCGTTGGGCATTCGTGTACCAAAAAATAGCTTGGGCACTCGAGGGTTAAAATACATGTTCTGCCAGGAAGTGTCAATGTAACTGATGCGTGGGCTGGATATAGTAACGTTGGGCAAATCAATAACGAAGTTTATCAGCATGATGTCGTAGTGCATGCACAACAGTTCGTTGATGAATTTGACCCGCACATCCACACACAGACTATTGAGGGATTTTGGATGAAGGCGAAGCGGAAATTGTGTTACCAAAGTGGAACAAGTCGTGGTGTTTTCCCAAGCTACTTGTGTGCTTTCCAGTGGCGCTTTAGCCACAACGCGCACGTTTTCGGACAGTACCTGAAGTTGTTGAGTGACAACTACAACATTTTGACGATGTATACTTTTTCATTTTGTAACATTTCCACAAAAACTTTGTTTTTATGTCTTTTGATTTTACCTTTCATGAACACAACACTGGTTTTGATCTATTTAAATGCCACTTTTGTACTTTTACTAGTTATTAGAATTTTTGGGACCGCCGTTCGGAGGATTCCCAAAAAGCGTTTACTCAGTTTATTCCATACAACTTTTTTTGAAAAATCAGTTCCAATTAATCATTCTCCAATCATTTATAAATCTATGCGCAACGGGAGTTAATCATTCCTTCCTCGAACTCAGATCTAAGAATCATTTGCTGATAATGACGTTGTATGTATCACAACAAAGGTGATTATCATCGCCCTCCTCCTTTCTCAAGGCTTGGTACTGGCACTACCAGAGAACGGGCAGTGGCGGAGGGGATAACCTTAGTCTTCTTGGAATCCTGAATTTAAGAAAATCTCTTGATCTCAAAGGTCGTTGACGTCGATAGGGGGAAAATTTGTACTTGACATAAGGCAGACGTGGCTAAGATAACGATTAATTAAACAAAAATAAGGACTTTATTACAAGTTAGAGACACAAATTAAAGGTGTCTAAGCCGAGTTTGAGCATTTTAGTAGTATTCAGTGTTTAATTAATGAAAACTTGTGGCTGCCAGAGCCGTTAACTTTGACCTCAATCTTAAGGGGAATTAAGCCACTTTAACGACTCGTTAGAATGTCACAAGATATATAATGTAACGATTTAACGAAATTGTAAAGTGTATTTTGCCTGAATTAATTAATTCAAAAGTGCTAGGGCCTAGGTCAGTTTTTGTTTAACGGCGCAGTTTCAAAACAAACAACTGTAGAGGTTTAGGAATAAGCGATTTAAATGTCGACCTTTATAGATATCGTGGTAATATATTATCGATTGGATTTGATTCCTACAGTTTAACGAACACTTCTAACATCAAAGGCCATTGACGTCCGTAGGAAATAGTTGATACAATTCTCACCGTAAAGTTATAACAAGATAATTGAGAGTTTCTTTTATTGACTCTATGTCATAGCGAAAATGATAGGCCCTAAATTAAGCGTCGCCCTCCTCCTTCATTCGGGCGTTGGACTGTCACCATGCTAAAATCGTAGTGGAGGAATTAAACATGATATATTCATAGCAGAAGAGGAACGTAATTTAAAGTGTCTTCAACAGCCTAACAAATCTCATTAATTTTCAGTTTTCTAATGACATTTTGTGACTTGGGGCCGTTCACGTCGACCTCGTTTTAAATCTTACCTGTCGGTGCAAAGATTATTGACAGCGATTAGACGAAACGAGATTTATATAGCACGCAGAGAAGTTAAATTAAAGGAGTTCAAGTTAAATCTGATATTCGCAGTATTTAGAGTTTAGCAACTTCCTTTTTCACTAATTGCCACTGACTTCGATAAGAAACACTTTGTACAGTTTTCTCAGTTTTGTGAGAAATGAAACAATGAAAACCAGGTAAATTTTTAATTGTTGCATCGACACCTTAAAATCTTTGTTTTCAAATTTAAAAATAACTCGTCTTCGTACAGCAGATGTTTGCAACTCCCCCACTGCACGTCCGTGCACTAGTGCCAGTCCTAAGACTGGATGAAGGAGAAGGGCGACGCTAATAATCTCGTTATCACGCAGGGTCGTTAAACTGAAACTACTAGAGGATAATTTTCTACTCATTCTACGTCTAAAGTACAAGGATTTGAGTTACGAAGAAAGATCGAAAGGTGCGGACTAACAATATTAGAGAGAAGAAGGAGCACATGAGATCTAATTGAAGCCTACAACATTATCACTAGAATGAAGGCAGCGCAGTGGGAGAGATTCTTTAAATTAGCACCAAACACAACAAATCAGGAACATGTAATTATTTTTTAAAGAAACCTAACGGAACAGCGCAAAGGTTGTGGGCCCGTGGAATGGTTTGGATGATAGTATGGTCTCAGTTGATACTAACACAGTTTTTAGAAAAAAGCTAGGCGAGGTAAGCTATTAAGTTTTCCAGGTTAATTTTCAGTGGTTCTAGCACAGACTGCACGTCTTCTGAACCACTTAAAGACCTTTTTTATGTTATGTTTTACTTTTTTCGATATCCTTTAGAAAACTTATCCCTCTCGAGTTTGTGGTTGAAGTTAACTTTACATAGCTATCTTGCAATAGTCATTAGTTGAATTGTTGAACGGGCGCAGGAGATAAAATGGAGGCCTTAAAGCCGCGGAACTACCAATTAAGAGGTGTCTAAGCAAAACTCAATTTCATTTAGTATTCAGTCTTTTGTTGCTATATAACGAGATAAGTAATAACAATGACGAGAAGTGTCGCCCTTCTATTTTACCCAGGCTTTGAATTAGCATTGCAGAATATGGACAGTGGCTGAGTTATTCTACAGCCTCGTTTAGAGTCACAGCCTTTGGTGTTGGCTTCTTCTTGTGTCTTCTTTGTGAGTTGCCCTATTGCACTTTCTATTTAAAATCTCTGTTTTCTGTGGTGAGGGTTTGTTTATAGAAACGACAAATCTATGCCTTTAAATCACGTGTTCGATAGAAGGAAATAAAGGACGCATTTTTTCATATGTCATTATTCTTATATTGTAAATTTGGTATAGGAAAGTTTCGGGAGAAAAGTCACGAAAGAAGAAACATTGTAATTATCAAATTCAAAGTCACCAGCGAATAATTTTGACTAAGCCATCAAGTAAACGACTCGTAAAATGACCAACTCATAAAATGACAAAATGACAAAATGACCAAGCCATCAAAGAAACGGCTCATAAATCGCTCATAATCTATTCGGCTGGTCTTAGATTCTGGTCAGTTACGTACAATTATAAATGATAATTACCGTCATCTAATCAACACTTAATCTTTACCTATATCAGCCTTATAAGTTAGCTATCATTGAACGTTTTAATCAGAGTCCTTTCACTCAAATAAGTTTCTTAAACTGCGGTATAAAGGTGTCTACAATGATCACGATATATTTCCTGCCTTCAAGATGTCTAGACGTCGACCTTTTGGATTTATTTATTTATTACGAACATTTTTAAAGGGCGCAACGTCACACAAATGTGCGAATCTGAGGCGCGGAAATAATAGGATTAAGATGCCCCGTACCAAGCGTTTGAAACTGTTTTAAAGTGTTAGGTAGGTAGGTGTTTTCACAACGAAGATTACTAGAGACCTCCTCCTTTATCCACGCTTTGGACTGGCACCACACGAGCATAAACCAGTGGCGTTCTTATACGAAATCATTTAGAGGAACTGAATATTCATAGCAGATATAAATGAACCAACACACCTTCATTTCGCTTCGCAATGGTGATACAATTTCCAGGTGCAACGAAAAGCCTTTAATAATTGTGAATAACGCAGTGACTTATCAGATCAGTGATAATAATACCCAATTGTTCGTTTAATTGCTAGTTAGTAAGCAAGTAACTCATTGATAACGTAAGTCAAACGCTCACATTTTACAGATTAGACAGTAACTGTTGATGTAAAGTGTTACTGCCGTTGGAAAATCACGGAATAAAAAGACTTTGAAACGATGCAATAAGGTGTCGTTAAACTGATGGATGAAATTCGACACAATCTAATACTCTAACAGTGCCAGTCCTAAGACTGGATAAAAGAGGAGGCGACGCTAATTATCTTCATTATAACACAGGGTTAAATAACAATTATCACCACAGTTGTTCGTATAGTTACGTACAAGGTCGAGTAGAACTCGGCTAATTCAATTCGCAGAGGGTGAGCACGTGCGCAATAGTTAGTTGGGGCAAAGGATATTCGGCCGCTATAGTTCATTAGTACATCGGTTTACTTATCTTATCTTATCTTATCTTATATAATTATTTATAAAGCGCCTCTCACAGCATAGACTATTCAGAGGCGCTCCCAGCGTGTCAGCCCCGAGGGAAAAGAAAGGTCTTTAAGCAGCGGAGAGAAGAAGGCGAGATCCCAAGCAAAATCTTGCTACGGAGAGAGGGGGGCAGGTCATTCCAAAGGGAAGGGCCAAGGATGGCAAACGCACGATGCTGAGCCATCGAAGTCCTTGCACGAGGGACAAGCAGATCAAGGCGGTCAGCAGACCGAAGAGGGCGGGAAGACAGAGCAGATAGAGGTTTGCGCATTAGGTCACAGAGGTATTTAGGAGCTTTTCCCAGTTGAGTCCTAGAGACCAGGAGAAGAACCTTGTATTGGATGCGGGAAGCAACAGGAAGCCAGTGAAGTACATCAGTCATAAAGGTAGTTATGTGCATGAGAGAAACGAGGAAAACGGGCAATGAGCCTGGCAGCCGCATTCAGAACAGACTGCAGAGATGAAAGGCGCACTTTAGGGAGCCCAGCAAACAATGAATTGCAATAGTCAATGCGGCAGCAAATGAAGGCATGGACCATAGTAGTAAACACTGAAGGAGAAACTGATCTTCTTACAGCCCTCAAACGCCTCAGATGATAGAAACAGGAACGTGTCAGATGGGAGAGGTGTTCAGAAAACGAGAGGGTGCTATCAAGGGTGACACCCAAATCCCGAACACTGGATGAAAATGAAAAAGCAGGGTATATTGACGACAGAAGTGGGATATCAAGTTTAGAAAGTTGCTGTTTAGTGCCAAACCAGATCAGTTGGGTCTTAGAAGAGTTAAGGTTAAGCCGATTTGATGACATCCAAGAGTGGAGATCATGTGACAGGGAATCAATGGATCCAACAAGGGAGATCTGCTGAGAGGATGGGCCTTGGACAAAGATCTGAACATCATCTGCATAAAGGTGACCAGAGGTAAAGTGTTTAGTAAATATAGAAGGAATGTCAGCTGTGGTGAGTAAGTACAGAATGGGGCCAAGGACAGAACCTTGTGGGACACCATACTCAACTCTAACCCAGGCAGTTCTGGAGTCACCAAGGACAATCCTCTGAGTACGGTCAGAGAGGTAAGATTTTAACCAAAGAAGAGGGAGACCACTGAGACCACAAGATAGTTCAAGACGTTGAAGTAGGATTTCATGGTCAACCATGTCGAAGGCCGAGGAAACATCAAAGAGTGCTAGAAGCGTCAAATGAGACCTGTCAATGGCAGTATAAATGTCCGAGAGAAGGGACAGGAGGGCAGTTTCCGTAGAATGGTGACCTCTAAACCCTGATTGACTAGAAGGGAGGAGTCCAGACTGTTCAAGATAGGGCAGAAGTTGAAGCGAGACAAGTCTCTCAAGAGTTTTAGAGAGAAAAGAAAGGTTAGAAATAGGACGATAGTTAGAACATACTTGTGAGTCAAGATTAGGTTTTTTGAGGGTAGGGAAGACAATAGCTTGCTTCTGAGATGGAGGGAGATGGCCCTCTGCTAGAGACCTATTGAACAAATATATCAAAAATGGGACAACATCATCCAAAACATTAGTAAGAATAAACGGAGGAAGCGGGTCCAGTTCACAAGATTTCTGATTTGAAGAGCTGAGAACACGTCGAAGATCAGCCTCAAGGATGGGACGAAAGTCACCAAACTTGAAGTCCGTGCGTGTGAATTCAGGTGGAGGCGAGTCAGCGGTTGAAGCACGTAAGCCCGCAATCTTTTCTGTCATCATTCTGAGGAAATCATTGGCCGAAAACGCAGGAGAGGAAGACGAACGGGAGGCTCGGCCCAGGAGTCCCGAGATGGAAGACCAGAGACGTTTTGGGTTCTTTTCATCTCGAGCGACGAGTCTCTCCCAAAATTCAGCCTCCTTGCGGTGATATAGACGATGGAGCGATCGGAGTTGAGTCACCCACGTCAGGTGGTCGGCCGGATCTTTCGAGCGACGGTAGCGTCTTTCAAGACAGCGTGTACGTCGACGATACTGGCGGCACTCGCTGTCAAACCACACAGCAAGTGGTCGCATGCGCATTTTGACCCTCCGCTGAGGTAGTAATTTATCCAGTATTTCGTTCATGGTGGTGGAGTAAAGGTCAAACAGGTCAGCCACCGACAAGACATCCAGTGAAGAGGAGTCAGAAGCAAGTTTTGAGCAGCGAAGAGCATCACGGAAAACTTGATAGTCGAGGGTCTTCCAGCCACGCACCATACGAATGGCATGTATGGGTTGCAGATGCAAGAAGGGAAGAGTTAGTTCAACGAACTGGTGATCAGACAAAGTCGGCGGGTGAACGTGTAGATCACAGACAGATACTTCGTCAGACGTGATGATCAAATCAAGGATACCGCCGAGCACATGAGTGGGCTCACTTACATGCTGACGGAGACCAAACTGAGCAAGCAGATCAAGGAACCGTAGAGTAGATGGGTCTGAAGAGTCTTCTAGATGGATGTTGAAGTCACCTAAAATAACCAGCTGACTGTTTCCTGTTCATGCATATAAACCTAAAAAATAAAATACATAATCGGCCTCTATCATATATATGTTATATATATATATATATATATATATATATATATATATATATATATATATATGGCCGTCTTAAGGTTAGGCCCAGTAGACAGTGTCAAACGAGGAAAGCTAGGATAGTGATAGTGATCCGCTGCTGGAGAGGAAGCCAGTGGAGGACGTCACGTATTTAGCCAGAAACGTCAACAAATTTTGAGATATTCCGACTAAAATTCTTAGTAGGCTCTAAAAGTTATATATATATATACATGTATATATTTATAAATAATATTATATTATGCATACATATGCATGTATATGATATCTTATTAAGTCATATACATATAACCTCTAAAGAACTTTAATATGAATTAGATGGCAATCGATTTAGAATCCAATGAATCCATATACATCATTGTGCAGCCGATACAATACAGTCCCAAACCTAGATGAAGAAGGAGGGCGACGCTAATGATCTTTGTAATCACAGTCAGTGTAGTGGTAAAATCAGCAGTGGGTATACTGTCAATTGTAGTGTTCGAGATCTCGGGCGCGGAGCGCCCAAGAAAATCCGACTAGGGGGTCTGGGGGAGCGTCTTAAGCTCCCCCAGCGGGGTCCCCCACAAACGATTTTAAGGAATTTAGTTACAAATTCTTGCATGGAAAACTGATTTGAAAATAAGTATTTCTCACAAATGAAATAGCTTAAGAAATATCAAGACCTCGACGACATCATGAAAGAATTTTTAAAAAGTTGAACATGTTGAAAACAATCAATCCAAAGAGAATATTGAATAGTACAGTCGAATAGTACACCAGTTAGCTACAGCTTATTTCCAAGTTCCAACCCTGTACAAGTCTACAACGTAGAACTGGAATTACATATTTTCCACAGTGCATGAAAATTGCTGTCATATGTTGGTACCTTGCATTGACGTGAACGTGTATCTGACAGTGTGGCACCACGGTGGTTTATTTTCCACGATTTCACATACGGTTTACAATCGAACAAGGCTAGCGGTGGTCCATTGATTTTTATGAACATTATGCTACCCATGCACACAGGGCATATTTTAACTGTATGACTAGTGGGACAAATGTCCCAGTAGTCTTAGGATTTGTCCCAGTAGTCAGAGCGATTTGTCCCAGGCAATGTATGTATAAAGTACAACTAGTGGGACAAATGTTGGAAGAATTTAAAGATTTGTCCCAGTAGCATAATGAGAAAGGTATGACATTATTGGTGAATGACCCCTTGTTATTGGTTGGGAGACCCGAGAAAAGTTGTAAAAGAAGGTGATGACTAAAAAAAAGTCATCAACTTTTTTCGGAGATGAATTTGGAATTTTTTTTAGAAAAAGTCTAAAAGTTGTAAGTTTGTGAAGATTAATTCCTTAAAAAAGTTCTTCGACCAGATCATGGCCGACTTTCTCCGACCCATGGCTGATTTTGTCCCAGTAGTCAAAATTCCTTAAAATATGCACTGCATGCACAGTCGCAATAAGCAAAGAATTTCTGACATCAGTTTGAATGGTATTCATCATGCTGAACGCCCTCTCACATTCACTGGAGCTGCAGGGTATGCTATGGATACACAGTGCCATTGGGCGTAGATCTTCAGGCTCAACAGAAGGGTCTTCAACATATTCTCTCATACCTCTGATGGTCTTCTCTGTATCAATGTTCCACCTCCTGCGTATACTCGCGTTATTCACCAAATTCCAGTGGGTATACGGTGCTAGCTAATAATTTTCAGTTGGTATACGCCGTATACCCGCGTATACCCTCGACTACACCATTCACAGTGTCGTTAAACTGAAAATACAACTGCTACAGGAAATACGTATAGACTTCTTGAGAATCGCCATGGAGGCTTCATTCATTTCGCTACTATAACCCAGACTCAGCCCGTAGCCCCGTACTCTAGTAGTGCCAGTCCCAAGGCTGAATAAACGAGGAAGACGACTCTAATCATTTTTTTATCATAGTGTTCTTAAATAGCAACTAATCAAACAAACACTCGAGATAACAGTAGACACCGGAAGACTGGAGCAAGTAAAATCCTTTGTGTACTTGGGGAGCAAAGTAACCGCAGAGGCGAACTGCAAGGACGATGTTAAATCAAGGCTAGCCATGGGAATGGCAGTCATGGTTAAACTGACGAAAATTTGGAAGAACAAGTCAACACATAATGACACCAAATTACGGATGATGAAGGCATTGGCATGGCCAACAGCAACATACGGATGTGAGGCTTGGACGTTAAAGAAAGAAGAAGAGAAACGCATCCAGGCATTCGAGAACAAGTGCGTCAGAAAGTTGCTAAGAATTCCCTGGACAAAAAGGATGACCACCTTACAAATATACAAGCTGGCGAGGACCAAAAGCGAACTGCTGAACCACGTCCGAACCCGCAAGCTAAGGTACTTTGGACATATCATGCGGCAGCCGAAGGACAACATCGAAGGCAGCCTGATGACGGGGTCTTGCAGAAGGGGTTCGCAATCGCGGCAGACCAAGAATATCCTGGATTGGCAACATTATAAAATGGATTGGACTATCTGGAACCAGACTAATAGCTGCAATACGAGATAGGAAATGCTGGACAATGTTGACCCATTCATGTAGCCTACCATCGCACAGCGACGACGGCGACATGACATGACATGACAACCAAACAATCACTATTGTGACCAAAATAATGAAAACGCGCAAAATGGTTGAAACTGTGGAAAAGTATTTCATATCGAAATCGAGGGCATTTAATGTTACAAGATGTAGCTAAACTCTGAATACTACGAATATCTAATTCCACTTGAACACCTTTAATTTGTGTGATTTCGATGCTATATAATTCTCGTGTTCGTTTAATCGCTACTTCGGTGTTAACTCATTTTTCATCAAGTTCAGGTCGGCGTCAATGGCTGTAAAGCCACAAGATGTCATTAGAAAAATAGAAAGTAATGACAAATTAATTTCTAATAAACTAATTTTAGACACTTTAAATAGTATTCCTCTTTTGCTATGAATATATCGTGTTCAATTCTGCCACTGTGGTTTTCGTTTGGTGCCAGTCCGGAGGCTGGATAAAGGAGGAGGGCGACGTTAAATTTATCATCTTCGTTTTAACATTGAGTCGTTCGAAGAAACTACCAATCATCTTTTTATACATTTACGGTGAGAATCGTATCAAATATTTCCTATGGATATTAACGGCCTGTGATGTTATAAGACCTAGTTATACTCTTGGAATCCAATTCAATCGCTGATATAATATTATAACCAATCGTTGTACAAAATTGCCAGTCACGTTTTTCAATGCCAACTCGACGTTAAAGGTCCTGATATACCCTCCAAATGTTGTTACACACTTAATGTTACGAATTGTATAATGATCAACAATTCCGACAGATTGAAATGGATTCCTCTTAAGCCTATAAGTTTACATGATATCGTCAATACTGGAATTATCACAAATTCAACTGTTCTACTTAGACACCTTTATATCGTGGCTCCCGACTCAATGTTAACACGAAGAAGATAAATTTAACGTCGCCCTCCTCCTTTATCTTAATTCCCACTGTCCATACTTTTATGTTTCCGTGACATTCCGCAAGGTTACTCACCTGTAGAAGACATAAGACGCTCAGAATCACCAACCCCAATGTTGCAGCTGCAGACTTTATCTTTACTCGATTCTTCAGTGAACTTCAGAAGCTGGGAAGATGCGAAATGACGCTTCAATCAAGGTGCTTGAAACGTTTCTCAGTTAGAGCCAGCTTTTATATAGCTCTGTATTTTACCTAGTGTCAAGACCTGCAGCTGTCATCATTCGGATTGGCTGTCAAATCAAAACTGTGGATTCCATTCAGAAGTTTCTGCTGGTTCTATGCGTGTCTGTCTGTCTGTCTGTCTGCGTCTGGTTCTGTCTTGCTTCTGTTTTCCATGTCCTGGACTCAGTCCGCTTTTATCTCTGTGTCTGATTCTGTATCCATGTATAATTTTTTCGTCTATGGATGTCTCTGTCTGTCTGTCTCTAGCTGTCCGTTTGTATCTGTATGTCTGTCTTTCTCTGTATGTCTGCCTGTCTCTGTATATCTGTCTCTATCTGTATGTCTGTCTCTGTCTGTCTGTCTGTTTGTGTCCTTCTGTCTCTATCTGAGGCCATGTAGTAACTTCTATAGCGCCGCTGTGTCAAATGCACAAGGCTTCAACCGATGGAGCACCAAGTCGCAATCAACTCAACACCGGTCATTAACCTGATGACAATTGACCTCATCTTAGATCTGACATGAATAACTAGCCCACCGTAAATAATGATAATGATGTTTTAGCTTCCAAATACATAATTAAAAGGTGTCTGAGCTTAGCTTTAAACGTTTATTGCTAATCAGTGTGTACCAAATCCGCCGCTGCTCCTACTCTTGTAGTGCTAGTTTCAAAGTCAACGTCTTTGGTTGCCACAAGGTGATACTAAGCACTGAAGAGTAATAAAATTCGTAAGCTTTCGGTTAGACGTGCACCAATAAATCGTCTCTTCCACTTGTTATAAAACCGTCATTTTCGCCTCGTTGCGGTGTGTGCTAAACTTTGTGCGATGGTCAAAGCTGATTAAACCTTCTCCTTGCACCGGGGAATTATATATCTCTTGTGGAGAGAAATAAAGGTGTGTTGATGTTTTGCATCTGCTATGAATATTCAGGTCCTGCTTGGGTTGGGCCAGTCGAAAGCATGGAGAAAGGAGGAGGGCAACGCTAATCATCATTTTTATGACACAGTGTCGTTAAAGTTAAATAAAAACAATAATAATAATTGTCTTTATTAATTCAAACTGACAAAGGCAGTAAGATTACATTGAAACATGACAGTACAATCAAATCTTAACTAAACACACGGTTTGGCAGCCATGCAAGGCGCCGCCCTAGAGGGGGTCACAGGTATCGAACCGCGAATCTAATGCTCTCCTGGCTATGAGCGTTACCATTACTCTATCCCCTCCCCATAAATATAAATATAAATATAAATAATAACAATAAAAAAGCAATGGGTTCTATAACCAAGACACAACCCGTACTCTAGTAGCTCCAGTTCCAAGACTGGATAAACGAGAAAGACGACGCTCTCATGTTTGTTATGACAATGTTCTTAAACAGTGACTTACCAAACATATCGCTATTGTGCACCAAATGAATATTAGACTCCATTTGAACACCTTTAAGTTATTTCATCTGGATGCTATATAGATCTCGTTTTCGTTTAATCTAAATCTTGCCTCGGCTCTCAAAGATAAGGTCGACGTCAACGGCTCTAAAACCACAAACTGGAAATTAATAAGAAATTAAAAAGGAATTGTTGGGCTGTTGTAAATTAAGACTTATACATTCCTGTTCTGCTATGAACCTATCATGTTTAATTCCGACAGCTTTCGCATGGTGCCCATCCTAAGCCTTGCTAAAGGAAGGTGGTAACGCTAATCAATCAAAATCAATCAAAAAGTTTTTATTGTTCACCATAAACATATAGCCATGAAAATAACAAGTACATATTACATGTAGTAACAATGGGAGTACCCAAAGGAACGAACCGTTCCGCTAAAAGGGCCCCTATTATCATCTTTGTTATGACACAGTGTCGTTAAATATCAACTAACGTATCCAATATTATAGGCTGAATAATGCCAAAAATAATTTCTAACAACGTCAACGACCTTTGTTGTCATAAGATGTCGCTAAACTCTGCATCGATCCAAGCGCAAGTTAATTTTTTCAGTTGAAATGTGGTTAATGTGACGAGTTTTAAGCGTCCGTCTCTGGAGTCAGTCGATAAGGAATTACTGACTTGATGAGTTAGCGACTGACTCAACCGATCCCGTGACGTCATGCAACATAACATACACCACCCAGGCAGGTAATTAATAAAGAACAAGTGATCTGACATCGACTGATGTCAGATCACTTGTTAGTCTGTTGCACTGTGACTCGTACCTTAACAAACAATTGTTCTCCTGTCCTGTTGCTGATGTCTTCGTCAAATCGAAACTCGGAAACCGCGATTAAAACAAAAAGCAAAATACTAAGTGAACGAAGTCACTATGGCAGTTGATAGCTTAGCGACTAGTTTCGACTTGATGGCTTAGCGGCGGCGGCTCCGGAGACTATAATGCAAGCAAAGATAAGGCTGACGTCAACAGATCCGATAGCCTTGATTTAGATGTCGCTAAAAACTGAATACTCAATCAAATTTAACTTTTGCTTATATACCTCTACATCGTGATTTCACCACGCTATAAAATTTAAACTTCACGCGTTCGAGTAGATCTCGATTCCATGATTCTACGCAATGTAAACTTCAGCCACAATCGCAAGATGGATAAGTTTTCCATCGCATACAGAGACTAAGAAAAGTTTCCGAAGACCTTTTGTCTTGATATCGCACCAAATGAAACTTCCGACTTTCTGTAGACGCAAACAATTTCCTTTTCGTTAAGGTCATACATAAGAAACTAAAGGGTGGGCGAAAATGAAGAATTTATAATGATGTTAGAGTCAGATTTAAAGGTATCGAAGTGGAGCATCATATTTTCGAAATTATTTTACGCTATTACTGCTCAAATTAACGATTTTATTTGCCTAATTAATTAATTGAGCGAAACAGAGAAGTATCTACGCTCTTTGAACCGACTTATAATAATAATCTTTTTCTTTATTAATTGAAACCGACAAACGCAGTAAGATTACATTGAGACATGGCAGTACAATTATCAATATCTTAACTAAACACACGTTATGGCAGCCATGCAAGGCGCCCCGGTCCGGGAATCGAAACGGATACTGCTCCTCTCCTGGCCACGAGTGTTACCATTACTCTATCTCCCCTCCCCTTGATCTGTTTGTTCCACATGTGAGAACCGCCCTTCACGAGTCTCGTTCCATCGCTGTCATGGGCCCATTCCTATTGAATTCCCTCCCCTTGAACTCTAGTCGCTGGATTTTCTCTCTTTGTTGTTCATAGTTTAAAGACTTTCTGTTTCCGTGAGGCTAACATGCTGAGCGCTCCTCTGAATGATTCACACTGAGAGAGGCGTTATATAAATTTCCAGACACCATACGAATTACGAATTTACGAATGAATGAATACCATACCATATATGATCTGATATATCGGAGTTTGAAGGTGTCTAAAATTATTTCGTTGTCTTGCCGCTGCAGGGTTTGACGTTGACCACAACCTTTGAGAAAATTAAATCCCTTACCGAAACCAACAAAGCAAATGCAAACGACCAAGCGAAAATCAGAAATATAAAGGTTGAGAAGTGATCGTTTAAAAGGTGTCCAGATTGAGAGTCAAATTACATTAGTAATCGGCGACATCTATTTATTGCACAACGTAGCAAAGACAAAAGGCGTTACTGAACACAGATACAAAGTATTCCTAAATCTGTAATATAGAACTAGTATTGTTTCTTGAATGTTCATTTATATGACATTGTTGTTACTTGACTTGTATATACATATATGTATATGCGGTCTGTCATTTGGCTTTTGAATAAACGAATATATATATATATATATATATATATATATATATATATATATATATATATATACACACACACACACACACACAACTGAACGCTCCGTCATTGCCCGTACTGCGGTAGTGCCTGTCCCAAGAATGGCGAAACGAGGACGGTGATGCTAATCATCTTTGTTATGACACAGTGTCGTTAAACAGCAACTAACTAATATATGCAACTATCACATGAAACTAATGAAATGCAGGACTTGTGTAGATGCCTATAAAATGTGATCGCAAGATACCGCTAAAGTTGTATAAAGCCGAATGAAATCGAAAGTTTCTATTAGACACCATTAAAATAAGTTATCTATGAAATATATTAACTTTAGCAGCCCGCGTTGAAACCAGTAATCTCCTGATATGAGTACGGAGAGCAAGCCTGACGTGAACGACTATAATTATAGTAGACACGACGTGTCTAAAAACTGAATAATAAGTAGATTCTTCACACTATACCCACACAGTTATTACGTCTGGCCATTTGTGACTGCACATGATATAGCCAGACAGCGTTTGATGTCTTCTTTCTGGCCATATTTGTATCTGACTTTTTGAGATATTACTATTTATTAAGAGAAGGAGTGAATTACTTAACAATTATTACTGTATAATTGTAACATTCAAATCTTTAAATCGAAATATCATTGTGGTTTTCATTTAATCAACAATGATTGCTTAATAAACGATATAACTATTACTATTATCGGCCTTGTCACCTTGTGCCGTCAACTCCTGGAGCTCTAGCGATCGCCATGACACACATTCTCCATTGCTTCCTATTCCTATTATCGGCCAGAGAGCTTTAACAAAAAGTGTCTACTTCCTTGAGCTGGTCTTAGGCGCAGGAAAAATCGTACCTCCCTCATGTTGCAGTGGCAGGGCCTTGGTTGGTTAGATGGATCGCAGCAATGAATCGGCAAGTGCAGCTCTAAGACATATGGATTATTAGAAACCACTAAAGATAGTGGAAAACTCTTGTGTAATATGTTTATAGAGACAAATATTTCTTATTATGTATACTGTGTAATAGAACCATCGTCTTAGTTATGAGTACTCCCAAACCTCCAATTAGCAACAACAGCTGGTTGGTTAGGATATGAATTAATTAAGGGCTTAATTTTAGACACATTTTAAATACTATTAAACTCTTTATCTCAGGTTCACCTCATTCAGTTCTCATGTGTTCGTGACTTGGGGATTGTCCTCGATCATACACTTTCCTTCACTGATCAGGTTATCCTGTTATCTCGATCTTGCTTTTATCATCTGCGCCAGCGTCGATCCATCCGCAGTTGTCTTTCGGTCCATGCTGTCTCTACACCAGTCTATGCTATGGTCTGCAATCGGGTTGCTGTGTACATTGGCTTTTCCTCCTCCAATATGCACAAACTTCAGTCTATTCTTAATGCTGCTGCTCGGATAATATGTGATATTCCTAAGTTTGCCCACATCTCTGCCTTTATTCGTAACTCACACCACTGACTTCCTGCCCAATAGAGAATTAAGTTCAAACTCTCACCCTCATGCGCGAATACCTCACTGGGTCTGCTCCATCTTACCTAATGAATTTCTGCACCCGGTTTCTTCCCTGCCTGAGAGGGCCTCTTTGCGATCCTCGACCCGTGGCCTTATGGTTGTTCCGCGTATGCACTCTTCCACGGCCCAATCCAGGAGCTTTGCCTATGTGTGTCCTTCAGCCTGGAACAGTCTTCCCCAGACCCTCCGCCAAGAGCTTCTTGCCCTCTCTTCTCTTCAGTTCCTTAGACGCTTGAAAACCTGGCTGCGGAAGATCGCAGCGATGTCAGACTGAAAAAAGAAACGATGACATAAGACAATCATTAGGTATCCAAACAACTCTGCTAGACAAAGTCGTTCAACGAAGACTCCGATGGTTTGGACTTGTACAGAGAATGCCAGTTGACAGATTCCCACACAGTGCACTACATGTAAGATTCGAAGGAAAAAGACACAAAGGCAGACCAAGACTACGCTGGATAGATAATATAAATGAGGACATAACATAACTTGGACTAATACTAAGGGCAATAGACTTGACAAATGACCGAGATCATTAAATTTTATTCGAACCCATCGCCGCCCAGTTGCTGGCGTCAGGAACTGATGGTGATGATTATATAAAATTAAATGAAATATGTTCCTTAATTAAAGATTATATAATTAATAAATGGCAGTATGCTGATGACAAAGGTTCCAAAGGAAAACATCATTAATCGAATCAACCATTTGTTTCCACGGCCATTGACTACATTATGGACGAATCAAAGTAAAGGAAGGACACAAATACCATTATTTTCGCGCAAGCGCTCTTTTATATATCAGGTGTCAAATCCATGTAAAAGGTGTCTTAAAAGCATGGTTCTCGCTGATAAAACTCGATTGTCACTAGCGCCCTTTTACAACGAAGCAGCGTAATCGTTCAATGTTTGAAATTATCTGAACTCACGTAAGAATAAATAAAGGTGAAAACTCTTAGCGCATATTAAAACTTACTATTGAACACGATTCATGAATATTTAACTTAGAATTGTAACATGTTTAAGGTCGACAGGAAAAGCGTTTGTAATGTCAAAAATCTTACAACGGGTTAGCTAGTTCTTGCTAGTTCTTGTTCAACGACGCAGTTGTCATAACAAAGGTGATTATCGTCGCTCTCCTCCTTTGTACCAGCTTGGGACGGGCACTAACAGAGCATGGGAAATGGGGTGGTTTTACTGATTGGTTAGTACGACGCTGTGTTGTAATATAGACCATTAGCGCCCCCTCCTTTATAATCCAGGCTCGGGACTGGCACCACCATTATACGGGCAGTGGCCGAATGCATTAAGCTACGTAGTTTACAGTTTTTAATGAGATCTGTTGGTTTCCCAAGGCGTTTACGTCGACCTTACCTGTACTGTAGCTGTAGAGAGCTGAGTAATGAAATTTTGAGGAAAAAGAGACGTTTTGACAGGTTTTTAGAGGATTTTAGGGCGAATGACTAAAAAAAAAGGTCATCAACTTTTTGAGAGACGAAATCGTAAAAAGTCAGAAAATTTTAAGGGAATTTGTGAAAAGTCTGAAATTTTTCTTAGACGAATTCCTAAAAAAAAGTCTTCAAATTTTTTTACGCCGCTGGTCACCGGTAGCGTATACTCACCTCAAATTTTACCACTACAGCCCTGCCTATAACGTCAGCATAGTGTGACCTTGATATGGACAACGACAATAAAGAAGTTAACCTGATCAATTGTCAGTGTTTAATCTAGACACCTTTTGGGGGGGGAATTCCCCCAGGATTTATGTTCCCCAAGAGGCCAGCAATATATTAATGTAGACACCTTTTATGGGAGGAATCCCCCCAGGATACATGTTGCGCTCCCCCCAGAGACGAGTAAACGAGTAATATAAGAATAAAATTACAGACTTAGATATAAGACAGTTTTTGTGTACTAGAATGAACAAATCCCATCAAACTTTCTAAATTAAACTCCAAATGAAATTTTATTGTATTAATAGCCACTGTGTAACAACATCTTACATCTGACTGGCCCAGTCAGACCTCACGCTAGGCGGAAGTAGACGACGAGAAATCATATGATAAAACTAGTTCCAAATGAATTATCCTCTTTTGCAACGATTAATTCCCAGCTATATATAGCCATCAATGGCGGTCGTCTACCAGTCGCTCTTTAGTAATGCTAGACCCAAGACTTGAGAAAGAAGGAGGGTGACGCTAATCCTCGTTTTTAGGAAACAGTGTCGTTAAGCAGCAACATCACTAGTTCCGAAATAAAACCAACGCTACATATTCTTCTTCATTTAACTCCCGTACTCTGGTGGTGCCAGTCGCAGGCCTAGAGAAATGAGGGGGGTGACGTGAACGGCCTTGGCATCCATTAGATGTCGCTAAACACTGGAAACTCGTGCAGTACCGTAGCGAATTACAATGCTAGATATTCAGAAGGTCTAGTTTATTTTAAGAAGCAACTAGTTTAAACATCTACAACTCAACTTGCTATGTAGCTCTTAGCATTTGCGCCGATAGTTGACATTGTTAAGCATCCCAGAAGTGGCTTGCTATTGATAATGCTATATAAATTATCGTAATCATAATTGCGGTTATAATACTCCGTTAAGACCGAGGTCAACGAACTGACTTCCACAATACTAAATATTGCTACAAAACGAGTTCCAGTTAGATACCTTTTAAACGATTTCAGTAGCAAATATAAATATTCGTAAATCGCGTTCAATCTGCAGATGTTACAGACCTGCATCGATTACGAAACACCTCAGTTGCTATTCTAAACCTAAAGCATCCTGGATGTAGCTTGCTAGTGACAATGATATATAAATTCTCGTAATTACAATAACAATTACAATTTAAATTGTTTAATTTATTAACTATATCAAGTATCGTGTAGAGAACGGACGAACTAAAGACAAAGTGAATCAAAGGTTTTTATTGCTCGTCCATTTGCCAGTTTCAGCTACTTCCCTCCGTCCATTGCGATCGCTTAATCGCCATGATCTTCTTGTACCACGAGCCAAGACCTCTATGGCCAAAACTCGAGCCTTTTCTTGCATTGGTCCTGCTCTATGGAATCAACTCCCTCCACTGACACGCGCCTTTTTATTAGCTGGTGGCCCAAGTGCCTCGTTCCGCTGTCTTAAAACCACTTTCTATTCAATGGGTCTTTCGCACTGATTAGCGAACACTGTGAGAGGCGCTTTATAAATGTTTAGATACAATACAATACAATACACATATTAATTCAACACTGTTTATGAATAATAATATATTCTTGTATAGAGTCGATCTATCTCGTATTAAAGGTGTCTTAATGTGTCGACGCAGCATACAACATATAACGACATCTTGTGTCAGTCGGGGCCGATATTAACGTTAGCATAGTTTGACCTTGATATGCACAGAGATTTTTTCTGCCGGAAAGCGCCGGAACGGCGTTCCGGCTCCTTTTTCATCAACTAACCGATAATTTATTTATTTTAATAATGAAGACAATGATTTAGTTATTTTAATTTAATTTTAGTGTTTATTGAGACCCCTCCCAACAATCAATTCCGTTTTCCTCGGGATTTTTGTCCTTTCATAATTGTTCAGTTCCGGAACCTATTGTTCAGTTTCGGAACTTTTTCTATAAAAAAAACACTGGATATGCACAAAGATAATCTAGAATTTAACCTAATCACTTGATGCGTACTAAAATGAAAGAATCCCATAAAACTTTTCTAAATTAAACTCAGTATTAAATCTTCGAGTCTAATTAGCCACTGTGAAACGACATCTTAGATCTGACATTGCGGACCAGACCTCACACTAAGCGTCTTTATTAAACGTGAACCCCGCCAATGCCTGACAAAGAGAAATGTTTTCAGGCGCTTGCGGAACTGGACAATCGCAGGCCTAGAGAAAGGAGGAGAAAGGCGAACGGCCCTGGCAGCCATTAGATGTCGCTAAACACTGAAATCTAGGTGGTGGCGAAGTACAATGCTAGACAATCAGAAGGCCTAGTCAACTGTAATAAACTAGGTTAATGAGTTCAAACTGTAGGCCTACTTGTTACTCATCATTTGCGCAAAGAGTTGACTTTCTAAAGCATCCTAGAAGTGGCTTGCTACTGAAAATGTTGTACATATATGAATTATCGTAATTATAATTACAATTATATACGTGGATTTCTATGTAGTTAACCTCGACGTCAACGGAACTGACTTCCACAAGATGTCGCTAAACACTAAAGATTGCTACATGAAATCCACGGTTCCAGTTATACACCTTTAAGTTTAATGAGTCCAAAATGGACTCAAGTTTAATGAGTCCAAAATGGCCTCCATGCGAGGAGCGAAAGTGGACGAGAAATTTGCGCCTCCACTTTTTAGTTTCGCGGCCCACCGTATGATTAAATTACGACCCATCACTTCAAAGGTTCTTAGGGGTTACTTAGCGATGTCCGTTCAGTTGACAGCGAGCTTACCTTTCGTCAACACCCTGCAGAATAGCTGGCAATTAATCGCGATTGACGTTTATCTATACCCTGTTCTGACAGCGTTTAAAAGGTGTCTAAAGTTGTGTAGTGGATTTCATGTATTGATGTCCATTGAACTAACGACATCTTGCGACTGTCAGGGTCGTTGACCGGAATCCTACAGAGATTTGAAGGAATTGCTAGACAAGCGATTAAACGATTGGAAAATACATAGGTGTAATTTGTCAGATGCACAAGGGGTAAAGTGCTCCACTTTTTGGACTGGACTGCGCACCTGTACGTTGAAAAAGTTAGGATTATGTAACAGAAAAGTGCGAAAGTACTTAGGTACACATGTATACCAAAAGCCAGACGAACTGACTCACAGGCGGTCAGACAGGCAGACTTTCAGCCAAAGAGGTAACCATAAGCGCCACAGATCTGGGCCACGACTACACTTTTCTTGGAAAGATCTGACATCACCCTCACTCTAAATATGTAGCTGAGAATATCGGCGTTTTAAAGGGATGAGAAACTGCATTCTTGGAACTGTTCGCCTGTGTTGTGGGGTTTGGGGAGCGGGAAGGAGAGGGGCGCCACGAAGGGAATAATCCAGAGGCTGGTGCGCTAGAGATACTTACCTTCATCAGCCCTCTTATTTGAGACAATTTACAATAATGCTGAAGCTATTCTCTTTGCTAGTATTTTTCTCAATCCTTGCCAAGTGTTACATACAATGCTACCACCGATTAAGCAACTAGCTCTTAACCGGTGTAAATATGTAGCTGAGAATGACAGAGGTTTAAAGGTGTCCAACTGGAATGGTTGTTTTCTATTTCACATTGTTTCGCTAACCGACAGTTTGTGGATGCCACCTCCGTTGCTTCATGGACTACTAGCGATTGTGTGTGTAGTTACTGTTTAACGACGCTATGTCATGAAATAGGTGATTAGCGTCGCCCTCCTCCTTTATACAGGCTTGGGAATGGCACTACCAGAGTACCAGTAGTGGCGGATTGAACGCGACTGGTGACTATAAGGTGTGTAGTGAAGAGACAGTTTCTAAACGTGAGATGTTGCAAAAGTCTGTTGTGAATTGAAACAGTGTGTTGGCATCCGATGTAGGCTAAGCTGGATAGAGGTTAAAATGAGGGATTGGAGGGGGAGAGGGACCGCGGCTGAAGTAAAAAAGGCAGGAAGTGCCAGCGACGACACCCTCCAGAATAATAACTATTATTATTATTATTATTATTATTATTATTATTATCATTATTATTATTATTATTATTATTATTATTATTATTATTATTATTATTATTATTATTATTATTATTATTATTATTATTATTATTATTATTATTATTATTATTAAAATCTTCTTAGTCGTCGCCATAGCAACCGTTCTGGTGAAATGGCCGTCGTTTTTTTCACTCAGCCCTAGCCTCATCCTCAGCGGTAGCTGACGCAGACGCTGACCTTAAAGAGACGGCCAAGGAGAGGACTGACTACCCGTCCTCTTGTGCAAAACGACAACCAACTCAGACGCTGACCTTGGACACAGCTCCTCAAGGTCATCTGCCATTCCAACGTCCTCCATCATCTTAGACTCTGCCTTCCGCGTAGACGCTCAGGCGGTACTTATACACTATACGGTAAACGGTCGCCATGGCGACGGCCGGAAGTAGACGCAGCAAAAGAGGAAGAAGAAAGGGGTATTAGTGACAGCAGCATTGGCTTACAGTTCTGCACATGTAGACTAAATAAAAAACTTAACAAACTGTCCAAGTTCCCCCGGAAAATAGAAAGATGACGTTCCTACCACCCTAAAAAAAGCTGAATTGACGTGAGTGCATACATCCCATTTAAAACGTCGCCATTCCCAGCTACATATTTACATATCGCGTTCATTCGCCAGGATTCTGGAAATTCAGCGCTAGTGAATAAGCTTTCGATTTGCGCCTTAGAAATTTGGAGTTTACGTGTTTGATTACGATTACGAACTGTCTGCAAAACTGCAATCGCCGATTTTATTTTATCGTTGTTTAGTGTTTAGTGACATCTTGTGGATTTAAGTAACTTTGAAGTCGACATTACTCTTTATGGAGAAAATGTGCCTAAGGAAATCAACTGATTGAAAGCGATTTGTCTTTCAAACACGCAGAGAAAAATATGATTACACAATATGCGGAAAGAGTGTAATTAAAGTTCAGATCAACTGCAGTCCATTTTGTTCCATGCAGAACTATTCCGGTCCATTCAGTCGTGATGGATAGATGGAAGGAGGATGGCTGAATGGATGGATGGGTGAGTGGTTGGATGGATGGATGGAAATATGGATGGGTGGATGGATGGATAGACCTCCGTCAATCCATCCATCCATCCATCCATCCATCCATCCATCCATCCATCCATCCATCCATCCATCCATCCATCCATCCATCCATCCATCCATCCATCCATCCATCCATCCATCCATCCATCCATCCATCCATCCATCCATCCATCCATCCATCCACCCACCCACCCATCCATCCATCCATCCATCCATCCATCCATCCATCCATCCATCCGTTATTCCATCCATCCATCCCCATTCAAATATCAATCCAGCTACCCACCCACCCACCCACCCGTCCGTCCGTCCATTCGTCCAATTACATTTTTCTCGCATGTTGAGTTCATTACTTGTCAAAGTTACGAGTGGCAAGGTAGGATCGCCTCAAACATGTTGTTCTTGTTTGAGGCTTGCCACTTAATCTGGATTTTCAGATTCCCCAAATAACTGGAAAAAACTTGTAAGACCGTGTTACATTATCTAATCATGATCGCAACCTCGGAGTTTTTGTTTATTTGTTTGAAGGGTAAGGCCGCCGTCCACGGGACATCCACTATTATTTTAATCACTAAACACTAAATACTGCTCCGTAATAATCTACGGTTTCAGTTAGACACATTTGAAACGTCGCCATTATCTGATACATATTAAATCAATCGCGCCCAATCGCTAGTAGTACTAAATACACTCCCCTATGCATGTCAAGGTCGACGTTAACCCATATGATGTCTCTGAACGCTAAATGATGCTGTATTAAAAGCACGACTGCAATTAGACACCTTTAAAACGCTCATCTTCAGCTACATTATATACAAATCGCCTTCAATAGTTACATGACATAGAGATAAAAACCCATGATGACAATGGTCGATTTAATTGTAACTGACATCCGCAAGATGTCGTTAAACATAAATCCACGCATACAGCGCTCGTGCATTAGCTGGTGCTCTTATCTTAACTGTCGAGTTGCGCTTTAGAAATTTGGAGTTAACGCTTTCAATTACGATTACGACATGTCTTGTAAAATTGTATGCGTACGTTAAGGTCGACGTCAACGCGGTGTCATGAGAATGGCTGAGATGTCAGGAAGACTTACTCTATTGATGATGTCCATGATGAGGATGATGATTGTGATGATGATGATGATGATGATGATGATGATGAGGACGACGACTACGACGATGACGATGATGATGATGATGATGTTGTTGTTGATGATGATGGTGGTGATGATGGTGATGATGGTGGTGATGATGATGATGATGATGATGATGATGATGATGATGATGATGATGATGATGATGATGATGATGACCATGATGATGATGATGATGATGATGATGATGATGATGATGATGATGATGATGATGATGATGATGATGATGATGATGATGATGATGATGATGATGATGATGATGATGATGATGGTGGTGATATATAATAATAATAGTAGTAGTAATAAATTAATTGCAATAAAATAATATAAAAACAACAACGTCAATTTTTATGGCGCCTACACAAACTACAACATCAAGCGGAGTAAGCTTTGGCGATGACTATGAATGAAGATATTTGATGATGGTGGTGGTGATGATAAGTGCACTAACCGTACACTGTTGGTAGGAAGATGAGACGGCGAGAGAGGACTGACCACCCGTCCTCTGGTGCCGAGGCTAAGAAAATGAAGACGCTGATACTTCATACCCATGGCTGCTTATGGCTAGCTCAAAGGCCTGCTCTTCTTTTTCAACTACCAGTCCAACCATACAACGTTATTGAATGCCCTTTTTTCACTCCGTCTATCATCCCTCCATCTCCCTCGCTGTCTCCTTCCCTCCTGCCGTCACCCTTTCAACCTTCCCTTCATCTATACCCGTCTCCGTTGTTCCACTCCCTTTGTATTCTATTCCTTTGGTAATTTCTGACCCGTAATGAGATCATCATCATCATCATCTTCACCATCATCATCACTATAACTGGAGAAAATTTGTTGATGCTATTATCGCCAATGTTGTTTTAATTGCACCGGAAGTAAATGAAAATGCTCGGAAAAGAAAATAAATGATACGGAACAACCTCTTCTTGTTGTTGTTGGTGTCACAATTACTATTATTAATATTATTACTATATGCATAATTATTATTATCATTGCAATTATCATTATTATCAATCCGTTCATCCATTAATCCATCCATCCATCCATCCTTCCATCCATCCATCCATCCATCCATCCATCCATCCATCCACCCATCCATCCACCCATCCATCCATCCATCCATTTATCCATCCATTCACTCATCATTCATCCTTTCAATTCGGATGAATATATAAGAATAATTCTGTATGAAACAAAATGGACGGAAATGGATCTGGACTTTATTTGCATTCTTCTCTCATGTTGTGTTCATTACTTGTCACAGTTGGGCAACCATCCATTTAAATTCGAAGTTAGGAGTAGAAAAGTACAATTGCCTCAAACACTCTGGTTTTGTCTGAGGCCTGCCGCTGCATCTGGATTTTCAGGTTCTCCGAACATCTGAAAAACTTGTATAGCTTAATACCGTATTTCATCAAGAAATTCACTAATCGTATTCGTGCCTCTGAGTAGAGCCCTTGAAGAAGCGCTATATAAATTCCATGATTGATTCGTAATCTGTGGATTTCTGTCTGAAGGTAAGGTCGCCATGAACGCAGCCGACAGCCACAAGGTGTCGCCAAGCACTAAATAACGTTGCTTTAAATCATGAACTTCTATACACAGTTGCATTGTATTGCATGCTATTGTATTGTATGCTATTGTATTGTATTGTATTGTATTGTATAGTATTGTATTGTATTGTATTGTATTGTATTATAGAAGATTGGGATTAAATCCACGACTGACGTTAAACACCTTTAAAACGTAGCCATTCTCATCTACATATTCACCAGTCGCGTTCAGTCGCTAGTTCATGGAACATCCCGACAGCATAAGGTCGATTTCAACGTAACTGTCATCCACGCGAAGTCGTCGCTAAACACTGAATTAATTTATAGACACCTTTAAAACGTAATCTTTCTCGGTTATATATTTACCACTCGCGCTCAACTTGGTTAGAAAACGCGATTGGCAGATATATAGCTGAGAACCAGGTTAACTCCACCACTGCTCGTACCAGTGCAAGTCCCAAGCGTTGAAAAAAGAGGAGGGCGACGCTAATGAAAATGTAAACAAGCTGCGTCTGTGACAGCCTGTATTTATCAAATAAACGAATATTGAATTGAATTGAATCTTTGCTATCACAGAGTGTCTTTAAACGGCAACTAATCAAAGTAATCGCAGGGTTTCTCGAAATTCATCGCTCGTGAATAAGCTAGTGCCCTGCGCTTAGATTTCGAATGGCGCTTTAGAAATTTCGAGTTTGCGATTACGATTAGAAATGCGAACTTTGTGATAAAATTGTTTGCGTACGTTCAGGTAGTCAACGGAGCTGAAACCCATAAGATTTCGATGATGACTAAATATTGCTATTTAGGTTCTTTATCATCCACGAAATTTTTAAGGATCATTCAAGTGATTGTTGCAATCTTCATTTCGCGCTCCCTTGTCTTGACAACACGTTGTCTTGAAGGTTGCATCGAAGTGTCGCGCTGCCGATTAAGGTGTCATGAGAATGGCCGAGCTGTTACTGTAGGCCTACTGATGATGGTGATGACTATAAAGATCACGATGGTGAAAACTGCCCAAATAATGAGTCCACTGTCAGTGCATGGGAAGATGAGACGGCGAGGGAGAGGATTGGCCACCCGTCCTCATACGTCGATATTAAAACAATGAACTTGCCAACACTTCATTACTCAGGGCTAGCATAAGAGACAACCACAAGATGTCGCTAAGCACTATTCAAATACTGGTAACATAAAATCGACGACACCAGTTAGTCACCTTTAAAACGCGTAATTCTCAGCTACGTAATCTCCAAACGCGTTCAGCTCATCCATAAAACGCTGGGCCCATTTCAACGTAACTGACATCCATGAGATGTCGCTAAACACTGAACGATGCAGCATTAATTTCACGACTGCAGTTAGACACCTTTAAAACCTAGCCATTCTCAGCGATATATCTGCTAAGCACTATTTAAATACTGATAACATAAAATCCACGACACCAGTTAGCCACCTTTAAAACGCATAATTCTCAGCTACATATTCACCAATCGCGTTCAGTCTGTAGCTGATAGCTCAACCATAAAACGCTTGGCCCATTTCAACGTAACTGACATCCACGATATGTCGCTAAAAACTGAGCAATGCAGCATTAATTTCACGACTGCAATTACACACCTTTAAAACTCATCCATTCTCAGCTATATATAAGCTAAATGCTTTCTAGACCCAGATCGCGATTTGTAAATACATAGCTGAGAACCAGGTTAACTCCGCCACTGTTCTGACTCAGGCAGTGCCAGTCCCAAGTTTTGATGAAGAGGAGGGCGATACTAATCATCTTTGTTATGACACAGTGACATTTAAACAGCAACTAACTAAGCATTATCAAAATGCAGCGCTCGTGAATAAGCTGGTGCCCTGCGCTTAGCTTTCGAGTGGCTCTATAAATTTGGAGTTTACGATTACGATAGAATTACGAACTGTTTCAGAAAATTGTAAGATATCGATGAACACTAAATATTGCTTATGATCCACTCAATTTCGAAGGATCTTTCAACTGATCATTGCAACGATCGAACAACCATTCTTCCTTACGCGTTGCCTTATCTTGACAACACGTTGTTTTCAAGAGTGCATCGAAGTGTAACGCTGTCGAAAAGGACGTCGTGAGAATGGCTGAGATGTCACGAAGACTTTCTGTACTGATGATGGTGATGACGATGGAGATGATGGTGATGACTGCTCGACTGATGAGTACACTGACCAAAGCTGTAATCATCGCTCTCGCTATCGTTATTATTATTATTATGAAAATCGTCTTAGTCGTCCCCATAGCAATCGTTCTAATCAAATGGCCGTCGTGCTTCGCTAAGAGAAGATGTTGCCGCATCCTCAGCCGCATCCTCAGCTCCTCAAGGTCATCTGCCATTCCACCGTCCTCCATCGTCTTACACTCAGTTTTCGCTTAGACGCTCACACCGTACTTATACGCTATGCGGTAAACGGTCGCCATGGCGACGACCGGAAGTAGACAAAAGAAACCATGAGTTTAACCATACCATAACTGAGGCAGCGCAGAGATTACATACTATGCAGAGTGGAAGGGCCCGTGGTTCCGTTGGGTCAAACGGGCATCGAAGGCCCCGTGACCCCTTTGTGTCAAATCGGGAGCGAAGACATGGTAAGTTGCTAAGTTTACGATTCCTGGTAAATCGACGCAGTGTATAGACCCAATTTGAGGGTCCGCAGGTAGAACTGTCGCGTCTCTATGGATTGGAAATGTTTTCAGGAAAAGACGGGTTGCTGGATAGATTTACAAGGCCTCAAAGGTCATGACAGCTAATCCTGGAAAGCAGATGCCAAGCATAGACATAATTAGTATGGTTGCCCTCAACTACACTGTCGTTAAATGGTGTCGTTAGTACTGTACAATAGACATTATTTCCACTGCGCCAGTTAGACACCTTTAAACTGAGGCCATTCTATGCTACATATTCGACAGTCGCGTCCTATCCTTAAGCTTCACTCATTACCATAGCGATAAAGTGCAAGGTCGACTTCAACGTAACTGACATCAACAAGATGTCGTTAAACACTAATTACTACACCATAAGATCCAAGAATGCAGTAATACACACACACTTTTAAAACGCCGTCATTCTCATATATATGCATAATTACCCAGGGGCGTAACTAAACTGTGGTGGGGTACTAATTTCTCTTCTGCACTTTCGCATTCGCATGGAGACCATTTTGGACAGAATAAGCTGCCAGTAACTTATTACGAAACGCTGATGAACTTACCTCCATAATGGCAATTTTATCGTCTATTGTGTCAATTACTCGTTTTCGTTTTAGAACAAATTTATCCATTTTCCTATCACCAAGATCCGAACACGACGTGTATTATTATTATTATTATTATTATTATTATTATTATTATTATTATTATTAATTAAATTTGTAACGCACCGAAATGTGATTCTGAGGCGCGGATAGTCAGCCGCCAGGAGATGATGCAGTTAGATATCCAAGTGTTTGAAAGCCAAAGAGAAATAGTGAGTTTTGAGTCTCTTTTTGAAGGTAGAAAGTGAATTGGAGCTACGAATAGAGATTGGCAGTCGATTCCATTCCTTGGGGGCAGAGACATGGAATGCACGCGAGCCCATAACTGTTCTGCATCTTGGCTCAGCTAAAAGGCCCGTACTTGATGATCGCAAGCAACGGGGAGGGATGTAAGGAGTTAGTAGTGATTGAAGGTAGGGAGGTGTGCTGGTGCTGAGGGCTTTATATGTCAAATAGGCCAACTTGAATTTTATTCTGAACTCAACAGGAAGCCAATGCAGTTCATGGAGTAGGACCGAGGAGCTTGTTCGTAATGGAACACGCAGTACCGCGCGAGCTAAGGAGTTTTGGATGCGTTGCAACCTGTTGAGTTCATGGTCTGAGAGACCAACAAAAACAGAATTAGCATAATCAAGGCGAGAGGAAACAAGGGAACAGGCTATGGTTTGCGACATGTTCTTAGTAAGAGCCGATCTGATGTGACGTATTGCTCTGATATGATAGAAACAAGATTTACACAGGTTTGTTATGTGTGGTCGAAATGTGAGCTTGCTGTCTAGGGTTACCCCAAGTGTTTTGACAGTGTCTGATAGTGGCACAGCAGTACCAGCGAGGTCTATGCTAGAAAGTGAAGGAAGAGAACGTAGGCGTTGGTGTGAGCCAAACAAAATAGCCTCAGACTTATCTGGGCTTATGGCCAAACCATTGAAACAGTACCATGCATACAAAGATGAGAGGCACTCCTCAAGTTGAGTTTGCCAGACTGATCAGTGTGTGACAAGGCAATATGGAGCTGAGTATCATCCGCATACTGTTGTAATTTGACTCCGAAGTTATTAGCTATACGACTGATTGGGGAAATAAAGATTGTAAATAATAAAGGGCCAAAGACAAATCCCTGTGGCACTCCAGCATTATAAACAGTGGGCTCAGACCGAGCGCTACCGATGCCAACCTGCTGATTGCGATTGCACAGGTAAGAAGCTAGCCAGTTTAAGGCTCTCCCAGAGACACCAAAGCTTTTGGAGAGTCTTGATAGGAGTAGTTGGTGGTCTACGGTGTCGAAGGCTGCACTGAGATCAAGGCAAACTGAAAGGCAGGCTTTTCCGTTGTCGACAGACGAGAATACGTTATCCAGTGTAGAGGCAAGAGCAGTTTCAGTGGAGTAACCTTCACGGTAAGCTGACTGATAAGGACTGAAGTTGGGAGAGGAAGTGATGTGTTTCTTGATACGCAAAAGAAAGAGACGTTCGATGATCTTGGAAATGTTATTCAGGTTGGAGATAGGTCTGAAATTAGAAAGGTTGCTGGTGTCCAGGTTAGGTTTTTTAAGTAAAGGCGTGACTAAAGCAGATTTGAAGCTGGACGGAAAACAACATTCGGCAAAAGACAGGCTAGCCAAGTGTGCGATAATGTGGGAGAAAACATCAGAACATGAGACAAAAAGTGATGTAGGTATGAAATCCATTGGGGATGTTTTAGGGACCATGCCCTTAAGAAGATTAAAGACTTAAAAGTAGGTTGTATGTTATTAAAAGCAGTGCCAGAGAAGTCAGAATCAAGCAGCAGGTCATTCCATACTAAATTAGCAGTACATCTAGCAATTTTACATCTAAGATTATCAATTTTGTTTACAAAAAAAAGCAGCAAAGTTAGAACACAGGGTTTGATTCTCAGGGTCTGTGCTTTGGCAGTTCACAGTGTCCTTTGAGTGTAGAAGTCGTTGGGCGATGCGCCATCGGTCACGTGGATTTTCTGCAGATTCAAGTTGACTGAGGAAATAGGAGCTTCTGGAGTTGTTTATAAGCTTGTTTGTTACACGGCAGTGACGACGGTAACAGTGCCTGTCCTCCTCAAGGCCCGAACTCTTCCATTTTCTTTCTAAGCGACGGCGTTATCTCTTTGCCTCTATTGCGTCAGATGAGAGCCATCTAGTAATGGGTTGAGATGGTCACCTACAGAAGGTCTGAATCGGAGCGATTTGTCCAAGGTGAATGTCACTATTCTATTCAGTTGTTCCGCAAAGTCGTATGCACTGTTCGCAAGAGCAGTGAACAGATCAGAATCTATGAGCATGTCGCTAAACGTTAAAGGGTCTATTGCTTTGATGTTACGAAATACGTAATACGTAATAGTTACAGTTATAGTTAATGTCTACCTAAAAACCCACGTTTCCAATTATACACCTTTAAACCACAGTCATTCCAAGGTACATACCTCCTGCCGCGATCAATGACTAGAATCTAGTGACTAGATGGATTGGGTATAGCAAGTACGAAGCAAGGTCGACCTAAACGTAACTGACATCCAAAAGATGTCGCTCAACAGCAAACGATGTCACATAAAAGCCACAATTCCAGTTAGACACATAATAATAATAATAATAATAATAATAATAATAATAATAATAATAATAATAATAATAATAATAATAATAATAATAATAATAATAATAATAATAATAATAAAAACAATGCCACATAAAACCACGTCTGAATTTAGATATCTATACAACGCTGGTATTCTCGGCTACATACTCACCACTCGCGCTCAATCGCTGGGTTGTTGCGTAAGTAGCCCACAAAGGGTAAGATCGACTTCAACGTAACTGACAAGATGTCGCTAAGCGCTAAATAACGCCGCATTAAGTCTATATACAGTTGAATACACGGGTGGAATAAAGCACTAAGTGCCATTATTTCTTTTATACGCTTATCGCGTGTTTCCTGTAGGTTGGTCTCTCATCTATGGAAGAAAGGACTAATGATCATTAATTCCAGTAAATAGTAACGTTTAATTCGCCGTATGGCAGCACCCTATCAGTCACACGTAAACAAAAATGGACGCTCGCGCAGAGCACGCTAATTTTTTGTCTTCAGAAGTCAATATTACTTATTATTCGTCACAGTCTAGTGATGAAACGGAATACTATGATAATGATTCGGAATTTGAAAGGCAGAGTGCAAGTCGTGCTAAGGAAAAAGGCAAGATTCGGACAAAACACGAGGACTTATGGTCTGATAACACGAGGAAGCGAAGGAAGAATGCGGTTAGGATACTACTTGTAAAATATAGTTTCTATTCAAATAATAATGCAGTAGAGTATAGTATTTCTTCTGGGAGAAATGTCAGAATGCTTTATAACATCCTTATATTAATGATATTATTGAAAACTCAGGACTTGTGCTATTTCATACCAACCATAATAGGCAAGCAAAGGGATGTGTTTTAGTGTATACAAGCGATGGATGTGTGGAGGTACACAACAACTATTCAATGGTTAATGGGCGCATATTTAAGATATTGAAGAATGAGATCAATGATGACATCTTTGATAACATTCCACTACAAGCATGCAATGGGGTTGCTGATGCCAAGAGAACTGACGTTCTTTCTCTTCTACCTTACATAAAGCAAAGCAATCAAACCTTTTATTCCAATTACCTGGCAGACAAAGCAGCGGCAGAGCAATCAGATCCTACTTCTGATTCAGAGTCAGAATATTAACATGAAGAAACTCGTATTCAGTGAAATCATTTTTAATATTCAACAGTACTTCTCATATCACAATGTGAAACATTTTGCAGTAACACTTTAAAGGATTATCGTCATACTCAATGAGGATTCAGTAACACCTTTACAATAACATGGCTTTAGACAACTTTCAATAACAGTACTGTTACTTTACATTAACACTGTGCTAGATTTATAAATGCCTTATTCCTGTTGGGAAAATCATTGATTACAATGAGTGTTTCAGTACAGCTAATGTTGTTTCAATACTGTTGTTATATATTGTTATACTGCTTGTTTATACAGCTTCCTGACTACTTAACACAACATTTCTAAGACAACAACATACTGTTTGTGTACATCTGAGATACCACGGATAGCAATAATAATACTAACAATAATAGATAATTACGGTCCTTGTCTGTCACTGATGCCTCCATCTGGAATGGCTTGGCTCCTGAGCTCCGATTGCTCTCCCACTCACTTCTTATTGACAAAATAACGAAATTCATGGTCAAATAGCATACTGCAACGTACTAACACATCATATTGGTTCTAATGATCAATGGAAAACATTACTTGGAGAAACAAATTTCATATCGATTTTACTCGATATGACTTTTTTGTACTTAGTGCTTTATTCCACCCGTGTATTCAGTTGTATTCTATTGTATGCGTTGCATTGTATTGTATTGTCGAATTTTGTGATAAATGTAGAAAAAAGACTGGGAGGGGTTAGAATTTGATGAATTTCATCCATATGGAGTTGAATATTTGTCCGTATTTTGCAAATTGAGAAAATAAAAAAATGTAATAGTGATGACATCACTACATTTATTACCATAAAATTCACATGGTCACAAAACTCACAATAAAACAGAGCATTACTTTATTAGTGACCCATAAAGTGAATTGTGAAAGAAAATGTTAGAATATATTTTATGTACATTATGATCACACTGGCACATCTGAGGGGGTTGGGGTGTACAATGAAGAATTAACGGGGTGTGGTCCTAAGAAAGACCCCAATCCCCAACAATTCACTCCATGTTGCATTGCATATAGAAGTTTTTTATGAATCTATGACTGATGTTTGACACCTTTAAAATGCGGCCATTCTCGGCTACATATTTACCAATCGCGTTCAATATTTAAGTACAATCGATAAATTCGGCAAGTGTGTTGTATGAAGCGTTAGATGTCGCCAAACTGTAAATAACGATGATGATGAGAAGTCCCTTGAGCAAGCCTCAGAGGAAGCTATGGGTAAGAAGTGTTGGCAACTTCATTTTCTTATCCTCGGCATATGGCCAGTCCTCTACCACACCGTCTCATCTTCCCACCGACAGTGTACGGTCTATGTATTTGTTATAGCTGAGTTGGCTACACAATTGTAGTTATATACCCCCTTCAAAACGCCGCAATTCTCAGCTATATGTTTACCAATCGCTTTCAATCGCCAGGATTCTTGAAATTCAATACTCGTGAATAAGCTTGTGCCCCGAATCGTCTGAGAAAATTGTGTGCTTACGTTAAGGTCGACGTCAACTCGGTTGAAACTCATAACACATCGATGGACACTAAATATCCACGCGACTTCGAAGGAACACCACTATCATACTGGCTGTCGGTTGGTGCCAGTCCTAAAGCCGTCTAAAGGACGACGGAGACGCCAATATCGCTTTCGTTATGACACAGCGTCGTTGAGCAGAAACTACACAACCATCCATTGTGGCAGTTTGAGGAAATGTTTCCTTCTGATGCAATAAGTTCTTTAATTGTGCTTTACAAGATTTCTACGGAAAAGACACAAATGAAAAACAAGATTACGCTGGATAGATAATATAAATGAGGACATAACATGACTCGGACTAACACTAAGGGGAGCAATGGGCTTGACAAATTACTAAGAACATTTAAGTTCATTTATTCGTACCCGTCGCTGCCAAACTGGTGGCGTCAGAAACTGATGACAATGATAATGCCTTGAGTCGCCGTAAGGTTGCCGTCAATGACACTGTCGGCCACAAGATGTTGTTGGTACAAGGGACAATCATTCCACTGCTCCAGTTTGACACCTTTAAAATAATGGCACTCTCAGATACATATGCACCAGTCGCGTTCAATCGCTAGCTTTATGAAACAGGTATTATGTAGGTTAAGGTCGACTTCAACGTAACTGACAAAAAAGCAGACAAAGGCGGGTAGCCAGTCACGACACCTAAAAATAGCGACTGTTGCTACAAGATGTCGTTAAACTCAAGATCCATCCATTCATTCATCCAATCGCTAGACTGCAAATCCACATTTTCCCATCAAGGGTAGCCTAAGGTCGTCTTCAACGTAACCGACATCAGCAAAATGTCGCTAAATAATAAAATTACAGCTACATAAGATCTAAGCATACAGTTAGCGCTCGCTTCAAAACGCTGCCATTCTCAGCTACATAGTTTTACCAATCGTTTAATCGTTTGGAGAACAATTCAATAATGTTCCATCAACGACCCTAACGGTCGCAAGTGTCGTTAGTACAATTTACATTAATAGATGAAATCCACTGCTCCAGTTTAGACACCTTTTAAAGCCTTAATTCCGAGCTATTTATATAATCTCAATCGTGTTTAATCGCCAGATCAATCCACGATAATCGGGTGAGAGTTAAGTTTGTCGTCAACTGAATGGACATCGAGAAAATTTTGTTAAACACAAAGTAAGGCTTGTTTTGAATTCCGGTATTGTCAAATGATTTATTTCGGATTCTATTTTAAAGAGAGAACTGTAATGAATTGTAATGGAATGCAGTTTATAATTTAGGTAATTAGGCCAGGATGGGTAATAATAATACTAGCGTAGGTAAATAGACCAACAACGTATACGGTAATTAGTCCAAGAATCGAGTACTCTGCCGAGGAGCGTTATTACTTCTATGCATTTTTTACGGCGACCACTATCTAATGACCAAGTTTCAATCGATGGCTCTGAGCAACTGTGAGTTAAGGACTTACTCATAGCCCCTAAAAAGTAACTGTCTCAGAAGAGGAGGATCGAACCGCACTCTCCATCCATCCATCCATCCATCCATCCATCCATCCATCCATCCATCCATCCATCCATCCATCCATCCATCCATCCATCCATCCATCCATCCATCCATCCATCCAACCATCAATCCATCCATCCATCCATCCATCCATCAATCCATCCATCAATCCATCCATCCATCAATCCATCCATCCATCCATCCATCCATCCATCCATCCATCCATCCATCCATCCATCCATCCATCAATCAATCCATCCATCCATCCATCCATCCATCCATCCATCCATCCATCCATCCATCCATCCATCCATCCATCCATCCATCCATCCATCCATCCATCCATCCATCCATCCATCCATCCATCCATCCATCCATCCATCCATCCATCCATCCATCCATCCATCCATCCATCCATCCATCCATACATGTGATACAGTCGGGGGTTAGTTAGTATCGGGTCTCCCTGGTCTCCCTGGCAGTCGGACTCGGACCACCAATGGACATCGATCTCCGGACAACCCCTCGGATACGTCGCAGCGCTCGTGAATAAGCTGGTGCTTTTCGCTTAGCTTTACAGTGGCGCTTTAGAAAATTATAGGTTACGGGTAGAAAAATCTACAGACGATTAGGAGAAATTGAGATGGATTTGTAATTTGATTCTGAGGTTAGCTTTGTGGGTTTTAGGAACTTGAGTTATTCTGTTTGTCCTCCGTCGAGGATGTATGCTTCGCCGAGGGAGATGTTAAAAATATGTGTAACGGGAATAGCCAGCTCAGCTGACGCTTCTCTTAGAAACCATCTGGGCCCACCGTGTTGCCAGTGATTCCATCTAACAAGCGAAAACCTTCATAGGCAAAGAATGTCCTTTTAGTTGTATCTTTTGCCGAGAGTTTCGTCAACGTGCTTAGATTATCCGGGTCGAAGGAAGTGTTCCCATGGTGGAGGTTCAGGGATGCTCTGGTTTGGTGGGCTGAGCCTTTGCTTGTCTCTGCTGAGTTTATTTGCATAGTTCCAGAGACCTATTTTTTCGCATTTGTTATTGTCAAACTCCCTTGTGTTGTTTCTTGCGTTAATCTTGATCGACAGAGCGTTTCTGGCCTCGATATGTCTGTGCTGGACCAGTCTGTGCCTCTTTCTCATAGGGTGTTTGATTTTAAGGGTCATGAAGGTTGGTTCCTTATCTCTTATGGTAATGTTTTTTTTGGCGGGGGGGGAGAAGGTGTCCATGGTTGCGTGTATAAATCAATCAATCAATCAATCAATCAATATATCTTTATTGCAATCAATAACAACAATCAGTTATAAAAATACAGATCATGTACGAACAGAAACTTCTACATATCTAGATTTAATAAGATAAGTAATATTCCGTCTTATCTGACCGCTGAAATGGTGCTATCGATGACAATGGGTGGCCCTAAAGGGACGGAAGTCCCGCTAAGGAGGGATACCCGACCAAACAAATTATCATCTTCTTGTAAATGACTGTTCGAATAGAATCTTGAGTAATTATAATTGTTAACACATAAGGAAGAAAATGAATTAATAATTGCCTTAACTAATACTTAATTAATGGGAGGAGAGGAAAGAAGGTGAAGAGGAAAAGGAGAAGAAAAAATACAGAGGAAAGAATAAATGAAAGAAGAACTTAACTAAATACTCCCGGGGAAGTTCCACCCCGGTGTGAACCCGCCTTCTAATCCTACAAGAGTTAGTAACATGCTGCTACAGGTGGTAGATCATGATGTGATAAGAAATTGACGTAAACGTTTTTTAAAGTCTAGTCGATTTGTTGCTGATCGTATTTCTAATGGTATTGAATTCCAGATAAGGGGGCCATTAGACCTTATGTTAAACGCTCTTAAATTGGTGCGTAAATGTATATATATATATAAGTCGTTTCGTCGTCATAAGTCGAAATTTCTTTCATTCTGAAGAGCTCATAAAAACCTTAACTGACAACTGTTGATCATTTAAAAAAATTAGTTTTCCGATAGAAACATCTGACAAGCACTGTTTAAAACGGCAGATGCTGATTTATATTCACTATGGCGCTAAATTTCAATGAGTATATCATTTTCAATATTTTATGCCTGGAACGCGTTAACGGTTAACGCGTTCCAGACATGTCTCGAGTTTATTTATCTGTTGTAAACATATTTTGTTCACGCCCTGTCGAAAGATTTGTATGCAGACAAATAGAAATGGAGCAAGGCTACTTTTTAGCAGATAATAAAATTTTAGCCAGCCTGCAGACCTATTAGGTCCATTAGGCCAACATGTTAGGCCTCATGAGGAGGTCTAACGCATTGGCCTTTTACGAGATCATCATGTTAGGCAACCTCTTTTAAATTAGATCTTAGGCTCCTTTGGTTTGTGACGTGTAGACTTTTGCAGTTATTTATAGAACTATACACACAAACTCACATTGTTTGTTGTGTAAGTTTTCGTTTTTAATTTTCTCTAGTCCTTACATCACCTTGAACGTAGGTCTATTGCTCAACAACCGAATCAAAATATGAGTCAGCTGTGGTTTCGAACGTACGCCTCACTATTAAAGAGTCTGCCCTGCGCCCTTCAAACAGCGAATACCAGCCGAGTTCCACCACGTTTTACAGGTTCTGTTCACGCTCTTTGGAATGCTTTTGTATGCAGACGATAAGATTCGGATCAGGGCTACATACATTTCGATACAAATTTACAGCTGTATGCGGTATTATATTATATGCGGCCTCTAACTTGTGCGATGTTGATATTGCTTATGTAAATGCAAACCAAAGCCAACAGTTATTCGTTGGGTATGTGCAATGTGCATGCTCTATGAAGTCGAGGAATGACAATTAATTGCAGTAGTTGCATACGAAAGTCTTTATTTCTTCATGCAAAAGAGCTTAATCGAGTATACTCAACCAATAAATCAACAGAAATTTCACACTTTGAGTTGGTCTGAGTTAAAGGCTAATACAGATGAGGGAATACAGATCAGACTGGAGGATAAGACACTCGAGCAGGTGACGGATTTTGTGTACTTGGGAGGATTGATAACGGAAGATGGTCGGTGCACAAAAGATATCAGGCGTAGAATCGGTCTAGCATGTGCGATGTTCGGCAGGCTGAACGAGATATGGAAATCAAACATCACGTCAGGCCAGTAAGCCTGAAGCTGATGTGCGAAGCAGTTAGAAAAAAAAATTAGGTAGGCCTAAACCTGTGGCAAATGCAGAGGTCTCTAGGCGGCAGAAAAGAAGATCTAGTCGACGAGAGGTCCAAAGAAGAGAGTATTCTGATTATTTTCATCCTCTGAGAACAGGAAGTCCCAGAGGGCATTAACCAGCTCGTCATAGCTCAATTTCTTGTCGCCATTGGCATCCTTTGCCATAAACGACTCCTTCGCGACAAGGATTCCGACATGACCAAGCATGTTGAGGTGTTCGTCCTCCTGCATGTAACCGTCACCGTTGACATCCATCAGATCGAAAATATCCTTTAGCATGGCCGAGTAGCGTTTCATCAGCTCTGGGTTGTAGCGCTGCTTCCCGATTGAGTCGATAAACATCTCGGGGGTCAGTTGTTCCTTGTTGCCGTTTTTGGCATACTTCACGAGCTTATCCCACACCTAAGTCAGTACAAAGTATTGTTTACTAGGGTGAGACAAACGTCTGCGTTTCTATAGCGGTAGCGGAAGTAGGAGTGGTGGTACTGATAGTAGTGGTAGTGGTAGTGGTAGCAGTGGAAGTGGTAGCGATAATAATAGTAGTGGTGGTGGTGGTGGTGGTGGTGGTGGTGGTGGTGGTGGTGGTGGTGGTGGTGGTGGTGGTGGTGGTGGTGGTGGTGGTGGTGAGGTCTTGTAGCCGGAGGGTCGCAGGTTCGAATCTGCCTCAAGCCACTGCGTAGCCACCTTGGAAAAGTTGTTCACCCACAATTGTCCAGCACTCGTGAATAGGCTGGTACCCTGCGCTTGGTCTTCGAGTGGCGTTTTAGAAGTTTGGAGATTACGATTACAATTACGAATAGTAGTATAAAACAATGCATGCAATCAGCAAAAATAGAAACAAGATTGCATTATGATCTACACGCAAACAATTCAAAACAAATAACAGTTTACAAATCGAACGTAAATATTGATGAATAAACTTAGACAACGGAATCGACTTTAACATCGTACTTATAGTTTGCTGTATTTTGTGCGTTGACGCCATGTAACCCGTACATCTATGGATTATAATATGTGATCAAAATTATCCTGACGATCACTCAGGTTGCAGGAAACAGTTGGCTATTAGGAACTGCAGCCATTCCTTCAGTTCTTCTGTAGGGAAAGTGTGACGGAAAGCAACCGTGTGGAATCGTAGAAACAGAATTGCCGGGAGATGAAAAGATAAATCGTCTTCACCCATTGTCCTCACATTGTGACATTACTTATTCTGCTATTTCAGACAGGTGCTATTATTAGTAGCTATGCAGCCTATGGTTTAAAGGTCAAAGGACGAAATTATTTGCAGTGAGAAGTTGGCTGTACTTAACGATTTTTCTTCAAGCTTGCTCAAATCCACTTCAACTGAACAATACTGCAAATAGGATATGCCTAATTGCAGTGCTTTTTCAGCCGGAACGCGCCGGAACGGCGTTCCGGCACCTTTTTCAGGTACTAAAAAATAATTTATTTATTTTAATAATTTAATGTCAGTGTTTTGAACCGTTTTCAGTGTTTATCGAGACCCCTCCCAACCCCGTTTTTCTCTGGATTTTAGCCCTCCCATAATTATGCCGTTCCGGAACCTATTGTTCCGTTCCGGAACCTTTTCTTCCAGAAAAAAAGCACTGCCTAATTGAAATTTGTCCTGCACGCAAGATGGATCGGTATAATATTCCCTCTCATCCGTTGTCTTGACACCAATTCTGAAGAACATACGGCTATTTGAGGAAAAAGATGACATTCCAGACATCAATTTCATTACTGCTTTTGTTGTTGTTTTTAATATTTGTGTTATGATCACTTAGGAATGTGAACGTTAGGTACAGTATTGTTTCTAATGGTAGTTGTACCTAAAATAATCATAGTAGTTGTAGTAGTTGCAGTATTGGTAATGAGAGTATTTGTAGTGATAGTAGTGGTAGTGGTAGCCGTGGAAGTGGAAGCTTTAGTGGTGGTAGAAGTAGCAGTAGTAACAGGAGTAGTAGTTGTTGTTCTATTTGTATTTGTTGTTGTAATAGTAAATCCTGTTCGTTTGCTGCGTAAGCGAAGCAGTTTTTAGTCTGAATATCTCACGTTTTCGAAATCAGTTTTCAGTTGTTCTGCCTTCTGCTTGTCTGCTTTCACTGGCTCTGCCAATCGCAAAGCAATCCCAATCCAATCACTCTTCGTTATGACTCCATCGTTGTCGTAGTCGAATCTGGAGAAATACGTTCTCATCTTTCTTTTCCAAAATTCAGACATCCTGTGGTTAAATTCAACCGAGCATAAACTTTATAAACACTTTAGACAGCAGCCTCGACTTAAACCATTTACATGAGAAGGTTGTTTGCATGGAATGACCTCAGTTTGGAACTGGATGTACATGTACCTATGACTAGAAACTCCCACAGAAATATTTGTCAGCGATTGAATCTCTCTGGTTGCTTGATTGCTTAGCTGACTGGTTGCTTGGCTGATTGATTTGTTGCTTGTTTGATTGATTGTTTGGTCTATTGGTTGCTTGATTTTTTAATTGCTTGTTTGTTTGTTTGGTTGGTCGATTGATTAACAGGTTGAAAGTAAAAGTAAGTAAGTAAGTAAGTATATTCTTTATTAAACCAGCTGCCAAACAGCACTATGGTGAACAACATCTGTTAAATAGATCTTCTAAAGTTAATAAACAAACATACATTGGTATATATATATACATAGCATTAACCATAATATGGATATATATATATATATATATTATATGTATTACTATATAGGTCCAGTTTGCTAGTAAGTATACAGCATTCTGGCAATAAAGGTTTTTCTCATGCTGATGTCGGCATGGGGTAAAGCCCTGTCATGGGATCTAGGCCTTAAACCATAAACCCTCGGCTTAACAGGTGGAAGCAGCTCGTGCAAGACATGACCTGAATTGCAAAGGACTGCCGAAAACAGGACAGCATCAGCATGGCGGCAAAGTTGTTCAATTGTTGGATTGTTACATGGGAGGTACATATGATCCCTCGGGAGTCCAAAATTATTATTATTATTATTATTATTATTATTATTATTATTATTATTATTATTATTATTATTATTATTATTATTATTATTATTATTATTATTATTATTATTATTATTATTATTATTATTATTAATTGTTATTATAGTAATTATAATGATGACAATTGTAATTGTAGTAATAGCAAAAAATTATTAAAATACTGTATTTAAGCATTTATTTAGGGCAACTGTTCAATGACCAATCAACAATCGATGACGCTGAGCAATAATAATTGAGTGGAGGACTTGCTTAAGGGACCTACTTAGTATCCGTCTCTGTAAGGCCAGAACCTGTAATGTTTGCGTAAAAGAGGAAGGAACAGGGTTTCACACCAAGAATTCACTGGACCCGTGCAGGATCGATGCCACACGGTGTCTTTAGAAAGCACATTTACATTTATCGCATTGCGCCTAGACAGTGAAGTTGTTGCTATCGAGTCGTATAAGAATAGCAATAAAATTTCCAAGGCTTCATCTTAACTTAAATTTAATTTTCTAAGACTGATTTTATGGTCGAAGGCAAAATCCTGAATTGGAATCGTTAGGCCTATGTGCCTCATCGCTCGTGAATAAGCTGTTGCCCTGCGCTTATTTTTCAAGTTGCGCTTTCGAAATTGGAGATTACGATTACGATGCCTTAATTCTTTAGTCATTTAAGTTAGTCTTCATTTTGCGAAACAAGTGTCTGCAGAAAACGTTGCACATGTATATCATCAAAAAGCACTGTCGTCGAGTTTGGATAGGTAAAAAAGCATTACTATTGAACACCGCAAGAATCCTGATTAAATTCATAGTCAACAGCGTTGTTGTTTAGGTCACAAAATCAATAGGAACTGCAAGTTCACCAGTCGAGCACTGTATCCTGCTGTTGAGATGAAACAGGTTACGTACAAAGTAATGGCCAACAAGTTATTTTCTGAGCAGTTATCAACGTTTAATGACAAGTGTTAAACAAAATCTCACCTGCTTTTGATCTGTCTCTTGGTTCCGAGATGCAGCGAACTGTGCAACAAAGCTTTACGAGGAGGCTTTCTTTCGAAACTGACTTTCTCCAGACCACTTGGATGACTTCCCGGATTATGAATATCTGCTCACATAAATTTGCTATGTAAACTAGCTGGCCACACACACACACTGCGTGAGGACTTTACTTATACAAATGCAAGGACAAATTCACAGTTGTTCGTTGCGTATGTGAGCATTTTGGCAGATCGAGCAATGGCAGTTACCTGCAGTCAGAGGTGTAGCTAGCTTTCCAAGGGCCCCGGGTGCATGAGTCCCGCATAGGCCTCTGTTTGGCCTTCTAAGGCTTGTAGCATTGTGTTCTTACCAATACTCGTGTGTATGCCACCCGCCACATAGGCCAAATGCCTAAATCAAGGTCTTAGGTCACACTGATAAAATTCCGTAACGTATCGCTATTATTGACGTATGTGAAAATAAACACTTGTTGCTGCAAGCTATCGAGAACGAACTGCTCTGCGACTCTCATGTGAAAATGTTGCTTTTTATACTGGTAATGGTGCCCTTGACTGTTTTAATCGCAGTTTACCTTTCTCTCGCCCCTACATCTATACTTCATGCATTGCTGAAAAACCATAAAAAATTTGAAATCACGTCTGACTGCTAAAGAGTCTGCTATCCTAGACCTTCAAACAACGCAGAACAGACGTCTCATTTTTATCTACGCGAATGTTTTGTACGCAGAAAGCTAGAGTCGAAGCTGGGCTGCATAATGCATATACAATTATAGGCATCGTTTAGGTCTGATAGGCCACAGGCTCAATATCGATTATAACTTTATGGTCCCTTAGTTTTGAGCAGCATATAGGCAGATTATGCAGTAAAGCAAAGCAGTCCTTATATGCATTGGCCTACGCATTATTTCTGCACATGGCCTGTCTGGAATTAAACTCCATAATGTGGTGCGAGCCACAACTGTTGCCCGACTGTTGTATGCTGCTCCGGCATGGTGGGAATTTGTAGGGCAACAGGATAAAAATAGAATTCAGTCGGTAATGAACAAGCTTATTCGGCTGGGATATCTCCCTAGTGATAACCCGACTTTTGATTATTTATGTAACAAAGCTGACTCCTGCCTTTTTTCTGATGTTTTACAATTACAAGTACAGTTGTATATAACTAGAGTTCTCTTGTGTATTTGTGAGGTTTAACGGGTAAAAAAGCCAGAAATCCGAAATAGTTTGATGTTGGCCATATAACACTGACTCTATAGCATGCCTCACTGAAAAACGTGCAAGCTATGGTAGTAATGGTCAGCTATTAAGCAACGGATCATTAAATGGATTATGAACTGGACTATGAATCACTTGAAGTGACTATCGATGGTAGATGTCCTGTGAATTATAAAACAGCGCCATAATAGTGATTACGTCATACTATACACAGGAGCAGGCAATCCCACAAAACATTATAGCGTCCAACTGCAGAAAATATCTCAAGTGAAAAGTTGCAGCCTAAGGTAGCAGTAGCCAGCTCAGCTATTAGCTAACCTTGGTGTTAAAATTTAAAAATAGATATTTCCTGCCAATTACACAGTTTGACTTTTTATGCAGATGAAACTTGCCTATCTTCTCTCGGCAATCGATCTTCTTGAAATGTACCGTACACTGTATTTGTACCGTTAAAAAGTATAAATCGAGCGATCGAGAATAAACTGATTCTTAACAAAAAGGTACGAAAGTATTGACACTTCATAGCTTATCCATAAATGTGTCACAGGTATTGTATTGTCGCTAACATTCATTTCTAACTTTGATCCATAAGAATAATCAACAAGTAAAACTGAAGCAGGAAACACGTGTCAAGGTTTCTCTGCTTTCTCTTGGGCGTTTCTCCAATTCGTGTATAATCCGAAACTTATATGGCGCAGTTCAGACTCCAACGCTCGAGTCCATGTGGCACGAGGGCTTCAGCTCATCAATTCCAACCTAATATCCTATCTCTAGCAAACGATAGCTTCAGATCAAGGTCAAAGGCAGCCATAGACTTAAATAATTATGGTAAGTAAGTAAGTATTATTGCTAAACTCTTAACTGAAATCTTCAACCCCATCGTATGAGACAGAAAGATCGCGATCAATATAACAATATTGACCACGGATGGTGTTCCGAATAATTCCCCAAAGCAAGCTGAAGTTACGTCCAATAGACTTCAGGAGTATGGAATTACAGTCCATGCCATGTGTTACATCCAATGCTACCACCTATTAAGCACAGTGGCTACTCTTTACGCCCACGGTCTCATTTCTAACCGAGAGCTACCTAAGTATGATAACGTCTCAGAAATGCTTCCTTGCCAGGATGCTAAAGAAGTAACCAAGATTGAAATTTGTATGTGATTATTTGGATTGGTCGATAGGCCTAGTCTATTGCAGTGTGCGTGGCTAGACAAAAGTGTGTTGAACTAGAAACCATCGGCCGTCTTTGTAGTTAGAAATGGACAAGACGAGGATTTTACTAGTTGTTATAAGCGTAAAAGGTAATACTAAGCTCTTATTTGAGACATTTTGATCTTTATTATGAAAAGCTAGTCTGCATTTAATTATGGCATAACTCGATTTCTACATAAAATGAGAAAAGAAGAAGTGTACCGCGCATAGCGGACGTGTAAATAGATGGAGAGAGGGAGACATAAAGGACGGACATAAGATTGTGCCCGGCGTCGCCGCCATTCGCCACAACCGCCGCCGCCGCCGCTAAGCACTCAAGTCGAAATCAGTCGTTAAGCTATCGACTGCTAGCGACTTCGTTCACTTAATATTTTGCTTGTTGTTTTAGTCGCGGTTACATCAGCAGCAGAATATTAGCAACACTTACAATACAATATAATATTCGTTTGTTGAGGAAAACAAGTCGACATGCCGCAACTTGGTACATTATAAGAGAGTTTGCTTATTTGTAAGAGTTTTTATGGAGAATACGGAGCATATATCTTTTTAAAAGTGAATTTATGCATTCTATTACGAAGATGGTGTTGATGATAACGAAGAGGGGGGATCAGAAGGGTGCGAATTGTCGGGATACTGTGGGTTCAACCCCCAGTCTTTCTTAGGACCCCACATTTGATACTTAAACAGTACGTGGTCCCCCTGTGTGAGGAGGTAGACTGAGGAAAATGACGAAACGAGGAAATAATGCCCCCACATTTGATATTCATACAGTCTCATCTCTGCTTCTTCTATTTCAAGACGTAGATTCTTCTCGTTTTCTTCCTTTTTCTGTTTTCCTATTCTTCATCTTCCTCCTACATCCAGTGCTCGAAATGGACCGGAACGCACCGGAACGCCGTTCCGGTTCGTGAAATGAATTTAGCGTTCCGTTCCGGTTCGTCAAATGAATTATTGTGGAAAATACTATGAAATTAACGTGAATGCTCCCATATCATTGACTAGCGTTCCGTTTCGTAAAATTTTCCATTTCGAGCACTGCCTACATCTATTCCTCTTAACAAATTACTGCTTCATTTTCTTTTTTTTAATTATTAGCAAAATTATTATGAATACTTACTTTCTGCAGCCTCAACATACGCCCCTGCCAATAGGGCAATCAGCAGAATAATGGATGTCATTGTTCAGCAGTAATGTAGTCAGGAACTGGAAGCGACGTCTCAGCGATTGTGGATCAATTCAGCAGTTGGTTGACACGTCAGAAGATTCGACCACAGCTTCAAAGTTTATTTTATACATGTGAGTGGGTTTAGCCAATAAAAGCACTTGAAATGATCGAAACGGCACCTCAGTATGATCCCCATCTTCAGTCAGATGTAAGGTTTCGGCAAACGTTATAGCTTACGTACCAGTCTAGCGTATGCAAGGTGACAACATGTATATATGTCTGTGTGTTTCTGTATAGGCCCATGTCTTAGAAGAAGACTTTCAGTTATACAATAAAGAAGAACATTGGTACATTATTTTGTTACCAATATTAATCTATCACCATCTTCACGTCCACTTCTGAAACCCGATTATTCTTACCTTTGAATTTTGCTGTTACGAGTTGCAAGAATTTGGAGAAACTTCTGTGACTATGTCATAAACTCGTCTTGCTTATATAGATGAAACTGTTTTAATTTTAAAATAATTTTTTACGCACTTTGACGCATAAACCTCATTGCATTAGACAAAATAAACGGCAGGTCAAATAGTTGACATGCCTACTCTAACTGATACATTTTCGTTGTAGGGATTTAGATTATCCTGATTAGGGATATGAATTCGTTATTTCATTAAACCAGACGAAATTGAGGGTAAATTTGATATTTATCAACTTTATTAACGCAATTAATCATGTTCGTATATTAATTAGATACATGAATTTTTTATCTCGTGAAATGAGACGAAATTGAAGTCAAATTTCATATTAATCAATATTTATTAGCGTAATTAATCAGATGCTGTCACGTTCGTATATTAATTAGATAGGCCTAGGCCTATATGAATTTTTTATCTCGCGAAATGAGACGAAATTGAAGGCAAATTTCATATTATTTATTAGCGCAGCTGCATCAGACACTGTCACCTTCGTGCACTAATTTGCCTGTAATAATAATAAAAACAATAATAATAACGGGCCTTACCCTGGGATATGGCAGTAATAGTGATGGGTTGTAGAAGTTGGGGGTTGTAGAAGTAAATCAAAGCTTACAAGTTTTCACTTAGAGTCGCTATAGTGTACAAGCAGAATTTTGCCGGAGCGAGGTTTATTCTGAATGCGCGTTTCAAATCCTGGTTTGTTCATTTAATTTCATTAACCTGTCCAACAAAGCTGGATGTAGTGTTCGTCGTCGACGGATCTTCAACTGTCTGCGGTGGCACTGGTCAAGAAGTGCCACCAGCGTGTCCAAAGTGGAACGCCGTTATTCAGTTCTGCAAAAGCATAGTCAACAGCCTGACCATTGGACCAACACAGTCAAGGGTCGCTTTCATCACTCAATCTGATCAGACTAAGACGGAATGGGGCTTGACACGGTAGGATGAAAACTACAACTCATGTTTGTAAGCTCTATCAGGAACCAAAAATTACAGATAACATTAATGCATTACTACTGCTATACTACAAAGCATGAATGTATGTCAGCATGTTTGTATGCATGTTAGGGTGGTGCTCAAAAATGTTATTTTTTGCAAAAAGATGGGACAGCCCCTAGCTATGTTTCTTTTGATGAACTAAGTTAGTGTGCAAAATATTATTAAGATATTCCGTCATTTAGGGGTGCCACACGAGATGAAAGATTTTCCAAATTTTAGACAAGGATTGTAAGCACAATTGTGATAATATTATCAATATTTTTTGTATTTTTTGTAACGGAAAGTTAATTTTAAATTACTAGGTTTAAAATACTTAAAGAGTACTTGTAAACATTGTTCAACTCTGTCAGTTTGATAAAACCATTAACTATTTATTGGTTCATTTTTGTGACCATTAGGGTCTGGATACTTTTTCTATGCTCGGACACCATAATGAGCAAGGTCTGCTCTTGACCTTCATCCTTGGTCAGTATTTGATTGTTTTCTTGGACCAGTTCCACTCCCTCTTCTGCCCTATCATTCACCACACTCAACGTTTTCTACAGTCTGATGACAACCCAGATAGATGCTGTCCTCTTTCCACGAAGTTGGATCTTTCTCCAGCCAGTTACTGGGGATGCGCAGTTTTCATCATGTTTGATGTCACAAAATCATTGATTAAGAGTAGGCCTACAAGAAACTGTGTCTACAGTAATTAATGGTCATTTGGATGAAATACCAGCACCAACTATGGTTCTCAATGGCTGCACCACCAAGGCTTTGGTAGCAGCATCAGTACGGTCATCGAGAAAACAGAAATTGGCCAATTCCTCACTGAGGTACCAAGTAAGACGGGAAAGTACCTTTACAGCCACATTAGTCACATTCAGATTTATCAATCTGAATTTCACGATGCATTGGAAACATGTTAGTTCATTTGTGGCGATTGAATAGAGAATTATAGAGTGTGATGCTGTGAACCAGGATCTAAGATAAACGAAGCAGATGAACAGGTTCATGGAACATAGTAAATTTTTTCCGGAAGGTAATTCGGAATTGAGATAGAAAGAGGAATACTTTGTGAGAATAGATGGCCTTGGTCATGCGTCTGGCCCTGTGCACGACATCAGAGGCTGTAAAATGCATCCCTCGAGGTGGGACATGACCCATGTAGATCAGTGCAAGTTCCAAGAGCACTAAATAATCATCACGAGACTGGCTCTCTTTCTGCAAACATTCCACTGCAAATTCAACAGCATCTTGCATAATTTCTTTGTTATTTTTAAACACTGCAGCAATTTCATCATCTGACAAACCATCAGCAATTATGTCATGGACGATCGAAGGTCATAATTCTGAAATCGTTCAAACACAGGTATTTCAGGTCCAGTAACTGGTCCCGCCAGCTCGAAGGACAATTTCTCTCAGGACAACTTCAAAAATGTGATAAATTTGCAATGGATTATGAATAATGGCAGATAGTGTGAGTAAGTAAGTAAGTAAATAATTGAGCGTTAGAAAAGCCTTAAATGTACAGACTACAAAAGTCCAGAAAATTGTTTAAAAAAATTGCAATTATTTATTTACTCCTCAGCTCCAGTTGGTTCTAATTTATATATTTATTATTAACACTCGAGTGTCCAAGCTATTTTTTGGTACACGAATGCCCAACGGGGGGGTCCGACCGGACCCCAATGTTTTCATTGTGATATATGGAGAACGGATTGGAATATTTTAACGGGATTTGGCTTGTTATAATCCAAATTCAATTTGCAATCGACTGATAGATGGTATTTCACAATAGCGCCACCTGCTGAAACTTTATTTGAACTTTAATAGGGGGCCTACTCTTTGTAGTTTCTTTGCAATTTCGGGATTTTTCGCATGTATTCAATTGTACGCATGTAGTTGTTCCCTGGTTGTGGGGTACAGGATTGGAATATTTTAACGGGATTTGGCTTGTTATAATCCAAATTCAATTTGCATTCGACTGATACATGGTATATTACAATAGCTTGCGCCAAAAATTTATTTCTGGGTTGGTAAACCATATGCCAGTATGACCACCAGCCATATATCTTGGGGTGTCCTTGGTATATGCCATGGTTGTGGGGTACAGGAATGGAATATTTTAACGGGATTTGGCTTGTTATAATCCAAATTCAATTTGCAGTCGACTGATATATGATATTTCACAATAACGTGCGTTAAAATAATTTATTTCTGGGTTGGCAAACTATATGCCAGTATGACCATCAGCCGCATATCTTGGGGGTGTCATTGGTGTATGCTATGGTTGTGGGCTACAGGGTGGTAGTATAATCACGCAAAATATAACATACGAAGCCCAATTGAATGCTTTAGGATGTCCTAAAGCATTTCTACAATTTCGTAGCCGTTCTAAAGTTATCCGTGAAAAGCGGGTCTGGGGTCCGGTCGGACCCCCCCCTTGGGCATTCGAGGGTTAAATTATTTATTTATGAAACAAATCATTAGAGACTAAGGTATCCAACTATCCATATTACAGCAATGAAATAATAGGTTCTAGATCTTTAACTTTCATCCAGCTCCTGAAAAAATAAGAAAGTTGATTTTTACGGCTTCAATAATGCATAATGTCATATGCAAAATTTAACTTGTCATGTGGCACACCCAAATAGTGGAATATTTTTAAAAGATTTTGCACACGAGTTTCTACTACCAATACGAACAGAACCAGAGGATATCCCGGGCATTATTAAAAAAATACTTGTTCACTACCACCCTAATAAGTACCTATAGTCGGATGCGGGCAGTAAGAGGTATACCCAGTGAAGATGTTCAAACATATGTTGTTTGCTTACGATTAGGAAGGACCAACGCAACAGCTTGACTATGTCAGTGCTAGCATGACTCGTAGTCAGATTGGTTCTCCGGATCTACCGGTCTGAAGATTGTCATTGATGCTTTAGTGGTGCTGTTGTTAGTTTGTTTTGTTGCACTCAGTATAACGTTGTACCATACAGTATGACGCAGAGAATGTGCAATTCTGCGCGTCAAAAGCTTGGCCATACAGAAACATAAACTACTGCACGTATGTGCATATACACATATATATATATAGGTCAATATACACACACACACATATATATATATATATATATATATATATATATATATATATATATATATATATATATATCACCTGCAGACAAAGTACCTTGCTTCTTACCTGAATATCGCTGGCGCTTTAATATACAAACACAAAATAATATACAATGAATTGTATGAGGCTGCACCGAAAATATCGCTGAGGACAATTCTCTGCAAGCGTTACTTTTATGTGTATGTCTGTACGAGCGGGTAAAGAGAAGTCAAGAAAATCGATCCAGATACGTAAATAGACTTTGATTAGTCAAGGTCTGTGGCCACCCATCTGGCATCCGTTTAAGCCAGGCGCCTCAGATTCACATTTCTGTGTGACGTTAAGCGCGTTAAAACGTTATATAAATGATAAATAAGCCCTCCATCACTTCAACCCTATAAAATTCTATGTAGCTGGGGCTATATCCAAAACACCGCTGGGGAGCGTATAGCTTCGTTATAACTCAATAAGCGCTTGAATTTTTTTACGCGGCAGGTACGCTTGGAGAAGTTAAGAAAAATCGATCCAACCAATAGGTCAATAAACTTGGATGAATCACTGTATGTGGCCAGCTAGCATTCAGTACAGCCCTCCGTCATTTCTAATGCGGACAGAAGCAGCTACTCAGATTTTTCAATTCATGCGATATTAATATTTTCATCTCAATCACGATCCACCACAACAAATAATACAGACGCCAACTGTCAAATATATCGTCTGAAATAATTTTAGTTTTGATCCAATAACAAACGACAGAGGTCGTAAAATTTTCTACTTCTTCGATTAACGATTGAATTATGTACATCTGATAAACTGCGATCGATGAATTTAACGGCATTGGTCGAATATATCTCGACTTTGTGTCCCTATAGGCCTACTCGACCTTGACACTGACCCAAACTGCATGTCTGCCTACAGCTAGAAACAGTCTTGTTTGTTTTTTTGGTTCTTTTCTTGTTTATTGCAACCAACTGATGAACATCAACAACGTAAATTAACGATGACTTTACTAAGTGTGTCTCAGAAGGAACCAAGGTCCCGCTAAGTAGGGGCACCCAAGTAGTTAAGGTAACGTACCAGATCGGTAACCGTTGAATTGAGCGCGCACACCTTCATCTCAGCGACCTCAATTCGCCGCCGCGAAACACAGCGCCTACACAATTCGCCGCCATCAAACACAGCGCCTACACAATTCGCCGCCATTCCTTTCAGCGACTCTCATGTTAACCTATATTTTATTTTCAAACACAGCGACTATATAATTATGATAACCTATATTTTATTTTAATGATGGAACTTTCAAACAGTTTAAATTTAAATTTAATTGGAAATAATTCAGATAGTTATCAAATAGTTAAAGCTTAAATTGTTTGTTCAGTTAACCAGTTACATGTTAAGTAGGCAATAGCTAAACCTGTTACATGTTAAGTAGGCAATAGCTAAACCTGTTACATGTTAAGTAGGCAATAGCTAAACCTGCTACATGTTAAGTAGGCAATAGCTAAACCTGTTACATGTTAAGTAGGCAATAGCTAAACCTGTTACATGTTAAGTAGGCAATAGCTAAACCTGTTACATGTTAAGTAGGCAATAGCTAAACCTGTTACATGTTAAGTAGGCAATAGCTAAATCTGTTACATGTTAAGTAGGCAATAGCTAAACCTGTTACATGTTAAGTAGGCAATAGCTAAACCTGGAGGTTCAAGTTGTGCGAGATGCCACGCAAATAGTCCAGAAGCGGTCGATTGGCATAATCCAACACGATGTTTTTGATGCGTTCCGCTGTGTCTCTGTAGATACGACGACCGCCAGCAGGATTCCTACCGGCGATGTACTGCTCAATTGCCATTTCATTCATTGTCCTCAGTCATTTGTCAAGTCTGTGGCCCCACCTCTTAGTGTTTGTTCAAGTAATGTTATGTCCTCATTTAAATTATCTATCCAGCGTAGTCTAAGTTGTAAAAAGCATGAGAAGGAAACATTTTGTTAAACTGGCAAAAGAAAAATGTGTGTAGTTTCTGCTCAACGACGCTGTGTCATAATAAAGATGATTAACGTTGCCCTCCACTTTTAGACAGCTTTAAGACTGGCACCAACCGACAGCGTTAGTGTCTGTTTTCCAGAAATCGCGACCATAAACACTTCCCATGTATGTCGACGCGTAGCCTTTATGAATAAAATCGTAATCGTAATTGTAATCTCGAAATTTCTATAGCGCCCACAAAAACGAAGCCACGGGAACCAGCTTATTCACAGGCATTCAAAAGGAAACCTAAAATTTTACTTCATCCAGCTAAACTTATTTGACCTAGATAGAGACGCTCCTTATATGTATATACTTATTAGCATCTGCTTTCCAGAAATCGCTTTCTTGACCTAAGAAGGACATCTATGACGCAGTGAAACTCAATCCAGGAACTCTTTTTTTACCTGAAAACAATTCCAATCCACACTAACGCGATAGATTATACATTATACAATGCATCTACTTTCTTAGGCACATCGCATGCACAGGAAAGTGTCGCTTTAGTGGCCTATGAAGACTCTAATCGTTACCGGTTATCACGTAGCGATTGAATGCGAATGGGAAATATATAGCTGCGAAAGGCTCCTTTAAAAGGTGTCTAACTGGAGTCGTTGATTTTATGTATCATCGCTTAGTGTTTAGCGACATCTCATGGATGTCAGTTGCTTGGACGACGACCTTATCTTACGATTACGATCAGTGAATTGCTGAAGATACACGGCGATGTTTTACAAGTTTTTTCCAGTATTCTGGAGAAAATGAAAATCCAATTTTACACTGCCACTCTTAACTTCAAAGTTGACAAATTTTGACAAGTAATGAACAGAACATGTAAGAGGAATGCAAAGAATGTCAGTCGACTTTGTTCCATAGAGAACTATTGTTGTTCATTCAGTCATGGTGGATGGATGGATGGATGGATGGCTGGATGGCTGGATGGCTGGATGGATGGATGGATGGATGGATGGATGGATGGATGGATGGATGGATGGATGGATGGATGGATGGATGGATGGATGGATGGATGGATGGATCAGTGATTTAAAATAGACGCTTGGTTTCTTTCTTCGTCGTAGGGATGCTGCCCATCGTAGAGCTGGCGCTCAACTGCTGCAACCGATAACCATCAAGAACCTTCGAAGTGATCAGTCGGAAGATGGGCAGAAAGACGCGAGACCCATTGCTGGCGAGATTTCGTGAGATCTCGCACCAAGTCTCATATAATTCTTAGATCTCAGGTACAAATTTTAGTGTTTAACGACATCTTGTGGATGTCAGTTACGTTGAAGTTTATCTTACCATTCGCAGCAGCCATTCATGACTACCCAGTGATTGAACGCGACTGGTGAATATGTATAGCTGGAAGAGACAGTGTTTTAAAGGTGTTCAACTACAGTCGTGGATTTAATCATGAAAATCGATATACGATGCAATACAATACGACATATTACAATACAACACAATACAATACAACACAATACAATACAACTGTGCGTAGAAGTTCATGATTTAACGCAGCATTTATTTGGTATTTAGCGACATCTTGTGGATGTCATTTACGTTGAATCCGATCTTACACTTCATAACGCACGGTGCTTCAAAATCCTGCGATTGAACGCGACTGATGAATATGTATCTGAGAATTGACCGTTGGTTGTATCGTGACAATAATAGTGTTTAGCAGGACCGGATTAAGGCATGGTTACTATGTGCCAGTGCACAGGGGCCCGCCAACACAAAGGGCCTCCACCACAGAGGGGTAAGAATTTGTTTACTTGTGTTTCAAAGTTGATTGCAAAATGTTTTGCTAGTGTGCATTGCGCACAGACACAGTTTAACACAAAATCTAAAACTAAGTAACAGTTAAAATGTCAGAAGACAGTGAAGTCGGGCGTGAAGTCGTGTCAATACTCAACGACCACGTCAGCCGCAAGAGGTCGTTTAAGAACTGCAAGCCAAAACACCTTTATTTCATTAAATCTTGACGCTATATATAGCTATTTTCTTTACATCGATAACTTTTTCCTTGGGAAAAGCAGCTGCTGTAGATGTCCATATTATGTAATTCGGAGTGAAATATTGCTAGGAATTCAAAGGTGAGAAAATACATTCGCATGAAAACCAAATATTACATTGAGACACGACAATACAATTATCAATATCTTAACTAAACACACGTTATGGCAGCCATACAAGGCGCCCGTCCGAGTGCGTTGCGGGAATCGAAACGCGTACTGCTGCTCTCCTGCTGCTGTACTGGCCATGAGTGTTGCCATTACTCTATCCCCAAAAGGAGAATGGTGCGCTAATCATCTGTTTTAGGGTGCATTGGTAACAGCCACGAGCCAAATAACCAATCACCGCGGATTCAACGCGCTACTAAACAAAATTATTGTGAAAATTATCATATTATGTTGTAGACACCTTTTAATTGTATATACCTAAGACTATAAATAACTCATTTTCGTTCTCGTTCTATTCGTGATATAAATTAGGCGTTCCTGGGTCTGATTATAGTTCTGTAGAAAATTTTAAGTAGGGAGAATTTTCTTTCAGATATGTTCAGCTAGGTATCTCCGCCTATGACGTAATCAAAGATGGCAGATGCTCGATCAGGACACTGGTTGTATATCTGCTAATAATTTGCCCCCCTTGCATGGAAATCTGGTAATATGTATGGAAATTTGGTATGGGTTAGGGTTAATATGTTGTAGGTAATATTTATTAGGTTGGTGAGAATGCATCGACAACTGTTTTTGGTTTTTATTTGACATTTCTTTTACTTTTATACTAATTTTTGTAATAGAACAAAACGATTTCTCAATATTTAGGTCATCAATAATTTTTACCGTAACGTTAACGTTAGGCCGATAGTATCAATTGAACCAACAATAATTAGGCCTGGTAGTTTCCATTGTTTAACGATATGTTAAGCCTATAGCATCAAAGGCCGTTCAAGTCGTTAGAAAGGATTCAGTGAACAGATCTCATCATTAATATATATATTATTGGGGAAAGACCACCTCCGATTTGTGTTATTATTACATAAAAAATAATATTTAAAAGTAGCGATTGTCTCATAGACATGTTCAGGTATCGTTAAAAAGGGCTTTTGCAAGTTCTATCCGACCCCTTCAATCCTTCTTGCTCTTACACTTGCAAAAGGAACAGAAGGTAACCTCATTTGCCCTCCAAGTACACGAGAATTGGCACATTTTACAAATCTTCACGCCACAATAAAGTCAATGGGCTACTTTACAAGTTGGTTTTTGGTTTCAAACCATTTTCTGTCACTTCAAACCCGAATTCAAAAGGGTCTAACTGAACAATGGCGTCATCAATACAGTGTCGTTGAAGGTGTGTATAGAAGTTTGACCTCAACAGCATGTCCCTTTCCACTTCTGCTTGCAGATGGCAAATCTCCAATCGATGTGTTTTTCCCATTGTGGTACAGCCACAATTTATGCCACAAAATATGCTCTTGATCCAATAGCAAGAGCTGCTTCCTACCTTCCGTCCTTCCTTCCTTCCTTCCTTACTTCTGTTCCTTCTTTCATTCCTTTCATTCCTTTCTTGTTTCCTTCCTTCCTTCTTTCTCTCCTGATCAGCTGTAATGTAAATGAACGACATTTCGGTAACATGTAAAGTCTCAGAATCTTCTTCTAGACTCTAGAGAATTGATCTGATCTAATCGAATCTAATATGCAGACACTCACTCCTGCGGCGTCTACAAAGCGTCTGTCCTAAGCGCTACCTTTCGTCCTTCCTTCCTTCCTTCCTTCCTTCCTTCCTTCCTTTCTTTCTTCCTTTCTTCCTTCCTTCCTTCCTTCCTTCCTTCCTTCCTTCCTTCCTTCCTTCCTTCCTTCCTTCCTTCCTTCCTTCCTTCCTTCCTTCCTTCCTTCCTTCCTTCCTTCTTTCCTTCCTCCCTTCCTTCCTTTCTTTCTTCCTTTCTTCCTTCCTTCCTTCCTTCCTTCCTTCCTTCCTTCCTTCCTTCCTTCCTTCCTTCCTTCCTTCCTTCCTTCCTTCCTTCCTTCCTTCCTTCCTTCCTTTCTTTCTTCCTTTCTTCCTTCCTTCCTACCTTCCGTCCTTCCTTCATTCCTTACTTCTGTTCCTTCTTTCATTCCTTTCATTCCTTTCTTGTTTCCTTCCTTCCTTCTTTCTCTCCTGATCAGCTGTAATGTAAATGAACGACATTTCGGTAACATGTAAAGTCTCAGAATCTTCTTCTAGACTCTAGAGAATTGATCTGATCTAATCGAATCTAATATGCAGACACTCACTCCTGCGGCGTCTACAAAGCGTCTGTCCTAAGCGCTGCGACCGCTAACCAATGAGTCGCAATCGCTCACGAAAGCAAAAACTTCACATGTAAGCAAAATCAATTAAACTGGAAGAGTCACCATTGGGAGCCGTCGTGTGCACGTGGATTCAGTGTGATTCTCCTTACAGATTTTATTTTAGTTATAGTTACAGTTATAGTTAGTGGTTTTTCATTTTAGTTATAGTTACAGTTATAGTTAGTATTATTTTTTAGTTATAGTTACAGTTATAGTTAATGGTTTTTCATTTTAGTTATAGTTACAGTTATAGTTAGTATTATTTTTTAGTTATAGTTATAGTTATAGTTACTGGACTTTTATTTTAGTTAATTTTAGTTAGTACATAGTTACAACTGGCCCCAATGACATTGTCCCTATGGGATCATCGATTAATTATCTCAACAGATTTGAGGCAGTTTTTGATCTCCTCCCATTGTCAACAACTGTCAAACATTCAAAGACCTTCTGACAAATTTATATCAAAGAAAATGATACAAGCATTAGAAGGATTACCCACCCCAGAAACTATGACTCTAACAAATGCAAAAAACTGAAATTGGCGAAAAAACAAAATGTTGTTATTCAGATTTGAATTTGATACTTAATGGCTACAGTACATGTATGCACTGCCTGTCACAGATAGTTAGGCCTAATGGATTTTTCCACTGAAAAATACAATTTCGTTTTCTTTTAAATGTGTATTCAATTTGACTTTTATTATGAACATTTCTAATTTGAACATGGACATAATAACTTTTTTTATTTAATATCAAAACAAGTTTCTCACTCTTTAATATTAACAATTGAAAGAAAAAATTATCTTTCCATCAAAAAGAAACTTGAAATAATAGATTTTTGAAAAGAACCCAGGATATTCGCAAAGAGAATATGCAGGACATTTTCTCATTTTATCTGGGAACAATAAATAAGATAATTTAAAACAAAGAAAAGATCTTTAGAGACATTTTGGCTACAAGATTAATATGACTACTAATTTTGCGAATTTGCGCTAGTCAACTTGGGTTGCAATCGCTATAGAAACGTTTACACAATAATTACATTTAAAAATGAGCGCATCGATATCTATATTTAGACTATAAATATCGATACATGAGCCACTACTACTGGGTTAATTCACAAATCGAAAGTCAGTTGTAGCGCATTTTCACGTTCTCATGTGTATCGATATTGTATTTTTTTTATTTCATTAACGAAAATAACAATTAGTTTTCGTTAGTGTTATTTTCGTTATAGTTATAGTTATAGTTAATGATATTTTTTAGTTACAGTTATAGTTATCGTTAACGAAATCATTTTTTGTTCGTTAACGAACATTTTCGTTATCGTTAACGTTAACGAGAATCACACTGCGTGGATTCGAACTCTGGACGCTGAGCTTAAAAGTCAGTGATGATGGTTACGGTAGACACGAGGAGAGAACGGGTTTGATCCTCTTCTCCTGAGACGGTTACTGTGTAGGGACCTTGATCAAGTCTTTCACTCGCAATGGCTTAGCGCTATCGATTGTTGCGTGGTCATTATATGGTGGCGCTTAATAAATGTATAAAAGTAATAATGGTCCTCAACATATTACTCGGCGCTTCTTGGTCCTGAGATGCTCTGTGGCACCAGCTGCTGAAGCCCGGATATCCCAATCAGCGCCTTTAGAACTACAAATAAATCGCCACGGGAGGCAGTAACGACGAAGAGCGTCATCTCGAAGCGAGTGGACAGGATATCATCGCTTATATGCCGAAGCCGAGAAAATTAAGTCAATGGCACTGCCGACCCACGAATGCCTTGATGAAGGCATTCGTGGGTAGGCAGTGGGCATTAATTGAAGGGCCTGTGGTTGAAGAATACCGCCGTTGGCCTAATCGAATACATTTGACTTATTACCTACTCTTCACCTAATTACCTACGCTGGCCTACTTACCTACGTTTGCATTATAACCGACGGTTGACCTTATTACCTGCATTTGCCTAATAACCAACGTTGACCTTGTTACCTGCGCTGCTAAAAGTCATCAAGAAGAGAAAGCTGAAATAGAATCGCCACTATTGAAAAGAAAATGTATAACCCTAAACGTTAGACACCCACATATGCAAACATACGCACACATCTACAAAAATATATGAACACAAACACACAAGCAAACATAGGCACATCAACAGCTTTCAAGGACGGAGTTCTAAAGGGTGAATTGCTGCTCTGCCCTCATAAGAAAGAACCACGTATCTGCAAAAAGTTGATTTTGAGATAAATGCAAAAAACATAAATTGGTTATTGCCAAGTAGATCCTAATTTCATATTCATTTTTGCTTTTAACCAACATATGCAACAAAAAACTACCATTTTTAGGGGGAAATAAATTTTAAATATTCTTTCTCATAAATATTTTAAATGTCAGTAAATGTGTTTTTACTTAGATTTGAAGACCGATGACATAACCCAATAATTGCTAAGAACAACGCATCTGCATAAATTCGTGTGTTAGTGTCGAATAATTCAACAATTGACTCATATTTAAGGTCACATATATCAAACAACATAGGCGTAATGTGTGGGGGTACGAGGGGTACGCGTACCCCCACTATTTTTTACACGGGGGTACCGTACTCCCACTTTTTAAACAATGCCAATCAATATTTTATTGTTGAGCCTTCCCAGAGATCGCAGTCTCCGCTCTGCTTCGTGTATGTAAGAAATTGGTATTCCCTCTTTTTAGACCAAAGTTACACCTCTGGGATATTAGGGGTACGCGGGATATACGTACCCCCAATTTTTTTAACATTGCCAATCAATATTTTATTATTGAGCCTTCCCAGAGATCGCAGTCTCCGCCCTGCTTCGTGTATGTAAGAAATTGGTATTCCCACTTTTTAGATCAAAGTTACACCTCTGGGGTACTAGGGGTACGCGGGGTATACGTACCCCAATTTTTTTAACATTGCCAATCAATATTTTATGATTGAGCCTTCTCAGAGATCGCAGTCTCCGCCCTGCTTCGTGTATGTAAGAAATTAGTATTCCCACATTTTTAGACTAAAGTTACACCTCTGGGGTACTAGGGGTACGCGGGGTATACGTACCCCCAATTTTTTTAACACTGCCAATCAATATTTTATTATTGAGCATTCCCAGAAATCGTAGTCCCTACTTTGCTTCGTGTATGTAAGAAATTGGTACCCCACTTTTTAGACCAAAGTTACGCCCCTTGGGGTACGAGGGGTACGCGTACCCCTACCTTTTTACTGGGGGTACCGTACCCCTACTTTTAAACCATGCCAATCAATATTTTATTATTGAGCCTCCCAGAAATCACAGTCTCTGCCTTGCTTCGTGTATGCATGTAAGAAACTGATGCCCCACTTTTCAGACCAAAGTTACGCCTCTGTCAACCATAATTTTAAAGATATGAAACCAGTTATATACAGCTTTAAAAATATTGATATCGCTTATATTTGATCATATCCGACTATCAAAAGAGTCTTTGAGAGTGAACATGTCACAGGACAGATTAAGAAGAACCACACTTAGGCCTACTAATCTGCATCTTAGGTCCACAACATCTGATGTCTTAATGTCTTGCCAGAATGTTTTTATATTTTCTGGCAACAGAACGGTCAGTTTAGAAATAGGCCCTTATGTATTCTTTTTTCTCCCGGGGAATCCCTCTCGCCTCAGTTCTTGTATTTGGGTTTTGGACGCCTAATTTGCATATAGGCCTACGTGCAATTAAGATTATCATTACTGCATAAACAATTATGTAAAGAAAATTCTTCACACCGCTCACACTCCTCGTTACCCAGTTTGTAAATGAAATGTTCATCTGCTTTATCACATCATGGTCTAGAGATCAAAACAGCAGACTACAACTTAATGTTTCGCTGTAAAGTCATCATACATTTCTGTAATAGAAATGTCTGGTGGGAAGTACGCCTGTTTGGGCATGCTCCCGACGATAGTGTGATATGGTTGGATGAAATGAATCAATGTGTAATCGAATAAAAACAGCCAGACGCATCCCACACCCTCTGTACTTAGGTCTATCCTCTCCACAAATTTTATCATATCGTCTTTCTGACTCTTTCAAGTTAAATCATAAAAACCTCAACCATGTAAGCCTACAAAACAATCTGGGTCTACCCGAATCCCCGAAACTAGATAAAATGCAAAATTGATCGAATTCCCGAAAACAGCCAAGCGCTCGAATCCTGAAAACTAGTAGGCCCTATGGATTAGCCGGACAAAATCCTGTATAGAATATTTGAAAATGTATCTAAAAGTTAGATTTACACAAATAACTTTGTTGTAACTTGGAAAATAGATTTCGGAGATCCGACGGGAATTAGGGTGTCGGGAATTCGCTAGGCACCCAAAACAATCACCCGCACTCACAAAGTAATGATAAATTATTTAAAATCATTTAAAACGTTTGAAATTACTATATTTTTTGTTGCTCAAATTTCACTCAATCTCACGGCGTGATGAATAATGAAAACCACCAAGACGGATTAAAATTACAGTCTTAAAAATAATTAATTATCGCTCAGATTCGTAAAATTAAACGTAATAATATTATTTGTCTGGAAGTAGTAACTGCGTATGCGCGTGGCCACGTATCTGCAAATAGCGCTGTTTGTTACTAGCAATAAACAACGCATGTCAGATGCGTGGTTCTTACTTAGTATTTGATACGAAGTGTGCAGATACGTGGGTTTAACGAAGGCTGGTTCTCTATGATCGCATCAAGATAGGAGGTTCTTACTTCCTACCAAGGTGTAAGACCACTAATACATGCAGAAACTGCATCTAACTCAAAACGGCAAAATTTTCAGTTACGTGGTTCTTTCTTATGAGGGCAGTGCTACGGTAGCATTGTTTAGTGCTTACCGACATCTTGTGGATGTCGGTAACGTTGACTTCGACATTACACTTAGTAGGACATTATTTTGGTTACCCATCTCATAATTGAACGCGAGTAGTGAATATGTAGCTAATAACGACGCGTTTAAAAGGTGTGTTAATGGAACTGTGAGTTTTATGTAGTATTGTGGATGTCAGTTCCGATGAAGACGACCTATCGGAAAACTGCAACAGTAGTCGAAAATTTGGCTTTCGAACGCGATTTGCGAACATGTATAAATGGTGATTGAATCTTTTTAAAGGTGTGTAACTGGAGCAGTGAATTTCATGTATTAATCTCAATTATAGGCCTACTAAGGACATCTTGTGAGGGATAGTGTCGTTGAGGGCAACTCGAAGTAACTGAAATTCAAGCAAATTAAGAATATATAGCATCAACAAGAATCATTTTCCTAAACTAAAATAGGGTTGTTTAGTTTCTGTTCAACGACGCTGTGTCATAACGAAAGTGGTTATTGGTGTCTCCCTCCTTCCTTAGACAGCTTTTGGACTGGCACCAACCGACAGCTTGTTCTGTTCCTAGTGCTGTTCCTTCGAAGTGGCCTGCATGCTATATAGCAATATTCAGTGTTCATCGATGTGTTATGGGTTTCAACCGCGTTGACGTTGACCTTGACGTCAGCATACAATATTCTCTCACGATTCAGGGCACCAGCTTATTCACGAGCACTGAATTTCAAGAATCCTTGCGGTTGAGCGCGATTGATTGATATGTATCTGAGAATGGCGGCGTTTTATTGGGGGTGGATAACTACAATTATGCAGCCAACTCAGCTATAACGAGTGCATTGGCCGTACACTGTCGGTGGGAAGATGAGACGGCGCGGGAGAGGACTGGCCTCCCGCCCATATATGCCGAAGGAAAATGAAGTCGTCAACACTTCATACCCATGGGTGCCTCTGAGGCTGGATCAAGGGACTTCTCATCATCATGTTCTTTTACAGTTTGGCGACATCTAACGCTTCTTACTTAACACTTGTCAAGTATGCCTAGCGATGGATGGATGGATCCAAGGTTTAACGACATCTTATAGCAACAAAGGGTGTTGACGTCGACAGAAATTATTTTTGCATATTACAGCTCTTCTATGCCTAGCGATTGAACGCGATTGTAAATATGTAGCCAAGATTGGCCGCTTGTTAAAGGTGTCAAACATCAGTCATGGTCAAGGTGCGACCGTACGTACGGTACGTACGTTATTTTTTTTCTATAACGTACGTACGGTACGCGTACGTTATTATGCCGTACGTTACCGTACGTACACATCAGTTCATGACGAAAATAAAACACATAATATTATGTACAAGAAAAGTCAATAATAGTTGGTGATTGACGGTCGTAAACAATTTCAACCATTACATCAGTAGTGTTCAATGATCTCTACTTTCAAAATTTTAATTCCAAATTGCTAATATTCTGTCATAATATGAAGATAATTAAGATTTTACGGCACACTTTATAGGATGGTCAGTGTCAGTGGTAATTTTTATTGGTAATACTAAATTTCGGTACCGTTCGTAATTAACTAGGCCTGCGTACAAAGAGATTAATACTGCAGAGCTTAACTGATCAGTTTTGACGTACGCGTACGTTTAAGACTATATAGTTATATTGAGGTTCTTTGTGTATGATCAGATAAACTTGTGGCATTTTTAACGTACTATTACGCGTACGTAATTTTTTTCGATAGCGTACGTACGGTACGCGTACGTTATTCCGGCAGGTAACGTACGGTCGCACTATGGTCATGGTTTTAATCATAAACTTCAATATAATTGCCACAGGGTGAGAATTGTCGAAGGTTGGGGTTCAACCCCCAGTCTTTCTTAGAACCCCACCCAGTTAATTCTTCATAGCACACCACAGAGGTCGTTTCCAACCCCCAGTTGCGCCAGTGTGATTATATTGTGTTACCTAAGTCATTAAGAACACACGGTTCAAATAGTTAGTTACTCCGCTATTGAAAAGAAATTGTTATTCTAAAAAATTTAGGGACATTCCTTAAACACACACACACACGCACACGCGCACGCGCACACGAACACGCACACACACACACACACACACATTCTTTAATTGCGTTTAATCGCTAGAATATCAGTTTCTTTTCAAGTCGCCCTGAACGACACTATCCCTTACAAGATGTCGTTAGTAGTCATACAATGGACATTAACACATGAAATCTACAGTGCTGCAGTTACGCACCTTTAAAACGATTCATTCGCATTTATAGATGTTCGCAAATCGCGTTCTATCGCCAAATTTTCCCGTTAGACACCTTTGAAACGCGCAATTATTAGTTACGTATTCAGCGAACGCGTTCAACCCGTGCCTGTAAGATTCACATGAGGAAAGACGGTCGAGGTCAACGTAACTGACATCCACAAGATGTCGGTAAGCACTAAACAATGCTACATTGGTATTCTATTCGACCAGGAACTAACCTTTACGCCACACCTTAATCGCCTTAGCCGCGACTGCATTTACCAACTCCGTCAGCTTCGCACTGTCGCTCTCTGTCTGTCAACAGGAGCTACACTACTCTTGTGCATTCATTCGTCACATCTCCTCTCGACTATTGCTTGTTCCTTTACTCTGGCCTCCCGTCTGAACGACTAAATGCCTTGACCGCATAGTGCGCTCTGCTGCGCGCCATAATGACCAAATACCCTATTTTGGCAATGTTTCAAACTATATGTTGGAGGTCCTGCATTGGCTCCCTGTCCGACAGCGCAAGGAGTGTAGGATCCCCTCCCCCCTGAATTGGCGGTATCAGTTTGGTCACCATCTTACTTGCTAGACCTCTTCCGGCCTGTTTCGGGCTCTTGGACTGCTCGCGTTCTCCGCTCGGCGGGGCGGGGTGGGGGTGCTCTCAGTCCCGGTTGCCCTCACTGCAATCATACAGACCCGCGCCTTTTCGGTGGTAGACCTGACCGTATGGAATGGCCTACTCCTGAGCTGCGGTTACTTCCTAGTTTTTCCTCTGACACTTTCCTAGTTTTTCCTCTGACACTTTCCATGACCGCTTGAAAACTGTTCTTTTTGGCCTTGCTGGAGTCGGAAGAGTAGTTCTCTTGTAGAGGAGCTATAAAAATCTGTGAATGAATGAAGGGTAAATGAAAGAATAAAATCCACAATTGCAGCAATACACTCTTTAATAAAACGCCGCCATTCAGTCGTTTAATTCATTTGATAGCTATTGCTTCGAGTTTCCGTAGGGTTTCCGTCAACGACCCTGGCGGTCACAAGATGTCGTCAGTACAATTAAACGACTGCTGTAACGCCGCTTACAACACCTACTATCAATCAAAACATTAGTATATTATAGAAGAAATGCCAGCCTGTATGGAATTCCTTGCAAGCCAAAGAAAAAGATAGCTGAGACATGCAGGAATATGTGAGATATATCTATGAGACTCGAGAGGCATTCGACTCCCCCAAACGCTATTCGAGCTATGATGAAAGAATGTCGGCAGAAATGTACCCAACCGCGAGAAGCAGAACTACCAACATACGCCGCCTATCTACGAGAGACGCATCCCTGTCGAAGAACCGAACGCTCAACCGGACGAAAAGTGCCGAAGCTTTAACCAGTGCATATTATAAGGAATTTAGACTACTGGGACAAAATTTTGGAACTCGTCTCTCAAAAATTTGATGACCTTTTTCTGGGAATTCATCTCCCCGAAAAAGTTGATGATCTTTTTTTAGGAAGTCATCTCACAAACAAGTCATCTCCCGAAAACATTTGATGACCTTTCCTTAGGAATTCATCTCCCGAAAAAGTTCATGACCTTTTTTGGAATATACTACTGGGGCAAATCTTAAAACTCTTGCAACATTTTGTCCCACTACGTATTACTTTAACTATACATTGCCTGGGACAAATCAGCCTAACTACTGGGACAAATCCTAACACTACTGGGACATTTATCCCACTAGTTATACAGTTAAAATTTGCCCTGGCTTCAACCCAGCGAGACCACAAACCTACAACAGCGATCAGAGTCCGACCGTGAAGAAATACCACGGCCAGGCAATAACGACGAAACTACGCCTTCATAAGGAGCACCGAGTCCGAGGAACTAAGAACGTCGACTACCAGAGGCTCGTCTACCTATCTACCTCTGCCGATAGACGTAAACGGACCCGCCTACGAGTACAGCCGGAATCGAATCCGTCACCTCGCCGGCCTTGTGTTATCCGCTACGCCATACAGAAACGCTTCTGCCAACATCCAGTGCCATGTGTAGCGCTTGATCAGGATCGAACCTCGAGGAACCACTTCCTGTCGAATGACATCTATAGAGAGAGGTAGAATGTCTGGAAGCAGCTGCTGGGCAACCAGCGCAGAGAAACGGGAAGGTGTAGACAGTCACTTATATAGCGCCCAAAGGGGAACAGCGCCGAAATGTGCTGGCTACCTTACACTACCAGCAACAGGTGTGCTGAAACCAGGACTACTCTGGCTCCCCGTCACGACTTAGATAGTGACGTCATTGCACATGAAGTGGATCCTACCAGAGGCGACGTATCCACCATGTCGGCTATGCCGACGTGATGGAAACGGTGCCTCTAGAGACGGGTGTGACGCGAAACCCCCACAGTACAAATGACATTCATACAGGAAATCCACTGCTCCTGTGTAGACACCTTGTAAGCGCTTCCATTCCCAGCTATAAATATTCGTCAATCGCGTTTAATAGCCAGGTTACATAGACAACACCGCTGAAAGGGTGAAATGTAAGGTCGTCGTCAACTGAACGGACATCGAGAAGATGTTGTTAAAACAAAGTAATTTGCTTTGTTTCAATTGCGGTATTTACAAATATTTTCGCATTCTAGTTAAAAGAAAAAACCTGTAAAGAAGTGTCATGGCTTGAAGTTAAGAATAATAATAATAATAATAATAATAATAATAATAATAATAATAATAATAATAATAATAATAATAATAATAATAATAATAATAATAATAATAATAATAATAATAATAATAATAATAATAATAAGGGCACTTTCGCCAGCCAGGAAACAGATGAATAGGGCCATTCCGGACACTTTTTTTACATTAGTTAATATTGAAGTCCCTGAGGGATCCTGTATACCTCGGGGCAAAAAAAAATAATAATAATAATAACAACAATAATATCCGTTTTACAAAAAGATCATTCGGTCAAGTATTATATACGCTTTACAGTTACATTCTTTTGGCATTCTTCTGGTAGTTAAATAATCTGTTTAGCTTCAAGCACGGAATAGTTCACCTTAGCGTTCACTGCCGTACGCAATCTAATGTCAGTTAATTACCGTAAGCAGATACAGCAGTGTAATTAGGATTCAAACAAACTCCTGCGCTAATAGTACATCTTTTAATCGCTTGTTGCTTTTTCGCTATTTCCTTCGCTGTATCTCATAACTATCTCCCAGAGAGAATATTATCAGGAAGTCGACGTCAAACTGCTACAAAGCTAAAAACATAGAATGAAATTACAAAAGAAATTACATAATTCTCAATGGTCTCTTCTTGCAACTGTCTTGTTACACTTTCAAGGATCCCCAGGTAGGTAAAAAATTGTCCGGATACATATATTATTATTATTATTATTATTATTATTATTATTATTATTATTATTATTATTATTATTATTATTATTATTATTATTATTATTATTATTATTATTATTATTATTATTATTATTATTATTATTATTATCACACATCTTTTAAGCGTCGCTATCTAATTCCCAATGATCAGTCGATGGCGTTGAGCAATTGTGAAAGAAGGACTTGCTCAAGGTCCCTACGCAGTCACTGTCTCAGAGGAGGAGGATCGAACCCGCACTCTCCACGTAACAAGACGACTGTTCTAACCAATCGTATACAGTGTCCCGCAGTTTACATAAACACTCACTCAATACCTCCTCAATATAGGTTTTTTAATCAAAATGGATTTGCTATTAATCGCCAATTGTGTCCCATCCTTATATAGATGCATGTGAAATTGTTTAAGGTGTCTAAGGCGACCGATATAACCAATTAATAATGAATAAATGTCGAGTCGTCAAAAAATGATCTGTGATAATTGCTACAAGTCATTGGTCCCTGTGTGTAGGCGCGTTGCTGTTGGTTACAGTGAGGGTTAAGTTTTCAAAGTTAAAACTGTCGTTAGAAAACTGAGAATCCGATTGTGCTGCTAATCAGTTAGTAAGCGTAATTTAACGACATCTTGCGGCTTTCAGGGCCGTCGACGTTAACCTTAGCCTACATCACCTTTCGTCACATAGGTCTCACGGTTTTATCCGGTGATTAAATGGATCGAGAGCTGAACGACATCTTGTGTTCTTGTGGCAACACAGGCTATTGAACTCGACAGAAACCATTAAATGCAGAATTTTTTCAATATGAATATATTGCATCGGCTAAAAAGTTTCACGACTGTCTAATTTAAATTCATATATTTCCGTTCCGTTGTTGAAAAAATACATCTTATGTTGACTTCCGTGCGCGCGTAGCTTCGGCTCAATTATAGTTCTGGGCGTATCGTACATTTATATACAATTGGTAGACTATTTTTAAAAGGTGCCTTAAAAGAGCACTATAACAAATTAATATACGCAACACTAAAGAGATAGCTCTGGTCAAGACCTATAATCCAGAAGAAAAATCGTCCAGATCGGATCGGAAATGGCCGAGATTCGAGCGATTTGGTTTTCGCTTTTTCTCGCCATGAATGTATACAGACGTTTTAACCCTGTCTAAATAGGACCAGAATATAAATGGCTGAAATGAGGATACCATCAGACAAACCACTACAGATTTCAGATTTTAAGTTGTCATATATTAAGTTATCTCTAGCATCGGCATAATCCTGTCGTGCAAAGCCGGAACTGTAGTAATTATTCACCGGAAAGACTAGCGAAATAAGACACCCCTTTTAACGATGTGCGTCACCCTTCATAAGCGCACGATTTTGACGATGTTTTCGGCTAAGCCAAGCCGAAGGTGCGTGCTCTAACGAGCTCGTATCCATGTAGCGAGGGCAATAAAAAATCAAGAATAAGATAGTAAGATAGGAAATACAGGGCGTTGAACCCCTGCAGTCAACAACAGAACAGCTCACATGCCATCGAACTGAGTAATGAGCTATAATATATATTGACCAACGACATCTGTCGACCATGGATGGGAATACGTTGGTTTCACGTATTGTCACGGAGCTAGCACGTCTTGTTTCGTGTGCACTTCAACGTACCCTCAGTTTGACCGCACAGGGTTATTATAAGCAATTAGACACCTTTTAAACGCTTTGTTAAACAGCTGCGCAGTCACCAGTCACCAGACCCGTCCAATCGCTCGATAAACGTCCGACTCGTGGACGTAAATGTAACTGACATTCACAAGATGTCGCGAAACACTAAAAGAGAGCTGTAGTATGTCAAAATAGTTTCTGACGACGTCAACGGCATTTACTGTCATGTGATACCATTGATCGCCAAATTTCCTAAGATTATCTTATAGGTAGACGGCAGCGTAACTAATATCCACAAGATGTCGGTAGACACTAATGACTACTACACAAAATCCACGGTTTCAGTTAGATACCTCTAAAACGCATCTATTCTCTGCTATATATATATATATATATATATATATATATATATATATATATATATATATATATATATATATATATATATATATATAGTAATCGATAACACACTGGCGTGAAGAGCTGAAGGTACCAAGATCGAACCCCGTAGACATCCATTTATTTAAGGTCAATTCTGCCTTCCAATTCTGCCTTCCACTCGCCAGGCGGAGGCGGTGGTTAAATGAATTGTAGAACGTGATTTTGCGCCGTATATGGCTGCCGCATAAGCAGTTATATTCGACTTCTGTAAAACTGTTATCATGTTCTTCTACTGTATACATGTATGTAAGGCGCCCTGCGTGGCTGCTGTTTCTACTATATGTATGTTCAATGTACAGCGCAGTGCGTTTGCATGCGCTTAATTAAAGAAAAGATTGTTATTATTATTATAATTATTATAAAAGATCGACAACAACCACCTGTCAAATGTCGCTATCTCAACAACCGGTCAGACACAGAATCAATGACGAAAGAAGCGAAAGAAAACTGATGACGAAAGTTATATGAAAATACATTTCTTTTTGTTCTCTTGGAATATTTGCTAATATCTTATATTATTTTGAGCGATTGGTTGAGTATAGAGGGTTGGAGAATATTCGGAATAATGGAACGCAGACTTAAACATTGATACTGCTATGTGAAATACAAATGTCACATTGGACACCTTTAAGACCGCTCTGAGCTAGTCTATATCTAATTGAAAGCGTTAAAACTAAATAAGATCCATAACATATCTTCATAGCGTCGAGTCGCTGGTAACGGTCGCGGAAGACATGCAATGTGTTGTCAATGAAAACTTCATGAGAAGGACGTTCGAGGGTGGAGCTGCAGTGTGGTCCATGGATCGGGGTAGTTAGTAGGGAACGAACAATGAATGCTGAGGTAGGAGGATGATTGAGTAGAGTGGGGTTTGGGTGGAAGATATGTCGACGTAGGAGTATTGCCAATGCGTTTCAGGTTACCAAAAGAACTTGGAAAAGAATGCGTGCGGGGATTCTTAGCCAATTTGAGCCACTTAAGAGAGAAGTTATCTAATTTAAATCTCTGAAACCTCCTGGTGAAAATATTACAGCTGATGATTTTGAATTGGCTTCTCTACCATATTGTGATTTTTCGTTATTTTAACCGAACCAATTATCGGCTGGTGCATTGGGACATTATGATCACGGCGCTGTAGAAGTCTTTGCATTTATAACAGTTTAAGTAATATAAGACAAAGCAAGGTAGATGAAGTAAGATAAGTAAAGTAGGGTAAAGTGAGGTAAAGTAAGTTAAGGTAAAGTATGGTAAAGTAGGGTAAGGTAAGCAAAGGTAAAGGTAAGTAAATTAAGGTAGGGTCAATTAAGATTAGGAAGGAAAGATACGCTAAAACGACTAGGTAAAGGAAGGCAAAGGAGAGTCCCCAAGCGCCGGTCGCTAACTATCTTCGGACGGTAATGGCGGCCGGTGTAAATCCTATGCACTGATTAGAATAAATTTCGGTTAGAATAAATTAAATGACATTAGGTAAATTGAATTTGGTTATGATAATATCCTGTTCATGATTTCGATCCGGATTCTCCAGTAGATAACAAATTTTGACTTAAGATTTTACTCGAAGCAACCATCGACTGACGTATTGGTCTTTATGATAGAAATCATGGCGTAGATTAGGTTAGCTTGGATTAGGCCCTGTTCACGATATTATGTTTCAAAAGTAAAATTTTACTGACTTCAGACGGATTTTACATATCAAACAATAGTTGCTCACTGCAAGGTTTATATAAATAGATGAAAAGCCTTAAAAGGTGTTTAAAATCAACGACCATTTGCGACTTCGTCTCCAGCCTTCTCTGCAGTCAGAGACGTAGTTTCATCAGAAGTTGACGCCTTAATCTGCACACGGGTTGACTTTGGTAATGCTGTGTACACTGGCCTTTCCTCCTCCAATATGCACAAGCTTCAGTCTATCCTCAATGCTTCTGCTTGGCTTATAGGTGATATTCCTAAGTTTGCCCACATCTCTGCCTCTATTCGTGACTCCCTCCACTAGCTGCCTGCCCAACAGAGAATTCAGTTCAAAACCATCACCCTCGTGCGCAACTGCCTCACTGAAGTCGATCTTTCACTATATTTGGTGGGATTAAGCTGATTAAGCAACATGTGACACCTTTACTACACTAGATACAATTGCAACATAAAATCCACGACTCCATTTTTTATTCTGGTTCAACAGTGAGAACTATTCAAAATAATTTCGGTCGACTTCAACGCCTTTTGTTGTCATAAGATGTTGTTAAATTCTGGATCCATTCATCGATCGCCACATTTTCTAAGATTTTCTTATAGGCTGACATCAACGTAAATAACATCCACAAGATGTCGCTGGACACTAAATGCACCTAGATAAAATCCACGATTTTAATTTGACACCTTTAGAAGACCGACATTACGTGTTACATATCTACCAGTCGCGTACATTCATTAAATAACTTCCATCCTATGTAGGTAAAAGTCGACATGTCGTAAAACACTAAATAATGCTGGATTAAATTTACGACTCTAGTTAGATACCTTTAAAACGCCGTCATCTACGGTTACATATTAACCAATTTTATTCCGTTCAATCGTTAGACTTCAAACTATGTTGGGTAAGGTCGACGTTAGCACACAAGATGTCGCTAAACACCAAATAACAACACCTGGTCACAGCTCACTTTGCTGTGCCACCCGTGTTGACCTCTCTGTTCCTTTCGCACGCACCGCTATTCCGCATCAGCACGTTTTCTCCGTCGTTGGACCAACAGTTTGGAATGGATTTTCCTCCTGAGGTGCGGTCTCTTCCTCGTGAGTCGTCCACCGCTTTCTTCTTTGTTCTAAAGACTTTTCTGTATCGCAGGGGTTGGGGTGGGAGCTCCTCTGAACAGTTTTCTTTAAGCGGCGCTATATAAATATTTAGGTGATTGATTGATTTAATTCCACATAAAACGCCGCTATTCACAGCTACATATTTACCAATTGCGTTCAATTGCTAGCATTCTCGAAATTCCGCACTCGTGAATTCATTTTCGAGTTGTGCTTTAGATATTTAGAGTTTACGATTACGAACTGTCTCTAAAAATTGTATGCGTACGTTGTGGTCGCCGTCAAGGGGGTTGAAACCAACAAGATTTTGAATGAACACAAATTAGATACGCCAGATATTCGCGCTATATAAAAACGATCTGATGATTACACATTGAATAAGTAGCGCAGTAGAAGGGGGATACTTGAGGAAGACAGCGAGGTGTCTATAAATGCCCCTCAGAGCGATCGTTGTCCCACGTGGCGTTGTCGCTCAGCGGTAAAGCGTTCGCTTGCAATCATGCACTTCTTTAAAACGCCGCCATTCTCAGCTAAGAAGTTGCTCCAGTTAGACAACTTTAAACGATTTATTCCCACCCAAAGTTTCTACTAATATTTTCTAATAGGTCGTCCTCAACAAGATGTCGTTAAACACTGTGCTACATGAAAACCACAGTTCCATTTAGACACCTTTAAAACACAACATATGCAGCTACATATTCGCCACTCTCGTTCAATCGCTGAATTACTACAATTATAATATAAGCGTAAGATCGAGTTCAACAAGATGTCAGTAAATACTAAACATTGTTACATAAAATCCACGGCTGCTGTAATAAACTCCCTTTAAAACGCCGCCATTCTCGGCTAAGAAGTTACAGGGATGCGGAATACAGGGAGATCTACTCCAATAGGTCATCAATTGGATGTATGAGAGGAGACAACGACAACGAATTAAGGGTTAGAACTCAAAGTAGATTAATGTCACAGTGGAGTACCTCAAGGATCAGTTTTAGTACCATTGTTGTTTGTAATATATAAAAGCGAATTAGACGAAGGAATTGTTTCCAAAATCTCCAAGTTAGCAGATAACACAAACTCTGGGCAAAAGTAAACAACAAAGAAGAAGCGAATTATCACCACTTGCGCTCAGTCGCTGGATCTTTAGGGCACATGGCCTACGAAATGGCCTACAATCGACATCAACGTAACTAACATTCACAAGATGTCGTTTAAAATAAATAATGCCAGATGAAGTAATGAACTTTTATATACAATTGTATTGTATTGTATTGTATTGTATTGTATTGTATTGCATATAGAAGCTCATGACTAAATCCATTACTGATGTTTGACACCTTTAAAAGGCGGCCATTCTGTGCTACATATTTACCAATCGTGTTCAATCGCTAAATGCAGTGGATGTTCTACGAAGCGTAAGATGTCGCCAAACTGTAAATGAACTAGCCTCAGAGGCAGCCTTGGGTATGAAGTGTTTGCGACTTCATTTTCTTAGCTTCGGCATATGAGGTTGGTTGGCCGGTCCTCCCTTCGCCGTCTCATCTTCCTACCGCCAGTGTACAGTCAATGTACTCATTATAGCTGAATTAGCTGCACCATTGTAGCTATAGACCCCATTTAAAACGCCTTCATTCTCAGCTACATGTCTACCAATCGCGTTCAATCGCAAGGATTCTCGAAATTAAGCGCTCGTGAATAAGCTTGTGCCCTGAATCGTCTGAGCAAATTGTATGCTTACGTTAAGGTCGACGTCAACGCGTTTGAAACCCATAAGATATCGATGGAGATTAAATATTGCTATATATATCATCCACGCGACTTCGAAGGAACAACAATAACATGTTGGCTGTCGGATGGTGCAAGTCATAAAGCTGTCTAAAGGAGGAGGGCAACGCTAATCACCTTCGTTATGACATAGCGTCGTTGAGCAGAAACTACACCACACTCTGTTATGGCTATACGTTCTTTAATTGCGTTTTACAAGATTTCTAAAGAAAACGACACAAAGGCAAACCAAGACTACGCTGGATCGATAACATAAATGAAGACATAACATCGCATGGACTAACGCTAATAGACTTGACAAATGACCGAGGACAATGAAGTTCATTTATTCTTACCCATCAATGCCAAACTGCTGACGGCGGGAACTGAAGATGATGATAATGCGTTGAATCGCTTTAGTACCAACTGCGTTGAGTCGCCGTGAGATCAAATATGTTGTTAGTAGGCCTACAATGACATTAATTGCACTGCGCCAGTTAGACGCTGTAATTCTCAGCTATATAAGCACCAATCGCGCTAAATCTTTATGTTGTCAACAAACATGGCTGAAACGTAACTGAAATCCACGAGATGTCACTAAATATTAAAATTTTAACAATTCTACATAAAGCCCATAAATTATACACCTTAAAAACGTTATTAATCTCAGCTACATATTCAGGAGTCGCGTTCAATCGCTAGATGGGTCATTATCCGAAAAGTGCAGAATTGATATCCCATGCTGTTTTTTTTTTAGTTTTTTCGATTATTTCTTCAAATTTATTTCCCCTATCCTTCAAAGAATGAGCAGATTAACATTTCCCATCATTGTTTTAGCTGCTATATTTTGGAAATTTATAAATAAATTACTGAATGTATACAAAATATCATTACCATCCTCTGTCCGAGACGGTGTACAATGCTTCAAATTAAGCTTTTACGCAAATTTATTCCATTACAACCTGTAATAAAGGTATATTATTTTGATTAATTAGTAGTTAGCATATGCAATAATTAAACATTTAGACTCATTTTCGTAACATTTATTTCTTTTTGGGCCTATTTATACTTGTCCATAGAAGCAAGCATCATAGCCATCTAAATTTTTTGGAAGCCTATTATAGGGGTTTACCGGTAAGACATTTTCCGCCGGAAACCGAATCAGAGTATTTGGATGTATTTTTGCCGGAACCGGTAACGAACCGGTAACGAACCGGGTACCATTTGTTCCATGTGCGAAGCTTCACATTTTCATGTAATAAGAAATTATCGACATAAATCTGTGTACTTGTAATAAGTGACTAATACAATTTGAATTATAGTCATTTCTGTGCAGTTGTGAAGTTTTCTGTGTAATTGTTTTAAGGTTCAACATTTATAATTTTATATACGTAAGTTTATTGAATAAGTTTTTACAGAAAATTTTTTTTTGTTTTGCAACTATTTGCCTCTACAATGTTTGCCGAGCCGAATACTTCCGGAAACGGGATTTCCGGCCGAACCGAGTATCTGAGCCGGTTTCCGATGGACCCCTAGCCTATAACTTTTAAAGAATGTGCTTACTTACTAAAAGAAAAACATCAGGAACCAGATATTGTCCACTATTAATGGAATCACACAGATTTGAGTTGAAATCCATAATGTTTTATTTTTAATTTAAGTTTGTGTGTTCCAAAGTACAAGAAAAGTAAATTTCTGTTTCATTGCCATCTCGTGTTGTATTTCCTGGTTTAGGTAGATCATAACATTGATAACTTATTTTATTTATCGCTTTTGTTGAACTGATTTAAATTACTTATCTGATAGAGTAATTCAAGTGAAAATATTTGACGGCTGTCATAAATTTCATCATTTTGTCATTACCATCCAGCGGTTGTTTTTCATCATTACCATCCGAATACATCAGTGTAGCAGATGTCCCTTTCATCACCCAAATACACTGAATGTATAGAATAGCGCTATATGATTTGTGTGTATGATACAAATGATTTATCATAGTTATTGATTGGTATTAATTGTTTAATTAATTAACCAGCACGTTAGACCAGTACGATAAGGATAATTAATAATATAGAGTTAGGGGGCAAGTTAGAGGGTTTGAGAGTCGTCAACCGCAAGATGCCAAGATTCTATTGGCCAATACGAAATTACTGGTTAACTCAACGTCGATCGTCTGCTTGGTGACGTGGCAGAGAGAGTCGATTATTCGTCGCTGATGGCGATAGTTGGTCGTGGTGAAGCTACGACGTTTGACTCAGGAAGAGGCAAACATTGGTGATAGAAATCATCAAATGTTCACGTTAGTCGGGTAGAACAGAGTACATACTACGATACGGTGAACTTGGGATCAAAAATCGGTCGACATTTAACGAAGTTAATATCGAACGATTAAAAACTGAAGTTTGCGAGCGGAGATGCAAACATAGCGTCTTCAAGCTGCAGTTCGATACGTGTATAACTGCGAGCTAGTGATACGAACGATTGAACTTCGGATCGACAAGTAGTTTCGAAATAAAGAGACTAAAAATACTTGATCGAACGTTGGCTTTCTGGGAACATCCAGAAAGAATTCTACGTGGAAATATCAGACCGGCACATACCTGTGTTGTTCTGAGTACGGACGAGGAGATCGGGAGATAACTCTTCAAATAAAACTTCGATGTAAGCTGGTGAAGGACATTGTTGGTGAACTCGTCATACGAATGTCAAGAAGGAACTCCAATGGTGCACTACCACGGGAGGGTAATTTAATGTGCTTATATTTAGCCTAGATATATAGAATATTTAAGATGCATACGTGCTGGTCTTAGGTAAAATAGGCTTTGTCTAGACTAGAGGATTGTTTAGGCGTGATCTATTATTGAACTGTGAAATAACTTGAATTGATTATATCGTTATAATACATATAATGACAAGCACAGGTCTTGTAATTGACTCTACAACTGAATGATGTATGTTGTGAATTGTTGATGGGGGCTCTGAGCAAATGAAAATATAAAAGCAACGAGGTATTAGATCCATACCAGTCCCTAAGAGATTACCAAACAAGGGGCCTATCTGCTAATAAGGTTATTAGCGGTAGTAACGTTACACCTCCAAACACCACCACATCACTCCACTGGCTCAACAGAACTGGAAGAATAAAAGCACAGAATCCTATAACTCACAACACAGTTCAATCCTCCCAACCCTTTTTTTCGTTAGTCATTCACAGTCCAACCACGCTGATCAACTCGCTCCTCTTCCGCACCGCAATAGCACTTCTCCGCCCTTGTATGATCTCATTGTAACCAAGATTCACTTAGACACCTTTTAAACGGTAGTTTTTCGTTGGTAAATTTCCTGAACCACCCTCACATTTCAATCATTCTTTTCGACTGTATCAAGGTAAGATCGAGGTCAACGGCCCTGGGAGCCATAAGATATCGTTAAATACTGTGAACTAAATAGCTTAACGAATTTCGCCACGTTTTCTGATGGTGCCAGTCCAAAGCCTTGATTACGGAAGAGGGACGACACGCTCCCAGCAACGATCTAATTCTGCCGGGCGTTACGCAGAACGGGGTTTCCGGCGGTCCAGGAGTCCGCGGGTCTGACACGAATGGATGACAAAAGACCTAATTCTCATTCCTTGGAGGGCCGGTAGTGTTATGCGACATCTTGTGGATGTCAGTTACGTTGAAGTCGATCTTACTTTTCATATTGCACCCGAGAGCACAGCTAGCAACTGAACGCTATTGTCGATTATGTAGCAAATAGTAACAACGTTTTAGAGGTGTCGAACTGGAATCGTTGATTTTTAATTAGCTTTGTTTATGCGACATCTTCTGGATGTCAGTTACGTCGAAGTCGACATTAACCTTCGTGGCCTAATATAGTACGCCACCGTGGTGGACACACTGGCCCCATCCTTCCTCCCTTCAAAGGCAACACTCGCGGGGTGCGGAGGCTGAAATGGCAGACTGCATGGGGGAAATCGCAGAAATACCTGGAGCTCCAAGGCACTCACAATTTCGTATCACTGGCGCTGGAAACGTTAGGCCCATTAACACCAAGGACCTAGATTTTATCGCAGATTTGGGGCGACATCGGGGGAACCGCACGAGGCCAGTTTCTTACATCTGAGTATCTCGATAATCATCTAACCGTTCTATATACAATACAATACATTACAACACAACTCAAAACAACTTTTTATATATAGAGGTTCATGATTTAGTGCGGCATTATTTATTGTTTAGCGACATCTTGTGAATGTCCGTAACGTTGAAGTCGATCTTACGCTTTACGCGGGCTCACACCCGCTTCACGGGGGGGGGAGGGTAGAGTAATGGATAACAGAATGGCGTGAAGAGCAGTTACGTACCAAGTATTGTGACGAGGTGAATCGATCGACTCAGCGCGATTGTAAATTATGTAGTTGTCAGTAACGTTGAAGTCAACCTTACGCTTCGAGGCTAAATGTGGAAAGGTATCCAGTGTTTGAACGCCATTAATTAAGCTGAGAATGGCTACGTATTAAAGTGTCTAACTGCAGTCGTGGATTTATTGTGCCATTATTTAGTGTTTAGCGGCATCTTGTGGATTTCAATAACGTTGATGTCTACGTATAAGATAATCTAGTAAAATTTGGCGATCGATGGATGGATGTGAGAAGACGGATGTCAAAGTTTTTATTATTTCAACCTAAGTCCGAAGAGGTGTAGGCGCCATATAATTATGGGAGATAGGTGGCGTTGATTTCTATCTTCGCTGTGGCCTGAATCCATGATCCAACCGGTTCAGTAGTCGTGATAAAGTTGTTGACGAGAGATTTCTGTAAGACTTATATTATAGATGGTCATGATTAAATCCAACACTGATGTTAGACACCTTCAAAACACAGCCATCCTCAGCAATAATGTTATATTAACCTGTCGCTTTCAATCGCTATAAGTATTGTTCCTTATCTAAGCTTAAGATCGACATAAACGTAACTTCAGTCTTGTTTTCAAGACCTTGAACCCCATATACACACACACACACACACAGACCACGCACATACCTAAACACAAACACCTACACACGCAAACAAACACACGCACACACACACACACAAACACACACACATAAACACACACGCATGTACATCTCTCTCGGTCTCTCTTCTGTCTACTGTGTCTCTATGTATATATATATATATATATATATATATATATGTGTGTGTGTGTGTGTGTGTGTGTGTGTGTGTGCGTGCGTGCGTGCGTGCGTGCGTGCGTGCGTGCGTGCGTGCGTGCGTGCGTGCGTGCGTGCGTGTGTGTGTGTGTGTGTTTGTGTGTGTTTGTGTGTCTATGCATGTACGCTGTTCCTCCGACTAACAAATTGCCAATAAAACTAAAACTGAAGCTGAAACTGTCCGTCACAAGATGTCGTTAGTACAAATGACATTTAGTCCACTGCTCTAATTCCTGTAAAAAGCCACCATTCTTAGCTGAAGAGTCAATAGTCGTGTTCAATCGCTATATATTGGTACCCGTGAAACTATGATCTAGTGAAACAGTAGGCAACGAAGGGTAAGGCTAACTTCAGCTAAGGCAGCGGTTCTCAACCTGTGGGTCGCGACTCCCACGGGGGTCGCCTTACGATTTGGCAGAGGTCGGCTGGAACCTTCTGAAATTTGGATTGCGAAACTCCATCATTTTCTTAGTTATTATTGAAATTATATTGTTGGCCTTCTGTAGCTTTGTTTTCTTCTTAAATCTGAAGTTATGTTTAAACTTTTAATTCAGCAGCTGGCATTGAAATTTGTAACTCTAAATATTATTGTATAGTCATAGTACAATACACAATAAATATTAAACTTCAAGTAAACATTTCATTTACTAAAGTTTACATTAAAATTTTTAAAAATTATTACTAACAAAAATGACGAATTGTTTTGTTGTTTAATGATTTATTATGCATGATGCGTTAGAAGTTAAATTCATCATAATGGTTGCAAAATGTGGTGAAGGGGGTTAACCCAATCAATTTTATTGTTGGGGTCGCCACAACATTGGAAATAATATCAAGGGGTCGCAGCACTAAAAAGGTTGAGAACCGCTGAGCTAAGGGGTAAATAAGTCTAAAAATCAACGATTTCAGTTAGACACCTTTAAAACGCTGCTATTCACAGCTACATAATCGCCAGTCGCGTTCAATCGCTAGTGACTGACTCCAACGTCGGCTGAAGGGTAAGGTCGAATTCAACGTATCTGACATCCACAAAATGTCGCTAAACACTGAATAATGCTGCATTAAATTATGAAGTTCTGCACACAGTTGAATTGTGTTGTATTGTATTGGATTGTATCGCATTTAGAAATTCATGATTAAATCCACGACTGAAGTAAGACACCTTTGAAACACAGCCATTCCCAGCTACATATTCACCAGTCGCGTTCAATCGCTAGACAGTCGCGTGCTGCTGCTCATCAAGGCTAAGGTCGACTTCACCTTAACTGACATCGACAAGATGTCGTTAAACACTAAAATTATTACATGAGATCCAAGAATGCAGTTATGCACCCACTTGAAAACGCCGTCTTTCTCAGATACAAATTTACACAAGCCGTAACTAAAAAGTGGAGAGCGTTCCAATTTCTTCTCCACTTTCGCATTTCTCATGGAGACCATTTGGACATATTACACTGTCAGTAACTGATTATGAAACGGTGATGAGCTTACCTTCATAAAGGCAATTTTATCGTCTTTAAAATATAATCCGAAAGAAATCATTTGAAGATACCGAAACTCAAAAGAAACCTTTCTTTGTGCTTAACAACATCTTCTCGATGTCCTTTTACTTAACAGCGATCTTATTTTTGTACCCAAAGGCCTGAGATGAACTAGAGATAAATCGCCATTAACGAATATCTATAGCTGAGAAGGGATGCATTTTAAAGGTGTCTAAGTGGATCAGCGGATTTCATGTATTTATGACAATTTTACAAACGACATCTTCAGCTGCAGTTGCGCCATAGTATATATTAGTTTGTTAGTTTAGTCTGGAGCCAAATTTCGGACCGTTGCCTAATTACATACGCCTACTTACCTATGTTTGTCTAATTGCCGACGGTTGCCCTCATTACCTGCATTGGCCTAATTACCGACGCTGATCTTATTACCTGCGTTGATTTAATTACCGACGTTGACCATGTTATCTGCGCTGAAAAGTCATTAAGAAGAGAAAGTTGAAACAGAAAATTTTAATGTAAAAAAGTTAGGCATCAACTACAAAGCCTCACAGGTGTACAAACGTACACACACATATTATATACAAACATATGCACACACACAAGAAAAACACAAAGGCACACATTACTATATATCAGGGTAAACCAGCTTACATCGTATAGTTATCCAACCACCGGCGTTGATCTTAATCACAACGTTAATCACAACGTTGATCTTAATCACAACTTAATCTGAATCACAACATTGATCTGATTCACAATATATCTGAATCACAACGCTAAACTGAATCGCAACGTTAATCTAGATCAAAACGTTAATCTGAATCACAATGTTAATCTGAATTACAACGTCAATCTGAATTACAACGTTAATCTGAATTACAACGTCAATCTGAATTACAACGTTAATCTGAATTACAACGTTGATCTGAATCACAACGTTGATCTGAATCACACGGAAGCTGCCTCGATTCTGGGAGGTCGATGACTCGCGAAATTGAAATTGTCGTCTGATTGGCAATGACAGCGTGTTTTTTATTCGTCGCTAATTACAAAAATTGTCGCAACTAAATTCATACGGTATAATTATTATTGTTATCATCATCATCATCATCATCATCATCATCATCATCATCATCATCATCATCATCATCATCATCATCATCATCATCTTCATCATCACCATCATCATCACCATCGTTATTATTATTACTATTCTAAACTTAACGCCCTGACCTTTCTTTAAAATTCTTTCTCTAAAATAGAATCATATGGTCTCCACTCAGCAGTTCTTCGCTATGTCACATTGGCAACAACGGTGGCGCATATTTTATACGCCTCCCCAGCCTGGTGGGGGTATACTAACAAGAGGGATAGAGACAGGACCGTTTGTTTACGCGATTATAACCCGTGGCGGATTCCTCCCTGGCAATGCTGATGACGTCAACCAATTGGTCAACAAGTCAGACGAACGACTTTCTTGCTATTATGAGGAATCCCAAACATGTGCTGCGTGATCTGCTTCCTCCCCTCCGCAGCAGTGGTCACAACCTAAGAGCGAGACCGCATAAATTTACCCTACCTGAAAAAGATGATAACAAATGTATACCATGTTTTCTCTACAAGAATGCCTACTGACGCTAATTAGCTGCTCGTTAGACCACATAACCTATGTAGCTTGTTCTAGTTGTCAGCCATGATGTTTTAATAAACGACTATTCATTCATTCAATAATTAAACAAATCATTTGAAGATACCGCAGTTGAAACGAAGTCTTACAGTAACTATATGTTTAACAACATCTTATCGATGTCCGTTCAGTTGACGGCGACCTTAACTTTCGCCTCCGGGGATCTAGCTGAAAATACAAAGAATCTGATGATCAACGGCGATCGTCGAATATATGTGATGCGGGATCCCAAAACCAGGCGCTTCGTAAAAATTTACAAAAACTAGGTTTTAATATATATTTGTGGATCGTTTCAAGGTCTTTCCAAAATGCTAAGGGTTTTTCTTATGGGTCTAACCGTTGCGAAGATATGCGGTTTGGAAACTATGCCCTTCGTGAGAAATTATTTAGAGAAAAATGCCAAAAACATAAACGCATGTAATCTATCATAAAGTCCTTGATAACGATAGGTATTGCTTGAGCTCAAAAGCTGAAATTTTCACAGCTTATAAACACACATGTCTGCCAATATTACAATATTAAATTATATTATTATTTGTTGTTTTTATTTAAAAATTAAGAAACTTTTGGTAACTGACTAAGCATTCATTCCAATCCACGCAGACAAAAAATTGCCCGAGATGCACCGCGCGACCTTGTTTTGCCCAATCCGGACTCTAGCATTGCACTCACGCAGATAGAAATAGCCCGAGATGCAGAGCGCGACCTTGTTTTGCCCAATCAGGACTCTAGCATTTGGCATTTAAATGAACACGTCATACCAACCACGCGTTGCTTACGGGAAAGACCATTTGGGGATCGGAGTTTCTTTGTTATTTTTGGCACAGGAATTAATTATTCAGCCGCGAAAGTTGGTCAGTCGGGTAAGGGGAATTCCACGCTTTCAGAAGATGTATGACATCGTGGGTATTTCCCAGTCGCTTTTTATAACCGTTACGCGCAAAACAATGAAATCAGTCCGAAAATGAAATCATATTCTTTTACAACTTTGCAATGTTATTCGAATTTTTTATGAAACCAACCAATAAATATTAATAAAGACTGCAGAATTATATTCTTCAAATATTAAATAATGCAATAATGATATAAAACGCTTTTCGCTAAAAATCAAGATGAAGCGCTATTTTGAGGGATTACTCGAAATAGGTTTTGCCGACTTCGGCCTGGTTTTGCTTACTTAAATACGTTTATTTAACGACGCCGTCATATCAAAGATGATTGGCGTCATGCCTGGTTTTGCAAAATTCCATCACATATATTGCCAAGATTAGAAGCGTTAAAAAGGTGTCAAAACTGGAGCAGTGGATTTCATATAATTATATTAATGTCCATTGTACTAGCGACATCTTGCGACTGTCAGGGTCGTTGACCGGAACCATACGGATGTTTCACGAATTCCAATCCAAGTAATTCAACGATTGGTAAATACATAGGCTTAATTTGTAGGGGGTACGAGTACTATTTCATTTCGCCAAAACTAAATATATTATTAAGCTTTATTCAAATTATTACTATATATTTCATGAACTTTTTAACGATATTGTCACCTTCTTTATCTATTGGATCATAGTTCGAGAATTCGTGACTTTCGGTTTTAAAATTCGTAAAAATTCGCGAATTTTTGGTCTATTTTAAAATTCGTAAAAATTCGTAAAAATTCGTTGGGCCTTTTTTACATTGACAGTGGGTTTTGCAAAAACAGCGTAAACAAAAACAACAAATGTGATGACGTCATGATTTGTTGTGTTAAGCTTCTGCTTAGAATTTAATGTAAAATTCAATATTAAAGTTTATTACATAACGAGTTAACTTAGTTCAAATCTAATTTTTTAAGATGAAAGAACATGGACCGGAGTGGAAGTAGGTAGTAATTTTGGAGGAGTAGGAAAGGGTAATCCAAAAATACAGTGTTGTTTTTCTAAAAAGGAATTTGTTGGTTGTTCTGCCGGAATTCGGGAGCATTGCATGGCGAAAATACAGAAACCAGAGTCGAGTGGGAGCAGTGGGCTGTTCCTGACTCAGAATCAGAGCACGGTGAAGTAGAAGACACAGCTCGGTGAACGTTGCCAACCCTTTTAAACCATGTTTGGTTGCAAGCTGTGTTAGTGGCTGACTGGTGACACGGAGCTGCATGGGGCACTGGTGGTTTTTCGTTCTGCTGACTGACACTCGATCACAGTCACACACCCCAACTATGATAGAAATCGAAGTTCAAGACTCCAAGTAGAACAGATACTGAATATCAGTACTATTGTGTTGCTAGTCAGCTATCTTTTTACGGCTGATTGATTGCCTATGACATTGACATTTACTTCCTTAAAAATTTGAAAAGTAAACAAATAATAAAATTCGTTGCCATGGCAAAGAATTCTATTATTTTATTATTCACGAATTTTTACGAATTTTGTTGTTGCTAGTCAGCTATCTTTTACGGCTGATTGATTGCCTATGACACTGACATTTACATGCTTAAAAAGTTAAAAAGTAAACAAATAATAAAATCATTGCCATGGCAAAGAATTCTATTATTTTATTATTTTACGAATTTTTACGAATTTTAAAACTGCAGTTTTAAAATTCGTAAAAATTCGTGAATTTTAAAAATTCTTAAAATTCGTAAAATGCGAATTCTCGAACTATGTATTGGATGATATCATTTACAAAGGACATTGATTAAATTACTCCCTACTTTAAATAGGAACCATATGTCTGTATATTACCATTACGACATCTACTGAACTTATACTAATTAAATCTAGTCAATGTTTTTCACCACACAGGCACGCCATCTAACGAATCTGTAGCAAGGTTTTTTATCACCGATACTAGGAAGGTTATGTTCATTCTAATAGCCACTCCGGTGGATATTATAGTCATATTTTGGACTACGGTGCCGCACTCCCTACTTTTTAAACAGTGCCAATCAATATTTTATTGGTTTGCCTTCCCATAGATCGCAGTCTCAGCCTTGCTTCGGGTATGTAGACAGAGTGAGTGGTATGTACTTCAAAATTATGAAAGTACTTAGATACAGAGGTAAGCCGAGAGCAAGACGACCTCAGTCGCTCGCAGGGCTGTAGACGAGGGTATACGCGGGTATACAGCATATACTTACCTCTGTAGATGACATTTTTAGGAAAAAGACAGGTTTTGACAGGTTTTTAGGGCGAATGACTAAAAAAAGGTCATCAACTTTTTCAGAGACGAAATCGTAAAAAGTCTGAAAATTTTCAGAGAATTGGTGAAAGTCAGAAATTTTTCTTAGACGAATTCCTAAAAAAAGTCTTCAAATTTTTTTACGGTGACACCAGCCCTACTGACGCCGCTGGTCACCGGTAGCGTATACTCACCTCAAATTTTACCACTGCAGCCCTGGTCGCACGCAGTCATACAAGCAGACTTTCATCCACACAGGACACTCGAAAGACTGACCGCCGTGAAGGCTAGCGAGCCGCAGGCTCAAATAATCGGGGTCACGGCTACACTCTTCTTGGAAAGATCTGACATCACCCTCACTCTCCGTCATCTTAGTCATATCTGGATGATGAGATCAAAACGTAATATTCTATATTCTTTATTAGTAACAAATCCGAATATTATGGACCCACACTCATTTTGTCGGCCTTGATATGACACCTAACCTCACAGTCTCCCTCAGAATCTGAGAATCAATAACTGTACTTCATTACAAAATATAGGCCTATGCATCAAATACGTCGTTGATATTTGGCTAATACACGTCGTGTTCCGATTTTTCTGATAGGAAATGGATAAATTTGTTCAAAAACGAACACGAGAAGCTGACATAAAATTGCCGTTATGGAGGTAAGCTCATCAGCGTTTCATAATAAGTTACTTGCAGTGCAATATGTCCAAAATGGCCTCCATGCGAAAAGCGAAAGTGGAGAAGAAATTGTCAACCCTACTTTTTAGTCATTAATCTGGATAAGTATGTATCTGGAAATGATGGCGTCTTAAAGAGGGCATATAACTGCATTCTCGGATCTTCTGTAGCAGTTTTACTGTTTAGCGACATCTTCTTGATGTCAGTTACGTTGAAGTCGACACCACCCTTGATGCGCAACCTTCAGTACATATCTAGCAATTGCGCGCTTCTGGTATGTATATGTAGCTGAGAATGACAATTTTTTAAAGGTGTTTAACTTTCGTCGTGGATTTCATCAAAAACTGCTACATACAATACGATACGATACAAAACAATGCAATAGAGCTGTGAATAGAAGTTCATAATTTAATGCAGCATTATTCAATGTTTAGCGACACCTTGTGGATGTCCAAACACTGTGAACTTGACCCTGTGCCTACATGGATTCTAAAATCTCAACCTCACTTCTTTGCTATTATCTTAGCTTTCCTGATTAACATTTCTCTTTCTACTGGCATGCTTCCTAACTCTCAGAAGAGGGCAGTCATTCGCCCCGTCTCAAGAAGAACGGTCTTGACCCCACCGTCTGTTCTAACTATAGGCCTATTTCTAATGTCTCGATCCTATCCAAGATGATAGAGAGAGAGTAGTTCACACTCAGCTGTACTCTTACCTATCTGCAAACAACCTGCTTCCACCTCTTCAGTCGGGATTCAGGCAATTCCACTCCACGGAAACAGCCGAGTCTATGATGATCTCGTCCTTGCTGCTGACAAGGGATATGTGACTGCCTTAGTACTCCTAGATTTCTCAGCTGCTTTTGACTGTGTAGATCACTGTACCCTATGTAAAGTCTTGCAACAATCCTTTGGCATCTCTGGCACTATCCTCAGCTGGTTTGTCTCCTACCTCTCAAGTCGCACCCAGTACGTCCGTATCAACTTCCTCATATCATCCATCGCTGCTGTGCTCTTTGGTGTCCCACAAGGTTCTGTCCTAGGCCTCTGCTCTTCATCCTCTATACCTCTGCACTGTCAGCCATTGCGTCTCGTCATGGCATAGAAATCCACCTCTATGCTGATGATACTCAACTCTATGTACATCTGCGGCTAAACGAGGTTGCAGATGCTACAAAGAGACTTCGTGCCTGCATTGATGACATCATGATGTGGAGTCTGTCTATGCGTCTCAAACTTAACCCTGGCAAGTCTGAGCTCATCTGGTTTGACCGTTCCTCTAAGCTCCTACAGTGTGCTGAACTATCACTCTCTACTTCCTCCTCTTTACTCTCTCCATCATCTACTGTTCGGGATCTTGGAGTCGTTCTTGACTCAGCACTCTCCCTAAAACCTCAAATAGCCGCCATTTCTCGGGCGTGTCTGTTTCACCTCAGAAGAATCCGACAGCTTCGATGTACTTTGGATTCAGCATCACTGAAAATACTGCTACACTGCCTTATTCTGACACGCCTTGACTACTGCAACTCCATACTGCATGGCCTCCCTGAATGCACACTGCTTCCTCTAACCAGAGTACTGCATCAGGCTGCAAGACTCTGTCTTGGACTCTCGTACCGAGACCACATCACTCCTGCTCTTCATTCTCTACACTGGCTTCCTATCTGTGAGCGTGTCCGTTTCAAGCTGGCACTCCTTATGTACAGAACACATGCAGGTCATCTGCCATCCTACTTATCTTCCATGGTCACACCTTGCAACGCTGTCAAAGGTCGCTCCTCTCTCCGAACAGCATCTGCTGGAAAGTATGTTGTTCCGGGTACACGTCTTGTCTTTGGCCGGCGTTCATTCACAGTTGCCGGTCCCTCCATCTGGAAATCTCTACCACCTCATGTTTGCAACTCTCTTAGCGAGACTGTCTTTCACTCTAAACTCAAAACTTACTTCTTCCAGTCTACCTATGGCTCTTAATGGTTACCTGGCTTTATTGTGCACTTCTAAACTTTGTAAGGACGGCATTATCAAATATAGGTGTATTGTATTAGAGTGTACTGTATTGTATTGTATTGTATGATGAGTTGAATCGCTTTGGTAACAACTGCGTTAAGTCGCCGCAAGGTTGTCCTCAACGACACTGTCGTCACAAGATGTCGTTAGTACAAATGACATTAATTCCACTGCGCCAGTAAGACACCTTTAAAATGTTGGCACTCTCAGGTACATATCTACCAGTCGCGTTCAATCGATAGGAAAAGGAAAGAGGCCCGGCCAAGAAAACAAAATGGCGTATATCATCAATATATCAACAATAACAATCCATCGTGCGAATGTTGAGAAGATCGAGCGATTCATATAGTGCGATATAGTTCGATTTATATAGCACGATAGTACGATAGATCGATAGTACGATAGTACGATAGTGCGATAGTACAATACGATTTATATAGTAAGAGTTCGAAAGAAAGAGAGTACGATATAGTACGATATAGTACGAAATACGAACGATCAGTATAATACGATCAGTTTACGATCAGTATAATACGAACGATCAGTTTAACTCAAAAACGATATAGACGAACGTTGTATACAAAGAACGATATATAAAGTTGCGATCTATACAAACGAACTATCTATCGAAAATGAAAGGTGGTCGAGAAAGAAAACAAGTTAAGAACAAAGCTATTCAAAGTGCTAAAACACTGAGTACAAAAAATATATCACAAAATACATCATCGACATCGTCAACAGAAGTAATACGAAGAGGCAGTTGTAAAAGGCAGCTAGAAACTTCGTCTAGCTCAGCTGATTCATCCCTCAATCAATCAATTGAAGATCAAATGAAACAAACAGAGAAAAAATCTTCTGCCAAAATCGCATCTGATGTAATAGCGGAAACAGAAGAAGGAGAAATCACCTCTGACTCTGATTCTGACGATCTCAGTCACTTTACATATAGTTCACCTGACAATCCGCATAAGGCTGATATCATGGAGGAAAGATATTATCGCTCTTTGACCAAAAGAAGGACTCATTCGGCTGATACTGATACTGAGATAAGAACAATAGAGAGACCGTCACGACTCACGTTTCGGAAGGATGATTTCCGGGAAGTTGTAACTGGAAAACTGCCCCAACATCTAACACAACTAAATAAGAAGATGACGGGTAAAACTCATCAACGTCAACATCAACATCAAGCCAAAAAAAGGTTTAAATCTATAGATAATATGTCAAATGAAATCATTCTTGATGAGAGCAAATCTGTAAATGATGCATCTAATAAGAATGTAGTCGATAATATTGATAATATTGCTTCTTATGATGATGATGTTGTTTCTGATGATGTCGTTCATGTGGTTGATCATAGGACTCCAGCAATTGATACATGTGTCCCTATTGCTAATATTGTTGTTGATAATATTACTGATATTGTGATTAATGGGGAATGTGATGGTGCTATTAGAGATGTCACATCAAGTGCATCATCAGATATGACATCAAATACAGCAAATAAGACACATATCAGTCATATAATTAATGAGAGATCAGTCACGAAACATACCGATATTACACTCAAAAACACACCAAACAAGACGCAAATCGGTTCCACATATAATGACACAACAAACACGACACCTTCACGTCTTACAACTACAAAGCTATTAAAGTCTACTCATAATAATCCAACACTGACAGACATACCAAACAAAACATACAATCGTTCTACACATACGAATAATCCGAACTTGACTTTTATTCGCACAACACCTACTAACACACAAATGAAATACAGAAATGAAATAAATCAACGAACTGTGTACATAGCTAGTGAAGACGATGCCTTAATCAAGTTATTCAAGCACAAGCCTTGGCAACTTAATAAGGAGCTAATTGAACAAGCTGGAGGCCCTATCCACAGAGTGTATTTGACAAATAAAGGAGGTCTTAAAATAATAACCCAAGATAATGCCCAAAAAAATAAGCTACTGAAATTGAACCATATAGATAACAAGCCTGTTGTGACAAGTCTACCATATGTCATAACACAAAGAAATTCAAATAGTGAAAAACCTGAGCTAATCCCCCCAAAAAATATTGAGTTAACATCTAAGCAAAATGTTGAATATCTTGTCAAAGGGGTAATTTTTGGACTTCAGGAAAATCAGGCAAATATGGATGAAATAGCAAAATCTATTGGAGCATGCCATATGCATAAAATTGGAAAATCTGAAAATAGTATGGCAACAGTCATCGCTTTCAATAAAAATACCATACTTATGCCATTCGTAGAAATAAACAATCGTAAATATAGAGTTCATCCATATGTAGCTAAACCAATGAGGTGTGATAGATGTCAGCTATATGGGCACCTTAAAAACAAATGTACAAGGGAAATAGTGTGCAGCTGGTGTAGTGGACCACATGAATATATTAAGTGTACAAGCATTCAAATGAAATGTGCCAATTGTGGCCAGGATCATAGCGCTGCCTACAAAATGTGCCCGGCTTATCTTAAGGTACAAGCAGCATTAAAATTAAGGGCCGAAGAAAATATCCCATTTGCAGTGGCGGTCAAAAAAATTGAAGAATATGAATGGTCACAAGGAGCACAGGAAAATGTACTTCAACAACCCTGTTTTTTAAAGGATAGTGCCCCTTCATATGCTGAAAAGCTTAAATCAGGTCTTAACCATCAAAAACAGTTACATAGCATAGTACAAAAAGATAATCAAAAACAGAGAAATCAGAAAAAATGGACAAGGATAGAAGCGGTTGATGCAATGGAGGTCATCCAAAATCAATCCACAGATTTGGAAAATGCAAATGTTGAGGACCAATCATCAACAGCAGAAGCAACTGCTGATAAAATAAATTCATTTTTGTCTTATAATAAAGACAAATACAAAGTGATCAAAACTTCTAATGTAGATGATCAGGTAGAGGAGTACGACCCAGATTCAGATATAAAAACAAAATTCCTGCTTGGTGTTTTAGCTGCTATTGATAAAGCAGAAAATAGAAAACAAGCAAAATTTTTGATTTGTCAAGTAGCACCCGGAATTTTGTTCAATAATCAAGTAAAATTCAAGTACCCAGAACTGTAAAATAATTAATCAAATCTTTTATTAACATATAATAAAAAATTATTTATTTCTTCTCTCTCTAATATGGCGCTATCAATTATGCAGTGGAATTGTAACGGGTTGCGAGGGCATAAAGATCAATTAAAAAATTTCTTAATTAATACAGCTGATCCACCGGATGTTCTGTGTATAGAAGAAACCTTCCTGAAACCAAAAAATCAGGTACCTAGATTAGAAGGTTATAATGTAATACGTAAGGATTGCACTAGCAATGAAAAGGGTGGTTTAGTCATTTATATTAAATTGGGCCTAAATTTTACATTACTTGATGTGGAAGAAATAGCAAATCTAGAAATTCAGGGTTTAGAAATTGCAACAGTAAATGGCCACATGAAATTATTTAATGTCTATATTCCACCAAATAATAAAATTAATAAAGAAAGTCTTCAAAAATTATTTATACATAGCAGATCACTTGTACTGGGTGATCTTAATGCACACAGTAAAACTTGGGGTTGTACTTACTCCAAAACAAGAGGAAAAATAATTGAAGAGATATTAATCGAAAAAGATATGGTTGTTTTAAATACAGGTCAAGCAACTTATATTACATCAAATCAATCAAAAATAAATTCTGTGATAGACTTGTGCATAACTTCAAAAGATTTAGCACTAAATAGTAAACACATAGTTACTAACAGAAATATGGGTTCTAACCATTATGCCTCCATTATTTTCATAAATGAAGAAATTATAATCGAAAATAATTTAAGTATGCGGCTTTGGAAGTTAGATAAAGCTGATTGGAAGAATTATAAAGAATCGAGTAACTTTGCATTAACAAAAGAAATTATAGTGGAGAAAAATATAGAAATTACTTACAACAACTTAGTGGAATGTATTACAACTTTAGCTAATGAATCGATACCAAGTAAAAATTCAAACATTAAGAAAAATAATAAAAAGCACAAAAAATTTAAACCATTACCTTATTGGAATCAAAAATGTAGTGAAGCAATCCATAAAAGAAACCAATGCAGGAATAAAATGAAAAAATCAAAAGAATTAAATGATTATATAGAATATAAAAAACAGGAAGCAATAGTTAAATATACACTAAAAACAGAAGCAAAAATCAGTTGGCAAGAATATTGTTCTGAATTGACCGATCAGACAAAGTTGGGATCAGTGTGGAGCTGGGCTAGACGGATGAATGGAGTGGCCACTTATACCTCTATTCCTACACTAAATTATAATGGATTAATAGCTGAAACAAACATAGAAAAAGCAAATATGCTAGCTCATACATATGCAAATATCAGCAGCACCCATAATTATAGTGAAAACTTTTTACATCACATAAAAGATAATAACATGGAAAATAACTCTCCTGAAATGTCTGAAAATAATGAAATGATAACACTAAACGAGTTATTTAATTTAAGCGAACTGAAACAAGCAATTAAATCAACTAAAAATAATAAATCACCGGGAGATGATAAAATTCCATATGAACTAATAAAACATTTACATAAAAATGCACTAAAAACTCTATTGAGTTTTTATAATGAAATTTGGAGCAATGGGGAACAACCTAAGGATTGGCATCATGCCATAATTCTACCGTTATTGAAACCCAATAAAGCAGCCTCATTGTCAGAATCTTATAGACCAATCTCACTGACATCAACTTTATGTAAAATAATGGAAAAAATGGTTGCAAACCGACTTCAATGGTATTTAGAAAAGAACAACCTTATTACTAAAAACCAGTCAGGTTTCCGTAAATATAAAAGTACCAGTGACCAGATTCTTAAATTACAAGATACCATACTCAAAAAATTAAAAAATAAGGAATATGTTCTAGCTGTATTCATTAATTTTGAAAGGGCATACGATATGTTGCATGTTCCTACACTTTTAACAAAATTACAAAAATTAGGAATATTAGGTAAGACAGCTAATTGGATTCAAAATTTCTTATCTCAAAGAACTTTTCAAGTTAAAGTAGGAGCGGAACTATCTGATAAGTTAATACAACAGAACGGTACCCCTCAGGGATCGATAATATCACCCTTACTTTTCTTAATAATGATTAACGATATTCCCTCAGGTCCAGATGGAGTAGAGATGTCACTTTTTGCAGATGATAGTGCTGTATATACAAGCCACAGAAATACAAAATATTTAATAAAAAAAATTCAACAGTCAATTGACATCATACATAATTGGTGTAATCAAAATGGGTTTAAAATATCTGTAAACAAGACAATAGGAGTACTCTTTACTAATAAAAGAAAAATTCCCACAGTAAATATTAAAATTGATCAAAAACTTATTAAGATGGAAAATAAAGCCAAATTCCTAGGAGTAATCTTTGATCGTAAACTAAGTTGGAAGCCTCACATAGAGTATGTAATAGAAAAATGTAAAAAAAGACTAAACCTTATGAGGGCTGTTTCAGGTTACCATTGGGGAGCATCCAAAAAATCTCTTTTGGCCATATATAAAGCCTTAATAAGATCGATTTTAGATTATGGGGATGTAGCATTTTCCTCTGCTTCAAAAACACTTCTAAATAAGTTAAATACAATACAGGGTGAGGCTTTAAGAATGTGTTGTGGTGCACCAAGAGGTACAACATTATCAATCCTCCAGAATGAATGTGGAGAATTACCTCTTCACTTAAGAAGAACACAAAATTCTATCAAATTAGGAATAAAAATTCTGGGTAATAGTGATCACCCATGTAAAGATTGCATTCAACCACATTGGACAGACACATATAAAACACCAATTAACAGTAATCAAACAATTTATTATCGCACCAATGAATTCATTTCCTCCATCAATTCATCATTTATCGGACCTTCATTTCCCCCTTCTCCTCCTTGGACTGATAGGCAAATAGAAGTAGATATAAGTCTTAAAAAGCAGATAAATAAAAAACTTGATAACCCTGAATATTTAAAAATAGCGGCCCTTGCATTAATATCAAAATATAACGTATTTACACAAATATATACAGATGGATCAAAGGTAGATAGCATGGTAGCAGCAGCCTTCACTATTCCAAGTTTAAGCATAGATAAAAAATTTAAATTATGTAATAACTCAAGTATATATGCTGCAGAGTTAACTGCAATTAAAGAAGCAGTAGGGTGGATTTTGAGTTCTGAAGAATATAAAGACTGCCAATTTGCTATTTTCTCTGATTCCCTGAGTGTATTAACAACTATAAAAAATCATAATACTAATTCTCGACCCCATTTATTCAATGACTTGTTATTGCAAATGAACTGTTTGGAACCCAATAAAATTAAATTGATTTGGATTCCAAGTCATATAGGTATAAAAGGTAATGAAAGAGCAGACAAATTAGCCAAAGAAGCTCTAGATATAGTCAATGTTAATTCGACCGATTACTTAGAATTATCAGAAATATTTAATATGATGACACCTTATATTATAAATAAATGGCAAATGGTATATGATATGGACCACAGAGGACATTTCTATAAATCCCTATGCCCAATTATTACTACAAACATAAAATTTTCAGATCCTAATAGGCAGAAGGAAGTCCAGATATCAAGATTGAGATTGGGGATGGCAAATACTAATAGTAGATTATTTCGTATGGGTAAACACCCCACTGGACTCTGTGATGCTTGTCAGTCCAAGGAAAACATAGAACATCTTCTATTAGAATGTAAACAAAATAATTTGTCTAATGCCTTACGAAATCTATGTACAACATATAAATTAGATTTTAACCTAAAAACCCTGCTTGGGGTGGGCTGCATACAAAATACAGTTTATAATCTTGTGAAACGTCACAATAAAGGAAAAATCCTTTAACTATATAAATAAATAGTATCATATAAATGTATATAAATCTGTGTATATAATTTTGTTTGTTAAGATTTATATGTAATTAATTGAATATAATTACATGGAGTATATTAATGTGATTGCATATGTATTATTGACATAAAACAATAATACATAAATATGATTAATGAACGTTGTATGTAAATAGAAGTTTGATTTTATTCTGTGTAAATAACTGTGATTAAAAAAAAAAAAAAAAAAAAAAAAAAAAAGAGCCATGTGTGGCCACCAAAAGAGCTGTAATGGCCATCGAAAAAAAATCTATAAAATACAAAAGAGCCGAGAAAAAAAAAAAAAAAAAAAAAAAACCGAAAGGAAAAAGAAAAGAAAAAAAAGAGAAAAAGAGAGAAAAAGAAAAAAGGAAAAATATATATATATATATATATAAATATATATCAAAAGGGACAAAAGATCTCAATATGAAGATAAGAAAGAAAACTCAAAGACGTCAACGGCCTTAGTAGCCAAAAGATGTCGTTAAACTTTAGAAGAAGAAGAAGAATCGATAGGTTTGATTATAACATATTTCTTAGGTTAAGGTCGTCTTCAACGTAAGTGGAAAATTTTTAGATAAAGTCATGACACCTAAAAAGCAGTATGTGTTGCTATAAAATGTCATTAAACTCTCCATCCATCCATCCATCCATCCATTCATCCATCCATCCATCCATCCATCCATCCATCCATCCATCCATCCATCCATCCATCCATCCATCCATCCATCCATCCATCCATCCATCCATCCATCCATCCATCCATCCATCCATCCATCCATCCAATCGCTAGACTGCAAATCCACATTTTCCCTTCAAGGGTAGCCTAAGGTCGTCTTCAACTTAACCCACATCCGTAAAATGTCTCTAAACACTAAAATAATTACACCTACATAAGATCAAAGAATGCAGTTAGCACTTGCTTTAAAACGCTTCCATTCTCAGCTACATAATTACCAATCGTTTAATCACTTCCAGAGCAATTCGATTATGTCACCGTGGGGTTCCATCAACGACCCTGGCAGTCGCAAGATGTCGTTAGTACAATTGACATTAATACATGAAATCCACTGCTCCAGTTAAGACACCTTTTAAACCCTTACCTACCCAGCTATATTATGTTCGTCAATAGCTTTAACCGCCAGATCTATGCCTCCTCATCTCTGGCTACTCAGGTTGAAAGTTTAGGTAGCCGTCAAGTAAGGCTGCGTTTCAGTTATGATAATTATCTTTAAATGATTTGTTTCGGATTCTATTTGAAAGAAAGAACTGCAATGAAGTGTAATGGCATGAAGTTTATAATTTATGTAATTAGACCAGAGTCGGTTAATAGGTCAACGTAAGTAATTAGCCCAAGAACCGAGGTCTCTGCTGAGGACCATTAATACTTTTGTGCATTTATTAAGCACCACTATCTAATGACCAAGCATCAATCGATGGCACTGAGTAATTGTGAGTGAAGAACTTGTTCAAGTTCCCTACACAGTAACCTTCTCAGAGGAGGATCGAACACGTGCCCTCTGCTTTACAAGGGCGGCGTTTTAACCAATCGGCTACCGTGTCCCATCATCACTGCCTTTCAGCTCAGCGTCCACAGTTCGAATCCCAGTCTGCAATTGTGCTCAGAAGAACTCCTTTGGTCTGCGAGAGCTCCCATCAGTGACTCTTCCAGTTTTCATCAGTTGCTTAGAGATGAACTTCTTGTTCTACGTTAACTACTAAGACTCTGAGTAGGTCTCTTGAAGAGGCGCTATATAAATTTTCCGAATGAATGAGACACCGGGGTTATATATCGCTCTCGAAATCACTTAGAAGGCGGTGCACAAATGGTCTGGGTATACATGGGGACTGGCTCTGACCCAAACCATTGTTATTTCAGAAAACAGCTTCGTTGCCTCTAAGCGACAATCGATTGTGACAGCGGCTCAATAGATAAGATTAGACTGGAATGGATCAGATAAGAGGAAGGAAGCAAGTAAGGAAACGTATTTCGTCTACTCTATTCCAGTCACGAGTTCCTTTCCGACTCAGAACAACTCTCGATTAGCGAGACTTAACGCGAGATCTCACGAGATCTTGCCGTCAACGGGTCTGGCGTCTTTCTGCGCATCTTCGAGCTGTCTCCGTCGGTCAGAAGTCTCTTAAACTTCCGGTTGTTGTCAGACGAGGACCTCCTGAATGACTCGTTGTTCAAGATATACTCCTCGTGGTTCATGCAAGCCGTCGACCTCGTCCTCCTCAATCTCGACGCGTTCGACATCATCATCACTCAGAACCTCATCCGGTTGGAACATCATCATGCGAGGATCCACAATTTCCGGTTGGACTACATCGACGTCTTCGAGGCGGCGGTGATGGACGTCTGGCGGATGGTTCTCAACTCCCACATCCACCCACCCACCCAAACATCCATCTATCCATCCATCCATCCCGACTGGATGGATCAGAACAGTTCTGCATGGAGCTAAATGAACTGGAATTGATCCGAACTTTATTTACATTCTTCTCGACAGTTGTGTTCATTACTTGCCACAGTTTGGCAACCATCCACCTAACTCCGAAGTGAGGAGTAGCAAGGTAGAATTGCTTCAAATATGCAGGTCTTGTTTGAGTCTTGCCACTCCACCTGGATTTTCAGGCTTTCCAAGAGTCTACAAAGTAAATAATTGCCGTGTTCCATGAGAAATTCTTTAATCATAATCGTAACCTCGGAATTTTTATCTACCTGTCAAAAAGGTAAGGTCGCGGTCAACGAAACAAACAGCCGCTAGGTGTCGCCAAAATCTTAACATTTCTACACAAAACCCACAGTTCCAGTTAAACACCTTTAAAACGGTGTCATTCTCAGGTACATATTCGCCAGCCACGCTAAATTGCTGGATTTTATGTAGAGTAATCTTAAATCAAACGTAACGGACATCCACAGGATGTCGCAAAACACTAAATAATACTACATGATAATGCTGCATAAAACCTACAGTTGCAGTCTGACACCTTTAAGACGCAGCCAATCTCAGCTACATATTCGTCAGTTGCTGTCAATGGTACAGATCTTATTCACATCGACCGAAGCGTAACTGACACCCACAAGATATCGCTAAAGACTAAATAAAGCTGCATTAAATTATGATATTCAACACCGAGTTGTATTGTATTATTTTGTATTGTATTATATTGTACATAGAAATGCATGATTGTATCCACGACTGAAGCCACCTTGAAACACTGCCATTCTCTGCGCCATATATTAACTTGTTCAGAGGTTCTCAAACTTTATTTTTATTGCACTCCCAGGTAAGAAAATCGAGTGTAGGCGTACCCCCAGCAAAGGCACCGTCTGATCAGGAACAACAGGCGAGCGCGAAGTGCCCTTGCAATTTGCAGGACCATGGCATAGGTAGACAAAATTTTAGAAATAATTTTAAAAATGAAATCATATCAACAAAAGGTAAAATTAAATCACTATTACAAAGTGTTAAGTTAATATGAGCTGTTGGCCTGTTTCGACCAGCACAGATTTACAATATCTGGTTTAATATTTGTCAATTTCAAATGCAAATCTGCTTCGAGTTCAAGCATATTGTTCTATATTTGTTTTGGATCGCAAGTATTGCTGAAAAACCAGTTTCGCACAGATATGACGTGCTTCACAGAATCAGAAAATTTAAAGCTCGATCAGAAATTAATCCATATTCAGCTCTTCGCTTCAGCCGGAAATCGCACAACATGTCTTTCATGAATTCTTTCTTCAATCCACCATCACATGAAAGTTCAACAAACTGGTCTCTTTCCTGGACTGAAAACTCTGCAGACAATACTACATGCGAAAATGGATTTCGAATCCACGAAAATATAAATGGAAGTCCAATATACATGTAAATTGAGAGCAATGTTTCTTGATATCTTCAATCAAATTAGCATGCAGTTTAAGCTCATTCTCCGTTACAAAATAATGCATGCAAGAAAATGAAGTTACACGTACGAGATTCCTCAAGGTCTGACAAAAGGAACTGAATGTAAATGAGATCTTTCAAATTTACTGTCCATCACAAAGATTCGTTATACCGTCTAATCTAACACTGCGTACCAGTGCCGTCATCCTCGTTAGGGTCTACTCTGGCGTCTTTGTGCCAGTCTCGGTAGATTCAGTGCTAACGGTTGCGTTGAGAGGTTCTGGCTATCTTTAAAGCGGTTGCATTTCAATCATTTATCCATTGTTGGTTTAAAAATAATAATGCTACTATGCAGTAGCCTATTGTAGTTACTTGTGTAATAATTATTTGTTGTGAAAAAAATAAATGACGCGGCTTTGACATTTGAACATTAAAAATATATCATAGAAATAGAATAGCTAATCAAAGAAAGATGGACATAAACTCTAAAAAAAATTATTTTTTTCAATTTTTTTCGCGTACCCCTTAGCGACACCTGGCGTACCCCTAGGGGTACGCGTACCACCATTTCAGAATCCCTGCTTTAGGCCATGTTACGTCAACAATATTCTAATCGTATTCGTAACCTATGAATTTTTTTCGCTACTGCTACATAAACTCCACGACTCCAGTTAGACACATTAAAACGCTGCCATTTTCAGCTACATATTTTCCAATCACGTTCAATAGAGTTGTAATATGCCAACATAATTTCAGCCGACATACACAAATGTAATTGCTATAAGATGTCGTTCAACTCTGGATACATTCATCCAATCCTATGAAAGGTATGGTCGAAGTGAACGTTATTGGCATTCACAAGATGTCGCTATAAACTAACTACTGCTACATAAAATAAATCACTGCAATTAGACACCTTTTATACGTGTTTTTCAAAGCTACATATCTGTAGGTCAGAAACCCGTTGGTCGAAAGAAGCGTAAGGTCGACCTCAATGTAACTGAATCGTCAAGATGTCGTCAAAAACTAAACAATGCTAAAGTAAAATAAACGGCTCTAGTTAGACAACATTTAAAAGCAGCCAATGTTTACTAATTACATTACGTTACGTAATATGCCAAAATAATTTCTTTCTAGGTCAGCGAACTTTGTTGCCATAAGTTGTCCATCCAATCGCTAGATCCGCCTCCTTTGCCTACTATGAAGGGTAAGGTCGAAGTTAATCCACAAGATGCCGCTAAACTCTAAATGCTACTGCATTAACTTCACGACTGCAGTTAGACACCTTAAAAACATATCCATTCTGAGCTACATATTCACCAATCGTGTTCAATCGGAAAGTCCAATTCAACGTCTTCCATATACAGTTGTTAAAAGTTCATGATTAAATCAACGATTGCATGCAGTTAAAACGCGTTATTCCCAGCTCCATATCCACAAATGGCGTTCAACCTCTGAATCCATTCTTCAAAGTAATTGATATCCAAAAGAGGTCGCTAAACTCTAAATGCTGCTGCATTAAATCCACGACTGCTGAGATGCGTGCGTTGAGTTTAATCTATTTTAATCTAGTTAGTCAAATGCAGAGTGAAGTTCCCGTAGCCCCTACTCTGTTGACAACGCTATCGTTAAAGCGCTGAAGGTAATCTACGACTGACATTTCCATTAGATAAATGAATTCCTTACGGAAGAGAATCGAAGAAAAAGACGACGATCAAAATGTCAAATGCATGACCCGACCTCATAAACTGATCTCATATATATATCATGAGGTCATTCGTGTGTGTATATGTATATATATATATATATATATATATATATATATATATATATATATATATAATCAAGATCCTCGGCGTAGCTCTCTCTTCGGATCTAGGGATGGAAACTCATCTGGACAACATACTCGCAACCAGCTCTTCTTCTAATCTTCTCTATATGCATTATGAGTTCTTCGCTCTCACGGTCTCTCATCTGCGTCCCTCCGTGATGTCACCAAGGCAACTGCTATTGCTCAGATCTTTTACGCCTCTCCTGCATGGTGGGGTTTCATCTCCCAGAAGGACAGGGACAGGATTGTTCGTTTAATCAACCGCATGATCCGGTTGGGTTTCCTGCCTGTGGATGCGGCCAACGCGGCACGCATGGCCGAGGCATCTGATGATAATCTTTTAAAGGCTGTTTGTAATGATCCAAACCATGTCATTTGGGGCCTGATCCCCCTCCTCGTAGCACCGGTGGTCATAATCTTCGCACTAGATCTCATAACTTCTCCCTGCCGCACAAAGATGACCACAACTACATTTCACGCGTAAGAATGCTTACTCACAATTTCATGCATAAAACCCTGTACTCTTGACCTTAGAATTTGTCTTTTATAGTCTAGTTTGTCTAAGTTGCGTCTGTGTCAACTTATTGTTTGAATAAACGAATTTGATTGACTGATTGATTGAACGTTTACTTCCGGTGGTCATCTGATATATTGACGTCATTTCCGCTGATATAGCACGGACACAACCGTCTCTCTGCGTATCCCTCTTTGGCTTCCTGCGTCTCTCTCTCTCTCTGTCTGACTGTCTCTGTCTCTGTCTGTTTGTTCGTCGGTCTTTCTCTTTGTCTGTGTGTCTGTCTTGTCTGTATCTCTCCCTCTGTGTCTTTCTTTTTCGCTGTCTTAGAAAAGACACTCATTCTGGGTCTCGTTGCCGCTTACCTCCAAAACTCCTTTAACCCTTATAGGGTCACGATATTTCTCAACCGATTTTGGTCACCGGGGGGTAAAAAAATACCCCAACTGTGATTCGCATGATTCCTATGATAAACTCCGATTTTCAAGTATAAAACTAAAAAAGTTATTTATAGAAGGTACTGACATTATTGTTTTTATCTATGGAGCACAAGTTATTGATTACACAGCGTGCCTCCGATCCATCAATTTCACACCAACCATCTGTAGCAAAAGCCATGTTGGCGATCGGTGTACAACCGGCACCTAGTCGATGCGCAACAAATCCAGCAAAGAAACGTGGTCGATGCCACTCGTGTCCACGTAAAGACGACAAGAAATGTGAACACAAAAAATTAATGCACTAAGTGCAACAGTTTCGTGTGCGGAAAGCATGCAGTCAAAACACTTGCATATTCCTGCTTATCCTGCCCACTTTCCCTCTCTGCAGATGCAGAATGACTGTTCAGTAAATGCTGAACGGTACCGTTTGTGTACATTGTAATATTGAGTTTATAATGTCATAATTTAGCAGAACTTCATTTATTCATCCTAATTTGATGAATCCAAAACGATTTCTATATATAATGTTCAGATACTAATAAGGAGACATTGTAACAGCAAGACACTCATGTGTAAAGCATGCATAATGTTATGTTTATAAATTCCTGAGTAAAATAGCTACGACGTGGTGCATTTTCGTACTTTATAGCTGATTTGGGTGCATGACTAACTAATGAAACTGGATGCATTCTGTGGATGAAACATGTTTAGGAAAAATCATAGAAGCGATTTCTTCAACTATTTTCAGGGATTAAAATTTCCGTGAAAAACCGATATGGGGGTTTCCCCCCCCCCCCGGTGACCCTATAAGGGTCAATAAACAAGCATTTTATTTTGAGATATAGATATACGTGTATAAGACTATACACGTATAGTTTTATATTCACATATTCACATGTATGTGAATATAATGTATTCACATACATGTATATGTTTGCCTACAGCAGCGTTTCCCAAACTGTGGGTCGCGACCCAAAAGTGGGTCGCGAAGCTCCGGCAAGTGGGTCGCCAAAGTTTTCGAGAAACATTTATTTTTTGCAGCAACAACTTTTGACTATGATTGGGCTTTAAAAATTAGCTGGATTGCAATAAATTGTGAACTGTTTTTACCTAAGTTTCATTTTAATGCTTTAAATTTCCGAGTGCTGTACGTAAATCCGCATATTTCGGTAACAATTTACGAAGACAATTTTTAGTACACAATGCTTAATTTTGCACAGTGGGTGCTGAGACTGCCAAGATATTCACAAGTGGGTTGCGACCCAGAGAAGTTTGGGAACCACTGGCCTACAGTATATCTAAAACACATAGGTATGTAGTGACAGACTATAATGTCTATAATTTCGAAATTCTATATTCCATAAAATTACTGTTTTTAAAGGTGTCTCCTGCCGCTTAGCAATTCATATTAATTTCTTATTTCAGCAACTGATCGTTATTTTGTCAGTCAAATGTACTGGAAGTAAAGGTGTTCAACAAGAACCTGATATTATTCGTTGAATGCAGTGTTTAGCGACATCTTGTGGCTGCTAAGGTCGTTCACGTGGACCATACCGTACAATTTTAACCAATTTTAACCACTGCTTTCTATTGTTACTAGACAGAGATTGATTCTTTTCTCCACGCCTCAGATTCGCATTTCTGTGTGACTTTGCGCGCGTTAAAAATGTTTGTAATAATAATAAAAACGTTTAATAATAATAATAATAATAATAATAATAATAATAATAATAATAATAATAATAATAATAATAATAATAATAATAATAATAATAATAATAATCTATTCTTTAATTAAGCGCCTGCAAACGCACTGCGCTGTACAGTAAACATACATATAGTAGAAACGACAGCCACACAGGGCGCCTTACATAAATGTAAGTAGAAGTACATGATAACAGTTTTACAGGAGTCGAATATAACTGTATTTAAGCGGCAGCCACACGGCGCCATCATGGCCTACTATTCGTTTAACCACCGCCACCTAGCGAGTAGAAGACTGAAAAAACCTTAGGGAGATCTACGGTGTTCGATCTTGGTACCTTCAGCTCTTCACGCCAGTGTGTTATCCATTACTCTACGGACCCCCCGGCGCCATGTCAAAGATGATTCGTGTCATATCAATAACATTCTACATAGACAGAGTACATTCTACATAGACAGAGTACATTCTACATAGACAGAGTACATTCTACATAGACAGCGTGCAAGCAAAGTAAACTGGCGGTAGGATAACCAACCAGAGACTGTAGTGGGTGACTGGAGGTAGGCGGTTGGTTAGTTAGTTGATGTTTATCGACACTGTCATAACAAAGATGATTAGCATCGCCATCCTCCCTTTTCCAGGCTTGGGACTGGCACAACCCTGAGTGAATCAGGGTTTAACGACATTATATGGCTACAAAAGCTGTTGACGTATTTTGCCTTTACACAGTTTTCTTTTGCTTAACCCTAAACGAAACGATTTGCGGATGACATCGACCTGGTCTCAGAATCGCAGGGACAATTACAAAGGCTAACTGACAGAGTACAGGAGAGTAGTAAGAGATTTGGATTAAAAATCAACACACAAAAGACAAAAGCAATGACCATTGGGAAACAACACGAGGAGCTAGCAGTTACGCTGGAAAACGAGATGTTAGAACAAGTGACAGAATTTGTATACCTAGGAGGCCTAATAACAGAAGATGGGCAATGCACAAGAGATATAAAGCGCAGGATTGGACTTGGGTCAGCAATGTTCGGGAAATTGAATAAGATCTGGAAAACACACAACATATCGATAGAAACAAAGCTGAAACTATATAGAACATTTGTCATCCCAGTCCTGCTGTACGGTGCCGAGTGCTGGTGCCTGCGCAAAGAAGACGAAAGGAGGCTGCTCGTGGCAGAAATGAGCTGGCTGCGAAGAATAAGGGGCAGAACTAGAAGGGATAAAATCCGCAACGAAGTGATGAGAAAAGAGTTGGATCAAAAAGAAACAGTGATAGACAAGATCAGGAAAAGAAGACTCACATGGTTTGGTCATGTGACAAGAATGGACAACACCAGACTACCAGCTATGGCGCTCTACGGACATGTAGAGGGAGTGCGAAGCAGAGTAAGACAGACAAAGACATGGATGGACAATGTCATGGAGGATCTGAAGGCACAAGGAATGGATATGAGAGACGCTATGGATAAGATCAGAGACAGAGAGACTTGGAGACGTCTGGTCGAAGCCTCATCGTCGGTGTATACCTGACGGAGGAGAAAACAGAACAGAACAGAAACGAAACAGCAGATCGCGAATAAAATCCTGAACGAAGCGAGAAATATATATTCCCGTATAATATCTGAATTAAAGGTGTCCAAGATAAAACTGGTATTTATTCGTTGTGCGCAGTATTTAACGACATCTGGTGGCTGCAATAGCCGCAGATGTCGACATATATCTTAATCGTACTATTCAACGTTTAGTTACATTTATCTTACGCAGTTATTAGGCGCAACTAAAATAGCCAGGCATCATCTGGTCGCTTTGACCAATTGTGAATGAAGGACTACACAGTAACAGTTTCGGGGAGGAGGATCGAACCCATACTCTCCGCGTTATCAGGTAGGCATTCCAACCAATCGGCAGTCATATTCAAGACAGACAGACAAGCAGACAGACATTCAGACAGTAATAATTTTACAGCTGCAGCTTCTACAGATTGCACTGCTAGCAGTATTTATAATTTTATATGATATGGTTCATCTTATATAAACATCATATTTTAGTCCCATATTCGAATTAACTGTAACACCGCGGATCATTGTTGAATTTGTCTTAACGTTCAAGCCATTTAAAAGGTGTCTAAGGATGATGATGATGATGATGATGATGATGATGATGATGATGATGATGATGATGATGATGATGATGATGATGATAACAACAACAACGATCTACCGTATGATTAAATTGTGAAAACAAGCACTCGCCAATTAGACGACAATTTCACTTTCGCGCATCATCGACCTTCCAGAATCGAGGCAGCTTCCGTGATTCAGATTAACGTTGTGATTCAGATTAATGTTGTGATTCAGATTAACGCCACTCATCAATACACCGATCCATCAATCCATCAATCAATCAATCCATCCATCCATCCATCCATCCATCCATCCATCCATCCATCCATCCATCCATCCATCCATCCATCCATCCATCCATCCATCCATCCATCCATCCATCCATCCATCCATCCATCCATCCATCCATCCATCCATCCATCCATCCATCCATCCATCCATCCATCCATCCATCCATCCATCCATCCATCCATCCATCCATCCATCCATCCATCCATCCATCCATCCATCCATCCATCCATCCATCCATAGTAATCTTAACCTGGAATTTGTGTCTACCTGTCGGAAAAGTTAGATAGCGGCAAACGCAACAGACATGTTAAGAAATATAAGATCGACTTCAACGTAACTGACATTGACAAGATGTCGCTAAACACTAAACAATACTGTATTAAATCATGAACTTCAATAAAAAAGTTGTATTGCATTGTGTTGTATTGTATTGTATATAGAAGTTCATGATTAAATCCACGTCTGGGGTTAGACACCTTTAAAATGCAGATATTCTGATCTACATATTCAGAAGTCGCGTACAATCGCGAGATTTGCGCCAAACACTCAGTGAAGTGTTAAGATCGGCTTCAACGTAACTGCAGTCTTGTTGTGAAGACCTTGAGCCTCAGGACCAAGACCACGGCCATCTTGCATCCATCCATCCATCCAAGACGAATAAGAGCTGCAATATGCCTAACTAATTTCTGTCGACGTCAACAGCCTTTGTTGCTATAAGATGTCGTTAAACTCGGGATCCAATCGCTAAATTCAAAACAAGCAATCGGGTGATCTTGTGGTTTAGCATAGACGAACCTGTGGTGAAAGAAGAAATCGATGTCGCTAAGTATGCTATCAAAAAGGCAGATTGGAACAGAATTAAATCGTATTGTAAGTCATTGTCATTAGAAAGCATAGTAAATGAAAACCTAGAACTGTATTATGACAATATGATCAGCTCAATACAGGTAACCGCAGACTCGAGCATCCCTAAAGCTCGCTGCAGCTTTTGAGCAAAACCAGTTCCTTATTGAACCAAAGAATGTAAAGAGGCAGTTGATAGTAGAAAATCAGCAGAAAAGGTAATGCTTAAAAATGTTTGTGTTATTTGTACCCGCTTAATCTGTCAACAAAGATTTTCAACTATGAAGATTAATAAATCCAAGTACAGATCCTAGCAACAGCCAAAGTATATTTGATATATTATAAATAAGTAAACTTTTTCATGTTAGTCGTTATTAAACGTTAACAATTTATTACCGGCCCTCCGATTTTTTACATTTAATGAGGTCCAATGTGTAAAAAGTTTGCCCACCGCTGCTGTGTGCTTTGGAAGGAAGCTGGTGATTAAGTGGAAAGCGTTTATTAATAGCTGGAAAGGTAAGCGTTTCAAAGGTGTCTAAACTGGAGCAGTGGATTTCATGTATTAACGTCCATTGTACTAACGAAATCTTGTGACCGACAGTGTCGTTGACGGAAACCCTACGGTGAATCGATTAGAGGATTGGTAGATATGTGGCTGAGAATAACCGCGTTTTAAAGGGGATGTTAATTGCATTCTTGGAACTGCTCGCCCGTGTGGTGGGGTTTTTCGAGCGGGTAGTAGCTGGAGTCTTTGGGGGAATAGTTCGGAGGCTGGTGCGTCAGAGGTATTTACCTCCATCACCCCCCCCACCAAATTTGAGGCACTTTGCAATAATGCTGACCCTAGTCTCCTTGCTAATATTTTTGCTCAATCCTTGCCATCTATTACATACAATGCTGCATACGATTAAGAACACTCTGCGCCACCAGTTCCACAACCGTGAACTTCCAAGGTATGATAACTTGTCTCAGAAGTGCTTCTTCGCTAGGATGCTATACACATAACTATGATGTGCCACAGGAGCGCCGCCAGGCTTAAAAAATGGACGCACGCCCCTCCGTCTCCTCCCATTCGCACCCGTTCTCTGTCTGCCACTCGTAGGCTAGTCATACACTGAAAATGATCAAGAGTTACTCATTAAATACAGTAGGCCTATAACACAATCATGCATACGATATTATATGATATTATTTATACATACTGTACGGTAAACCAAAATTACACAGTGAAATTGTCAAAAATATATAGGCGATGCCTAATCCTTGTGTGGATTTGATTTGGTTGGTGCACGTCACGCTGGTGGCGCCCCTGATCTACCAAGATCTGGCTACTTAACTACTCTCTTCTCCTATCCGTCTTATGTCTCACTTAATTCGCAGTAATTTCTCTTTTATATGTTTTATGTTGTTTTATTATTTGATTCTAACATGTTTTCAATGTACAGCGCTGTGCGTTTACTAGTACTTCTCATGAAGAAATACTTACTTACTTATGTAGTAGCAATTTTAGTGTTTAGCGACATCTTGTGCGAAAAAGCTATCTGTTCAACGCTACTGGTGAATATGTACCTAAGAATTAAAGCGTTTTAAAGGTGTCTAACTGGAGCAGTGGAATAAATGTATTTGTACTAATGACGTCTTCGACCAACGCATTATCATAATCATCAGTTGCTGACGCCATTACAGCTGAGCTGGCTAAGGGTTCAGATGGAGCAGAAAGCTCCGAACCAAATTTCTGCTCTGGCGGGAATTTGAACTTCTGGCCTCTCGATTGACAATCCAGCACCCTCACCACTACAGTATCCAACACTCCCGCAGCGCCTTCTAATCGCCTGTCCAAAGTACTGCGCTCAATAACTAATGCGTTGCAATCGCTCAAGAAGAACAAGGACTGTACCTGTGAGCAGAATAATTGAAACTGGAAGAGTCACCAATGGGAGCCTTCGCATGCACGTGGAACCAAAAGCAACGGAGTTCTTCTGAGGGCAGTGGCAGACTAGGACGTGAACTGCCGACGATGCACTTTAACTGTTTAAGCAATGGCATTGGAAGTTTGGAACAAAAAGTTAAACTATCTTTCTCCAACACCCGTTACCGAATGCAAATACAAATTCCCTTGTATAATATAATACATGCGGTTTGCGATTGGTTGAACTATAAATAGCTCATAAAAACAGGTGAACATATAGATGCATTATTTAGTGTTTAGTGATATCTTGTGCATATCAGTAACGTTGAAATCGATCTTACGCTTAATGTGCCATCGCATACACCTAATGATTGAACACGATTGGTGGTTATGTAACGAGAATGGCAGCGTTTTAAAGGTGTCTAACTTTCGACGTGGTTGGTTTGTTGCTGTTTAGAATAGAATAGAATATTCTTTATAGTCGGGTCAATATACGATTTGACCCGGAACAAATTGCAAGAAAACGTTTTATGATGATTTTCGGGTGCATTTGGTCTGGAGATGAACATACTAAAAGTTTACCGAAATCGGACCACGGGAAAAGGTCAAATTTTGGCGCCAAAAAAGATGGCCGCCAATGGAGAATGAATGACTCAAATGTACACAACTTGCTTAAATTGACAGAAGCAAATCATGTAACAATTTGCTAACAGGTGTTTCTAGACTGATTTGACGCTGCTGAAAACGAAAATCGAGGTTAGGAAGCTGGATTTTTAGCGGTTGCATGGAAAAACAAGATGGCGGACAAAATGGTGGCCAAATATCTTCGAATGGCTGTAAGTAAGGTCATGTATGTGATGGAAACATGATTTTAGAGTCTAAATTAACACTTTCCGGGTCAAAGAATGCGATGGAACTAAAGACACATATGTAGCACTGATAAAAAAACAAAATGGCGGCCAAGTATCTTCAAATGGCTGTAAGTTAAAATTTTCTCTCATATTTTAAAATTAAGAACATTTTATAATATTATCTTTGAAAATTAATGATAACATTAATTAAAAATTTCACAGATTGTCCTCAGTGTCCTCTTCATCTGAAACTGGCTCTTGAGTCGTATTGTCGCAGTTGCCATGACGAATGAAGAGGGACAGGGCGGACATGGCAAAACTTGCCTCGAAACTTGAACAGTATTCTCCATTCTCGGAGGAGACGAACTTGCGAAACATTATCACTGGGATCAATGCTGATAAGAATGTAAATGTCCAAGATCTTTTCACTTTAGGTAAAAGCATAGTTACAGAAATGAAAAGACAATCTGTTTTCGAATATTCATATAAGCGTAAGAATAAAGTCAAGACATTAGCATCCGCTCAAGGCATCACGGTTAGTGAGGATCGGTCCATTGATCCAGCTCTTTTGTTTCAGAGGTTCCTGATTGTATCACAGTCTGGAGATTTATACCTAGATGACGTGATGAAATATGAACTTTCACCATATCCGCCATCGTTGTTTGAAGCAAAGTATCTGTTACGAAAGCCGGAAAAAGCGCAACTTCAGGAGGCCATACGAAACCATGTTAAGTCATCTGATGCTGCTGTACTTCAGTCCATTCCGAAGACTGATCACTACGTCCTTGATGGAGGTTCACTTCTACATCGGTTAAAATGGAAGAAAGGAAGCACCTACAGTTCAATTGCTGATAACTACTCGTCTTTCACATCAAATCTTTATGGCAAGGCCACCGTCGTGTTTGATGGCTACAATGGACGCCCAAGTACGAAAGACAATACACATCTACGTCGAAGAAGTAATGTTGCAAACAATGTCACCATCAGAGAGGCAACACAATTTGTTGGAAAAATGCAAGATTTCCTCTCAAATGAGACGAATAAACAGGCCATCATCATCCTCATCGCTGACCGCTTACGACAGAGAGGCTGTCATGTCATACACGCTGAAGGAGACGCAGACGTACATATAGTCAAAGCAGCCATTGAAATGTCATCTTACAAGACAGCAACCCTCATCGGAGAAGACACAGATCTATTGGTTTTGTTGCTGTATCACGCTGCAACTGACTGTAAGGACCTTTACTTTCGATCCGACAAAGACAAAGTAAAGTCTTTTGTTTATAACATCAAGGTTCTAAAACAGTTACTTGGTGATGAGGTATGCTCTGACCTGTTGTTCGCCCATGCGTTCTCCGGTTGTGACAGTACTTCAGGTATCTATGGGGTCGGCAAGAAGTCAGTCTTTCAGAAAGTAGTCAGTGGCGATCCTGTATTTCGCAGTTGTTCAAAGATCTTCTGTGCACCGAACGCAGATCAAGTTACTGTAGAGACCACTGGTTGCATAGCAATGGTATCCATGTTTAAGGGGATCGAGACTGAATCTCTAGTTTCACTACGCTACAACATCCTGTGTAGGAAAGTATCCATTGCAAAGACCTTTGTGAAGCCCGAAAGACTACCTCCAACACCATCGGCCACAAACCTTCACTCTCGGCGAACTTACTTACAAGTCATGCAGTGGTTGGGCAAGAGTGACGATATGGATCCAACTAAATGGGCTGGATTATTCAAGATGATAAATTTGTTCCAGTCATGATGAACATTAGTCCTGCACCAGACAGACTTCTTAGAATGATCAGTTGCAATTGCTCTGCACGATGCAACACATTGCATTGTAGCTGCAAAAGACATGGGCTTGAATGCACCACAGCTTGTGGACACTGTCAGCATGGCAACTGCGACAATACGACTCAAGAGCCAGTTTCAGATGAAGAGGACACTGGGGACAATCTGTGAAATTTTTAATTAATGTTATCATTAATTTTCAAAGCTAATATTATAAAATGTTCTTAATTTTAAAATATGAGAGAAAATTTTAACTTACAGCCATTTGAAGATACTTGGCCGCCATTTTGTCCGCCATTTTGTTTTTTTATCAGTGCTACATATGTGTCTTTAGTTCCATCGCATTCCTTGACCTCGAAAATTTTAATTTAGACTCTAAAATCATGTTTCCATCACATACATGACATTACTTACAGCAATTCGAAGATACTTGTCCGCCATTTTGTCAGCCATTTTGTTTTTTGGCAGTGATACATAATTATGTGTCTTTAGTTCCATCGCATTCTTTGACCCGGAAAGTGTTAATTTAGACTCTAAAATCATGTTTCCATCACATACATGACCTTACTTACAGCCATTCGAAGATATTTGGCCACCATTTTGTCCGCCATCTTGTTTTTCCATGCAACCGCTAAAAATCCAGCTTCCTAACCTCGATTTTCGTTTTCAGCAGGGTCAAATTAGTCTAGAAACACCTGTTAGCAAATTGTTACATGATTTGCTTCTGTCAATTTAAGCAAGTTGTGTACATTTGAGTCATTCATACTCCATTGGCGGCCATCTTTTTTGGCGCCAAAATTTGACCTTTTCCCGTGGTCCGATTTCGGTAAACTTTTAGTATGTTCATCTCCAGACCAAATGCACCCGAAAATCATCATAAAACGTTTTCTTGCAATTTGTTCCGGGTCAAATCGTATATTGACCCGACTAATAGGCCTAGCCGCCATAGCGGGGAAAAAAGAAACAGATACACAGAAACAAACAAGTGTAAATTCTGGTAATAGACTGCAGCCGGTTTTGAAGGATAGTAGTAAGAGTGTGGACTCTGCACTAACCTGCATGAGAGATAATTAGAAATCTCCAGAGTAACAGTTTTACTTTTGCCGTGACTGCTTGAAATTTTCAGTTTAATGCTAAGATCAGCCACAATAGTGCCTAGCTTTCTCATCCCGTGACAACGACGACACACTAACGAATTTGTTTACACACTTTTTTGGCCTACTGCCGCCTGAACTTTCATTTTGTACTACTACCGCACTGACAGTGTGCCATCGCAAGAAAGTTTATTGTAAACAATACGCAGTTAGCGATTAAATCCAACGCACTTTAAGTTTTAGCTATAATTTTATCATCAACAATACTTATTTATAGACAGCAACCTCCGACGTACCATAGAATATTTTACATTGAATATAAAACCGAAAGTAGAACTCGGAATATATGCAACCATAGATATAATAATATACGCGACATAGGACAGCCTGACCCAATTATAGACGATTAGACGGCCATGTAACTGACGTCAGCACTCACCGCTCATTGCGCACTAAGTTCAAACTAGCAAGCCAGCGTGGAAACTTTATAATCACAATTGTGTGCATGTTCTAGCCGAACTTTTTTCCGACGGCTAGCCGTGAAATAACTCTCGGCGGGTTTTCGGCTAAGCCGTAAAATTTCCGGCGGTTTTTCGGCTTGCAGAAATTTTTTCGGCTCGGCGGCTAACGGCGGCGGCTTAGGGGTATAAACAAAACGCATTGAAATTGATCTGAGCTTTATTTACATCAGGAGTCAAGGTAGGAGTGCCTCAAATACGCTGGTCTTGTTTGAGTCTAGCCAATCAACTTGGATTTTCAGGTTCTCAAAACATCTGAAAAATCTTGTGAAACTTAACCCCATGTTTCATCAAGAATTCACTAATCATGATCGTAACCTGGGGATTTCTATCCACCTGGCTGAAAGGTTAGGGCGCCGTCAACGCAACCGACAGCCATAAGTTGTCGCCAAACACTAAATAATGCTGCTTTAAATCTTCCACACACAGTTGTTTGTATTGTATGCTGTTGTATTGTATTGCATATAGAATATCGTGTTTAATTCCACGACTGAAATAAGACACCTTTAAAACGCAGCCATTCTCAGCTACGTATTCACCTGTCGTTTTCCTTCACTCTCTGACAGTTAGAGCATGCAGGGGTGATTTCAAAGTAACTGACATCCACGAGATGTCGCTAAAACTGAAACGCGCTTGGTAGATATATAGCTGAGAACCAGATAAACTCCGCCACTATTCGGACTAAGGTAGCGCAAGTCCCAAACTTTGATAAAGGAGGAGGGTGACCATCTTTATACGTCATGGTGTCTTTAAGCAGCAACTAACTAAACTAATCGCCAGGTTTATCTAAATTCAGCGCTCGTGAATAAGCTGGTGCCCAGCGCTTAACTTTGGAGTAGCTCTTTAGAAATTGTGAGTTTACGATTAGGATTACGAACTGTCTCAGACAATTGTATGCGTACATTAAGGTCGACGTCACCATAAGATATCGATGAACACTAAATATTGCTATATTACAACCACGCGACTTTGAGGGATCTTTCAACTGATCATTGCAACGATCGAACAACCGTTCTTCCTTACGCGTTACCTTATCTTGACAATACTTTGCTTGAAAGTTGCCTCCAAGTGTCACGCTGTCGATTAAGGTGTCATGAGAATGACCGAGATGTAATCAGGATGCACTGTACTGATGATGGTGACGAGGACGATGACGATGATTACGATGGTGACTATACTCAGCCAAAGAGTGCACTAACCGTACACTGTTGGTAGGAAGATGAGATGGCGAGGGATAGGACTGGTCATCCGCCCTCTTATGCCGAAGCTAAGATAATGAAGTCGCTAACACTTCATACCCAATGATGATTATGATGGTAATTACTCAACTAATTAGTGCACTACCGACGCACGATCAGCGCGGGGACCTTGGGCTGGATTAGCTCGAAGAGGTAGTAGGCCGAGTAGATTTCGAAGAGGAGGACGAGGAAGACGGTGAGGAGGGTGAAGGACGGAAGGAGGAGCCAGAACTTGAAGTAGGTGCGTGGAAAGCGACGGTGGAGCAGGTGCCCGGCGACCAAGGACAGCGTCATGAGGCAGAAGACGAGGGTCATTAGACGCAGTGGCATCTGAAGATGCTTGGTTGGGGTGTAGAGCATCTTCTCGAAGATAATGCCCCACAACGGCATCAGACCTAATAACGCACCAATTATCAGGTTAGGTATGTACGTGGCATGTGAGTACATATCTACACACAGCCGCGCACAGAAATACACACACACCTACACACGCAAACAAACAAAAACACACACACACATGTATATATAAACATATATACAAACAAAGAGATATACACAAATTCATATTTATTTATATTTATGTGTGTATGTTGTTTCTGACTGAGAAATTGCAAATAAAACTGAAACTGAAACAGCCGGTCACAAGATGTCGCTAGTACAAGTGACATTAAATCCACTGCTGCAGTTAGACACCTTTAAAAAGCGATCATCCGTACCTACATATTCCACAAATAATCGCGTTCAATCGCTATAATTGTCAATCGTAAAACAGTAGACAACGAAGGGTAAGGTCGACTTCAGCGGCGCTAACATCACAAGACGACGCTAAGCGCTAAATAATTCAAAAAATCAACGATTCCAGTTATTCGCCAATCGCTTTAAATCGCTAGTTGCCACTTCGAAATGTGATTTCAAGACTACAGTGTAATTGGTATCCACAAGATATCGCAAAACACTAAAAATTACTACATAAGATCCAAGAATGCACTGTCTTATACTCCCTCTTTAAAAAAACTGGGATTCTCAGATACATATTTACCAGTCGCGTTCACTCGCTAGATAGCCACCAGTTAATCCAGGGTAAGGTCAACTTCAGCGTTACTGACATCGACAAGATGTCAGTAAACACTAAAATTAGTACATGAGATCCAAGAATGCAGTTATACACCCTATTTAAAACCCCATGACGGCGATTTTAATTTTAACTTTTAGCGACATCTCGTTGATGTGTGTCCGTCCATCCGTCAATCCTTCCGTCCGTTCATCCATCCTTTCCTCCATCCATGCATTTATCGCTCATCCATCTAACTCGACTGAATGTATCAGCATACTTCTGTATGGAGCAAAATGGACTGGAATTGATCTGAACTTTATTTTCATTCTCCTCGCATCAATCAATCAATCAATCAATTAGACATTTATATAGCGCGCTCTTCAAGGCAACTATTCAGAGGCGCTCCCAGCCCAACCTCGACGAAAGAGAACAGCCTTAAGAGCAGAGAAGAAAGAGGTGGAGGAGTCTCGAGGGAGAGACCGCAGTCCAACAGGAAGGCCATTCCAGATAGTGGGACCGGCAACGGAGAATGCTCGCTGCTGCATGGTTGCAGTGCGAGCGAAAGGAACATGTAAGTCACCGCGGGCGGTGGAACGGAGTGAACGGCGACCAAGAAGTGCGGACGCTGGAAAACAGAGCTCACGTAGATAGAAAGGAGCGCGGCCAAGCTGACACTGCCAGACAATAGAAGCAACCCGGTATACAATGCGTTGCGAAAAAGGAAGCCAGTGGAGGACGTCACGCATGTAGTCAGACACGTGACCAAACTTAGGGATGCGCCCAACGAGGCGCGCAGCAGAGCGTAGAACGCGTTCAAGGCAATGCAGTCGAGTGTGAGGGAGACCAATATAGAGAGAACAGCAGTAATCAAGTCGACAGGTAATGAAAGCATGAACGAGAGTTGTGTTGTGTTTACTGCGTGTAACAATTTGGCAAACCCCCCCACCTAACTTTGAAGTTAGGAGTGTCAAGGTAGAATTGCCTCAAACACTCTGGTCTTGTTTGAGGCCTGCCACTCCACCTGGATTTTCAGGCTCTCTAAAAGTCTGGAAAAACTTAATGCCGTGTTCCATGAAGTAATAGTAACCTCGGAATTTTATTTGCCTGTCTGAAAGGAAAGGTCACCGCAACAAACAGCCACAAGATGTCGCCAAGCACTGACCAATTCTACATTAAACCCACAGTTCTAGTTCGACACCTTTAAAACGCTGCCATTCTCAGCTACATATTTTACAGTCGCGCTAAATGGCAGGATTTCTTATTTGCCATCCCTTATGATCGACAGCAAAGTTACTGACATCCACGAGATATCGCTAAACACTAAATAATGCTGAGTTAAAAATCATAAACTTCTGTACACAGTGGTATTGGATTGTGTTTTATTGTTTCGTATTGTGTATAGAAGGTCATGATTAAATCCACGACTAAAGTTAGACACCTTTAGAACGCCGCTATTCACAGCTACGTATTCACCAACCGCGTCCAGTCGTTTAATATTTGACATTAAACAAAGCGCCAGGTCTATTTCAACGCAACTAATATCCTTAAGATGTCGCTAAACACTAAACAACATTATATAGCATATGATAAAACTACATGACAAGCGACGGCATGACGTGACATGAGATGCCAAGTTACTGCCTAACATCGCCAACTAAACAACCTGATAGAGACAATCACCAGAGAAGCAAACGAAACTGATGGACGGAATTCATTTGAAAATGAACTGTCATCAGTAAAATACATAAAGTTTCCAAAAAATAGATTTCCGCTTAGAACATTAAATCGTATCCAACAAACCTAAGCAGTCAGATATAATTATTGCTGCATAAAAGCGTAGTAATAATCCATCGTTTAACGAGATCTCATAGCTACATAGCCCTTTAACATCCTGAGAGTTGTACATAAAAGCCAAAAGATTTACAGAATTTATAGCTTTCCTTTCCCCGTGTTAAAGCAGTCTTATGATGTCGCTAAACAGTGGAATATTAATGAAACATGGTGAAACAACGTTTTGGTCAAAAATAAACTCCACCACGGCACGTACTTTGGAAATGCCAGTCCGAAGCCTGGATAAAGGAGGAGGGCGATGATAATCTTATGACACAGTGTCCTTAAACAACAACTAATCAACCAACCAACTGTATGACGAGAGCGCTTTTCAGACACCTTTAAAACGAATTCTACAGTATTATGTAAGAATGGGAACGCTAGTTAGGTTTCGAAGTGAGATAGATGACAGGAGGAGGCAAGATGGCGTCCGTGGGTGGACTGCGTGTAGTCGTTTAATCGCTGAGGCGAATACGTATTGTTTTTACGTACAGTACGGATTATAATTCTACGGATTAGTCTACGTAGCCTATGGATTATTTTGTTACGGATTATACAACGGATTATTACTACTAAAATGCTGTTTATAGCCCTGTAATCCGGATCAGGTTTTTCGTTTTTCCCGCCATCTGAGCGGGAAACCTATACTGTGGCGTTTAGAAAACCGATTTAGAAAACTGATTTATCTTTATTAACTTTGCATCAATCATTCAAGAATGGGTAAAGGCAAACGAAAAAGACCTTTGGACATATCTTCAAGTTCTCCGAATGCGGGTGATACATCGACGAACAAGTGTATCATTGAAACAAAAAATCAGACGAACAACACAATTCAGACGTCTATGAAATTCAAGAAATCATATCGGTGGGCGAAACTGCTTCACATCAAGCTGGTTCCGATGAGACTACTGAAGATAGAAAAGATATTGAAAGTACAGACGAAGTCATGCAAGTTAACTCTGCATCTGAATCTGCTGAAGATGTCAGAAATCTCTTGTACAATTCCTCTGACAATCTTCGAAATACCAGTGCTATGCAGGGACGGCTTTTTGAATCATACTTTGATTCTGTGGAAAGAAAACGATCCCAATCACTCGAAAACAGAAAAAATCAGGTAATTAATACGAAAATTACACAAAGATTAATAAAAGAGGATTTTTTGCAGAAGGTCCCATCTCAGAAGCTACCGTACCAGAGAAAGATGGTAAGGATGGTGGTCCTCGCCGCAGTGCACACCCGAAAAAGAGACTTAAAATGAATATTTGTAAGAGTCCGGTAAATCCGGTTATCGATGGAGTTGAACCGTCCCTTGTTGATAGATCTGTGGGATGTATTGATATTTCTGAGAAATGTGTGGATAAGATATGCGTTGATGAATGTGTTACCAGTTATGATGATGTAACTTTCCAGGTTTTCAGTGAAATGAAAATGATTGAAATGTCAAATGCAAATGTTGTAAGACAAGAGAAGGTCATTACCATGGATAATTCCACATTGATGTCCACTGAGATGACAAATGATGTAAATAAGACAATAACTAACCAAGTAATTGAAAGCAAAATTATACATAAATCCCGTCCTCCTCTGACTGAGGAAAAAAAGAAGCTCTTACGGGAAGTTCAGTCAAGAACTGTGTTTATAGAGGGACATAAGGATGACCTTCGTAAGTACCCGTCAACTCAACAAGGAAATAGTTGAGAAGACTAGGGGAGAAGTTGACAGAGTTTTTATTACTCAGCAAGGTATACTTAAAATCATTGCTAAAGACGAAGCTCAGAAGAATCAACTTCTGAAGATACAATCATTGAATGATAAGCCTGTGAAGACTAGTATTCCTTTTTCGTTGGCATTTCAGCCTGTGTCTAGTAAACCAATTCCTGTGAAAAGACAGGAAATAGAGTACTTTGTTAAAGGGGTAGTCTTTGGACTACTTGAAAATCAAGAAAATCTAAATCATATTGCATTAGAAAAGGGAGCCCATCACATCCATAGATTTGGCAATAAGGAATTTAGCAAAGCCACTTTGATTGCTTATCCCAAAGGGACTGTTCTTCCAGAATTTTTGGAAGTGGATGGCAGAAAGTATAGAGTTCATCCTTATGTGCCTCGACCTTTGAGATGTGATCATTGTCAAATGTTTGGTCACTTGAAATTATCTTGCAGACGAAATATTGTGTGCAGCAGATGTAGTGGCAGTCACTCTTATGTTGACTGTCCAGATAAAACTAAATTAAGATGTGCAAATTGTGGACAGAATCACAGTGCTGCCCATAAAAACTGTCCAGTGTATATTAAAATCCAAGCTGCTCTTAGAATAAGAGCAGAGCAAAATATTACTCTTGCTGATGCTGTTGTCAAGGTAGATGAAATCCAGCATCGGGATATTACTGCCAAAGCTCTAACAATAGGCAATTCCACTTATGCCTCAAAAGTAAAAACTGGAATAGAAAAACAAGCAAGAGTTATAAATGCTTCATTAGATGTACAACCAACAACTGATGTGCAAATCAATTCTAGTGTTCAAAGCTCTTCTGATGATGTAGTCAAAAGGTTTTTGTCTTTCAATGACAAAGATTACAAGGCAATATATCACAGCAAGCCAGCAAATAACACAGTAGAAGATTATGACCCAATTACGAAGATAAAAGTGTCCTTTGTTCTAGGCGTCTTGGCTGCTATTGCAAAAGCTGAGTCCAGAAAACATGCACAGTTTGTAATCTGCCATGCAGCGTCTAAAATCCTTTTTGATAATGAGATAGAATTTAGCTATAAAGACACATAAATTAAGAGCAGTAGTTTCATTTATTTATTTATTTTTTTGTTGTTGTCCACTATGGCGTTGACCATTCTTCAATGGAATGCACGTGGTTTACGTGGTCATAAAGACCAACTTAAAAATTATATAATGAGGGTGTGTTCCGCCGGATGTGATGTGTGTGGAAGAGACTTTTGTGAAAGGTGTCACTCAATCACCAAAATTGGATGGTTACAATATTATACGTAAGGACTGCTTAAATAATGAAAGGGGGGTTTAGCTATTTACTTAAAAGTGGGCTTAAATTTTAATGTACTAACTGTGGAAGACATTCCAAACATTGAAATTCAGGGTGTTGAAATTAAAACTTTCAACGGTCATTTAAAAATATTTAATTCTTATATCACACCTTCATATACATTTAAAAAAGAAGATATTCAGAATATTTTTCCACATAAAAGATCAATTATTGTTGGCGATTTTAATGCTCATAATAAACTCTGGGGCTGTTCTAAGACAAATAACAGAGGGAAAATTATAGAAGAAATATTAACAGAAAAGAATTTAGTTGTGCTTAATACAGGTCAAGCTACACGTATCACATCAAACCAATCAAATTTGAAATCTGTTATAGATTTGAGCATATGTTCACAAGATGTAGCTCTTAATGCTAGACATAACGTCACCAATAGCAATATGGGCTCTGATCATTATGCTACTATAACTACTATTAATGAAGAAATCACAATAGAGTATAATTTAAGTATGCATCTATGGAAATTAAAAAAAGCGGATTGGAAGAATTATGAAGAACTAAGTAAATTTTCAATAACAACAGATATTTTAGTTGATAAAAATGTTGACGCTAATTTCAATAATTTAGTAGATTGTATTACTTCTATAGCGAATCAATCAATTCCTAGTAAAAATCTAAAAAATAGAAAGAATAAAAATAAAAAATTTAGACCTTTACCATATTGGAGTGATAAATGCAGTGAAGTCATTTATAAAAGAAATCAGTATATGAATAAAATGAATAAAACAAGGGAGTTAAATGATTATTTGGAATACAAGAAACAAGAGGCTATAGTTAAACAGACACTTAAAACAGAAGCAAAATATTGTTGGCAAACATATTGCTCTGAACTTACGGATCAGACAAAATTGGGCTCTGTTTGGACATGGGCAAGAAAAATGAATGGTATTGCAACCTATAGTTCCATTCCTACTCTGAATCGTAATGAATTAATAGCTGAAACAAACCTTGAAAAAGCAAATCTTTTAGCTAACACTTATGCAAGTACTAGTAGTACCCAAAATTATAGTAAAAAATTCTTAAATTATATCAAAGATAATAATTTACAAAATAACCCTAATAGAATGGACAGTAGTCCTGTTCATGAAATGGAAATCTTAAATGAGAGGTTTTATCTTAATGAATTGAAACAAGCTATAAGATCAGCAAAAAATAATAAGTCACCGGGTGATGACAAATTACCTTATGAGTTGTTAAAACATCTTCATAAAAATGCTCTAAAAACCCTATTAATATTTTATAATGAAATCTGGGAGGAAGGGAAATTGCCAACTGACTGGCATCATGCCATTATTCTACCATTATTAAAACCAAATAAAGACGCCTCGGTTCCAGAATCTTATCGACCTATATCATTGACTCCAACGATTTGTAAAGTAATGGAAACAATGGTAACAAAACGTCTCCAATGGTTTTTGGAAAAAAATAACCTTATTTCAAAAAATCAGTCTGGCTTTCGAAAATATAGAAGTACAAATGATCAAATCCTTAAACTTCAGGATAATATTCTTAAAAAAATTAAAAATAAAGAACATGTTTTGGCTATTTTCATTGACTTTGAAAGAGCATATGACATGTTACATGTACCTACCCTTTTAAATAAAATTCAGAATTTGGGAATAGTGGGTAATACATTTAACTGGATTGAAAACTTTCTTTCAAATAGAACTTTTCAAGTGAAAGTTGGGGCAGAACTTTCTGATAAATGTATACAACAGAATGGTACACCCCAGGGTTCGGTAATATCTCCTATTTTATTCTTGCTAATGATAAATGATATTGCTGCAGGTGTGGATGGTGTGGAGATGTCACTGTTTGCTGATGATAGTGCTATTTACTTAGGACATAGAAATGTTAAAATATTACAAAATAAAATTCAATTATCGATCAATTTAATACGAAATTGGTGTAATAGAAATGGTTTTAAAATATATATTAATAAAACCACTGGAGTCCTTTTCTGCAAAAGAAATAATTTGTCAAGGATTACTATTAAAATTGATAAAGAACAAATTAAAATGGAAAATGAGGTCAAATTCTTTGGAGTAATTTTTGACAGTAAATTGAGTTGGAAACCACATATTGATTATATAATTGAAAAATGCAAAAAGAGGTTAAATCTCATAAGAGCCATCAGTGGCTATGGTTGGGGAGCTTGTAAGAAAACTCTCCTAACCATATATAGGGCATTAATTAGGTCTATTTTAGATTATGGTGACGTTGCTTATTCTTCTGCTTGTAAATCGCACCTAGATAAACTCTCTTGTATCCAAACTGAGGCACTTAGATTATGTTGTGGAGCCCCTAAGGGTACTGCAGCTTCAGCACTTCAAAATGAATGTGGAGAGTTGCCTCTTCATTTAAGACGACTCCAAAATTCAATAAAATGTGGGACTAAAATTTTGGGTAATAAATTTCACATAAATACAGCAACAATGAAGAACCACTGGACAAATGTTTTTAGGACACCTGAGAGTAGGGAGCATTCCATTTATACTCGTACTTCTGAATTCTTTTCTTCACTTAATACATCTATTATTGGCCCTTCTTTCCCTTCTGAACCTCCTTGGTGTAACAAACAAGTAGAGGTTGACTTAACTTTGAATAAATTAATAAATAAGAAAACTGATCATCCAGAATATTTAAAGCAATCTGCTTTGGAATTAGTTTCTAAGTACAACTCTTACATACATATCTATACTGATGGGTCAAAGGTAGATGATAGTGTTTCTGCTGCCTTTACAGTACCAAGTTTAAATATAGATAAAAAATTTAGATTATGTAACAACTCCAGTATTTATGCCGCAGAGTTGACTGCAATTATAGAAACTGTTATATGGATTTTAAACTCCGAACGTTATAGGAATTGTCAATTTGCGATTTTTTCTGATTCATTGAGTGTTCTTACATCAATTAAAGAGTCTTATTCTCAGTCTAGACCTGCTTTATTGAATGATTTATTATCTCTCATTAACAAACTAAATTCTAATCAAATAAGATTTATTTGGATACCAAGTCACATTGACTTGACAGGCAATGATCGAGCAGATACTTTGGCTAAAGAAGCCCTGAATATTGATGTTAATTCTACTAATTATCTTGAACTTTCAGAAATGTTTACTTTAATTAAACTTTATATAGTAAATAAATGGTAATTAGAATATGATAATGATAATAGAGGACATTTTTATAAATCTATATGTCCAATTGTAAGTACAGATATTAAATATTTGGAACCTTATAGACATAAAGAAGTCCAAATTTCTAGACTACGTCTGGGAGTGGCGAATACTAATCAAAGGTTGTTTATCATAAAACGACATTCTAGTGGTTTATGTGATACCTGTCAGGTCAAGGAGACTATTCACCACCTCCTACTTGAATGTAAAAACGAAGATATATCGAAGTTGTTGCGAGATAAATGTCAACTGTATAAAAGGGACATTTCTATTTCAACCCTTTTGACAGTGAATGTGTTGCAGAACGAAGTGTATAGGGTAGTTAAACAAATTACTAAAGGTCAAATTTTGTAATGATGCTCTTGTGTATTAACCTTAGTTATATCCATTACATATTGGTTATTTGAGAACATATATAACCGTTTCTTTTCAATTACAAGTATATAATGAGAGTGTGATGCTAGTAAATTACATATATAACACATTGATTAATGAGTATCTATATTACAACCATCCAACATTTGGTTCTTGGATGTCGCATATGGTTTGATTTGGTTTATGACATGTATTGGAGTAAAATCAATATTATATTATATAGTGCTGTATTATTGTGTTGCAATAAAGGAAATATACATGTAATTGTAAGTTGAATGCATTGAAATCAAACTTGAGACAATTATGCTCATATATGCTTTGTTAATTAATAAAACTTATAGTTGAATGTGTTAGATATCTGAACAATTTCTTTAAAAAAGGAACTTGGTATAACCATATGTTTCATTTAATGTGCATGATGTATGTGAAATTTATTACTATTTCATACATGATATGATTGTAGTGGCAGATATTGAACTGAGGAATAAGAAATAATCAATTAAACATTTCAAAGATAAAATAAGAATATAATGTAATAATTATAACTATATGTACTGTGCATCTGAAGTTGTTTAAATATTTCTTGCGAGTGACAATAGTTGGGAAGTACTGTTTAATTTGTATCAAAACAGTTTAGAGCTGTGTTTTATAAATAACATTAGATATATTGCTTTAAATGATGTGACATTATTGATATTGTAAGCTTATGTTTGACACCTTTAAATGGTGTCTTTCGGACACTATACGTTTATCGTTTTCTGTAAACTGTATTTCTAAATTGTCGTCAACGGCCTTTGGTGTCATAAGACGACGTTAAACTGTGGAATAATAAAAAAATATATATCTGAATTCAGATCGAATTGAAAGATTAGGATATTTATGTCCAAATGTTGAGGTGCAGAAAAGACGACTGAGGGTGTTCGAAATGGTATGTTTACGAAGGATAGTGGGAGTCAACAGAAGAGACAGGATAAGAAATACGGAGATACATAACAGATTGAATATACAGCAGGACATCGTGGACAGAATAAGGATCAGAAGACTGCGCTATTTCGGCAATATATCAAGAATGCGAAATGAAATATACCCGAATATAGCACTACACGGATACGTACACGGAGAGCGGAGGAGGGGAAGACCAAGGTTGCGATGGATTGATGGGATTCGAGAGGACTGCAAGGAGATGGGCCTATCCGTGCCGGAGGCTACACAGAGAGCACAAGACAGGAAGAAGTGGAGACTCACCATAAATGAGCGGCTATTGCGTGCTGGGGCATCGCCAAAGCCATAAAGAAAGAAGAAGAAGTTACAAAACTTAAACGAGTAGATCTACACAACTCAAGTAGTTTACATTGTTTGACGACATCTTGTCAATGCAATGAACATTGAAACTGCGATGAATTTTGAGCCACCGCAACTTATATAGCGTTGTTTGATTGCGTTTAAACGTATGTAAAGAAAGGTTTCTAACCATGTCCACATGCTAAAGTGAGACCTACCAATGCAGCGAACAATAGCCTAGGAAAAAGTGCTTGTGGGAAAGGTAGCTACTAACTTACTTACTTTCCTAATTATAATTAGTATCGATCAAAGTCGAGTCTTATTATTTAGCTTGATTCCTAAGATACTCTTCGGTTTAATTGCAAATCAAACTTTCTTTTCAAATCCGCCACTAACATTGCTTCAGTAGTATCAGTCCAAAGCCCTGATAAAGGAGGGGCGACGCTAATCATCATTCTGTCGAGGCACAGCGTCGTTAAACACTACCAAACCAATGCGCTTTGCACCCGCTAGATGTCGTTGAATGGTGAATATTACATTTTGAAATTAAAGGTTTCTGTTCGACACCTTTAAAATTGAAGTAGTGTAGCCTATATATTAGAATATTATTAAAGCGATGAAAATAATCTTCATCTACCTCTTCAACTGTTTACTTAAACTAACAAATCCATATATAATATAATATAATATTATATTAAAGTTGAAATTCGTCACTGATTGCGTCAGTCCTAAGCCAAAATTAGGAGGAGGGCAATGTGTTAGAAAATACACTCCTTTCCTCCTTTCTCGCGAGAAGCCGTCTAACTAATCGCATCTCGCGCGAACGATCCTGCGATTTTCTACAACTTTGCAGATCTGTAGAAACTTAAGGGAAATGTTTATACATATTGTGGTTACGTCGCCCTCCGCCTTTTTCAAGCTTTTGTCTGGCACTGCCAGAGCACTGACAGTGGAGGAGTTCGAAGCAATGCATCCGACGCGCTACAGGTCGAGAGAGAAAGAACCCGGATCCAGTGACCTAATTATTCTAAAACCTGGCTCCCTCTATTGAGCACAACGAACACTAATCCAAACTCTGTCAAGCCATTCAACAGACATAATTGCCTAGGCACGCACACAGGCAGAAAGACATACAGACAGGCATCTAGAGAGACAGACACACAGGCATTCAGAAAGATAGACTATAGACAGACAGGCAGAGAGACAGAGTGCCAGACATACAGACAGGCATCCAGAGAGACAGACAGATAGTGAGACAGGCAGACAGACAGACACACACAGAGGCAGACATCCAGACATCCTGAGAGGCAGACAGAGAGCCAGACAGACAGACAGAAAAGCGAAGAATCTTAACATACGTTGGTCAGCATCGATGACCGTTCCTCATTCTCTGAGGGTCACGGCGGGGTCAGCGTACGGTGTACTCTGGCGACGAGTAACGTCTTTGTGGGCATTGAACTTTGACCCATCATCTCGTACGTACGTACATACGTGGGTACATGCATACACTGTACATAGACAACTGTTGATGTCCTAGAAGTCAGTTAGTCTCAGAAACTAATACTGGGGAGATTAAAGAGTCGAGACTTACAACACAGTATACGCCTCCTAAAAAAGAACTCGATTGACACCTTTAAGAGTTTTGTCCGTCTCTATATATATATCTTATTTCGCGGCTCCAGTATTATATTATATGTGACCTCGGCCGAGAGAAGGGACCACTTGTCGCAAATGGACTTAGTAGCAGTTTCCACAAGCTTACACCTTAGGTAAAATGAGGAAAAAATTTCAGAGCGTTTGGTCCATAATTTATGCACTTTTTTCACAAAAATATAAAATATAATTTGGCGGCAAAACGCAAAAAAATTTTAATGTGTCTCTACCCAATGCATTAATGCCTAAATTTAGCCTTAACGCATCAAGTAGCATAAGATTTGTTGTAGTACTGTGAGTTCGAGCTACAAATTGATTAATTAGACGCAAAAATCAATGTAATGGTTTAGCGTAAAAACGCATTTTCCGGCTAATCTAGAAAGCGACAAGTGGTCCCTTCTCTCGGCCGAGGTCACATATCATAATGACAGCGTCACGTATATATCATAACTCCGCCACTACTCGTACCCTGGCAGTGCCAGTCCGAAACCGGAGAAAGGAGGAAGGCGACGCTAATCATACTTGTTGATAAACAGCAATTAACCAAATCAAAACTCCTGCTTCGTGGATATCCGTGACCTTCGCAGAGTCGTCCGATGCTGGACTTCAAAACCGCATCTACAATCGCATTATCTGTAGTTAACGCTAAATTAGACTACTGCAGCTCGCTCTTCCTGGACATAGACATCACCCAAACAAACCGCCTCCAAGCTGTTCAGAATGCTCTTGCTCGTGTTGCAATAAAACCCCAAACACCATCACATCCTCCTATAATATTTATAGTAGTCAGTTGCTGTTTAACGACACCGAGTCGTAAAAAGATCATTAGCTTCGCTCTCCTGTTTTATCCAGGCTTGGGAGTGTCACTGTCAGATTACGAAAACATGGTGGAGAATATTACAGATGAAGGAGGATCCTGAATGAAACCACTATAACTTAACATTATATATATATACTTCAACGGGGCACTAATTCGTTATAAATACGGCTTTATTTCGCGCCTCCGGTATTATGATAATATGAATAGGAATTATCCAGCATGCGGTCATACAGCAATGGAAATTTCCAGAAATTATGGATGAAATGCGTTGACGTCTGCAGGAAGCAGTTTGTTCTAACTGGTTTTGGTTTATATGAAAAAGCTTCCGATTAAACGCAGATCCTAATCATCCAGCATCGGTTCAGACGTCTCTTATATAATGCAAAGTTGTTAATTAACGTTTGTGACGACGTCATCACATCGACACGATTGGCATTTTGTGAGCTGGCGACATCCATGATCCTCGACGGTCGAGATAATCTATGAGCGTATTAGACCTATATAAATAGTCTATTGAAACTGTTTTAAAGGTGTCGAACAGTGTACCGATTTGTTTTATCTTAGTACATCAAAGACCATTGACATTAATTAGATATCGCTAAACACTAAACAATGCTGCGTGAAACAAGAATTCCGTTTGGAAACCTTTACAACACTAAATACTACTGCTAAATAAAATCCACGACTGCACTTCGACAAGTTTTTTTACTGGAGAATGGAGGAGGTCAATCACCAGTGTCGTTAAGTAGCAACTAACTAACATGATTGGACAAGTTTTAAGCGCAGCCATTCCCAGCTACGACCGTGAGAACCGTTCGAAAAAACTTCGGTCGATTTCAACGGATTTCGTTGTCATAAGAAGTTGCTAAATCCGTCTTCTTACATCCATCGATCGATCGCCAAATCTTCTAAGATTATCTTATAAGCTGACGTCAACGTAACTGACATCCACAATATGTCGCTAAGCATAAAATGCTGCTTCATAAAATCCACGATTTTAATTACAGACCTTTAAAACATTGCATATATGTGCTACATATTTAGAAATCGCGTTCAATCGCTTGCTTTAAATTACTTCCACCCTATGTATGTTAAAGTCAACGTTAACACGCAAAACAGTAAATAATGATGCATTAAATCTACGACTCCAGTTAGACACCTTTAAAACGTAATCTTTTACATTTATATATTTACAAATAGCGTTCAGAGAAAGATCATTTTTTCTCAAAATTATCATTATTATGTAACGTAAAGTTCGACGCTAACTCACAAGATGTCGATAAAGATTAAATGACAACACCTGATCACCGTTGTCTTCACGATGCCACCTGTGGTGACATCTCTGTTCCTTTTCGAAGCACATAAGATTTCGACGAACATAAATATTGCTATATAAATTCAAAGCGACTTCGAAGGATCTTTCAACTGATCATTGCAACGATCGAACAACCGTTCTTCCTTAGGCGTTGCCTTATCTTGACAACACGTTGCCTTAAAGGTTGCATCGAAGTGTCACGCTGTCGATTAAGGTGTCATGAGATTGGGCGAGATGTCGTAAAGACGTGCTTATAATGGTGACGACGACAATGACGATGATTATGATGGTGACTACTCAACTAATGAGTACACTGTTGGAAGGAAGATGAGATGGCAAAGAATAAGAATGGCCACAACCCCTCGTATGCCGAGGCTAAGAAAATGAAGTCGCTAACACTTCATACCCATGGCTTCCTCAGGGCTAGGTTAAGGGATAACCCTTCTTCTTCAACTACTAGTTCAGTCCCACAACGTTACTCAACACCCTTTTCCACTCCCTCCCTCATCCATGCCCTCCATCGCCGCTTCCTTCTTTCCCATAGGCCCTCGCCTAAACAACCTACCCTTCCTCTATCCGCCTCAGCTGTTCCCCTTCCTTCCCCATCCTATTCATCATCATCATCATCATCATCATCATCATCATCATCATCATCATCATCATCATCATCATCATCATCATCATCATCATCATCATCATCACCATTATAACTGACACCAACGTGTTCCTATCGCCATTGTTGTTGTATTTGCGCCAGAAGTAAATGCAAATGCTCGGAATAGACAATAAATGATACGGAACAACCTTTTGTTTTTGTTGTTATTACTATCATTGTCATAATTTCTATTATCATTATTATTATCACGAAAATATTCTTAGTCGTCGTCATAGCAACCTTTTCTAGACAAATTCCTCGGAATTTGTAGCCCCGAAAGCTCTCCCGACCTGCTGAAGGGTGTCGCGCAGTTGGCTGAACTCGCCCTGGATGTTGTCCTTGAGCTTTTCCATCCGTAACTCCACTTCCTGGAAGAAGGGAAGGACGGACTGACCGATTTCGCCGAAGCTGTGCAGCTGCTCACGAAACCAGGTCGCGACCTCCCGAAACTTCGTGAGAGAGCACTGCTTGACCGTCTGAAGGAGCTGTGCTGCAGACCGATGAAACAACTGTCGTTGTCTCACTAGGAGAAGATGTTGCTGCATCCTCAGCCCTAGACTCATCCTCAGCCGCATACTCAGCGGCAGGCGACGCAAACGCTGACCTTAGACACAGCTCCTCAAGGTCATCTGCCATTCCACCGTCATCCATCATCTTACACTCAGTCTCCCTCTCTCTGCCCGTATACAATTCAAAGTGCTTATTCTTGTGCTTAAATCTCAGCTGGGTTTTGCTCCACAGTACTTACGTGATCTGTTTCAACGGCCTCATTCTGCTGCTTCGCTGCGTCGTCTCCGATCTTTTGATCGTCTTGACCTCTTAGTTCCTCGTGTCAGGACAACTATGGCTCAGTCCAGGTCCTTTGCCTGCATAGGTCCCTCACTTTGGAACCGACTTCCTCCTTCTGTCCGCACCACCATTCTCTCTGGTAGCGTTGCTTCTTCCTTTTCTCACCTTAAATCCTGCTTTTTCTCTCGGGGTCTCGCGCACTGGGAGCGCCTCTGAATGGTATATACCGCGAGAGGCGCTTTATAAATGCCCATATACAATACAATACAATACTCAGTGATGGGCAATAGTTAACTAAAAAGTTGCTAACTTTTAGTTTAACTAATTTTTTTTAGTTAAGTAAGAAGTTTAACTAAAAAAATAGTTTAGTTAAAACCATAGTTTAACTAAAAAAAATTAGTTGCTAACTAAAAAGTTTAACTAAAAAAAGCAGCAATATGCAACTACTTTTTCCACAGTGAACATTGAACATTGTCAGCAAAAAAACATTTTAACACTGCATGGTTTTAGCATTTACAGCCTGTGTTTTCAAATAATTCATACACTATTTACAGTACAAATGTAACTGTTTGCCAGAACAGTACACATTGCATAGTTTGAAGGTGAAATTGTCATTGACGCTTTGCATTATTACAGTTCACTTAACGTCCTTTACTGTGAAAATGTTTGTCGTAAATAGTTGGAAAAAAGTTGGAAAAAGTTTAACTACTTTTTTTAGTTTAGTTAACTAATTTCCAAAATCAGATGCCAACTTTAGTTAAACTATTTTTTTAGTTGGAAAATAGTTTTAGTTTAACTAAAAAAAATAGTTTAGTGCCCATCACTGCTTACACTCTGTCTCCGCGTAGACGCTCAGGCGGTACTTATACACTATACGGCAATGGTCGCAATGGCGACTACCGGAAGTAGACACAGAACGGCGTAGTAATAATAATACTTACGAATATTTATTTACCAATCGTTGAGACGTTGGATAGCAATTCCTTAAATGTCCGTATGATTCCCGTCAACGACCCTGGCAGTCGCAAGACGTTGCTAGTACAATGGGCATTAATACATGAAATCCACTGCTCCAGTTTAAACACCGTTTAAACGTTTTCATTCTTGGCTATAGATATTCGTCGATCGTACTTGATCGCTAGATGCATAATTAAATATTTTCGCCCAGATCTCCCAGGGGTGAAAGTTAAGGTCGCCGTCAACTGAACGGACATCGATAAGATGTTGTTAAGCACATAGTAAAACTTCGTTTCAATTGCGGTATATTCAGTTGATTTGTTTAATGATTGAATGAATGAATACTCGTTTGTTGAAACATCATAGCTGACATAACGCAACTAGAACAAGCTACAGCGGTTATGAAGTCTCACGAGCAGCTATTTAGCGTGGGCATTTTTGTAGAGAATACGGAGTATAAAATTGTTATCATCTTTTTCAGGTAAGGTTATTTTATGCGGTCTCGCTCTAAGATTGTGTCCACTGCTGCGGAGGGGAAGAAGCAGGTCACGCAGTACATGATAAGGATTCCTCATAATAGCAAGAAAAAGTCGTTCGTCTGACTTGTTGTCAGAAAATCGACAGTAGGCGGACTGCCGTCCGCCTACTGTCGTTGGCGGACGACAGTCCGCCAACGACAGTAGGTAGGCCATCGTAGGTAATTAGCCCAAGCACCAAATAGGCTGAGAACCATTCTTACCTTTCGCATTTAATAAACTATCTAATGATCAAGCATCAATCGATGGCGCTGAGCAATTGCGAGTGAAGGACTTGCTTAAGGACCCTACAATGTTACCGCCTCAGGGTAGGAGGTCTCCTGGTAATAAGGCCGGCGCTTTAACCAATCGGCTACCGTGTCCCAACATCACTTCCTTTCGGTGGGAAGATGAGACGGCAAGGAATAGGACTGGCCGCCCTCCCTCATATCCCGAGGCTAAGAAACTGAAGTCGCTAACACTTCATACTCATCTATTCCTCAGTTTTAGCCCATTCGTCCGTCCGTCCGTCCGTCCATCCAACTAGACAGAATATATTTAAGAACAGTTGTATATGGAACAAAACAGAGAGTAATTGATCTGAACTTTGTTTACATTCTTCTCCCGTGTTGTGTTGATTGCGTGTCACAACTTTGCAACCCTCCATTTTAAATTCGATGTTAGGAGTGTCAAGATAGAAGTGCCTCGAAAGTGTTGGTCTTCTTTGAGGTGTGCCACTCCATCTGGATTTTCAGGCTCTCGAACGTCCGAAAAAAACAACGCCGTGTTTCATCAAGAATTCATTAATCGTAATCGTATCAATGGGATTTTTTGTCCACCTGTCTGAAAGAAAATGTCGCGATCAGGTCAACAGACTGCCACAAGGTGTCACCAAACACTAAACAATTCTACACGAAACCCACAGTTCCAGTTAGACACCTTTAATAAGATGCTATTTTCGGCTACATATTCACCAGTGGTGTTAACTATTTAGATTTGATGGCTGATGACACTACGAGGCTTAATTAAGGTCGACGTTAACGTAGGTGACAACTTCAAGATGTCGCTAAACACTAAATAATGCTGCATTAAATCATGAACTTCTACGTACAGTTGTATTGTATTGTATTATATAATTTTATGGAAGTTCATGATTAGATCTACGACTGAAGTAAGAGACTTTTAAAACGCGGACATTCTCAGCTACACATTCACCAATCGCGTTTAATCGTTCTGATACATGGCAATATATTCTGTCGACGTCAACAGCCTTGTTGCTATAAGATGTAGTTTAACTCAGGATCCATCCAATCGTTCAATTCGTGCTTTTATTGATCCACAGTCAACATTAAATTTTAACAAAATCATAATACAGCCACTATGGTAAGGAAAAGCATTGGAAGTGATAAAGTGTTGATAAGTCTTACAGGGCTAGACAGAAAAGCGGGTGGGTCAATAGGAGGCCCCAAAAGGACCAGGGTCCCGCTGTACAAGGCCATTCTATTTACTGAATTGAGTGTGCACCTATGGTCATAATGTACCAGGAGTGACCCAGAGGATCAATTGTTTCCCACTTAGCATTTGGAAGCTAGTGAATTGTGATCATGGTCAGTTACCAACTTACCACAGAGAATAGGAATAAAACTGGCATCGTAAGAGTAAATCAATAAGCCTATTATTAGTAGGTCATTAAAGAAACCTGGTTGATATCCTTATTACTCAGTGTTAGTCTTCTAGTTACCAAAATAACAAGTCGAGCAAAGAAGAAAACTTGGGGGTCGCAGCAGTCTGTCACAAAGCGTTCTGGCTGGTATGTAGGTGTGTACGTAGGGTTTTTAAAGACATAGTAGATGGGAATGTGACGTAATTTCAAAGGGAGGCTGTTCCATCATTTAGGACCTAAGGTGGCTATTGAAAATTTACGTAGTTTCGTGCGTGTAAATTCGATCCAATATGTGATGGTTTTGTTCCGAATGAAGTGGGAGTTCAGGTCAGATGTACTTGTATAATAGTTAGTGAATGCGTTAGGTAGTAAGTTAGACTAAGTCACAAATTTGATAAGACGTTATACTTGGCAGAGTTAGTAGACCCAGGACTGGAATAGTGGAAAGGTGTGGGAGTTTTGGGGAACCTGGTAATAACTAGAATAATACGCCTCTTTAAGACAACGAGTCGTTGTAACTTGGACTTGTAATTGACTGTCCACTAGATTACCATAAGGAAGATATGGGCACACAAGTGAGTAGCAGAGGTTTAGCAGGATTTTGGCCACAAAAACGACGCGTTCCTATGCGTGGAAATTGCAAAAGTTTACGATTTCTGGAAAATCCACTCATTTTATAGACCTAACGTGATGGCCGGAAATAGACCTGTCGCGTCTCTTTGGATTGGAATTGTCTTCAGTTCGAAAAAGTGTTGCTAGATAGAGTCGCTACCTAAGAGAAGATCCTTCTTAGATCATGAATGCGGCTTCCTGGAAGGCAGATGCTAAGCATAGACGCAATGAATATCTTTACTGCTACAACAGGAGCGTATTTATAGATTGAAAAGGTATTCAGGTCAAACAAGTTTAGCAGAATGGAGTAAAATTATGGATTTTCTAGGCGTTTAGTGTTTATGGTCGCGGTTCCTGGAAAAACAGACACTAACATTGGTTGGTGCCTGTCATAAAGCTGTCTGGAGAAGGAGGGCGACGCTAATCATCGTTATGACACAGCGTCGTTTAACAGAAACTACAAAACCCTTTGTTATGGCAGTTTTAGAAAATGTTTTTACGGGATTTCGAAGGATTTTTACAAGATTTCGAAGGATAAAGAAACAGCTGAGATTACGCTGGATAGATAATATAAATGAGGATATAACATCACTTGAACTAACACTATGGGGAGCAATTGACTTGACAAACAACTGAGGACAATGAAGTTCATTTATTCGGGTCCATCGCTGCCAAACTGCTGGCGTTAGACACCTTTAAAATGCAGCTTTTCTTAGATACATATTGCCCAGTCGCTCTCTGTCAATAGTTAAATTCTTCTTGGATTATTATGTAGAGTGAGCTCGACGTTAACCATGTTGTGTCGAGACGCATCAAATACATTAAATCGACGACTGAAATTAGACACCTTCAAAACGCGCCTTCGCGTAGCTACATATTCTCCAATCGCGCTCAATATGTAGATTCATGTCAGTGATCACTAGATCAAGCCATTCCTATTATTCTATGCCGACGTTAGCCTACAAGTTGTCGGTAAACCATTAATACTGCTTAATTAAATTATGAATTTCTAAATACAGTAGTACTTTACTGTGTTGTATTGTATTATATATAGAAGTTCGTGATTAACTCTACGACTGCAATTAAACAACTTTAAAATGCTTCATTCTCAGCTACATATTTGTGATTATTTCAAACATTTCTAACAGAGATTCACCAAGTTAAATGTATAAACGTTATTCAGTAGGTCTAGACCAGTGGTGCACAACGTCCGGCCCGCGGGCCAAATCTGGCCCCCGACGAGTCGTCATGTGGCCCGCGATGTCCAACAGGAAAAGCGACTATTTATGAGCCAGCACTGACATTAAGTCTACAGTGACTTGCGCACTGTGGTCATTGGAAAACCATCAGTATTATAGTAATATAGAAATACCACAAGTCCCCTTTATAACTTTTTATACTTACTTTTATACTTGTTTTAGTGCACACACCATCTTCATAGGCCAAAATTTTGAGAATCATTCATCCTAACTCATCACTTGTTTGGCCCCCGAAGGGTTTAAAGAAATTGTTTTGTGGCCCCTGGGCGAAAAAGGTTGTGCACCACTGGTCTAGACACATACCATTAATTTACAAGAATTTTAGTTTGACATATAGATATACAAGTATATGCATAAAATATGTACATAGACATGTATATGTAAGTCTATTTATATCTAATTGATATGTAGATATAGTGACAGCGGAACATAATTAGAAATTTGCATATAATATCTATCAATGCGTGCCTTATGACCTGAAGACTAAACGCGTCTGGTGAATATATAGACAAGAATGGCTATTGTTTAAAGGTGTCTAACTGGAGCAGTGGCCTTCATTTATTAATGTCCATTGTATTAACGACATCTTGTGACTGCCAGGGTCATTGACGGAATCCTAGTATAATTTCTGTATAGCGACGATTTGTGATAAGAAAGATGAGTCAACAAGCGAGATTACCGTCGCCCTCCTCCTTTATCCAGTCTTCGGACTGGCACCGCCAGAAGACAGTATGGAGTTTATGCACCAGCGTGCAGTGCATACTATACGACAGATCCAGCGACTATTATTATTCCAAACGTTTAACGACATCTTATGGCTACATAGGCCGTTGACGTCTTTACAGTTTTTTTTATATATTTCAGTTCATGTTCGTATAACTTTCATTCATCAGTTGCTTCCTTTCTGTTTTCTTTCTTTCTTTCTTTTTCTTTCTTTCTTTCTTTTTCTTTCTTTCTGTTGATTGTCTCATCGTTTGTTTCCTTGTTTGGCAGGTTATTGAGATGCCGTTGATTGACAGCTGGTAGCAGTCCATCTTTTTTAATATATAGATTAATATTTTTATTTACATGTTTATATATACACACGTATGTACATATGCATCATTATTCATTTAGCCATTTCGCTTATATTCATTTTCTATTTGGCTCAAAGGCTCTTTTTTGACCATATCGGTTCTTTTCTTTTTTCATTTTCTTTTTATATTTTTTTTAACCATAAAGGTTCTTTTGATGGCCATACAAGGCTCTTTTTTTAAAAAGAATTTCACATTTATTTACATTATCATAAGAACCGTTCATAACATATTTACAAACAATGTTCAATATAAACATTAATAGTTAATATTTATACAGATTGTTTCAATATTCAATATTAACTTGACATGGAAAGTACTTAGTTCTTATTTAGAGGCTTCAATAATAATATCAATATTATTCAATGTCATTTCTATTTCAAAATCAGTTGAAATGTCTGATCCCATACATTGATTTACACACACACGCACGCACGCACACCAATTTAGCAGTATTGTCCAAGGACCAATAATATTATAAATATTATTAGTCATCGATTATATCCAATTTAAAAAAAAACACATTAGGTTATGAATTCCATACATTTTAAAACATTACAAATAACCCATTTATATGTAACAAGCAATTATCAGTGTCCAGAATTTTTTTTAATATTTTTAGATAACACAACGAAGAAAATAGTTTCTTGGATTATTTCAAATTAGTGAATTACCTAGAAATTAACAGATGATTAGTGATAAGCACATAAGAATCTGTCAATTAATTTATTTTTATATAAACATTATGATAACAAAATTTATAACTATTTACATTATTTTATCGGAGAACATCCAACTCAAATGGCAGAACTCCAATATACATGTCGACAGTGTTTTCAGATATAATTTACACTATTTATTTCTGATATTTACATAATCTTTCCACTAGTTATAGTCATAAGTAAACTATATACTTCAAGATAAATATCTCGAACTGTCAAGATATTTTTAACAGTGTATTCCACTTTTTTCTTTGCACATTTCTGAACTAGCATTTGTGATATTTCATGTTTTTTACAAGCAGTTAGTATATGATGAATTGTTTCAGGTACCTGGCATTCAAAACATAAGTCCGTTGGGCTTTTACCTATAGATTTCAGCCAGGTATTAGTTAGAATATGTCCCATTCTAAGTCTGGTAGTTTGAACTTCTCGTTTTCTAAGATAGTCTGTAAATTTTATATCTGTAGATACCTGGGGTTGAATATTTTTATAGAACCTTCCATTTGTTTCAAGGTTGTACTCAATTTGCCATTTATTAATTACATAATTCCTAATTAAAGAATAGATGTCCTTAAACTCTAAATAATTTGTTGAATTAATCTAAGATATTTCCAGTCCCTTCTTTGCCAGCATATCTGCCATTTCATTTCCAGATAAACCAATATGGCTTGGTATCCATGCTACGATGATATTGCTATGTTTTATCTTATTAAAATTATCTAAAAATTCAAGAAAAAGATTAGGCCTTGAACTAGACCCATTCTCTTTCATAGAAGTGGCTACACTTAATGAGTCAGTAAATATGATATATTTATTTGTATTTTCATTTTCATTTATAATAATCCATTTAATTGCTTCAATTATGGCTGTTAATTCAGCTGAATAAATCGATGAATCATGCACACGTCAATCAGACAACAATTTCAATTTCACGCGTCAGAATGAACGCAGCTTCCGTGTGATTCAGATCAACGTTGGGTTTCAGATTAACGTCGGTGGTTGGATAACTAAACGATATAAGTCAGCTGTATGTGTGCTTTTGTGGTATGTGCCTATGTGTGCTTGTGTCTGTGTGTGCATATAATTGTAGATGTGTGCGTATGTTTGTATATAATTTTATGTGTGTGAGTGTGTGTCTTTGTGGTATGTCACCAACTTTTTTAGAATAAAAAAATTATTTTTTCTCAATAAGGGAGTAACTATTTGAACCGTCTGTTCTTAATGACTTAGCAGCAAAGGTAACAAGGCCGATGTCGGTAATTAGGCCAACGCAGGTAACAATACCAACGTGGAAGATCTTCCGACTGATCACTTCGAAGGTTCTCGACTCTCGAGGGTCATCGGTTGCAGCATCTGAGCGCTAGTTCTACGATGAACAGCATATTTAAGACGATATCTACTCTCAGCTCAGATGATGAAAGAAACCAAGCGACTATTTCATAGATCCATTAATCCATCCATCCATCCATCCATCCATCCATCCATCCATCCATCCATCCATCCATCCATCCATCCATCCATCCATCCATCCATCCATCCATCCATCCATCCATCCATCCATCCATCCATCCATCCTTCCATCCATCCATCCTTCCATCCATCCACCCACCCACCGACCCACCCACCGACCCACCCACCCACCCATCCATCCATCCATCCATCCATCCATCCATCCATCCAACTCGACTGAATGTATCAGAACAGATGTGTATGGAACAAAACGGAATGGAATTGATCTGAACTTTATTTACGTTCTTCTCGCATGTTGTGTCCATTACGTGCGACAATTTGGCAACCCTCAATTAATTTCGAAGTTAGGAGTGGCAAGGTAGAAGTGCCTCCAACACGCTGGTCTTGTTTGAGGCCTGCCACTCCACCTGGATTTTCAGGCTTTCGGAAATCTGAAAATAGTTATCGCTGTGTCTCATCAAGGAAGAACTAATCGGAATCGTAACCTGGGAATTGTTATCTCCCTGTTTGAAAGGAAAGGTCGTCGTCCACGCAACTGACATCCACAAAATGTCGCTAAAACACTACTGCTACATAAAAGCCACGACTGCAATTAGACACCTTTTAATCGCTGCCTATAACAGCTACATATTTACCAATCGCGTTTAATCGCAAGGCTGCCGTTTGGTGGAAAGAGTAAGATCGACTTCGACGTAACTGACATCCATAAGATGTCGTTAACGACTTCTATATACAGCTATATTCTATTGTGTTGTGTTGTATTGTATTGCATTGTATTGCAGTTTTGGAATTGTAGAAAGAAGACTAGGGGTTTAGACTTTGATGATTTTGATCCATGTAGGGTTGAATAGTTTATCCGTATTTTGCAAACTAGGGGGTTAGACATTGATGATTTGGGCTCAGCTTTACAGTGGCGCTTACGATTACGATTACGAAACTAAAAGCGTTGCTAATCTCAGCTACATGTTCACCAATCGCGTTCAGTCGTTCGATTAATGTACATGAAGCGTAAGGTCGAATTCAAAGTAACGGACATCCACAATAATAATTATAATAATAAATCTGGAGGGTACCGTCTCTGGCGCTTCCTGCCGATTCGGCTTCAGCCGCGGGCACTCTCCTCCTCCAAACCCTTATTTTAGCTTCTATCCAGCTTACACTGGATGCACATCTCCTAGCCTTGAAGTCCGATTGGTCCTACACGACGGGGATCGATGATGCAAAGACCACACCCCTAGTCATATCAGCAGGGCTAAATGATACAAGCCCTTATAGCATCAAACGGCCAACACACTGTTTCAAGCACAACATACCTTTACAGCAACTCACGTTTATATCCTAATAGAAAACAGCTGGCGGCCTCCATGTGCGAACTACACACCTGTGTGTGCGGCACTCGGACTGATGCTCCATATTCACCTGTCGCGTTCAGTCAGCCATTACCCGTACTCTGGTAGTGCCAGTCCCAAGCCTGTATAAAGGAGGAGGGCGACGCTAATCATATTTCTTGTGACGCATCATCGTTAAACAGCAACTACACTAATCGCTAGGTTAACATTCACAGTAGTCCATGAAGCAACGGAGGCAGCTTCCGTGTATGTGTGCGTCCGTCTCTCTGTGTGTGCGTGTGATTAAGATAAAGGTCGGTGGTTGGATAACTAAACGATGTAAGTTGGTTTAACCTTATGTATATAAATATTATGTGTGCCCTGTCGTATGTGTTTGAATATGTGTGTGTCTTTGTCGTATCTGTCTGACCTTTTTAGATTAAACGGCTGTTCTTAATGACTTAGCTGCGAAGGTAACAACGCCAACTTTGGTAATTAGGTCAAAGTAGGTCCAAGATCAACGCTGGTAATTAGGTCAACGCTGGTAATAAGATTAAACATCGGTAATTAAGCAAACATAGTTAAGTAGGCCAACGTAGCGAATTATGCAACGGTCAGGAATTAGGCCCTCTCTGGTAATTCGGTCAGTGTAACTGATTGGGCCAACGCAGGTCAACGACGGTAATTAGGTCAACGCAGTTAATATGGCCACCGTTGGTCAATTGGCCAACACAGGTAATAAGGACAATGACGTAATAGGTCCAACGTCGGTGATTAGGTCAACGCACGTATTATGGCCAACGTTGATAAATAGGCCAACGCAGGCGATATGGTCAACGTCGGTAACAAAGCCAGCGTTAGTGATTAGGCCAACACAGGTAATAAGGTCAACGTCGGTAATTATGCCATTGCAGATAATTAGGCCAACGACTGTATATGAGGTCAAAGTAGGTATAATGAGGCCAAAGCAGGTAATAAGGCCAACGACGGAAATTAGGCCCGCGTCAGTATTTAGGGCATCGTCGGTAATTAGGGCTGTGCAGGCAATAAGACAAGGTAATTAGGTCAACATGTGTAATAAGGCAATCTTCGGTTATTAGGCAATACAGCAGCAACAATTTGTTGGTAAACTGTAAATAATGCTGCATTAAATCACGAACTCGTGTGCACAGTTGTATCGTATTGTGTTGTATTCTATACAGAACTTCATGGCTTAATCTACGAATGAAATCAGACACCTTTAAAACGTATCCAGACACAGTTACATATTCACCTGTCGCGTTCAACCGCTCATGAATGAGCTGTAATATGCCAAACTAATTTCTTTCGACGTCAACAGCCTTTGTTGCTATAAGATGTCGTTAAACCCTGGATCCATCCATCCAACCGCTCATGTAGCTCTCCAACCACGCAGAGTAAAGCGCAAAAACGATTTCAACGTAACTGACATCCACAAGATGTCGCTAAACACTAAAATACTACTACAAGAGGTCCAAGAATGCAGTGATACACCCATTTTAAAACGCTGCCATTCTCAGTTGCATATCTACCAATGGCCTTCCGTCACTGCTCGTACTCTGGCAGTGCCAGTCCCAAGCCTGTATAAAGGAGGAGGGCGACGCTTATGAGCTTTATTTTCACACAGTGTCGTTAAACTGAAACTACTGCTACTAATCAATCGCCAGATTTCTCCAAATTCAGCGCTCGTGAATGAGCTGGTGCCCTGCGATTAGCTTTCGAGTGGCTCTTTAGAAATTTGGAGTTTACGATTACGATTACCATTATGAACTCTCTGAGAAAATTAAACTAAAAATAAACTTATGATAATTAATACAATAGCAACATCGCCAATTTCTATTGCGCCATACAACAGTCTTGCCGTTACAGAGGCGCCTATACACAGAAAACTAAATCAACGAGATTAAGCCTGATGATTGTATTGTATTGTATTTAGAGATATTGCAGAGGAACCTAATCAGAAACGCTGATTAGGTTGTTTATGATGAGAGGATGATGAGTGCAATAAACGTTAAACTTTGGATTTAAAAAATCGTTAATCTGCAAGATAAGGTAAGGTCGACGTCAACGGCCCTGGCAGCCACGAGACGTCGTTAAACACTGGAAACTATTACTACAATCACTAGACTACGAAACAATACACGGCTCCAGTTAGACACCTTTTTAAAGCCTTCACTATCAGCTACATTAATCACCACTCGCGTTCAATCAGTGGATCCCTTTGCCGTGTATGTATAAAGCGTAAGACTATTTCAACGTAACTGACATCCACAGGATGTCGTTAAACACTAAACAATGTTAAAATAAAATCCACGGCTGCAGTTAGACAACTTTTAAAAGCCTCCATTCTCAGCTACATATAGCAAAAGCGTTCAATATGCCAAAATTATATCTGTCGACGCCAACGGCTTTCGCTAGTTACCATAAGATGTCGTTAAACCTGCAGGATCCATCCAATCGCTAGGCCTAGATCCGCCTACTTTTTTGTATGTAGGTTAAGGTCAACGTTAACCCACAAGGTGTCGCTAAAACTTTAAATACTGCTGCATTAAATCGACGACTCCAGTTAAACACATTTAAAACGTGTCATTGTAACCTACGTAACCACAAATCGCGTTCAATCCCGAAAATTCTGTAAAGTTTCTTGGAATGATATTTGATCGACGTCTCGACTGGACGGCACACCTGAACTACATTGTACATCGATGCAAGCCTCGCCTCAATCTCATGCGAGCCATGGATGGCGCCACCTGGGGTGCCTTATAAAAGACCTTACTGATGGTGTACCGGGCAATGATTCGATCCGTTATCGATAACGGAACCATCACCTATGACAATACTTAATCATCGAACCGAGCCAAACTTCACACAGAGCCGCCCTTCAAGTCGACTGCAGAGAGATGCCTCTGAATCTGCGCCGCAGACAACAGATGATGGAGTATGCTACTAAGATCCAGTCTATCTCGGATTAACCGACCCAAGACTACTCAAAGCCGGAAAACGTTGCAGGTTGAAGGAAGGACGCGAGGAAATTCGAGTCAATGTTGCCGAAGTCAACAGGGAGTTACTACAACCTTTGATAACCCCAGAGAAAGCCTCAGCACAATCGCCACGGACATTGAAACCGCCGGTCATCGAAATGAATCTCAGAAATCTGAATAGGAGTGGAGAAAACCTAGAAAAATGTAATGAGGAAGCGGTCAATTGAAGATCATCTTCAGACGCACCCAGAAAAGTAGACGGACTGTTCAAGGACAACTGACGGACGTCCAATCTGCTCTTTCTACGCACCCTCGATGGCATATCACAAGAGCTACAGGTTGACCGATAATACATCAATCCGAGGGAGAACTTGAATGGGCGACATCTGTGAAACACAATGAATTAGTGATATACTCAGACTCTTCCGGTATCCTGCAGGCCATCGAACAAAGACAGTCCTTCACAAGGCTTATAACCTATTACAGGACTTGCTGAGTTTCCACCAAATTTACAGTCGTGGCCGCCAGGCTGTGGCCACATTCGTCTGGATTCCTGCCCATCTGGAAATCGAGGGTAACGAAAAGGCAGACGCGCTCGACAAATCAGCGCCTAACCGCACCACTTTAGAAATATAACTGAATTTGCCAGGAAGAATGGAAAAATTCAAACACTGGAGCGTCATACCGAGAAATCGAACCACAAGTGGATCTTTAGGTAAATTCAAGGACGGCAATCGTCAAGAGGAAGTGGCGATTTCCAAGGTGTTTCGGTCACTCCCTGTTCAACGAGCAACTTCATCGCTGGAATAGTGTCTATTAGTGTCTGTTAGTGGAAATAGCGACACTTGCAACATCCCGGAACCGTGCTACATTTCCTGATTCACTGTTCTAACCAAACAACCTTGTAGAAGAGACTCCGAGATGAATGTTGCCTCCAAAATTATCTACTGCATTCGGACACTCTTAAACACTCCCAAACTGCCTAGGTATTATCTATAAATATTTGATAGCCATACAGAAGACCATGTAGAAATCTGACATAAACTTTGAAACGAAGACTGTACCGACACTGTATAATTATTAATCACTCTCAGTAGCTTCGACCTTACCCTACAAAGGAGGTTGCCACGACACAGCTACCGATTATATATATATATATATTATATATATATATATATATATTATATATATATATATATATATATATATATTATATAACTACGGCCGTGGATTTTATTTTAACATTGTTTAGTGTTTAACGACATCCTGACATCCAGACATCCGACATCCAGAACAAACGTTACTGCGTTCTCCGTACTATAGTAATTCAACATAATTTACATAGTCCACATTTCCCTAATACCTGGGATATCACATACAAAACTTAAAAAGGTAAGGTTTTTATCGAAGACGATTCCATGATTGCTGACAGAAGTGTAATGCACGGGGGAAGTGAACCTCAGCCTTCCAAGTTTCTCGTCCGCAACTGCTCTGGTCTCCACTGGACATCACTTAATTAAGACTCTGATAACTCTGGTACAATGATAACTCTGATACAATGCAGCGCTCTTGAAGAAGCTGGCGCCCTGTGCCCTACTTTAAGGTAGTGCTTAGAAATTTGGAGTTTACGATTACGATTCCTATTAGGGAAGTTATACAAACGGTGAGAACTGCTCAGAATAATTTCTTTCGACCCTTTGTTGCCATAAGATGTCGTTAACACTCGAGTGCCCAAGCTATTTTTTGGTACACGAATGCCCAAGAGGGGGGTCCGACCGGACCCCAGTGTTTTCATCGTGATATCTGGAGAAGGGATTGGAATATTTTAACGGGATTTGGCTTGTTATAATCCAAATTGAATTTCCAATCGACTGATGTATGGTATTTCACAATAGCGCCACCTGGTGAAACTTTATTTGAACTTTAATACTTGTCTGTAATATTTTGCAATTTCGGGATTTTTCACAGGTATTCAATAATGTAGGGCCTACGCATGTAGTTGTTGCCTGGTTGTGGGGTACAGCATTGGAATATTTTAACGGGATTTGGCTTGTTATAATCGAAATTCAATTTGCATTCAACTGATATATGGTATTTCACAATAACTTGCGTTAAAAATTTATTTCTGGGCTGGTAAACCATATTCCAGTATGACCATCAGCCGCATATATTGGGGGTGTCCTTGGTATATGCTATGGTTGTGGGGTACAGGATTGAAATATTTTAACGAGATTTGGCTTGTTATAATCCAAATTCAATTTGCAATCGATTGGTATATGATATTTCACTATAACGTGCGTTAAAAATTTATTTCTAGGCTGGTAAACCATGTGCCAGTATGACCATCAGCCGCATATCTTGGGGGGTGCCTTGCTATATGCTATGGTTGTGGGCTACAGGGTGGTAGAATAATCACGCAAAATATGTCGTACGAAGCCAAATTGAAGGCTTTAGGATGTCCTAAAACCGTTTTTACAAGTTCGTAGCCGTTCTAAAGTTATCCGCGAAAAGCGGGCCTGGGGTCCGGTCGGACCCCCCCCCTTGGGCATTCGAGGGTTAAACTCTGGATAAAACAGCGATTGGCTTAAGGTAAGATCAGGTCGACGTCAACGGCCTTGGCAGCAATAACATGCCGCTAATCAGTGGAAACTTCTGCTACAACAAACTACTTCCAGGATGGTGTTATGTAAGAAAAGCAGGTCGAGGTTACCTGGCTTTAAACGCGATGAACAATTATTTATAGCAGTGGCTGGAACCTTTTAAATGGTGTCTAACTGGAACTGGGTTTCATGCAGCAATATTTACTGTTTAGCGACATCTTGTGGAAGACAATTGCGTTGACGTCAACCTTAACCGAAACGCAAATCTGCGTATATAATATTAGTATAATTGCGATAATTTATATCGCATTATCTGTATCAGGTAACTCATAGGAAGCTTTACACGGTCCACTGGCATCGGAAATGATAAGAGTTACAGTTTTAACTGTTTAACCTGGAAATTAATCGTAGAGTCCACCTGTGGCGGACCGGCCACAGGGCATGAATGCATGTTGTATTAATAATAGCTGTGTTATTGACGCATTATCCGGCGATATAATGCATCAGAGGGCATCAGCGGCCGATGCGAAAATGGTAGCGTTAACGTGATAATAAAATAGCCAATATTTAAGTTTTAGCTTGATTTTGCCATTGAAGCGATTCAAATTATTATTTAGAATAATATTAGACGTATTTCGGTCCAATATTTAATGCCTAAAGCGAGGGCGTCGTTTAATATCATTTGTTGATCTTTCTTTCTTAGACAGCTGTATTTGAGAAGGTGTGCGTGGCCTAATATATAAGTAAGGAGGCCAGAATATACCTTGCGTACTAAATTATAGCACGCAGTCAGTGAATGTAGCCGGCCTATGGAGGCCAGAAAATGTCTTACGTGCGAGACCATAGGATGCAGATAGATGCAGATGGATGCATAGAGCTTGCCTCACGGTGCATTGCTTATATCGTAGAGCGGCGTTACTGCGCTCTGCATGTACAGCGACACGGTGCTTTAGTGTCGTTGGTTACCGGCTAATCAGTGCGCTCCCGAGTGACAGCCGCTCCAAAGGCGGTCTGACCAGTGCTGGCAAAGCGTCGATCCAACGGAGTAAGGGCCCGCTCTGTTGTAGATCGCGAGCAGTACCGAGTCTGATCATGGAAGGCTGATTCGGGGAAAGACCGATCGTGAGAGATAAAGGCTCACAGGTCTGTTTCGGTAAAGTCCGGGGAAGGCGACCTCGGCGGCTCCGTACGATAGATATACGGGAAAGGTCCCGTCTGTGTCTGGTTCACTGGTTACCGGTAAAGTCGGGGAAGGACCCCGCAGATAAACAGGTCTGTATCAAAAGACGGGGAAGCAGACCCCGTAGATGTTCGTTTCGATATATACTGGAAAGACCGATGGATGTCTGGTTTGATATATACGGGAGAAAGACCGATCGTGAGAAATAAAGGCTCACAGGTCTGTATCGGTAAAGTCCGGGGAAGGCGACCCCGGCGGTTCCGTTCGATAAAGACTGGGAAGCAGCCCCAGTCGGTGGCCGTTCGATAAAGACGGGAAAAGATCCCGTGAAGTGACATTTCGATATATACGGGAAAGACCGCGCTGTTGACAGTCAGAGATACACGGGCAAAGACCCGGTGGTACCCGTTAGAGATACACGGGGCAAAAAGACCCGGTGTTGACCGTTTGAGATACACGGGCAAAGACCCGGTGGTAGCCGTCAGAGATACGCGGGCAAAGACCCGCAGTTGACCGTCAGAGATATACGGGCATAGACCCGGTGGTAGCCGTCAGAGATACGCGGGCAGAGTCCCAGCTGTTGACCGTCAGAGATACACGCGGAAAGACCGCGCTGGTGACCGTCAGAGAGACACGCGGAAAGGCTCCGCAGTTGACCGTCTGAGATACACGGGCAAAGACCCGGTTGGTGATAACTCAGTTAAAGTATCGTCCATAAAAGCTGAGCAGTGCGATCCCGAGTTACAGCAAACTAATCACTCTTGGGTATTGGATTGACCGCCGATTCGACAGGTTTGGGGCCCACCCTGCCGTTAGATCGCGAGCCGGTCTGAATCCCGATTGTGGAAGTTTAACTGGCTGTGTAAACCTCGGGGAGAGACCGATCTTGACTAGTTAGAGAAAACACAGGTCTGTATAAAAACGGGGAAGCAAAGTCCCCGGTGGTGACAGTTCGATTTGTACGGGGAGGGTGACCCTGTTGGTACCGTTCGATAACATCGAGGAACTACCGGTAAATTTTCCATTCGCGGTCACCGTGTTTGGTTCCCTTGCAGTCATAGTTACTCCCGCGGTTTACCGGCAAATATCCGTCCGGGAGACCATCCGGACGATCCGACCGTTGTCTGTTCCGGTGTTCGGGAAAGTGAGAGATATAGAAAACACAGGTCTGTATCGATAAAGTGCGGAGAAAGATTCCGCTGGTAACGTCCGGTGAAATACGAGAAAAGACCCCGTCGGTCTATCGGTAAAGTGCGGAGAAACATTCCGCTGGTGACGTCCGGTAAAGTACGAGACTGGTGACGTTCGGTAAAATACGGGGAAGGAAAGACCCCCTTGATGAGAGTTCGATTTGTACGGGGAGGGTGACCCCGTTGGTTCTATTCGATAACATCGGGGAACAACCGGTGAATCTAAATACGCGGTATCCGGGTTTGGCTGTTTTACGCGTCATAGTTATTCCCGCGATTTACCGGCAAATATCCGTCCGGGAGACCATCCGGACGATCCGACCGTTGTCTGTTCCAGTGTTCGGGAAAGTTCCCACGGTGGGAAGCTACACAGGTCTGTGTGCAATAACGGGGTAAAGTTACCCACAGATACCGTTAGCAGAATCGAGTGTGAGTACCGAGAAACGAAGCCTACGAGTCTGTGAGCTCCCGGAAAAAGACACAACTGTTACGTTCTCTATTGGATTCAGAGAGTCATGTTCAAGAGATACGGCTTGTGGAGTAAGGGCCCACTCCGCTGCTCAGGTCTCGAGACAGACTAATTCTGACAGACTAATAGCGAGAAGATAAAAGGTTGTGTAAACCGGGTAGGGATACGCCGCAACGAGAAGATACAGCGGGTCAGATCCCTAGGTGAAAGGTACGAGAGTAATCTCAATGTACTCGGGTAGTCGGGTACCCAGGTCCGAAAGAGACAAGTTCGCGTTTTGCTAGCCGAAGTTCAGCTAGTCAGAGTCCCTAGGTGAGGAGTACGATAATCCCATGTACGAAGGGAAATAATAAAGCAGACCAAGAGAGCGATACGTGAAAGTCCGGGTAGTCGGATACCCAGCTATAAACATATTTGCTTGTCGTAACACACAGCTCTGAGAACTGACTGAAGTGCGAGGATGGGCCCCCCTCGTGCGTAGGTCGGAACGAAGGTCTGTGTGTGTAGATAGCGAAGGTTAGACAGAGGACCTTCACTATCAGAGTACCGTAGATGCCCTTATCGTTATCTTTCGAAGCAGAATTTATCACTGTGTTGGTCGATAATTGCCAACACAGAAGACGGGTAAGGAAACTTGTCCGTAAATTGTGGTGCATGACAATATACGTGTGAGGCCGGTATGCCCTGCACGGATATGGAGCGAGAGATACGTACGATGGGAAGACGTATGGACAGGTGCTTAGACGACATGACGAAGAGAGGTACCATTGACAGTTGCCAATAGACCGGTGTCTAGGACGATATGACGTAAAGACTTGTCACATGTATTCCTTGTTCCCGATACTTAGAAAACGTTTGGTGTCCCTTATAAATGGCGATAGTTCAAGAGTCACGAGATGTATAATGGTACGTCAAGGTTTAGATCAGGCGGAGAGTAAAGGGAAGCCCGTAGCTAAGAAGGCACACGAAGAGGGAAGACTGCTGCGGATTAGAGAACGAACCCTGTTCTGAAGGACGGCCATCCTGCAGGACGTTGCCCATCCGGCGACCGCGGAAGAGGCAGAGTCAGACCCAGAGATCGAACTGTATAATGTTGCCTTTCTTAAGCGGTCAATCCTGAATCTCCTCTGATACGAACGTTCACTATGAGTAGAGATAGTGAACGGCCATTTTACGGTGAAAGTACACAAGGCAGTGACTCTGGTGGGGCTCCAGACGGGCAGTGGGCTGGAGTCACCACCACCAACGGAAACCCGCCCGGCGCAACGGGAGTGCAGGCGTCCGGGCGGGCGCAGAACGCCACACCACCTACGTCTACCAGAGGCGCGTTTACGGAAAATGGGGCCCTAGGCGCAAACATTTTGGGGGCCCTTCTGAACTTATAGACTGAGAGTCTGGTGGTGCTTAGTCTATCATGTGCTTTTTTCCGATTTTCTCTTTCTCGTCTAGCGTTCGCGATCTAGGAGTGACCCTTGACCAGGGGCGTCTACACCATAGAAACCTTGGAGCAAATGCTCCATCCAAGAAATAGGGGGGGAAGATCTGTCAGTGTGTTTGCCACCATTTTAGGGGGGGAAGTAACGGGAAGGGGGGAAGAAGAGGAAGAAAAGGGACGTTGCTCCAATGACTTAGGGGGGATAGACGCCCCTGCCCTTGACAATTGTCTCACCTTTACTGAACATATTTCCAAACTGAACCGCACTTCCTACTTTAACCTAATGCACCTTAGGGCTATCCGTCAGTCTGTCGCATCTCAGATTTTCACTTCGATTGTCCATGCATTTGTCTGCACTAGACTTGACTACTGTAATTCCCTCCTCATTGGTCTTCCCAATGTCCGTCTCGCTCCTCTTTAGTCCGTTCCCAATGCTACGGCTAGACTAATTGCCCGTCTTTCTCGATTCTCTCATATCACCACCTTTATGGCAGAAGAAGTCCACTGGCTCCCGCTTTCTGCCCGCATCCAATTCAAGGTCCTCGATGACATCCTCGTCTCTGAGGCTCAACTTGGTTTTGCTCCAAAATATTCATGTGATTTAATTCATCGCCCTTACTCTGCTGCTTCTCTCCGTCCTCTTCGTTCCTCGGACCGTTTTGACCTCCTCGTTCCCGTGTCAGGGCTTCACTGGATCAATCTAGATCTTTTGCTTCCATTGGCCCTGCTCTTTGGAATGACCTTTCTCCGTCCGTTCGTTCTTCTGTTCTCTCAGGCAACGTCTCTTCCTCTTTTACCTTTCTTAAAACTTGCTTTTTCTCTCGGAGTTTCTCGTAGTGGAAGCGCTTCTGAATGGTCCTCCCGCTTGAAGCGCTCTATAAATGTCCGAATACAATGTGCTGCTGTGCAAAAACCCGCGAAGTTGAATTTGAAGCCGTTTTGTGAGTGTTATTGACACTGTGCACTGTAATTGTGATTAGTTATAGAAGCTATTTTTAAGGAATGTGAAGTTATTTGATTTAATGATTTTAGTGATTACAATGATACATTTTTATGTGAATGCTAAACTGTACAAATAAAAATAGGTTATATTTAAAATAACTAAAAATTCACAAAAGTTATTTTTTATAATTTAAAAAATATTTTCCTTCGTTTGGGGGCCCCCTGGGATTTGGGGGCCCTAAGCGGGCGCCTAGTGCGCCTACAGGTAAACGCGCCTCTGACGTCTACCGGTTAGTGGTGACGAGACATCGGGGTCGGGAGCCGAGCATGCACCTCATCCTGAGCAGATACTGGTCGGTGGTACCAGTTAGACGTTCTTGGAGTGGTGAAGCAGTGGTTGAGGAATCCAGAGATCAACCACGGATTTCTGATCACGGCGATGGACTCGACGAAGACCCAGTTGGCTCTGGTGACCGCCGCAGATGACTACGAGAAATCTTACGTTTGTAACAGAGTGCGACATAAAAGTGTTGTAATAGTAATAATTATAATAATAATAATAATAATATTAATAATAATACTACTACTAATAATAATAATAATAATAACCATAATAATAATAATAATAATAATAATAATAATAATAATAATAATAATAATAATAATAATAATAATGATAATAATAATAATAATAATAGTAATAATAACCATAATAATAATAATAATAATAATAATAATAATAATAATAATAATATTAATAATAATAATAATAATAATAATAATAATAATAATAATAATAATAATAATAATAATAATAATAATAATAATAATAATAGTAATAATAATAATAATAATAATAATAATAATAATAATAATAATAATAATAATAATGATAATAATAATAATAATAATAATAGTAATAATAACCATAATAATAATAATAATAATAATAATAATAATAATAATAATAATAATAATAATAATAATAATAATAATAATAATAATAATGATAAAAAAAAAAAAAAAAAAAAAAAAAATAATAATATTAATAATAATAATAATAAAAATAATAATAATAATAATAATAATAATAATAACAATAATAATAATAATTGCAAATCCAAATTGAATAGGGCCATTCCGGACTTTTTATATGTTACATTAATTAATATTGAAGTCCCTGAGGGATCCTGTATACCTCGGGGCATAAAAAAAAATAATAATAATAATAATATTCTTCGTGCCCTTGGCTTTTGAGACTTTAGGTCCGATTGGCAAAATAGGCCTGGACTTTTAACAGACTTGGGTCGCATTCTGACGCTGACAACAGGAGACAATAGGGAGACCTGCTTCTTGCTGCAACGCCTCTCAATCACCATTCAACGTTTTAACTCGGTGGCTTTTCATGGCACTTTTGTCGAGCCCGACCCGGAGGAGATGCAACCATTCCAGAATAACTAGTTTTCTTTTGTCTCCTGACAAATTTTTGTGACGCCCGAGGGATTATATTTACCTCGGGACAAAAAATAAAATAAAATAATAATAATAATAATAATAATAATAATAATAATAATAATAATAATAATAATAATAATAATAATAGATATAATGCTTTAAATGCCGTTGCATTTCGAGGCACTTTTATACAATTGACCGGTGAAGATGACCGTTAACTCCAGAAGAACACAGATCTTCAGATAGTTTCTAGGAGCCTGAGGGATTATTTTTACGTCGAGCGATTTAAAAAATAAAAAAAAAAATAAAAATAATAAAATAATAATAATAATAATAATAATAATAATAATAATAATAATAATAATAATAATAATAATAATAATAATAATAATAATAATAATAATAATAATTAGCAATTCTGCTTCCTCTTCGTTGTTCACCTTTGCACAGAGTTTTGTGTCGTCTGCAAACTTTGAGATCTTTGAAACAAATCCTTCTTCTATATCGTTAAGATATATTACGAACAACTATGGTCATAAAACTGATCCTTGACTGTACTCCATTGCGACGTTAATCCAGCTTGAGTTCTTACCCTCAATTCGTACTTGTTGTCACCTATCTTTCAGTCAAAATTGATGTGCCATTGGAGTAGACCTCCCTGCATTCCGCATGCCTGTTATTTCTAAGGCCGAGAATGGCGGCGTTTTAAAGGAGATTTAAAACTCCAGCCGTGGATTTTATGTAGATATGTTTAGTATTTAAAAAACATTTTGTGGATGTCAGTTACGTTGAAGTCGACCATACGCTTTTACCCCCCGATAGTTCTGGAAAAGCTAGCGATCGAACGCGACTGGTGAATATGTAGCTGATAATGGTTGTATTATAAAGGTGTCTAACTGCATCCCTGGATTTTCTGTAGCAATGTTTTGTTGCTATAAGGTATAAGATGTCGTGAAACTGTGGATCCAAATATGAAAAAGGGGAGATGTTGGATTATGTTTCCCCTGGAGGTATGAATTAACATCGTCGAATCAAACTTTTCCGAGAAGTTTCTTCGTCTGAATAGTCTGTCATGAAAACAGGGGCTAGATCGTCTGCCCGGGTTAGACTCTAATTGGAAAATTTTTGTGTTTTAACATGTCGTGTTTTAACACGTTTCTTTACTGTAACATAGCCGACCAATGCTCGAAATTTCAATTGGTGTGTTAAAATGTATCAAGGAATGCGCCGAGGAATCTAGAGGAATGGAAACAGTTTAAAATATTTGACTAAGCTTTATACCTGTATTATGCCATACAGGACCGGCGATGACTGGTCAAAATAATTATACACCTCTTTTAAGTGAAATTTTTGTTCTATAAGTATTAGTTGAGCACGAGGACCTGTAAGTTAGATTTCATGTACGAAAAAATATTGTTCAGATGTGATGAATTCATTTTACTGCATTGTATATGATTTAAATTGTCGTCAACCGCCTTTGATGTCATAAAACGACGTTTAACTTTGGAATAAGACGAGAGAAACTTTTACATATCAGCGATGCAAAGTCATTGTAATTTCTGTCGAAGTCGTCCGCCTTTATTGCCATAAGATATCGCTAAACGCTGGAAAATAACACAATATCCCAGCCACTGATTGTACTCTGCTACTGCCAGTTCCAAGTCTGGAGAAAAGAGGAGGGCGACGCTAAAATAACCTCTGTTATGATGAAACAGAGTAGTTGAATAGCACAGCAAGCATTTACCTAACCGTTAGACACTTTTCCACTGGCTTTTTCGGGTGGTGTTAGTCCGAAGCGAGGATAAAAGAGGAGGGTGACACTAATCCTGTGTGTTACAATAGAGACTCGTAAAATAAAACTATCTATTTGCCTATTTCAGTCTACTTCGTCCAGTTATTCAGCAAATCCAGTTGACAATTGCTTTGAGAGCTCTCTTTACACACCTTGAAAACGTTGTGAACGGAAGCTATATAAGAATGGGATTCTCTACAAGCTCCGTTTCGTAACTGACAACATACAGCATGGTAAAAAAAAGTAACCCCGCCACTGCCTGTTTCGTAGCATCCATTTTACGAGACAGCGTCGTTAAATATCATCTAAGCAACCAGCTAGGAGTTTGGTGAGAGCGCTCTTTTTAGACACCTTTGAAACTTTATCGACCAATGTTATATAACTTCGGCCAACGCTAAAATATTGGCCAGTAAAGCGGATAGTTTATGACTACATAATAGGAAAGGTGACGGTAGTTAAACAATGGAGGACAGTGTAACTGTGCCGCTGCCTCAGCGTAACCACTCCTTGGGTTTTTTCACAAGATCTTGGGTTTTAAACCCTAACTTGGGAAATGTTTTTTTCCTGGAGACCTTGGTTTTTTTTTTGGTTTTTTCATATTTCATTGAAACCTTATTTTTCGTTATTTTAATCAATTTTTGCAACGGTCTGGATCACTCTCCACAGTCTCACTTTCTTCTCTCTGAATCCGCATCATTCCTTCTTCGCCGGCTCTCCAACTACTCGTCGGTTCTTTCTTCCTTCCATCCATCCGTCCATCCATCCGTCCGTCCGTCCATCCATCCATCCATCCGTGCATCCATCCATCCATCCATCCATCCATCCACCCATCCATCCATCCATCCATCCGTCCATCCATCTTGACATCGCTTTGTAGGAGTTTACTCTGGTTTAGTTTTCTCGACCGAATAAGAAAGAGAATGGATCTGTGACAGAGGTAGGATCTTAAGTCTGGAAAATAAACAGTAATAAAAAGCAATAAAAAATAACTAATCGAGCATATTAAATTAGTTTTTGGTAAAATTATAAATTTTAGTTAATATTTATTTTTCAATTTTAATTAATATTTAAGTTAGTATTTATTATTAGCAATACTATTAATATAGGTTTTCATTTAAATGATATGGTTGCTGAGCAATCATTGTGATTTTCGATAATACTATCGATTGGTCACGCATGCATTCCAATGTTTAACGACATATTTGGAAAAACAACCTCTGACTTGACACAGCGCTGTTGAATAAGCTGGTTCCCTGCGCTTGACTTTCAAGTGGCGCTTTAGAAGTTTGGAGATTACGATCACCATTATAGCTTATAGCTACAAAGCCGTTGATGCCTTTACAGTTTCTGATGTATTAAGTTTATTTTCATATAACGTTCGTAATCAGTTTTCTGTCGCTTCTGTCGTCATTGATTCCATGTCTGATAGGTTGTTGAGATGGCCATATTTGACAGGTGGTGGTTGCCGATCTTTTATAATAATTATGCTTAAGCTATACAAGAACAGTGGACATTATGTATCTAGAGTTTAACGACGTTCACTTTCACTTTATAGGGTGGTTATGATCAGTAAAAGAGGTGTGTAATTATTTTGAACAGTTCTCTCCATTCGTATGGCATAAAGGAGAGCTACTTTTCTGCGTTGGTACTTGGTTAGTTACTGGTTAACTACCCTGTGTCATAACAAAAATAACAAAGATTATTAGCGTCACCCTCCTCCTTTTTCCAGGTTTGGAACTAGCAATATCCTTTTATTTACAGCGCGAATATATCACATTTAAACGAGGTTTGTAATTATTTTGAATAGTACTCAATGTGCGTATGGCGTGATACAGCTCAACGCAAAACCTGTTAAGTTAAAACTTGTATTTGATAGTTTCCAGTTTTTAACGAAATCTTATGGTTTCTTAAATCTCATGTCTTCCTTCTTTTACGTAAATCGAACAGCTTAGGTCACAACAGATGTAGAACATACGCAGTAGGGTTATATATATCGTCGATAGATATTTTGTTAAAGGTGTCTAATAGTAGCGTTGCGTTATCCTGCGTGTAACGACATCTTACGGCTGCAAGGGCCGTCGAAGTCGAATATACCTTACCTTAACTTACAGATTATTATTACTATATTATTTATTAGAAATGTCACAAAATGCAGGTAGTTAGTTATACGACATTATTTATCAAAATACAGCTAATTAATATTTATCTATTTTGACGACAGCATCAAAACAGTAAGTACTCGTAGTGGAAAATTGGTTTTAAGTTCCATGTTCCGTTAAACCCTGCATCCATCCAGGGTTGTGCCAGTCCCAAGCCTGGAGAAGTGGGGGCGAAGCTAATCATCTTTGTTATGAGAGTGTCGTTAAGCATCAACTAACCAACCGCCTACCTCAAGACACCCACTGCAGTTTCTAGTTGGGTAGCCTGCCGCCATCTTACTTTCCTGTGTACATTGTTCCTGTTATGACGCCGATCATCTTAGACACGGCGTCATCGTTAAATAAACGGTATCATCCAAAAAAGCAACCGCTGTTTAGTAACAATATTGGTCAAAAATTGTGAGTAAAGTAAGGTCGATGCCAACGACCTTAGCAGCCACAAGATGTCGTTAAAATTGCATGACACGAATAATATCGGATTCTTGTTGTACAGAGGACTACGGTCGGCTGCACTATATAGGCAATTATACCACACTTCGCACCAACCGCAAGTTTGGTAGTCGTGCCTTCTCGGTCTCAGGAACCATAGAATGGAACAGTCTTCCAACTACAGTCCGTCAAAGCACATCTGTTGCTCAATTTAAATCTAAATTAAAGACTCATGCATTTACAGTTTTCTATGACTAGGAATGTAGCGCAACGCGCTCTCGTGCAAGACTTGTCTTGTTATAGCGCGCTATAAAAGTTTAGTTTAATAGTATTATTGTATTGTATTGAACACCTTTATTTCATTTGCAATTGAATGACAAAATAACGATAAGATATCCGTCGTCAATATGCCCTAATTTTTAACTTTTTATCCAGGGTCCGGGATTTTTCGATATTTTTATTTATTTATTTCCGATATTTCTATAGCGCCTCCCCAAGTCTACTACTACTCAGAGGCGCTCCCGACTACAGCATGGATACTATGTCGGAGTTTTCATGCCGAAACGCCACGAGCAATCGCCAGTGAAGGACTTGCCCAAGGTCCGTACGCGGCGGATAGAGTGGGATTCGAACCTGCAACCCTCCGGTCACAAGGCGCCGAACTTACCACTGAGCCACCACGCCCCAGTACTCTCTCGTTTTCTGAACACCTGACTCGTTCCTGTTTCGATCACCTAAGGAGCTTGAAGGCCGTCAGAAGATCACTAAGGTCCATGTGTTCATTTGCTGCCGCATTGACTATTGCAATTCATTGTTTGCTGGGCTACCTAAAGCGCTTTCGTCCCTACAGTCTGTCCTGAACGCGGCTGTCAGGCTCATTGCCCGTTTTCCTCGCTTCTCCCACATAATTGACTTTATGACTGATTACTTCACTGGCTTACTGTTGCTTTCCGCATCCAATACAAGGTCCTGCCTGCTGCTGGTCTCGAGAACTCGGCAGGGAAAAGCTCCTAAGGGTACTGCAGCCTCAGCACTTAAAAATGAATGTGGAGAGTTACCTCTTCATTTAAGACGACTCCAAAATTCAATAAAATGTGGGGCATAAATTTGGGTAATAAATTTCACATAAATACAGCAACAATGGAGAACCACTGGACAAATTTTGTTAGGATATCTGAGAGTAGGAAACATTCCATTTATACTCGTACTTCTGAATTTTTCTCTTTACTTAATACATCATTTATTGGCCCTTGATATAAGACACCATTTAAAGGTGTCAAAACTGAACTTTACAATGTCATTAGTGTTCGTTGTTTAACAACATAACATTATACAGTTAATAATGTCTATTATACACGAACTGTGATAAGACATTCCAAACAATATTTGGCATTATTATCATAAAACATGAATTTAGATGTACGAACGATTCTTGATGATACGTAACCAATAAAGTAATTGCTAAATATGTAGCTTAGGAAAAATGCGTTTAAAAGGTGTATAATTTCAGTCGTCGATTTAATGTATCAGTGTTTACTGGACCTTACCCTACATGACGGATCAAGACAGTTATGTTTATGTTTATGTTTATGTTTATATTCGTTTAATGAAACAACAGACATAACGCTGTAGGTGTACAAGGAAGTGAATTAAAATTGTTAATTGTTAATAATAGCTTAGTAAGAGTTAGAAAATAACATTCTAGATATGAAGTTTCGAGAGTCTTTATCTGGTAGATTAAAATTGTGAGGACGATTTCTTAGGGAGTAAGGAGTAATATGGTTGGTTGGGAATAAACATCTAATTGAGTGATTTTCATTGAGTAAAGCTGCTTTAAATAAGGCCATTTCGGCTTTGAGCACAAGCTCAGCTATGGAGGGAGAGATAGTTTGAACATATCCAAATCGTTTGAGTTTGTTCAGGAATTGTTCAAGGCGCAATTTATCCTTGCCACTTATAAGGCCCCACCAGGCTGGAGAAGCATATAAGGTTCTAGATACGATTGTTGCATTAGTGATGAGATGTAGTGAGTCTTGAGATGCTCCATGATTTTTGATAGTTCTTAGTGCAAAAAAGGAGGAGCTTCCACTTTTTATCAGTTGATTGATGTGCTCAGTGACTGTTAATTTTTCTCCGATGGTGACTCCGAGAATCTTGATTGATGTTGACCGTTTAACTCCTGTGATTGAAGGGTTGTCAGAAAGTGAGGGTTGGTTGCGTTTGATGATAGCCATTTCCCGAGTTTTATCAGGATTGATTTTCAGGTTCTTTGTTTCAGTTATGTAGAGAGGGAACGTGATTTATGCATTTGTAGCTGAGAATGGCTACGTTTTAAAGGTGTCTAACGTCAGTCGTGAATTTAATGCAGCAGTATTTGCATTCTCAGTTACATATCTACGAATTAACGTCTTCTTCCCACAAACAGATAGTGCACTCATCATCATCATCATCATCATTATCATCATATTCATCGGCATTATCATCATCAACCTAATTGTCGTCGTTGTTGTTGTTGTTGTTGTTGTTGTTGTTGTTATTATTATTATTATTGTTGTTGTTGTTGTTGTTGTTGTTGTTGTTGTTGTTGTTGTAAAGTTCATGCCCTGACACTTCTTTACAGTTCTTTCTGTAAAATAGAATCCGAAAGAAATTAATTGAAGATACCGAAATTCATAGGAAATCTTGCTTTGTTTTTAGTAACATCTTCTCGATGTCCGTTCAGTTGATGGCGACCTTTCCTTTCAACACACCCGGCGATTAACGATAGTTGCAATTTAAGGACAGCGTATGGCAACAAGGTCTTGCGGATTTTACTGGTTTAAGTTCGTGTTTCTTTCAGTTTAAATTTCGTTCTTGTTGTTGTCTGGGCGTTTCGGGGCTTCATCAGAGCAGTCTCCCCTGGATAGAAGTCGTCGGCTGGTTCGGTATTACACTGCTTTCCCGGAGGAGTCACCAGTTCCTCCTTCGACAGAAACCTCTGCAAACCGGTTCCCTCCGCAGGTCGAGCACCACTCCGACATCCCCCGCGTTTAAGTTTTGCTCTTTCTGTATCTTTCTGTATCCTTTCTCTGCTTTTTCTCAGTTGTATTTTCGCGCCTTGTCGGAGCTGTCTTCCCCGGTCAGAAGTCGTCGGCTGGTTCGGATATTACACTGCTTTCCCGGAGGTTTCCAATAACTCCTTCAACAGTAACCTCTGCCAGCCGGTTCCCTCCGTCGGCTGGACGCCACTCCAACTTCACCCACGCTTCTCCGTCTCTCTCTTCTTTCTTTTACCTTATGTTGTTCTCTCAGGCCCGTTCGTTATTTTTGTTTTTTTTCTTCCTATGTTGTTCTCTCAGAACCGTCGGAAACGCGAATGACGAATATCTATAGATAAGAACGAAAGCGTGGAAAAGGTGTTTAAACTGAAGTAGTGGATTTCATGTATTAATGTCCATTGTACTAACGACATCTTGCGAATACCAGGGGCGGTGTTGGGAACCCTACTGAGATTTCAAGGAATTGCTACACAACCGATGAAACGATTGGTAAATACATAGGTGTAATTTGTCGGGGGTACTATTGGTACCCGTGCTCTAACTTTTTGGACTGGGGAGGCGCACCCCCCATGTTCAAAACAACACCAATCAATGTTTTATTATTGTGCCTTCCCAGATATCACAGTCTGCTCCTTGCTTCGTGTATGTAGACAGAGTGAGAAGTATGTACCACAACACTACGAAAGTACTTAGATGCACAAGTAATCCGGGAGCCAGACGATTTGGTAGAAATTAGTGTTTATCGAATTATTTAGTGTTTACTGGCAGCTTATGCGTTTCAGCTCCCTTGATGACGACCTATCACATAATTGTAGAAACTTTTGGCGATTAATCGCAATTGACGAACATCAGCAGAATCGTTTTAAAGTTGTCTTACTGGAGCAGTTGATGATTGCAGAAAGGACATCAAGGCAAGAATAAAAAAGGCGAAGGGAGTCATGGTGGGACTAAACAACACATGGAAGACAAATCAATTGCAAGCAGTAATGAAGAGAAAATTAAGTCTGTTTGGATATAATATATGCAGAATGGCCTACAACAGAAAAATAAAACTGTGCTGATGGGAACTACGGATGGAAATGGGCAGAGGGACAGACCTAACAGAGAGTGGACATACGATATAAAAGTCTGATGTAAACAAGATCTGCACAGCTTTAACTGTCATAACAAAGTTGTGTGTAGTTTCTGCTCAACGACGCTGTGTCATAACGAAGGCGATTATTGTCAGCTTTAGAACTGGCGCCATCCAACAGCCGCGTTGACGGCGACCTCAATTTTCAGAGACAGATTTCTTTAGCGCTACTCGAAAGTTAAATCAGAGCATCAGCTTATTCACGAGCGATGAATATCGAGAACTCGATTGGTAAACATAAAACTGTAATCGTTGATTTTTTGTAACAGGATTTCAGTGTTCAACGACATCTTGTGTAAATCAGTTACATTGCAGTCGATCTTACAACCTTGGCTATATGAGACCAAAATGGAGAGACAGCTTAGCGACTGAACGCGATTCTCAATTATGTAGCTGAGGAAAAAACGTTTTCAAGGTGTTCAACTGCAGTCGTAGATTTAATGCAGCATTATTCAGAGTTTAGCTACGCCTTGTGGGTTAACGTCGACCTTACACCTACATAGTAGATAAAGGAGGGGAAACAAGGCCTAGGGAGTGGATTGATCCCGAGTTTAGCGACATCTTATGGCAACAAAGGCCGCTGACGTCGACAAAAAATAACTTTGGCGTAGGGCCTATTGAACGTGATTAGTAAATATGCAACTGAAAATGGCGGATTTTAAAATTTGGGTGCTGGATTGGCTGGGCTGTGGATAATTCCAAAGAACACCACAATAAATGGAACTATGTATCTGAACATCCTTAAAGAGAAACTGCCAAACTGCAACATCCATGACATCAGGCACTTCCAACAGGACGGTGCATCATGTTAAGGTACAAATTTGGTTATCAAATCCTGGCTGAAGCAAAAGCGCATTCAACTGCTAGAACCATGGCCTGGTAGCAGACCAGACTTGAACATCATTGAGAATGTGTGGAAGCTGATGAAACAGAAGGTCTCTGTCCACAATCAACCTTCCACAACCCAGCCCATCCAGCACACGGCACTGCTTTTCACACTATGACCTTCGGAGCCTGCTTTCAGTGGCGTACCGAAGGGGGGGCAGAGGGGGCGAGTCGCCCCGGGCGGCACTTTTGCAGGGGCGGCAAAATAGGGTTGAAGAAAAATAAAAAACAATGAATTTTGGATAAAATATAAACAAGTAGGAGAGAAAGAGAGAAAGAAAAAGAAGGAAAGAAAGAGACCGTCACTTTTGTCGAATCGGCTTGGGTTCCATTGATCGATATGGGCGGCATCACTCTCATTAGACATTAACGAAAATTGCAGAAAAGGAAGCGGAATCGCATATATAGGGGGCCTATCTAGTATACTGTAGGCAGAGTAAGAGACAACATATAGCATAGTTTACTAGCATATTCTTGTTATGCCGCCAGAGGTGTGGTTAGGGGGTTCAGGGGTACTTATGTCCCCGGGCACCAAAGAAGGGGGCGCCAATATGAGGGTTAAAATAAATAGTTTTACTCTTAATTTTATGCAATTTTAACTAATTTACCCGCAAGACATTTATAAGATTTAATTTTTACGACCCAAAAACTATCCAGTTATATTCTCATTACTTACAAACCAGTTGTCAGGCGTGATTTTGGCGCCCCATTGAGCACTAAGGGCACCTAGCGCACCTTATACAATCTGTATATTTTCAAATTTTACTTGATTAAAATTTAAATTGCCATTCGATGTACGGTATTTCGAAAATGTGAAATAAATAAAACAGGGAGGGCGACAGTTTCATAGTTCGTCCCGGGCGCTAAATATCCTGGATATACGCCGCTGTATGCCGCCCTTCATAATCATAATAGATATATATGTATATATTATATATACGCCTATATATGTATGTGTAAACGAATTAATGACTTAGAATAAAATTTAATCACAAACTATATCAATATCACCACCACAGCCTTTCACCACTTAGTTTAGTCCTCTATTTTAAAATTACTTTTAAAATTGGTCTGGTTTGACAGAAATTGACTGCATTTGAAAAGACCATTTACCCCATCAATAGACTTTAGTAATAGCATGTATGTAATGTACTGTACACATCACAGCGAGTCAGTGACAGTCATTAGTCAAGCAATGAAATGTAAATTATCTAATAAAACAGATTTCATGAAGTTTAAATGTATAGCTAAAACGGATAATTAAAAATACAGTGAAAAGTGAAAAGTCCAGAAAAGCTCTAAACTGTAGGCCTATCAAATAAAATTGTATATATAACACGATCGTCACTGGCGGCGATCTTGTTTGACAGATGGGGGGGAGCACGGGACACTTTTGAACTGATCTGGTCAAAAAAGCGGCAATAAAATTTTTGCAAAATGTGTTGACCTTTTTTTGGTGTTTCTTTAAAACTTTGGGGACAACTGTATGGTGTGTCCCCCCCACTGTTAAAGCTGGGGTCTTTCCCCTCGCCCTCCCCGGATCGTCGCCCATGACTATCGTCATGCAGTATCTTAGAGAAAATAGCATATCGAAAATTAAGTGGCTAAGGGCGGCATTTTGGGCCCTCGCCCCGGGCGGCATTTAAGCTCCGTACGCCACTGCCTGCTTTACTGTCGGTATGACGAACTAGGGATTATGCCTCTGGTTAGATGGCCTCCTCACAATGTCATGCCTGCATAAACTGTCATATTGTGTGAAAGTGCTCTCATCCGTAAACATTATACGCTACCACTGGTCAGAAGGCCACTGTTTGTATATATGACAAAAGTTCAGCCGTTCTGAGCGCCTCTGAGTAGTTGCCTTGAAGGGGCGCTATATAAATTCCGTTGATTGATTGATTGATTGATTGATTGACAGCTTTGATTTTCGTGAAGGACAATACATGCACACAAATACATACATATTCGTACATACATACATAAATACAGATATTAACATGCATACATACATATATACACAGCACAAATGAAGTAGTTGTAGTTAAAATACTTTAAAATTCCAATAAATTCCATTAAACGGTTAGTATACTGGAACACCAACCTTTATACAGCTTCTTGCCAGAAAAGACAGTAAATGAGGATAAAATGATCAAAATATTAACTTTTTAAACTATATTTCAACTATTTAACATAGCAGCAATTTGCTGTCACAATGCTGATAGCAAAAGAAGCGCAATAACTAAGAAAATTATCTCACTAACAGCCCAAACACCATCAGAACGTTGGAAAATGTGCCTAAAATTGGGTGATCGCAAAGTTTTGGCCATGACTGTATCAACCGCTTTCACGAGCCAAACTGGTGATTGCAAGGTAATTCGTGTATATATAGTGAGAATTGTTGCGTTTTAAAGGTGTCTAATTTCAGCCAAATTGATGCTGCATTTATTCAGTGTTCAGCGATATCGCGTGGATGTCATTTACGTTGACGAGGAGGAGTTTAACGACAGCGTCTGACATCAAAGGTCCTTGCCGTCTTCCAAGATTTTCGTTGATTTCTGTTTGAATTTTACTTGCGAGTTGGTTTTCTTTCTTCCACTGTCCTCTATTTCCGTTGCGCTTTCTGGGCTGCATCACGAGTTCATGATGGTTTTCTTTCTCTCTTGTTGTTTTGTTTCCTTTGCATTTTCTGAGTCGTTGTTGTTGTTGATCTTTCCAGGCGCCTGTTCCTTTCTTTTGCGTGTTGATTTTTCTACTTTTCATGTTTTTTGTATTTTCTGTAGTTTTCTGCTTCGTTCGGAGTTTTTGCTCACGATGATGTTTCGCGCCTTCGTCGGCGCTGTTCCTTTGGCCCAGAGGTCGTCGACTGGTTTTGAATTACACTGAATTCCCTCCCGGAAGAATGACCAGTTTTTCCTTCTTGTTTTCAATTTTGTTTATCGCCGACTGTTGTCAAACTCATCTAGCTATTTTTTTAATCCAATGGTTTAACGTCATCATATGACATCACAGGTCGTTGACGACAAGTCAATAGTATGAACAATACATTTAAAACAGAATTTACAGAGTCCAACAGACAGCATTCAGATGTGTCAAAACAGCACCTTACAATGTTCATAATTGTCATTTTTTAACATCATAAATTATATATATCTATATATATATATACAGTTAATAATTTCAATGATACTTGTATTAAGAAAAGACAATCTTTAGTGTACATTAAACAATATTTTGCATTAATTGTTATACACAAGAATTTTAAAATATAAAATAAATTAAATGAGTTATTGAACGCAATTAGTGAAAATGTTGCTAAAAATGGTTCCGTTTAAAATGTGTCGTATGGAACCGTGGGTTGTATGGAACATTGCATACTGTTTATTATTATCATTATCATTATTATTATTATTATTATTATTATTATTATTATTATTATTATTATTATTATTATTATTATTATTACTATTATTATTATTATTATTATTATTATTATTATTATTATTATTATTATTATTATTATTATTATAATTATTATTATAATTATTATTATTTTAATTATTTTAAAATTATTTTTATTATTATTATTATTTTATTATTATTATTATTATTATTATTATTATTATTATTTTGTATTATTATTGTTATAATTATTTTTTTTGCCCTGAGGTACTTCATTCTCTCAGGGACTTACAGATTAAGTGTGTTATTTTTCTGGAATGGTTATTCCTCGTGGTTATTCCTAATAATAATAGTATTATTATTATCATTATTATTATTATTATTATTATTATCCTCATCATTATTATTATAAACTTTATGCCCTGACACTTCTTTACAGTTCATTCTTTAAAATAGAATCCGAACAAAAATCATTTGAATATACCGGAATCAAAACGAAGCCTTACTTTATGTATAACAACATCTTCTCGATGTCTGTTCAGTTGACGACGACCTTACCTTTGAAAAGCTCTCTGTATGTCATGTGGCAATTGAATGCGACTGACGAATATCTATAGCTGAGTGGGAAAGTGTTTAAAAGGTGTGTAAGTGGAGCAATGGATTTCACTTATTAAGTTTCCATTGTACTAAAGACATCTTCCGAATTTCAGAGTCGTTGAGACGAACCCTACAGAGATTTGAAGGAATTGTGCAGCGGTTCTCAACCTCTTCAGGGTTGCGACCCCTTGATAATATTTTTCAAAGGTGTGGCGACCCCCAACAATAAAATTGACTGGGTTACTCCCCTTCGACGCATTTTTGCTATCATTATACTGTAGTAATAATAATTACACCAATATTAATATTAAGAAACTATGCTGACAACTTTTTTTTATTTCTGAAGGTTCCAGCCGACCCGTGGCAAATCGTAAGGCGACCCCCGTGGGGGTCGCGACCCACAGGTTGAGAACCACTGTGCTAACTAAATGATTGGTAAATATGTTACATAACATACCATAACAGAGGTTTATAGTGGTTCAGAAGACTAGAGCCTGTGCGATAACCACTACCATAATTACAGGACCTACATGTTAAAAATATCCCATCTGCCTGAGCTTGGCCTTGATGTTGTTGAGTGACTCCATCGCAACCGTCTAATCACTCAGCTCGTTCTAGGCATTAATAACTGTGCTGCTGAAAAATCTTTGCTTGATGGAGCCTTCCGATATCCTAAAGGTCTTATATCTGTGCCCTCGTGATCCACTTCTGTCAACCTGCTGAAAAAATCTCGAGGATTGTGTTGTTTCTTTATTTGTCGTCAGCGAATGCCATCTACCGACTGAACACGACCTCTGATTATGTTGCGTAGAATGTCGGCGTTTTAAAGGTGTCTTAGGGGAACTGTGTTTTTATGTGGCATTTTTATTGCTTTACGACATCTTGTGGATGTCGGCTACATTGAAGTCGACCTTAACCAACGTAACAAAACATTATTTTAATAAATTTAGCGACTGAACGCGATCGATAAATATGTAGCTGAGAGTTCCAGCATTTTAAAGGTGTCTAACGGCAACCTTATGGCAACTCAACGCAATTGCTATCAAAGCGATTAAACGCATTATCCAGCCCACGGTACTCACTCTGATCGTGGGTCTGGTCGCTACCTCACTCAACTGGGGTCGACGGTCACGCGCTAGTGTCGTCACTTTCGGAACCGGACAGCGACTTTGCGCATGCGCCGGCGACGCTCTACGCCGTTCTGTGTCTACTGAGGCGGGTCCAATTACCGAAGTTGACCTTATTATCTGCGTTGACCTAATCACCGACGTTGGCCTTGTTACAGACGTTGGCCTTATTACATACGTATACATAATTATCTACTTTGGCCGAATACCGAAATTGGCCTTATGACCTGCGTAGGCCTATTTAGCAACCAAGCGTTAGTACCTGCGTTGACCTAATTATCGACATGCACCTTATCACCTGCGTTGGCCCAATCACCACACTGTCTTAATTACCTGCGTGGGCCTAATTACTGACCGCTACATAATTACCTACGTCGGCCTATAAGCTATGTTTGACCTTATTACCGACGGTTGACCTTATTACCAGTATTGACCTAATTACAAATTTTGAAGAAACATTTTTAATCTAAAAAATTTACTCACATACCACAAAGACACACAACTATACAAAATACGCACACATCTACAAACATATGCACACAAACACACAAGCAAACATAGGCACCTAACACAAAGGCACACAAATCCACAAACATACAATACGAGTAAACCACTTACATCGCTTAGTTATCGATGACGCGTAAAATTGGCGTGTGCGTGTTTGCGTCACGATGACGTCCCAATGTGTTTTAATTCGCCATTACGTAAAAATATCGTTGCGATTTAATTCATATGATAGTCCGTTATTATTTTTACTAATAATAATGATATTATTATTATTATTATAAATATTATCATTACTATTATTATTGTTATTGTTATTGTTATTATTATTGTTATTATTATTATTATTATTATTATTATTATTTTTTATTTTTATTTTTTTTCGCCCGAGGTAGCTCTAAGAAACTAGTAGATGTATAATACAGGAGTTGGCGCAGGCTCATTAGAAGTCCGTTGATAAAAAAAGACCCTCTCTACGGGGTTTTGGCGCAGACTGAATAGAAGCCCGTTGACATAAAAGACCCTCTCTACGGAGGCCTTTAAAACAGGCTCAATAAGCCCGTTGATATAAAAGACTGGCTCTGAAGAATCCTGGCGCTATAGAAGTCCAGAGGTTCCGCGCCACCACACCGTCAAGGTCAAGGTCAAGGTAACGTTCAAGGTCAAGGTCAAGGTAACGTTCAAGGTCAAAATCATGTTCAAGGTCAATTTCAAGGTCAAGGTCAATTTCAAGGTCAAGGTCGATTTCAAGGTCAAGGTCAATTTCAAGGTCAAGGTCAATTTCAAGGTCAAGGTCACGTTCATGTTCAAGGTCATGTTCAAGATCAAGGTCACGTTCAAGGTCATGTTCAAGGTCACGGACAAGACCACATTCCTAAGTTGCAAGGATGCCACTCTGGTATGCGACCACATTCCTAAGTTGCAAGGATGCCACTCTGGTATGCGACCACATTCCAAAGAGTCGTTGTTGCCACTCTGGTATGCCATCACATTCCTAAGTTGCAAGGATGCCACTCTGGTATGCGACCACATTCCTAAGTTGCAAGGATGCCACTCTGGTATGCCATCACATTCCTAAGTTGCAAGGATGCCACTCTGGTATGCCATCATATTCCTAAGTTGCAAGGATGCCACTCTGGTATGCGACCACATTCCTAAGTTGCAAGGATGCCACTCTGGTATGCCATCACATTCCTAAGTTGCAAGGATGCCACTCTGGTATGCGACCACATTCCTAAGTTGCAAGGATGCCACTCTGGTATGCCATCACATTCCTAAGTTGCAAGGTTGCCACTCTGGTATGCGGCCACATTCCTAAGTTGCAAGGATGCCACTCTGGTATGCCATCACATTCCTAAGTTGCAAGGTTGCCACTCTGGTATGCGGCCACATTCCAAAGAGTCGTTGATGCCACTCTGGTATGCGACCACATTCCAAAGAGTCGTTGTTGCCACTCTGATATGCGGCCACATTCCAAAGAGTCGTTGATGCCACTCTGGTATGCGACCACATTCCAAAGAGTCGTTGTTGCCACTCTGGTATGCGACCACATTCCAAAGAGTCGTTGTTGCCACTCTGGTATGCGGCCACATTCCAAAGAGTCGTTGATGCCACTCTGGTATGCGACCACATTCCAAAGTAGAATAAAGTTGGTCGACACAAAAAGTGGACATCTTCAGACGGGATCATAGCGCTGGCATACGGGCACTATAGAATAAAAATGAAATCAACGCGGATCTCGCCGCAAATTTATATAGCACCCCACCTCTTGTAGGGACAAAAAATAGGATCACGATTGTTGGCCTTAACACACCGAAATGTAAAGTGTCGTTTGCTGCCGGCCGAGACCCTCCCACGAGGCCGGCCCAAACCATTGGAGTGTGCCAGTAAAAATTATAGCCCACTAATCGTACGGCGGTGGCGCGCTAGGAATTACAGACTCACTACTCCAACCACCTACGATGAAAACTTTTATTTTGAGGTTCGCGGACAAGTCCCAGTGCTGGTTAGTTTCTTTATTAGTTCCGCCACCATGTCGTCTTTGCTTTGACTCGGCAACTCTTTTTTTTCATTCTTGCTTTGTATATCACGTTTCATCGTTCTATATTTTTCCTCCTCTCCCAGAATAAGTTTATATTCATCGTCGCTTATAGCTGTGTCTTCTAACGCCCGAGAAATATGGTCATGAACTGTGTTTAGCTTACTTTCCGCCAAAATACAAATTTCGTCGTGTTTTGAAGCTTTAGCAACAAAACTTCTGCTAACAACATTTCCAATAATATCCAGAAAACTCGTCGCTATGGCCAAACTCTCCAGAACAATACCAGGAATAAAACCAATACCAGTGGCTAACATAGCTGCCCCACCCACCCCAGTTCCAAGACTAACTATAGCAAGGCCGGCCGAGGCCCCATTAGCCACATCTACAACCCTCTTATACTTCTTGCATAGTTGTCCCCGACTTATCGCCTCGGACCTCAGGAATGTTTCTATTTCGCCGATCTTCTGCAAGCGAAATGTTTGCGACGTCGTGTCTGACGAAATTGTTGACTCCATCAGCGGTGGGTACAAAGACATACTTTTTTATAGTTGCTCTATCAGTAACGTTACGTTTAACTCAATAGTTGAAGTACTTAAAACGCCTCTCTTTTTTCCTTCAATTCGAAAACTCGTTTGTCCTGGAATGAATATTGCCCTAGATGCATCAAATTGTCCACTTTGAATGTCAACTGTACGATCGATGCTACCCGCGGCTGTAATAACGCGAACTGACGCGTCACCGGTACTAACACCAAACATTGTAAGCCTCCAGAATCCGCGGTCTAATGAGACCGTCTCATTATTAATTTGCAACGTAATACATGGATAACGTGCCGCGGTCAATGGAAGCGTTTGCCACGAACTTAGAGTCACAGTTTTGGTCGCTGTGTAAATATCGCGGCTGTGGTAATCGTCCGATACGAAATCGATGTGGATTTGGGGAACCGCGTCTAACATATCTGCGGTGGGCTTAGGGATAGTATATATGTCGTTTGCTTCCATTGGCCCTGCTCTTTGGAATGGGCTTCCTCCGTTTGTTCGTTCTTCTATTCTCTCAGGTAGCGTCTCTTCCTCTTTTACCTTTCTTAAAACTTGCTTTTTCTCTCGGGGTTTATCGCACTGGGAGCGCTTCTGAATGGCCCTCCCGCTAGAAGCGCTTTATAAATATCCGAATACAATACAATACAATACAATACAATCCCCAGTTGGTTAGTCCAACCAAATCATCGAGGTTGTACTTGTGCATATTTGTTTCTCCTTTTTGCCGGAGATAACCACGAATCTTGTAGTGGGAGTCAGCCATTATTAAGTCTTACGTGTCTCCAACTTTAAAATATGTGTAAATCTGGAAGTGGGATATTCCAAAAGTACCTTGTGTTGGGCTGGTGGCCATGACCATCAGACTGAATGCTTCGTATGCAGCTCCGGCGTTGGCGGCGCTTGTGTTGATGGTGAACTCTTGTGCAGAATTAGTCAAAGTGACAGCGGATGAGATGAGAATTGCACGATCAATTCCATCAGTGGATGAAAGCCCATATAATACCCAGGACGTGATACGTGGTGCAGTAGGACTAGATCCCCCAGCCAGACTAACCTTCCATATTCGCACAGGCGTCGGGCAATCAATCTGTAAAAAAGTCCCTCTAGTACTACCATCAGGTTCAGGTGCGGCAGCCGTGGTCCTCCACTCACCTATGACTCCTGAGTTGAATGCCATATAAGGCGAGTAATCGGGAAGAGATGCGCTGGCCGAGGCCTCAAAACCCGTTTCGGAAATGTTTTTGGACAGGGGTGGAATGTGTCCGCTGTAGTTGAGAAACTTGATGCTGTTCACGTACTGTCTTACAGCGGTCTCTTTACTGTCTGTATATCTTTTAACCACAACAGCCTGATTGTCAACATATTGTTTATTGGCCACGTTCAAAGGCTCCGTCGGTATTTTATTTAACTTTGTCATTTTGCCGGTTACGATTCTCGTCACCTGCCCGATACTCGCCGCGTCGGTATTAGTTGTTGAGGCCCCCGTGTAAAGCCCAGTCACCCTCTTACCGCCCATAGCTAAATTTCCAGTCATTGCGTCGCCAACTTTAAGCACGCAAGCGCTCCTGACCATAGCGTCTTGTTCTTCGGCGTAAGTTTTTGCAGCTTCGGCTTTCTGGTCTGCGTACCCCCTTGCGGCGGCGGTCTTTTGATCTGTATACAACCTCACGGCCGAATTAATCGCGGTGTCCTGATCGACCGCGTACTGCCTAGCAGCAATATGTTGAACATCAACATATTGTTTGTTAACCACGTGCAACGACTCCGTGGGAACTCTATCGAGGCTCAATAGAGCGCCGGCGACCGCTGTTGACACTTGTTTCCAACTCGCTGCGTCGCTATCAGATCCTGGAATCTCTGTTGGAAGTCCAGTTACTCGGTGGCCACCCATGACTAAACTTCCAGTCATTACACTTCCAGATTTTAGCACACACGCGTTCTTGACGATAACATCTTGCTCGTTGACGTAACTTTTTACAATAACGTCCTTTTCGTCTGCATACTGCCTAACGGAATCTCTCAGCACCTCGTTCTTCTCGTCCGTGTACTGCTTGGCATCGATTAGCTTCTGGTCTGCATGCCTTTCGGCTGCGGCTGCCTTCTGGTCCGCGTACAGCCTGACGGCAGTGTCCAGCAGAGCGTCCTTATCGTCTGCGTAGCGTTTAACGAGACCAGTTACCTCGGAGCTTAAGCCGTCTGCATACAACTCAGCTTGGTGCGCCCGCTCTTTCGCGTACTCCGTTATTTGTTTCCAACTCGCAGCGTCGGACTCCCCCACCAATTCGTCCCAACCCTCGTCTTCACTGTCAGATCCCGGAGTGTCCGTGGGCAAACCAGTCAATTTATGACCACCCATTTCTATAACACCAGACATCGTTCCACCGGTGATTTGTAAGTTGTCCTGATCTACGATGTCCGCATAAGCCTTTGTCGCGGCGTCTGTGTCCATCGTAGGAGTCCCCACATTTGTCAGCCGAAAACCTCCAGCCGATAGAATTCCCAACATTGTATCACCCGCCTTGTGGACGAGCCCAGCGGCGCTTATCTGCCCCCCTCCAAACCCACCTCCACCGTCTCTTCCAAATTTATCAACCGGCATTTTTATATACAAAAAGGTGATGGAAGTCTAACATAGGTCAAGCACGATGTCTTCAAAATTCTTTCCGGCAGCGAGCTCTCTTAGCACGAGCAGACAGAGGTGACCACAGACCACATCATCGGGACCCTGTAGCTGAAATGTTTGAGTTCTTATGGAACGGTTTAAATATCGAGAAATTTCGAGAGGCGGATCCAGCCCATAACTGTCAAAATAGACGGCCGTGGGTCCATCTATCCGATAGGCGACCCAGTGAGTACCATCGCCGGAACCGGAATCCAGATTAACAACTCCACACTCCTTCTCACGAGCCACGGCGGGCAGACCATCTCGCATGAAAACACCGCGGAAATGCGGCAGCGCCCTGGCAACTTTCTCTATATCGAAGTTGCTAAGAGGTTTTAGTTTTTTTGTCCGATGTAGAGACCCGATCCTTTACACATTGGGCAACAGCCACCATGAGTCTCCCGCCCGAGATATAAACCGGTCCCCCGCGCCTCGAGTGCGCGATTGTGACGCTCCGCCTCCGCCTGTGCGGCGTCGTTGGCCTGTTTGTTGTGCACGGCCTCAGTCACCCCAGCGGCAATACCACCCGCCGCGGACAAACCGCCGAAAATCGCCGGAAGGAGAGCCAGTAGTGGAAGAAATCCGCCCGATTTTGTCATCTTTTTCAGTTGCGTTTTGGTGAATCTCAGCTCCATGCCAACGCCTTCCAAAATCTTCTTCACGATTCGGGCGGCTTGAACTTTTGTCAGCGCGAGCTTGTCGTCTCCGCGAAGCTGGCCATGAGTGAGCCGGATCGTGGCGCCAGTGCCGGCACGCGCAGCTTTAGCCAATGTTTGCTTTTGCCCTTCGGTCAGTGAAAGGCCGAACGCAACGTATTCAGTTTTCATTTTTGGAAAAAATATATCTAAAAGAGGGCCTTGTATCTAAATGTGAAAAAACCGATTTCTAGTAGACGACGTTGAATTTGCTGCCATCCGATTCAAAATTCAGGAGTCGGTCGCTGATCAGGACGGCATATGCCGTCGTATTATTTGGTACCCCTTCGTTAAAGTCCACCTTGATTTGTATGTCCTGTACAGAGGTTTTAAGTCGTTCAGATTGCCTGCGCACGTCCAGAACGAAGATTGGAAACAAATCTACAAATTCGATTGGTGTCAATTGGCATGACGATTCACGCGCGTCTATACCGCAATATTCCTCCTTGAAGTCACGTAGGGCCTTGAAAGCGCGAGAAGTTGTCCTCTTCGTGAAGTCGAGATTCATGTCAACCACTGGGTAGCGATCGCTGTTGAGCATAGCGAAAATGTTGCGAACCTGCACATGGTCAAACAGTGCCGGATTCTGGCCTTGATGTGCATTCTTTCCAGTTTGAAAAGCAACAAGAATCCAGCGTGGCTTTTCCGTGCCCGACTTAACACTCAAACGCCAGGAAAAAGTCGTCGCTCGTGGCACCGCAATGTTGTCGCATTGCATGGCGCGGAATGCCACAGGTACCTTAACCTTGGCTTCAATCTGCTTCATAAGCATGCTTTTATACTTCAGAGCGGGTATTATATGCGGCATGAACCAGGAGAGTTTAGTCAGCGCGATCTGGCCATTGGTCGCTGCGGCTTCCTTGAAGATCGCGTCTGCATCTCCCTGCCGGCTCAGCAGTAAGGAGTGTTTAATCCCGTATACGACTTTGTGGTAATCATCGCAAAAGCCGAATAGATGTCTTAAGGGAACGATGAATGAAAACGTTCCAATAGGGACGGGTTTTCCAATGATCATCAGTCGACGGGCCTCGAAGCCGATATTCGCAGCCGCCGCCGCCGCACTCGTGTCCTTCTGCCAACACATGTTTAAACCTTCGCCTTTGGAAAAATCATCGCCGTATACCAGCATGCCTTTCATCGTCGTGGCTTGCCCAGGTGACATGACATTCTCTATCTCGGTATTGTTAGCCAGGTATCGAATTTGAGAAAACATGTACGGGATAGCATTGTTGATGAATGACACCAACGAGTCTGCGATGTAAGCCGCGCCAGTTGATGTAATCCTGCCCTCCACAAGAAGGTAGCTCTTGGAAGGCTGTGTGAAAATGTCTTGGTTCTGGATGTCTATCTGTATGGCCTGACCGTTGTTAATAGCCGCAGGGTTTTGTGATTCATACTCGCGGTATTCAAACGATTCGATGCTATTATCATCGGGTACCGCCGAAGCGATGTCCAACATTTCACTCGGCACGTCAAATGCCGCCATTATTATAGCTAAAAAAGTTCAAGCTTCAATTATTAATCATGTTGCAAATGAATTTCATATGTGGTGGGTTAAACATTTTTTTCCGTTTTGTGAATTAGTCGGAAATTTTTTTTTCATTTTGCAAGAAACAGACCCCTACCACAACGACTCGGCTTTATAGTTTTGAAACCGGATCCAGCAATGCGGCTGTTTATGTCGGCCATTGTCGGAACAACGGGTGGCGGACTCACAGCCAGTTGTTTTAAGTATTCGATGCTCTTGTCGCTGAGCGCCTTCTCCAAAGGTGCGGGAACAACGGGCGCCGCAGATGAATTTTCATTTTGTAAATGAGCTTCATTTACGGCCGCAGCGCGTCTCGCTTTCACGGCATCAACAATTTGCCTGACGGCAGATGCTGTTGTGGCGCCGGCTTTCGCGACATTACCAACCGCCTTGGCAACGTTTGTGATTGTGCCTCTATTCGCCGAAATGAAGGAGCCTGCACGGCCAAGGAAACCCGCGATTTTGGGTATCCAGTCGAAAAGTCCACCACCCACGACACGACGCCGCTTTTTAATTCCAAGAACAAACATGAGAATATTTAAGTGTGAAAATCTACGCACTGCGGATGTGAAACCTTATAGTTACTGTCTCACCGCGGAGGTTTAATTGTTCACCATTCTGGTCGGTCAGCCACACACGAATGCCCTGTACGTTACCAGCCGGTGCAACTGGTAGGTACACCAGATTTTTCGGAGACTCGATTACCTTGTAGCCGGGCGACACATCCGGGAAAAAACTGTAGATTACTGGCAGCTGGCTACCATTTCGATACGATCCAGAGATAATGTCACAATTTACCAGGATCGTGTCCACCCGGAGAATATCGACTGGATTTTCTCCCTCTTTATAACCAATACCAAGCCTCTGAGGGTTAAAACCGAGCGTTTGCCTGATGGTAGATTGAGCCATATTTACTATATATTGGGCATTCGTTATCTTTACGAAGGCGCGTAGGGTAGATGCGTTAGCTCCTATAGTAATAGGAGAATTAAAGCCGAGCTGAGGAACACCTGTCGGCGGCAGATTTTGCTTTTCTATCTGCCGGCTGATTTCATCATTAATCTGTGCGATCTCGTAGCTTCCGTCGGGCAAAATGATCGTCTTCCACGTCTGTCCATTGGTGGAGCTGTAGACGAACTTGTTATTTGTGCTGTCTATGTTCGGGATCGAGTTATAAGTTTCAAGATTGACTAAAGCAAGCTCAAAGCGTCTTTTTGGATCCAGGTACAGCGGTGGTGAGAAAGCCGTGGTCCACCCTGTAGTATCTGAGGAAACAACTATACTAAAATTTTCCTTAGGCTGCAAAAGTTCTCGAATTTCTTCGAGTAGTTTCTCTGAGTGTTCCATCTTGTGTACTTTATTTTATGAGCATGTTTCTATTCAATTCGAGTGCCAGCTCTTTGGAGATCGCACCGGAACGCAGTAACTCATCAAGAATGGCGGAGATTTCGTTGCCGAGACCTGTGTTTCCCGCGGCCCTAGAGGCCACCAAAAGCTGCAACCTCTCTACCAGGGCGTTTGGATCGTTGTAAAATTGCACCGCGCCGCCTCGAATCAGCTGGAACTTTTTGCTTTTCCGGCCATGAATGGGCAGACCAGACATCTGTACGAGCTTTTTAAAAGTTTCAATTGCCTGAGGCGAGTATTGCTTAGTCTTAACGAAGCGTTTCGTTAACAGGCTGAACAATGACTCATCGGCAGGAGCTTCGAGCACCAGGTTCCCACCTTTAAACACTCTTAGTCTACCAGCAGACAGCGCGACGGGGTCGACGGAGAGCTCACCCAAGGCGCTACCTTGTAATTTAAGGGGAACGGCTGGGACACTGAAACCCTTTCCCTTTTTGATGAGGCTGTGGCCCGCTAGCAGTGTATGGATTCGCTTTTTATATTCCCTTAGGGCTTCGATATCTGCAGTCACCTCATCTACCTTTTCTTCGTCTCCTTGCTTATTGGCTTTCCTTTTCTCTTTGCCCAGGGTGTGGCGATTATAGTGATTTACCTCACCGATTATCTTTTCAGCACCTGCAATGTCGGCTAAATCGAGCTCGCTCGGAGGTTTAAACCCATGCCGTGTGATTGCCGCGACGTTGAGATATTTGTTTGGATCGACTAACAATGCGGGGGGAATTCGGGATGCTGGAAGCGCTGGAAGCGCAGGAGCTGCTGTTCCTGCGGAATCACCGAACAAAGCTGCTATCGGGTTATAATTAGCAGACTCTGAAATCTGCGCCGGCAAATCCTGTAAAGCGCTGGTAACTTTCTGCAACTCCTTAGACGTAGCCACCTGGGATTCAGCCGTGGCTGTGGCGATTGGTTTGAAAAGCTTTGCCGCATCGTACTGAAGATTGGCTTCACCGAGCTTCTCATCCACGAAACGCTGTCTCAATCGATTTCTCCGAGCTAAATAGTCCTGAGTCAACGCGTCTCGCTCCTGTTTAGACGAAACTTTTGTCCACATCGTGATTGTATGTCGACTATATGTTGCCTATATCATGTCTTTAAATACTTGCCTTGGGCTTATAGAAGCGATCGAACCCGCAACGATATTTTCCGTCGTACACCTTGGACGTCAAATCTATGACTGCAAATCCATATGGCTGGGCAGCACACTCGCTGAAAAATGTACGGAACTCATCGAAAGACATGTCGCCGCCTACGAACGTATCGTGAATGGCTCGCAAATTTTTGCTGTCTTGGTTGAAGAGGACGATAAGATTGGCATTGTCACGGATCGCTTGCTTCGGAATTCGAAAATAATTCTGCGTTAAGTAGAAGCAGTCCGCGCCACCGTGTCGACCCATAGTGAAATACCTTTCGATGGGCGACTGTTTTTCAAGCATGACGTCATCGAAAACTAGAAGGCTTCTGGCATTCTTATTTAATGATTCAACTGGAACTATTTCATCTGAACAAGAGTGAAAGGAAGCTACTTCCTTCCCGGCAACTTTTTCGAGTTCTGTTATCCAGTCCCGAAGAAACTGATATTTTTCCTGTCCCAGAGACTTTGAGTAGAGGTATAGCCGATCAAAACGCAGGTACCCCTTCTTCAACAGAAGGTTAAGCAGTAGGTTTGTTTTCCCACATCCGCTAGGCCCACAGATTATACACCGTATGCTGGATGGCAACAACCAATGGTGGTGTTTTTTCCCATCGTCGGCTTCGAGATCGAAATTTGTTATTTCCATATAGAGACAACGAGTTATGATTGTATTCAACGAAAACAATGTATTGCCTACGATGTAAGAAACATACTGAGACTTCAAATGAAACAATCGTCGAGTTACGAAACGGTCGGCCAGCCAAGAAGGGAACCTGTGCCGTCTGCGGTGCAAAGAAGAGCCAAATTTTGCCTTCTAAAGTGCGAAAGACTGGAGGTTCTCTACTGAATAGGGCCCTCAACGCTCTACCTCTACCAGAAATGCATATGAGCCTTCCATCCGGTATGTCTTCGGAAGATAATCCGGGAGGTTCTTTTCAGAATACAGGAAAGTACTCTTACTGTGGACCATTCACAAAACTCGATAAACGGCTGTCACAGCGCTATCACGGTGTTAATCAGCTCGACCGTGCGTGCCTCCACCATGATGTGGCTTACGCAGTTCATAAAGATACCCCAGGGCGTAACCACGCAGATGACATCCTCGCTGCAGCCGCGTCGAAGATCGCACTCACCGATGAAACTCCAGATTATGAGAAGAAGGATGCCCGGCTCGTATCGGCCATTATGTCAGCAAAGTCGAGGCTAGGGATGGGTGTTGGACGGCGGCGCTAATGAAAATCATTTGTGTATGTGTTTACCTGTTTGTAATATATAGTATTACTGAAATGTCTAAGCACCTTTCAGCCGTCTATTACAGCCCTAGAGGTTACTGGCGAGGTAAGGCTGCGGCGAAGAAACTAGCCTCAGCCGCCAAAGTTTCCGAGGCGGAGGCTCGTGATTGGTTGAAGAAACAAGCTGTGTGGCAGATTTATCTTCCCGTTCCACGCCGCATACCGCGTCCAAAGTTCGATGAAAATCGGCCAAACGCGGTACACCAAGCCGATCTCTTGTTTTTACCTCACGATAAAGTAGGTCGAAAGACTTATAAATACGCTCTCACTGTTGTTGATGTTGCCTCACGATACAAAGAAGCTGAACCGTTGATCAACAAAAGTGCGACCGAAGTCGCCGCCGCTTTAAGCCGGATCTATAAGAGGGGCCCATTAACTTGGCCTCGACTCTTTCAGGTCGATCCTGGACGCGAATTTATGGGTGATTTTACACCGTTGCTGGCGAAGCACGACGTTCTTGTAAGACGCGGACAGGCCGGAAATCATCGCCAACAGGGCATCGTTGAACGCTTTAACCGTACTCTAGCTGAGCGACTCTTCGGTGCTCAATACGCTCAGGAATTGCTCCTGGATGCAAGGGGGTCATCAGAACGGTCAGTGGAATGGGTTCGACGATTGCCCGAAGTTGTAGCTGCACTAAACGATGAGCCGACGCGCTTGCTCGACATGAAGCCGGTTGAAGCGATGAAAGCTGCTAAAGTGACACAGAAGCCCTCTCATTCACAAATGAAAACTCGTTTGTGGGGAATGGATGAGCCTATTCTCGGACACGACGTTCTCGTCCGCTATTTGTACGCTCCCGGCGAGCTCGAAGGTGGAAGCAAACGTGCCACCGATCCTAACTGGTCGCTCACCATCCACGCTATTTTGGATGTTGTTCGGCAGGCTGGTAAACCGGCTTTATACCATCTAGTTGATGGGCCTGGCCGCGGTTCTGTACGCGAGGAGCTGATTCTGGTGCCTATGGGCACTGAGTTACCCCCCGATAGAATACTCAACCGTCGTTGATTTTGTAGTGCCCGTATGCCAGCGTTGTTATCCCGTCCGGAGAAATCCACTTTTTTGTGTCTAATGGAGACAGGCTGATCTTATTCTGCTCGTACACTCCGATCTGGTGGTCGTGGCTTCGAATCACGACTTGTGTGTGCCGCATCTCTTCTCGTTCGAACAGGCATTCCTTGTATAGCTCGTGGTGCAGATCCTTCTTCACAACTGCTCTCTGAACGCCTTTTGCTTTCCTGATTTCTGAACCGCCCGATTTTAAGATCGAGTACATCTTCGGACGCAATCCTACGAATTCAGCGATGGCCACTCCGTTACATTCATCTTTGAACTTGCCCACGACTTTCTTGTTCTCGACGTCGAAGTACGGGCTATCTCTAGGAAACTCGGAGAGGTCGTATAGGTGTTTTTTGTTCCACATATCGGCGTAGGCGTTCGGAGTCTCCACCTGAAATAAGAGGCTATCTGTGTCTGTATATAGCAACTGGGCTTTTTCACCGTATTGATTTTTCACATCGTTGTACCAGAAGTCGTACATCAGATGCTTGCTGAGGTCGAGGACCGCCTGGCCGACATATACAGGTCTGTTTAACTTGAGCTTGTTCTTCAAACTGTGAATCGCGGCGAGTTGGTCGTTGAAGATTTTGTGTGATATGTAGGCCGGGTCGGCAATTAGTTTACGAAGTTTGTCAACTTTTGAGGTCGGTACCAGGTTGACCCTGATTCTTTTCCTAAGATTTTCCATGGTTTTTCCGAAAACTGCATTATTAGCCAGTTTGAAGAAGTCTTTTTCAAATTCTGACGTTGCCTTCGCTCTCAATTTTGTATTCATCTCGATGTATGGAGCCATCCACGCCTCCTGCCTGAATTTAATGGCACGATGGATCTTAGAAACTCGTAGCCCCAACGAGTGATATAGTTTGAGATTTCTATAATGGACCACATACCGCTCCTTAGGTCGTAGGCTTGGTACTAACTTCACATGCTTTGTGAACTTGCCTCCCAACTCGTTCATAAGCACATTCTGATAGTCGCTCAACCACTCCTCTTGGACTGTCAGGGTCTCTGGTGCTAGGGGATAGTCGTTGTGAGCAATGTGGAGGTGCTCTGGATACTCAAGATCGACTTCGAGAAGGAAGCCTTCAGGCGCGTCGTCCGCAGTTTCCAACACTTCATCGAGAGTTGGACTTGCCCAGCTAAATCCTCCAACTGGTAATGGCTGTTGCATCGCCCAGCCGTAAAGATTATTCGCGTCGAGATACATGATCCAGTTGTCTGGCTTCGTGGTATCGTGATCTGGGCATTGCGGATTGTTGGCTTTTGCGAATCTCTTGGACACCATCGAAATTCCGCCTCTGAGACCTTTCTCTACGAACAAATGCATGTCTATGTCTGTTAAAAGTTCGAGCTCAATTTTCGTCTTTTTCAACAAAGCGTCCCAGGCCATTCCTGGCAGGCTGAAGTAATTTGCCGGATCTAAACTGTAGTGTTTCATCGATGTGTTTCTGAAGGTCTCGAAGACATCTGCGAGTAGAAGTACATCCGTGCGGAGATACAGGTCGTGATAGTCGCCCAGAGTTTTACAGTTGAATTCATTCCATACTCTTTGGGCGTGTTGATAATCCTCATCAGAAATATTCTCTCGGGAGAGCCTGCTGTAGAACGCTTCTTTAGGTGGAAGTTTTTCTTCTTCGAAGCGGTGGTGATCGTGGATGTATTCGTAACAATATACGCCCTTTCGTCTCAACAGATCTAGTTTTGTCCTATCATTGCGAACGTAATTTTCCTTTATATATGCCGTTGTGACTTTCAGATCCTCTAGCGACAGATTTCCTGATAATTTATCCAACGAGCTGTTTAGAAACTGGATACTATCAATGAACTGTAGTTGTCCAATGTTAAATGTCATGTATTTCTCCATATTGTTTGGGATGCAGTTAATTTCAGTTTTTTCATCCTGTGCGGCTTCACAGCCTCCGATCGCTTGCATGATGAGATGGCTGTCGTAGCCTCGCAGATTGTGGAAGACCACTGGCACCTTACACTTATCTGGATATATTCTAAGTTTTAAGTTACACTCGCTGTGAGCGGCACCTCGGTACTTACCAGTAATGTGACAGTGGTCGCGAACTCTATCCGCTTCGAGTGCATTTCCGCAGATGTGACATTCGATGGCTTCGCGGAATGATTGGCGATCGGCCGCTGACATAACCATCTTAGCTGGGGTGCTCAGCCTTTGTTTGATAGAGTCCAGCTCGCCTTGTAGTCGTTTTAGGAACTCTTCCACGGCGTTTTCTCCACGATATAGCACCGGCTTCTTGGTGCGGCCATCGTATCGAACCACTATATAACAGAAACTACACGGTTTCTGCTCAGCTATCTGTCTGGTGTTGCTCTCGCTGGGGTTCATGACTGCACCTTCGATTGGTAAGTTCAACGCCTCAAAGTCTGCGTATATGATATATGGGGTTTGCATCTGTTTGTGGTGATTCTGGAATTTGAGGATATTTTCATCCTCTTTTGGCATCTCAATCCGCTGAGGCTTCTCACTGATACCCTGGCAATCTTTGATATGGGCATCCAGCAAGTCTTGTCTACAGAATACGTGTAGGCAGCGACGACATGGGTGTTTCTTGTGTTTGTCTTTGCTATTTTGATGAAGAATTCGGCCAAGATCTTTAATCCAGACGTAGTGGTAATCCTCACCTTTAACTAATAGTAGAAGATCGATATTATAGTCTCTATTGGTCTGCTTTGAGACATAAATCGGGTACAGCCCTTCATTCCATCCGAAGACCGATACGGACACCATCGGGTTCTGACGCTCGAACTTGCCGACATCTGTGACCTTCACTGGAAATTCTATTCCGTCGAAGTTTAGCTCCTGGAGGTGGGCACGATATTTAGTTGGGCGTTGAGGGTCCTTGTCTACTGGATACATGGCGCTTAAAATGGCCCACTCGAAGCAACGGTTGTCTTCATTCTTTACATTAACGACTGAATGATACGGGATATACTTCGGTGTTGGAAAATAGCTCTTGCCTCGGAAAGGCTTATATCTTGCAAAACTGAGGTTTAGCGCCACGACCCGCCTCGCCCTCCACTCCGACCCCTCATTGGTATAATCCTCGAGGTGTTTTAGTATTTCGGCCTTGGCCTTCCGTATAGCCCCTTGGATTTTATCCGCATTGGTAATTGGTACTGCTGTGCTTCGAAAGTAGGCGGTATTGGTAATGATGCCGGGGGGCGCGTTGCCACCATACACATTATCAACGGTCGGTGCCAACTTTTCCAAATCAAGAGTCAACACTTGAGAGTATTTCAAACCGCCATTTTTTAAGAGCTCCTCGTTTAGCTGTGCCTCGATGTTCTGCTCCATTGCACTCAAGAAAGCCAACGCATCTCCTTCCAGCCTGTGGTTAAGAGGTACTTCTGCCCGGAAGTCTCTCAGATGCTGGTTGGCGAGCTCTCTGTGCACTAGAAAGGATGGTGGTCCACCTCTATCCTTCTTATTTAGGAGTGGGTCGAATTCTGTCAGCAAGGCCTTACGTTTTGCCCCTCTATGCTTGCGCACTGGAGGAATTGGCCTTGGAAGCAGTGGCTTCAACAAGCGCCGTTTGACTGCATCTGGGATTGGTTCGTCTAAGATATTTTGTAGAACAGCTCGAAGAGCTGGGGGACCGGTAAACTCACCCAACAATTGTTCAATTTTTTCATTCGTAGACAATGCCATAGTTATAAATTATTTTATACTACTGTGGCAAACTTTTTCTTAATACAATAATTATGTCGTTTGTTCAAATGATAATTTTTGTTTACTGATATTCGATTGCCGCTTGCTCATCTGTATTACCTCAATACAATAACTACGTCGTTTGTTCAAATGGTAATTTTTTTATTCTACTGATATATTTGATAGTCGCTTCCATTCTTTATTAAATTCACGGACTAACCCACCACGTCGTATTCTTGATTGAATAGCATAATAGCCACACTTCATACACTCACCCAAGTGGTTTTTAATACCCCTTCTACATCTAGCGCAAGGTCTCGTCTCATAGCCATTTCGCAGCTGTGCTAAATGTTTGAAACAGTACTCCCCAATACATCTGCGACAGCAGAGTGTTGTTTTACCAATAACGAGCCACTTGCAAAAGTTTTGTCCTATCATTATGTTTTTTATGTATACCACAACCTGATCATTTATTTAAATTGAAAAATGACCCGAATGGTTTGGGTCGGCCTCGTGGGAGGGTCTCGGCCGGCTGCAAACGACACTTTACATTTCGGTGTGTTAAGGCCAATAATCGTGATCCTATTTTTTGTCCCTACAAGAGGTGGGGTGCTATATAAATTTGCGGCGAGATCCGCGTTGATTTCATTTTTATTCTATAGTGCCCGTATGCCAGCGCTATGATCCCGTCTGAAGATGTCCACTTTTTGTGTCGACCAACTTTATTCTACTTTGGAATGTGGTCGCATACCAGAGTGGCATCAACGACTCTTTGGAATGTGGCCGCATACCAGAGTGGCAACAACGACTCTTTGGAATGTGGTCGCATACCAGAGTGGCAACAACGACTCTTTGGAATGTGGTCGCATACCAGAGTGGCATCAACGACTCTTTGGAATGTGGCCGCATACCAGAGTGGCAACAACGACTCTTTGGAATGTGGTCGCATACCAGAGTGGCATCAACGACTCTTTGGAATGTGGCCGCATACCAGAGTGGCAACCTTGCAACTTAGGAATGTGATGGCATACCAGAGTGGCATCCTTGCAACTTAGGAATGTGGCCGCATACCAGAGTGGCAACCTTGCAACTTAGGAATGTGATGGCATACCAGAGTGGCATCCTTGCAACTTAGGAATGTGGTCGCATACCAGAGTGGCATCCTTGCAACTTAGGAATGTGATGGCATACCAGAGTGGCATCCTTGCAACTTAGGAATGTGGTCGCATACCAGAGTGGCATCCTTGCAACTTAGGAATATGATGGCATACCAGAGTGGCATCCTTGCAACTTAGGAATGTGATGGCATACCAGAGTGGCATCCTTGCAACTTAGGAATGTGGTCGCATACCAGAGTGGCATCCTTGCAACTTAGGAATGTGATGGCATACCAGAGTGGCAACAACGACTCTTTGGAATGTGGTCGCATACCAGAGTGGCATCCTTGCAACTTAGGAATGTGGTCGCATACCAGAGTGGCATCCTTGCAACTTAGGAATGTGGTCTTGTCCGTGACCTTGAACATGACCTTGAACGTGACCTTGACCTTGAAATTGACCTTGACCTTGAAATTGACCTTGACCTTGAAATTGACCTTGACCTTGAAATTGACCTTGACCTTGAAATTGACCTTGAACATGATTTTGACCTTGAACGTTACCTTGACCTTGACCTTGAACGTTACCTTGACCTTGACCTTGACGGTGTGGTGGCGCGGAACCTCTGGACTTCTATAGCGCCAGGATTCTTCAGAGCCAGTCTTTTATATCAACGGGCTTATTGAGCCTGTTTTAAAGGCCTCCGTAGAGAGGGTCTTTTATGTCAACGGGCTTCTATTCAGTCTGCGCCAAAACCCCGTAGAGAGGGTCTTTTTTTATCAACGGACTTCTAATGAGCCTGCGCCAACTCCTGTATTATACATCTACTAAACTATATCAAGTTAGAGGTTCTCGTCCCCCATGTGCTGATCAAAAGAGCCTCTAAATGCAACGGCGTTGAACCGTTGAGTGATTATTATTATTATTATTATTATTATTATTATTATTATTATTATTATTATTATTATTATTATAATTATTATTATTATTATTATTATTATTATTATTATTATTATTATTATTATTATTATTATTATTATTATTATTATTATTATTATTATTATTATTATTATTACTATTATAAACTTCACTGCCTGGCAATTCTTTACAGTTCTTTCTTTAAATTAGAATCCGACAGAAATCATTTGAAGATACCACAGTTTATACGAAGCCATACTTTTGTTCAACAACATCTTCTCGATGTCCGTTCAGTTGACGACGACCTCTCACCAATTACAAGAGGAAAGTATCTGGTGATTATTTATTATTATTCCACAGTTTAACGTCGTCTTATGACACCAAAGGCTGTTGACGACAATTTAGAAATACAGTTTACAGAAAACGATATACTTATAGTGTCCGAAAGACACCATTTAAAGGTGTCAAACATAAGCTTACAATATCAATAATGTCACATCATTTAAAGCAATATATCTAATGTTATTTGTAAAACACAGCTCTAAACTGTTTTGATACAAATTAAACAGTACTTCCCAACTATTGTCACTCGCAAGAAATATTTAAACAACTTCAGATGCACAGTACATATAATTATAATTATTACATTATATTCTTTTTTTTATCTTTGAAATGTTTAATTGATTATTTCTTATTCCTCAGTTCAATATCTGCCACTGCAATCATATCATGTATGAAATAGTAATAAATTTCACATACATCATGCACATTAAATGAAACATATGGTTATACCAAGTTCCTTTTTTAAAGAAATTGTTCAGGTATCTAACACATTCAACTATAAGTTTTATTAATTAACAAAGCATATATGAGCATAATTGTCTCAAGTTTGATTTCAATGCATTCAAGTTACAATTACATGTATATTTCCTTTATTGCAACACAATAATACAGCACTATATAATATAATATTGATTTTACTCCAATACATAAACCAAATCAAACCATATGCGACATCCAAGAACCAAATGTTGGATGGTTGTAATATAGATACTTATTAATCAATGTGTTATATATGTAATTTACTAGCATCACACTCTCATTATATACTTGCAATTGAAAAGAAACGGTTATATAGGTTCTCAAATAACCAATATGTAATGGATATAACTAAGGTTAATACACAAGAGCATCATTACAAAATTTGACCTTTAGTAATTTGTTTAACTACCCTATACACTTCGTTCTGCAACACATTTACTGTCAAAAGGGTTGAAATAGAAATGTCCCTTTTATACAGTTGACATTTATCTCGCAACAACTTCGATATATCTTCGTTTTTACATTCAAGTAGGAGGTGGTGAATAGTCTCCTTGACCTAAACGCGATTGACGCCTATCTATAGGTCGGAATGACAACTTTTAAAAGGTGTCTAAACAAGAGCAGTGGAGTTCATGTTTTAATGTACATTGTACTAACGACATCTTGCGAGTGACTTGAGAGAAGGAAGGATCCAGAGTTTAACGTCATCTCATTGCAATGAAAAGCGTTGACCTCGTCAGAAATTATGTGACTAGAGGGAATTCCAATCCAATCGATTAAAAGATTGGTTTAAATGAATTGGTAAATGTGTGGATGAGAATGGGGGCGTTTTAAAGGGTCTAACGGGAACTATTGTATTGTATTGTATCTAGAAATGTGTAAAGCGTAATTGTTCGGTTTGGTGACATTTAATACCGTGACACTTAATACCACGACAGTTAATACCGGTCACATTATACCTATGACACTTAGTCCCTATGACACTTAGTCCCTATGACACTTAGTCCCTATGACACTTAGTCCCTATGACACTTAGTCCCTATGACACTTAGTCCCTATGACACTTAGTCCCTATGACAGTTAATCCCTATGAAATTTAATCCATGGTACGAACTAAACTGTATCAGAACTAGATAAGAAACAGTTGAGTTAAAATCAGTAAAAGCAATAACACAGCAATATTCCATGTTCCATATCGAGTTCCTTGTGAATGTCACGAGTGAGAAAGGTGAGAAATAGGCCTAGCCCGAAGGTAAACAAGGATTTCGGTTTTACCGTATGCCGCAACCGCTCCTCCCACTCGCTTTTGCAGCATTTAATACATTTTTTGGGAGGATGAACGACACCGGTCGCAGCTTGTAGTACCATACTTTCGGCAGGAAGTTCAAATACTTCCAACACATCACTTGGAGGGACAAACGCCAAAGCAGGTAAGCAATGTTGATAATATGAGGACCTCGTGTTATCAAACGAGCTTTGCAGTGAAACTGCACTGATTTCCTACAACGCCAAGCTGTGGTTCCGTTGGCATTGTCCTGGGATTAATTGTCTAAGTGATTAAGTGTCGTCGGTATTAATTGTCTATGGGACTAAGTGTCGTCGGTATTAACTGTCTATGGGACTAAGTGTCGTCGGTATGAATAGTCCGGTATTAAGTGTCACGGTATTAAGTGTCATGGTATTAAGTGTCGTGCTACCGAAAGGGAGGTTCGTCGTCAACTACACGGTCATCCAGAAGATGTTGTCAAAACACAAATTGGGATTCAATTTTAAAGAAAGAACTTTTGAGAGTTGTCCGTTTGTCTCCCTGTCTCACAGGGTCCTAACTAATGAATTTCTGCTCCTTGGTTTCTTCCTTGCCTGAGGGGCCTCTGTGCGACCATCGGCCCGTTGCCTTATGGTTGTTCCGCGTATGCACTCTTCCACGGCCCATTCCTAGAGCTTTGTCTATGTGGGTCCTTCAGCCTGGAACAGTCTTCCCAGTCCCTCCGCCAAGAGCTTCTTACCATTTCTCCTCTTCAATTTCTTAGATGCTTGAAAGCCTTTCTTTTTGCCGGTGCTGGTAGTGATGCGGGTCGACAGCACCGCTGATTTGAGTGGCGCTATATAAATGTTCAATTACAATTACACATAATATCGCTAAACACTATTAATTGTCACGAAACAATCTATGGATCAGTTAGACACCATTAAAAAGCCCTTCACTCTCTGCTACATATAAACCAGTAGCGCTCAATCGGGAAATTCTTCTGCAATGATTCACAATCATGTTCGACTACAACGTAATTGACATCAACAAGATGTCGCTAAACACTTAAACTACAACTGCATAAGATCCAAGAATGCAGTTATACACTCCGTTTAAAATGCTGCCATTCTCAGCAACTTATTCACCAATTATAGGGTTCAGTCGTCAGATTTTTCGAAATTCAGCGCTTAGCTTTCGATTGGCGTTCTAGAAATTTGGAGTTTACGATTACCATTATATACACACAGATATGCACAACTCATATATACATATGTATCTATGCGTGTACTTTTGTGTGTATTTGTGTGTAGTTGTGTGCGTATGTGATTATGTTCGTGTGTGTGTATCCGTGTATGTTGGTAGCTCTACTAATACGTGTGCATGTATGTATGTTTGTTTGCCTATGTGTTGTTTCTCCTGCCACACTGACTGACTGACCGAATGCTGCGAAGTTGTTGAGAGAGTGGTGAGCAGTATGTTCAGCATCAGGTCTGCGTCGATGAGTAGAATGAGAAGACAGCTGACGCCATCTGTCGGCGTACAGAGGATGATCAACGACCCGAGAATGACGACGTCAGGAGGGTGAAGCAGTTCGACCAGGGTCAGACGAGGTCAGGAGGGTGAAGCAGTTCGACCAGGGTCAGACGAGGTCAGGAGGATTAAGCAGTTCGACCAGGGTCATTGGACCCAGGTGGGTGGAGCAGTTCGACCAGGGTCATACGAGGTCAGGAGGGTGAAGCAGTTCGACCAGGGTCAGACGAGGTCAGGAGGGTGAAGCAGTTCGACCAGGGTCAGACGAGGTCAGGAGGGTGAAGCAGTTCGACCAGGGTCAGACGAGGTCAGGAGGGTGAAGCAGTTCGACCAGGGTCAGACGAGGTCAGGAGGGTGAAGCAGTTCGACCAGGGTCAGACGAGGTCAGGAGGGTGAAGCAGTTCGACCAGGGTCAGACGAGGTCAGGAGGGTGAAGCAGTTCGACCAGGGTCATACGAGGTCAGGAGGGTGAAGCAGTTCGACCAGGGTCAGACGAGGTCAGGAGGGTGAAGCAGTTCGACCAGGGTCAGACGAGGTCAGGAGGGTGAAGCAGTTCGACCAGGGTCATTGGACCCAGGTGGGTGGAGCAGTTCGACCAGGGTCATACGAGGTCAGGAGGGTGAAGCAGTTCGACCAGGGTCAGACGACGTCAGGAGGGTGAAGCAGTTCAACCAAGGTCAGACGAGGTCAGTAGGGTTAAGCAGTTCGACCAGGGTCAGACGAGGTCAGGAGGGTGAAACAGTTCGACCAGGGTCAGACGAGGTCAGGAGGGTGAAACAGTTCGACCAGGGTCAGACGACGTCAGGAGGGTGAAGCAGTTCGACCAGGGTCAGTCGACGTCAGGAGGGTCAAGCAGTTCGACCAGGGTCAGACCAAACTGACAACCAACAACACACAGAATGACAATCAAGAAACCTGATCTCTCTCAACCACTCTTTCTGTCTCTCTCTATGCATAATTTATATATAGATATGCTTTATTATTTATATGTACTCTGGCAACGAAAACTATCGGTCACGAGATGTCGTTAGCACAATGGATATTTATAATTTATATGGAATCCATTGCACCAGTTTAAACACCTTTTAAACGGTTTGATAAGCAGCTATAAATAAATCTCAATCGCGTTTAAACGCAAGATACTTGTGCAATAATCAGGTGAAAGATAGATAGGTCGTTGTTAACTGAACGGACATCGATAAGATGTTCTCAAACACAAAGTAATTGGCTTGGTTTGAATTACGGTATCTTCAAATGATTTATTTCGGATTCTATTCATAAAAAACTGCAACTAAGCTTCCGTGTACGTGATGTATATGTGTGTGCCTTGTGTGATTCAGATTAACTTTCCTGATTAAGATCAACGTTGCGATTCAGATCAACGTCCGTGGCTGGATAACTAAACGATGTATAAATGTGTGGCTTTGTGGTATGTGCCTAATTGTTTAGATTAAAAATTTATTTTCAATAAGGGAGTCAGTGTTTCAACTGTCTGTTCTTAATGACTTAGCAACAAAAGTAACAAAGCCAACGTCGGTAGTTAGGCCAACGTATGTAACCAGGCTAACATCGGAAATTTGGTCAATGTAAGTGATTAGGCCAATGTAGGTGATTCGCCCTAGGACCTTGAGAACCATTATTACTTTTATGAAATTTCTTTGGCGCCACTACCTAATGACCAAGCATCAATCGATGGTGCTGATCAGCTGTGAGTAAATGTACTCTCACCGTCTCAGAGGAGGAGGATAGAACCCTCCTTACAAGGCCGGCGCAATTAACCAATCGGCTACCGTGTCCCATCATCACTGCCTTTCAGCTCAGCGTCCACAGTTCGAATCCCAGTCTGAAACTGTGCTCAGAAGAACTCCGTTGGCTGCGTTCTACGTCTATGCGAGGGCTCCCATCGATGACTCTTCCAGTATCAACTCACAGGTACAGTCTTTGTTCTACTTGAGCGATTGCAACGCATTGGCTATTGAGCGCTGTGCTTTGGACAGGCGATTAGAAGGCGCTGCTGGGTGTTCGATAGTATAGTGGTTAATGTAATGGACTGTCAATCGAGAGGCCAGAGGTTCAAATTCCCGCCAGAGCAGAAATTTGGTTCGAGCTTTCTGCTCCATCTGAACCCCTAGCCAGCTCAGCTGTAATGGCGTCAGCAACTGATGATAATGGTAATGCGTTGGTCGAAGACGTCATTAGTAGGCCTACAATTGACATGTATTCCACTGCTCCAGTTAGACACCGTTAAACGCTGTAATTCTTAGTTACATATTTACCGGTAGCGTTTAAACTTACGGATCAGACAAAATTGGGCTCTGTTTGGACATGGGCAAGAAAAATGAATGGTATTGCAACCTATAGTTCCATTCCTACTCTGAATCGTAATGAATTAATAGCTGAAACAAACCTTGAAAAAGCAAATCTTTTAGCTAACACTTATGCAAGTACTAGTAGTACCCAAAATTATAGTAAAAAATTCTTAAATTATATCAAAGATAATAATTTACAAAATAACCCTAATAGAATTGACAGTAGTCCTGTTCATGAAATGGAAATCTTAAATGAGAGGTTTTATCTTAATGAATTGAAACAAGCTATAAGATCAGCAAAAAATAATAAGTCACCGGGTGATGACAAATTACCTTATGAGTTGTTAAAACATCTTCATAAAAATGCTCTTAAAACCCTATTAATATTTTATAATGAAATCTGGGAGGAAGGGAAATTGCCAACTGACTGGCATCATGCCATTATTCTACCATTATTAAAACCAAATAAAGACGCCTCGGTTCCAGAATCTTATCGACCTATATCATTGACTCCAACGATTTGTAAAGTAATGGAAACAATGGTAACAAAACGTCTCCAATGGTTTTTGGAAAAAAATAACCTTATTTCAAAAAATCAGTCTGGCTTTCGAAAATATAGAAGTACAAATGATCAAATCCTTAAACTTCAGGATAATATTCTTAAAAAAATTAAAAATAAAGAACATGTTTTGGCTATTTTCATTGACTTTGAAAGAGCATATGACATGTTACATGTACCTACCCTTTTAAATAAAATTCAGAATTTGGGAATAGTGGGTAATACATTTAACTGGATTGAAAACTTTCTTTCAAATAGAACTTTCCAGGTGAAAGTTGGGGCAGAACTTTCTGATAAATGTATACAACAGAATGGTACACCCCAGGGTTCGGTAATATCTCCTATTTTATTCTTGCTAATGATAAATGATATTGCTGCAGGTGTGGATGGTGTAGAGATGTCACTGTTTGCTGATGATAGTGCTATTTATTTAGGACATAGAAATGTTAAAATATTACAAAATAAAATTCAGTTATCGATCAATTTAATACAAAATTGGTGTAATAAAAATGGTTTTAAAATATCTGTCAATAAAACCACTGGAGTCCTTTTCTCCAAAAGAAATAATTTGTCAAGGATTACTATTAAAATTGATAAAGAACAAATTAAAATGGAAAATGAGGTCAAATTCTTGGGAGTAATTTTTGACAGTAAATTGAGTTGGAAACCACATATTGATTATATAATTGAAAAATGCAAAAAGAGGTTAAATCTCATAAGAGCCATCAGTGGTTATGGTTGGGGAGCTTGTAAGAAAACTCTCCTAACCATATACAGGGCATTAATTAGGTCTATTTTGGATTATGGTGACGTTGCTTATTCTTCTGCTTGTAAATCGCACCTAGATAAACTCTCTTGTATCCAAACTGAGGCACTTAGATTATGTTGTGGAGCCCCTAAGGGTACTGCAGCTGCAGCACTTCAAAATGAATGTGGAGAGTTGCCTCTTCATTTAAGACGACTCCAAAATTCAATAAAATGTGGGACTAAAATTTTGGGTAATAAATTTCACATAAATACAGCAACAATGGAGAACCACTGGACAAATGTTTTTAGGACACCTGAGAGTAGGGAGCATTCCATTTATACTCGTACTTCTGAATTCTTTTCTTCACTTAATACATCTATTATTGGCCCTTCTTTCCCTTCTGAACCTCCTTGGTGTAACAAACAAGTAGAGGTTGACTTAACACTGAGTAAGTTAATAAATAAGAAAATTGATCATCCAGAATTTTTAAAGCAATCTGCTTTAGAATTAGTTTCTAAGTACGACTCTTATGTACATATCTATACTGATGGGTCAAAGGTAGATCATAGTGTTTCTGCTGCCTTTACAGTACCAAGTTTAAATATAGATAAAAAATTTAGATTATGTAATAACTCCAGTATTTATGCAGCAGAGTTGACAGCAATTATAGAAACTGTAAAATGGATTTTAAACTCCGAACGTTATAGGAATTGTCAATTTGCGATTTTTTCTGATTCATTGAGTGTTCTTACGTCAATTAAGGAGTCTTATTCTCAGTCTAGACCTAATTTATTGAATGAACTATTGTCTCTGATTAACAGACTAAATTCCAATCAAATAAGATTTATTTGGATCCCAAGTCACATTGACCTGACAGGTAATGATCGAGCAGATACTTTGGCTAAAGAAGCCCTGAGTATTGATCATATTAATTCTACTAATTATCTTGAACTTTCAGAAATGTTTACTTTAATGAAACTGTATATAGTAAATAAATGGCAATTAGAATATACTAACGATAATAGAGGTCATTTTTATAAATCTATTTGTCCAATTGTAAGTACAGATATTAAATATTTAGAACCCTATAGGCATAAGGAAGTCCAAATTTCTAGATTGCGTCTGGGAGTTGCGAATACTAATCAAAGGCTGTTTATTATTAAACGACATTCAAATGGTTTATGTGATACCTGTCAAGTCAAGGAGACTATTCACCACCTCCTACTTGAATGTAAAAAAGAAGATATATCTAAGTTGTTGCGAAATAAATGCCAGTTGTATAAAAATGAAATTTCTATTTTAAACCTTTTAACAATAAATATGTTTCAAAACGAAGTGTATAGGTTAGTTAAAATAATTACTAAAGGTCAAATTTTGTAAATAGATATGTTATGTTTGCTACTGTAAACAGTTTGTTTACACTAGTTTTTTTTTCTTTGTGCATTTTATTTTATTGTATTAGGCATTACATTATTATAATACACTTTTTATAATAATACCCTTATGCAACATTCTTTAGTTGTATCTTTTGCATATTGGTTATTTTCTTATCAGTTGTTATATTATATTATATATGTAATAAAAATTTGATGTTAGTAAATTACATATATAAAATATTGATTATTGAGTATTTATGTTACTACCCTCTAACATTTTGTTGTTTAGATATGGTATGATTTGGTTTATGTATTGGAAAATATACTATATTGTATAGTGTAGGGCTGTACCGAATATTCGCTTCGTATTCGCTTCGGGGCCGAATAGTGAGCCAAATAGCTATTCGGTATTCGGCCGAATAGTAGCGGTCGGACCGAATACGAATAGTGGTCACGTGACATCTGTTTCTGCATATGCGGCTGTTATAGCGAGTGGAGTGAAACTTAAGTAAGTGACAATTTCTAAGTTTAGTTAAATTATTTCCATTCCTAGTTTACACAGACTGGCAGAAGAATGCAAAAATTACAAGTAGTTAACTGTTTACTTTTAGTTTATCCATTAAATTTACTGAACTGAAACTTTTGCTTACATTTGAAATTTTGAATGTTGTCGGTGGCCCTATTTTGTACACTATTCGTATTAGTATTCGTATTCGGCCGAATAGTTGGTCCAATTATTCGTATTCGGCCCGAATAGTGATAATCACTATTCGGTACAGCCCTAGTATAGTGTTACAATATTGTGTTGCAATACAGGAAATATAAGGTAATTGTGAATACAATACACTGAAACACAACTTTAAACAATTGTAATTATATGTTTATATATGCTTTGTTAATTAAATACATTTATGGTGGAGTGTGTTAAATATCTGAACAGTGTAAAAAAAAAAACAACTTGGTATACCATATGTTTCATTTAATGTGAATGCGGTTTGTGAATTTGTTATTATTTCGTGCATGGTGTAATTGTAGCAGTTGATATTACCATGGAATGTCGTTAAGCTGAAGAATAAGAAATAATTGATTAGAAATTTCAAATGTAGAAAAAGAATATAATGTCATAATTATAATTATATGTACTGTGCATTTATATTTGAAATTGTTTAAATATATCTTATGTGTGGTAGTTATTGTAAAATACTGTTTAAATTGCATCAAGCATTTTATTAATATGTGTATTATAATCTCAAACAATATTAGATATAATACTTTAAATGATGTGACATTCTATGACATTGTACGGCTCTGGTTGACACTTTTAAATGGTGTCTTTCGGACGCTATAAGTATCTTGTTTTCTGTAAATTGCATTTATGAATTGTCGTCAACGGCCTTTGATGCCATAAGACGACGTTAAATGTTTGGATTAATAATAATCGCTGGTTTTTTCGCAGAAGATGTTGCTTAACACTAAAATTGCTACGACATAAGTAAGTAAGTATTTTCTTTATGAAAATACTAGGAAACGCACAGCGCTGTACATCGAAAACATGTTAGAGTCAAATAATAAAACAATATAAAACATATAAAAAGAGAAATTACTGCGAATTAAGTGAGACATAAGACGGATAGGAGAAGAGAGTAGTTAAGTAGCCAGATCTTGGTAGATCAGGGGCGCCACCAGCGTGACGTCCACCAACCAAATCAAATCCACACAAGGATTAGGCATCGCCTATATATTTTTGACAATTTCACTGTGTAATTTTGGTTTACCGTACAGTATGTATAAATAATATCGTATAATATCGTATGCATGATTGTGTTATAGGCCTACTGTATTTTTATGAGTCACTCTAAATCATTTTCACTTTTCAGTGTATGAATAGATTACGAGTGGCAGACAGAGAACGGGTGTGGATGGGAGGAGACGGAGGGGTGTGCGTCCAATTTTGTTAAGCCTGGCGGCGCCCCTGTGGTAGATCATAGTTATTTACATAGAATACTAGCGAGAAAGCATTGCTGAGACAAGTTATCATACTTTGGAAGCTCATGGTTGTGGAACTGGTGGCTCGGAGAGTAGCGAGTGTGCTTAATCGGATGCAGCATTGTATGTAATACATGGCACGGATTGAGCAAAATATTAGCAAACAGGCTAGCGTAAGCATTATTGCAAAGTGCCTTAAATGAGAGGGTTGATGAAGGTAGGTATTCCTGACGCACCATCCTCCGGATTAGAGCTGTACCGATAAGGCTTTTTCTCGATTATTCCGAAACCGCGTATAGCCGATTATTTTAGTAGCCGATATCGCGTATGAAGCCGATTATTTTATTATCGCTCAAAAATTACGCATACGACGTTTCCAGTCCTGTGTATAATAAATAGGTCATTGGTTTCTACGGTGTCTGCAAATTAGTGCAATGCTAAATATAAATCAATGCTAAGAAGAAAAACATAGATACTGTGCTTATTTTTCTATTTTAACGATTATTGTGCAAAGAAACGTCAACTGTAAAATAATTTGTTTCGGCGCCGATACTTTTTCGCCGATACCGATAATGCCGATTCCTCTAATAATCGGCCCGATTACGAATGCTCCCGATGCATCGGTACAGCTCTACAGTCCGAATTATTCCATCTATGGCCTCTCGCTCCTTCCCGCTCGTAAAACCCCACAACACAGGCGAGCAGTTCCAAAAATGCAGTTAAAATCCCTTTAAAATGTCGTCCTTCTGAGCTACATGTTTACCAATCGCCTTCATAGCAACTCCGTCAACGACACTGTCGGTCACCAGATGTCGTTAGTACAATAGTCATTAATACATAATATCCACTGGTTCAGTTTAGACACCTTTAAAACGCTTTCAGTTTCATGTATAGATATACGTCAACCGCATTTAATCGCCAAATAATTATATGTACTGTGCATTTATATTTGAAATTGTTTAAATATATCTTATGTGTGGTAGTTGTTGTAAAATACTGTTTAAATTGCATCAAGCATTTTATTAATATGTGTATTATAATCTCAAACAATATTAGATATAATGCTTTAAATGATGTGACATTCTATGACATTGTACGGCTCTGGCTGACACTTTTAAATGGTGTCTTTCGGACGCTATAAGTATCTTGTTTTCTGTAAATTGCATTTATGAATTGTCGTCAACGGCCTTTGATGCCATAAGACGACGTTAAATGTTTGGATTAATCGCCAAATTGAATTAACAGCGCTTGTGAAAGGTACAGTCGCCGTCAACTGAACGGACATCGAGAAGATGTCGTTAAACACAGAGTAAGGCTAGGTTTCAAATACGGTATCTTCAAATAATTTGATTTCCATCCTATTTTAAAGAAAAAACTGCAAAGAACAGTCAGAGAGATTCTATTTCAAGTTTCTCTTCTTAATAACTGGGAGCGGTAAATAGGCCAATGTAGGTAATAAGGTCGGCCGTCGGTAATTAATCAAACATAGGTAGGTAGGCTGACGTAGGTAATCAGACAACGGTCAATAATTAGCCCAACCCAGGTAATTAGGCCATCGTAAGTGATTGGGTCAACGTCGGTAATTAGGCCAACGCAGGTAACAGTGTGTTATCCATTACTCTAAGGACCCCCAGTAGAGTAATAGGTCAACGTCGGTAATTAGGCTAACGTAGATAATTAGGTCAACGTAGGTAGTGAGGCAAATGTACGTAAAAGGCCAACGTCGGCAATTAGCCCGCAAAAGTTATTAGGCTAGCGCCAGTAATTAGGCTAATGCTGGTAATAAGGGCATCGTCGGTAATTAGGCCAACATAGATAAGTAGACCAACGTAGTTAATAAGGCCAACCTAGGTGATTAGGCCAGTGTCGGTTATTTGGTCAACTTATGTAATAAGGCCCAGCGTCGGTAATTAGGCCAACGTAGGTAATTAGGCTAACTGGTAATTAGGACAACGTAGGTAATTGGGTATACGGCGGAAATTAGGTCAAAGTCGGTAATTAGGCCGTGTTCCACTTCCAATCTTCATTCAAGAGATATAGCGCAGGCCGTTGAGTTAACCATCGCACAGAGGCACGTGTGGGTAGGTAATGCAAGCGACTACATCTTCCTGGTCTCGGAATATAAGCGCTCTTGGTCGTTAGTGGCGCCACCAAGCGATTACTTTGTAGCTCTGAGGACATAGATTGGAACAAGTGATGCTGATCGTCATCCTCCTACTCAGCAGCTGGTGCCATAGAGCATCGTATGTTCTGACTCAGGACCAAGCACTGAGTAATCTGATTTATGCATTTGTGAAGCGCCGCTATCTAATGACTAAGCATCAATCGATGGCGATGAGCAATTGCGAATGAAGGACTTGTTCAAAGTCCCTACACAGTAACCGTCTCAGAGGAGGAGGATCGAACCCGTACTCACCTCCTTACAAGGCCGGCGCTTTAACCAATTGGTTACCGTGTCCCATCATCACTGCTTTTCAGCTCAGCGTCCACAGTTCGAATCCTAGTCTGAAACTGTGCTCAGACGAATTTCGTTGGTTTGGTTCCACGTGTATGCGAGGGCTCTCATCGTTGACTCTTCCAGTTTAATTAATTTAGCTTAAAGGTGAAGTTCTTCGTGAGCGATTGCGACGCATTGGCTATTGAGCGCATCGCTTTGAACAGGTGCTGCGTTGTTGGATAGTGTAGTGCTTATGATGCTGGACTGTCAGTCGAGAGGTCGGGGATCAAATCCCCCGCCAGAGAAGAAATTTGGTCCGAGATTTCTGCTCCTTCTGAACCTCTAGCCAACTCAGCTGTAATGGAGTCAGAAACTGATGATAATGATACCATGTGAAATAAAAATAAACGAGTCCAGTTAGACACCTCTTAAACGTTGTCCTACTTAGCTACATATATATACCAATAGCGTTCAATATCTAGTTGTTTCTGTTACAGGTATTATGAAGCGTAAGGGCGACTTCAATTTAACTGACATCAACAAGTGTTTGCTAAACACTGAAATTACCAATACATAGCAAGTAAGTAAGTAAGGATTTTTCTTTATGTTGAAACACTAGCAAACGCACAGCGGTGCACATGGAAAACATATTACAGTCAAATAATAAAACAATGTAAAACAATTATGTAAAAAGAGAAGATAGCCGCTGAGAATTAAATGAGACATAAGGAGGAGAGGAGTAAGGTTGCCAGATCTTGGTAGATCTTAGTTATGTGTATAGCATCCTAGCGAGGAAGCACTTCTGAGACAAGTTATCATACCTTGGAAGTTCACGGTTGTGGAACTGGTGGCGCAGAGTGTTCTTAATCGGATGCAGCATTGTGTGTAATAGATGGCAAGGATTGAGCAAAATATTAGCAAGGAGACTAGGGTCAGCATTATTGCAAAGTGCCTCAAATTTGGGGGGTGATGAAGGTAAATACCTCTGACGCACCAGCCTCCGAACTATTCCCCCATGGCCTCCAGCTACTACCCGCTCGCAAAACCCCAGTTCCAAGAATGTAGTTAACATCCCCTTTAAAACGCGGTTATTCTCAGCCATATATCGACCAATCCTCTAATCGATTCACCGTAGGGTTTCCGTCTACGACACTGTCGGTCACAAGATGTCGTAAGTACAATGGACGTTAATACATGAAATCCACTGCTCCAGTTTAGACACCTCTGAAACGCTTACCTTTCTGGCTATTAATAAACGCTTTCCACTTAATCACCAGCTTCTTTCCAAAGCACGCAGCAGCGGTGGGCAAACTTTTTACACATTGGGCCACATTAAATGTAAAAAATCGGAAGGCGGGTAACAAATTGTTAACGTTTAATAACGACTAACATGAAAATTTTTACTTATTTGTAATATATTAAATATACTTTGGCTAGTGCTAGAATCTGTACTTGGATTTATTAAGCTTCATAGTTGAAAAATCTTTGTTGACAGATTAAGCGGGTACAAATAACAAAAACATTTTAAGCATTACCTTTTCTGCTGATTTTCTATTATCGACTGTCTCTTTACATTCTTTGGTCCAGTAAGGAACTGGTTTTGTTCTAAAGCTGCAGCGAGTTTTAGGGATGCTCGAGTCTGCGGCTGTATGTATTGAGCTGATTAAGTTGTCATAATATACTTCTAAGTTTTCATTTACTATGCTTTCTAAAGACAATGATTTACAATAGGATTTAAATTTATTCCAATCTGCCTTTTTGAAAGCATACTTAGCGACATCGATTTCTTCTTTCACCGGAGGTTCGTCTATGCTAAACCACAAGATCACCCGATTGCTTTGTTTTGAATAGAGCGATTGAACGCGATTTGGATTTATGTAGCTAAGAATGGCGACTTTTAAAAGGTGTCTAACTGTGGTCGTGGAATTAATGCAGCAGTCTTTAGTGTTCAACGACATCTTGTGGGTTAACGTCGACCTAAACTTACATAGGAGAAAACATAGGCCCACGGGGTCGACAACTGCAGCTGTCATATCTATCTTACATCACGTCACGGAATTACTGCGGACAAATGACTTCGTGGTAATCATATCCACTGATTACTCCAAGGCGTTCGATACCATTCGCCATTCCACGCTCGCCGAAAAGCTGAGTAGGTTAGATATATGCGACCATGTCTACAACTGGATTATATGTTACCTTAAGAACAGAGGACATATCACCCGTTTCGCCAATTAACTTTCCCTGATCGCTCACATCAATGCCAGTGTCGTGCAGGGGTCGGCAGTTGGTCCCTCCTTGTACTCAGTAGGAGTAATAAACGAGTATTCATTCATTCATTCATTCATTAATATAATGAAATCCACTGCTCCAGGTTAGACACCTTTTTAACGATTCGATCTTGGCTATTATATACCCGTCGATCGTACATAATAGCCAGATTCATCATTCAGCTATATACCAGGAGTGAACGGACATCGATAAGATGTTGTTAAATTCTCCGTAGGGTTCCTCTCGACGTCGCTGACATTCGCAAGATGTATTTAGTACAATGGACAATTAATAAGTGAAATCCACTGCTCTGCTTAGACACCTTTTAAACGCTTATATTCTTGTCTATATATATTCGTCAATCGCGTTTAATCGCTGGATCTTCCTCTAGTGTGAAAAATAAGGTCGCCGACAAGTGAACGGACATCGAGAAGATGTTGTTAAACATATATAGTAAGACTGCATTTCAATTGCGGTATGTTCAGTTGATTTGTTTAATGATTGAATGAATGAATACTCGTTTTTTTAAACAGCATAGCTGACCTAACTCAACTAGAACATGCTACAGGGGTTATGCGGTCTTACGAGCAGCTAATTAGCGTCAGGAGGCATTCATGTAGAGAATACGGGTATAAAATTGTTATTATCTTTTTTTCGGGTAGGGTAAATTTATGCGGTCTCGCTCTAAGGTTGTGTCCACTGCTGCGGAGGGGAGGAATCAGGTCACGCAGCACGTGATTGGGATTCCTCATAATAGCAAGAAAAAGTCGTTCGTCTGACTTGTTGACCAATTGCTTGACACCATCAGCATCGCCAGGTATGAATCCGCCACGGGTTAGTCGCCTAAGCAAGTGTCAGTCCTGTCTCTAAACGTCTTGTTAGCATAACCCCACCAGGCTGGGGAGGCGCATAAAATATGCGCCACCGTTGTTGCCATTGTGACAATGTGACATCGCGAGGAACTGCTGAGTGGAGACCATAGGATTCTACTTTAGAAAAAGAACTTTAAAGAAGTTTAGAATTATAAAAATAATAACGATGGTGCTGATGACGACGACGATGATGATGATGATGATGAGAATGATGATGATGATGATGATGATGATGATGATGATGATGATGATGAGGATGAGGATGATGATGATGATGATGATGATGATGATGATGATGATGATGATGATGATGATGATGATGATGATGATGATGATGATGACGACGACGACGATGATGATGATGATGATGATGATGATGATGATGATGATGATGATGATGATGATAACAATATCTATTATACCGTATGAATTTAATTGCAACAATTTTTTTAATTAGCGACGAATAAAAAACACGCTGTCATTGCCAATCAGAAGACAATTTCAATTTCACGCGTCACCGAGAATCGAGGCAGCTTCCTTGCGATTCACATCAACGTTGTGATTCAAGTCAACTTTGTGATTCAGATTAACTTTGTGATTCAGATCAACGTTGTGATTCAGTTTAAAGTTGTGATTCAGTTTAAAGTTGTGATTCAGGTTAAGTTGTGATTAACGTTGTGATTGAGATCAACGCCTCTGGTTGTATAACTATACGATGTAAGTTGGTTTACCCTGATATATATAATTATGTGTGCCTTTGTGTTTTGCATGTGCGTGTGTGCATATGTGTGTGTGTGTGTGTGTGTGTGTGTGTGTGTGTGTGTGTGTGTGTGTGTGTGTGTGTGTGTGTGTGTGTGTGTGTGTGTGTGTGTGTGTGTGTCTGTGTGTATATATGTTTGTACACGTGTGAGGCTTTGTAGTAGATGCCTAACTTTTTAACATTAAAAGTTTCTTTTCAATAAGGGCGATTCTATTTCAACTTTCTCCTCTCAATGACTTTTAGCAGCGCAGATAACAATGTCATGGTCAACGTCGGTAATTAAATCAACGCAGGTAATAAGATCAACGTCGGTAATTAGGCAAACATAGTTAAGTAGGCCAACGTATGTAATTAGGCAACGTTCAGAAATTTGGTCCCAGACCACACTAACAACCAATAACACACAGACTGTCATACCAGAAACCTTTTTCATTCATTAGAGTATTTATATAGCACCTCTTCGAGGGGGCTACTAAGAGGTGCTCCCGCAGTGTTTAATCCAGTCCCCCTCTTTGGGAGGGTAAACAAGGTTTCTGGGGGAGCAAGGAATTTACACAAGATTTTTGTTCTCTAATTTTATCCATCTTCAAAAGTTTCAGACTTTTCCTACTTTCATCTTCAAAAAAGTTGATGACCTTTTCTTAGTCCTTAGTCTTAGTCCTTCGTCCTTCCTTTTTACCTTTTTCGACACCAATTTCTCTCTCCAAAAAGTTGATGACCTTTTTTTTAGGAAATCATCTCTCTGGGGGCGGGAAACCATGTATCCACATGTATCCTGGGGGGGGAATTTTCCTCCCCTAAAGTTCTCTACATTGTAATATTGCCGGCCTCTGGTTGGAACATCAATCATGGGGAACATTCCCCCCCCAAAGACGTCTAGATTAAACACTGATGCTATCGACTCTAGCACGGCCATAAATAACAGTTTTAAGGCTATTGTAGAACGTATCAGAGGGAGTTCTGGGGAGCAGGCGCAACTCAGGTTGGAGCCCGTTCTTGCTCTCTCTCTCTCTCTCTCTCTCTCTCTCTCTCTCTCTCTCTCTCTCTCTCTCTCTCTCTCTCTCTCTCTCTCTCTCTCTCTCACTCATTCTTTCTGTTTATATATAACATATTAATATATATATAATTATATAAATATTATATATATATATATATATATATGTGTGTACTATAGTAGATGTGTACTAGCGCTTACAAGCCGCCACCACGTCTAAAAATAAGGGGACACCACTTTTAAGGCGCCTCAGAAGCCGTGGTGGCTTATAATGACATAATTCATATTACGCTGAAAAATCTAGACATATCTACGAGTCGTTTTTTCGATTTACTAGAGCGTATTTTATGGGGTGGGAAGCCAGTGCATCCAAGCCTTCTCGTGATCAACTAGCCTTTATAAACAGATCGGCTTTAAAGCTGTGCCTCATTATTTAAGCCCATCCTGTTGTCTATTCAGACATGTCAATCAAGGATTCGTAGGCTTGTCTGGCACACGAACCAGCAGCCGGCGCTGATAAATGGCTCAATAACACCATCAACTAAAAGGGAAGGGAAGTGTGCGTGCCAAGTAATTGATGTAGTCTATACACTGCCTGATCCCGCACCTGTTGTTTACAGTCTCTCGCGCATTAGTTCGCGCAATCTAGGTCAGTAACAACCATTCATCGTTGCTTTTAGCCATGGAATGTGTTTATAAGCCTATATGAGGCCTCGCGCACAACAGAACTATTAACCATTGATCATGCCGTTAATCAGATGTAGAGTGCTCGTATGTATGTATATATGTTTGTATATATGTAGTAGGTTATTAATATATTTATAACCGTTATAATGAAGCAGTGCACCGCTTTCTGTTTAATAACATATAAACCTCTATTTAACATAACATAACATAACATTACAAGGTTTTAAGTGGCTCAGAAGACTATCATCTGTGTCAGAGCCACTCTCTCGAGCTTCCTCTCAATTGCACCTCGTTCTAGTTATTTATTCTAGTTATGTATTCAAGTTATTTATTCTCTTGTTTCTGGTTGCGGTGGCTCCGCCTAATAAAAACGAGTGTAATCATCGGTGTCATTGTGTTGCTTGAAACGTTGCTTAACCACGTTTGCTTGAAAGTCTGCAGCACTACAATATATGGACTGCTATGTAAAAAGTAATAGCCTGAATGAGTCTGTTTATCGAAAGGTTGAAAATGTGTTGCCAGGTCGTCTGGCTTTTTGAGCCCACTGCTATTTTTTAAGCAGTCCAGTTCAGATAAATGCGGGTATGGAATTACCGTGGTTTTTGCTGTGCCGTTAACCTTGTGGCTGTTGCATTGTCTATATATCATGAAAACATGTGGGCTAGCACACTGTCTATAGTCATTTCCGAACGAACACAAATTTTTTAAGCGACCTGGAAAACCTATATTCACTTCAAAAAGGGGTCAGTCAGCGCGAAAATGGGTTAAACAGCATGTTTACCGCGCAAGAAAGATCATTCGTTTATCTGTGGTGTATATTTACTAAAGCACATAACAGAAAAAGGCTAAACATAGTACATTCGATAGGCCTTTTGCAGCATAATGCGGGTGTGGTATCATTTCGGGACCGGTTGCCAAATTTGGACCCCCCATATATTTCGTTATAAATTAGAAAAAATCAAACATTCCGCGGTATAATGCGGGTGTGGTATCATTTCGGGACCGGTTGCCAAATTTGGACCCCCCATATATTTCGTTATAAATTAGAAAAAATCAAACATTCTGCGGTATAATGCGGGTGTGGCATGACTCCGGGACCGGTTGCCAAATTTGGGCCCCCCATATATTTCGTTATAAATTAGAAAAATTAAGCATTCTGCTGTATTAGAAGTATAATGCGGGTGTGGTATCATTTCGGGACCGATTGCCAAATTTGGACCCCCCATAAATTTCGTTGTAAATTAGAAAAATTAAGCATTCTGCGGTATAATGAGGGTGTGGTATGACTTGGGGACCGTTTGCCAAATTTGGACATCCTGTAAATTTCGTTGTAAATTAGAAAAAATAAGCCTTCCGCATTGTTAGAAGCTAAATATGGATGTGACACTACTACGAAACGTCGGCAAAATGTTGACCCCCTCCTAATCGTACGGCGGTGGCGCGCTAGGAATTACAGACTCACTACTCCAACCACCTACGATGAAAATTTTTATATCGTGGTTCGCGGAGAAGACCCAGCGCTGGTTAGTTTCTTGATTAGTTCTGCCACCATCTGGTCTTTGCTTTGACTCGGCAACTCTTTTTTTCCATTCTTGCTTTGTATATCACGTTTCATCGTTCTATATTTCTCCTCCTCTCCCAGAATAAGCTTATACTCTTCATCGCTAATAGCAGTGTCTTCCAAAGCCTTAGAAATGTGGTCATGAACTGTGTTTAGTTTACTTTCCGCCAAAATACAAATTTCGTCGTGTTTTGAAGCTTTAGCAACAAAACTTCTACTGACAACATTTCCAATAATATCCAGAAAACTCGTCGCTATGGCCAAACTCTCCAGAACAATACCAGGAATAAAACCAATACCAGTGGCTAACATAGCTGCCCCACCCACCCCAGTTCCAAGACTAACTATAGCAAGGCCGGCCGAGGCCCCATTAGCAACATCCACAACCCTCTTATACTTTTTGCACAGTTGTCCTCGACTTATCGCCTCTGACCTCAGGAAGGCTTCTATTTCGCCGATCTTCTGCAAGCGAAATGTTTGCGACGTTGTGTCTGACAAAATTCTTGACTCCGTAAGCGTTGGGTACAAAGACATTGTTTTTATAGTTGCTCTATCAGTAACGTTATGTTTAAGTCGATAGATGAAGTACTTTCAACACCTCTCTTTTTTCCTTCAATTCTAAAACTCGTTTGTCCTGGAATGAATATTGCCCTAGATGCATCAAATTGTCCACTTTGAATGTCAACTGTACGATCGATGCTACCCGCGGCTGTAATAATGCGAACTGACGCATCACCGGTGCTAACACCAAACATTGTAAGCCTCCAGAATCCGCGGTCTAAAGACACCGTGTCATTGTTAGTTTGCAACGTGATACAAGGATAGCGCGCCGCGGTCAATGGAAGTGTTTGCCACGAACTTCGAGTCACAGTTTTGGTCGCTGTGTAGATATCCCGGCTGTGGTAATCGTCCGACACGAAATCGATGTGGATTTGGGGAACCGCGGCTAACATATCTGCGGTGGGCTTAGGGATGGTATATCCCCAATTGGTTAGTCCAACCAAATCATCGAGGTTGTACTTGTGCATATTTGTTTCTCCTTTTTGTCGGAGATAACCTCGAATCTTGTAGTGTGAGTCAGCCATTATTAAGTCTTATGTTTCCCCGACTTTAAAATATGTGTAAATCTGGAAGTTTTTAATTCCAATTAATGAATTTACCATTTCTGGAGCAAGAACCGTAACCTTATAGATTTTATATGCAGCAACAGACTCGACTGCAAATTCCTGCGGTATTAAAGGTAGGCTTAATCTGGCGCTTGAGGTGAAAAGCTCTGTATATGTAAGCGCATCACCATTCCGAACTGCCCCACTTATCTTCCAGGACGCGACATTTATAGTAGTAAAAAACAGACCTACTTTCCATATGCGTACGGCCGTTGGACATTCAATCTGTAGCCACGCCCCAATAATTGGCCATTCAGTCCTGCACCTCCATCCCGTCGGTGAGGTGTTACCTATATTTATGGGATTAAAAGCCAAAACTGCCGATGAGCTTGCTGTTGATGCTTCACCGTTTTCTCCTCTACCACCACCACCACCGGTGACAGTAAAACCTGTGTAGTTTTCGGTAACTGGTATGGGTGGAATGTGACCTGTATAGTTGAGAAACTTGATGTTGTTCACGTACTGTCTTAGAGCGGCCTCTTTACTGTCTGTATACCTTTTAACCACAACAGCCTGATTGTCGACATATTGTTTATTGGCCACGTTCAAAGGCTCCGTCGGTATTTTATTTAATTTTGTCATTTTGCCGGTTACGATTCTCGTCACCTGCCCGATACTCGCCGCGTCGGTATTAGTTGTTGAGGCCCCCGTGTAAAGCCCAGTCACCCTCTTACCGCCCATAGCTAAATTTCCAGTCATTGCGTCGCCAACTTTAAGCACGCAAGCGCTCCTGACCATAGCGTCTTGTTCTTCGGCGTAAGTTTTTGCAGCTTCGGCTTTCTGGTCTGCGCACCCCCTTGCGGCGGCGGTCTTTTGATCTGTATACAACCTCACGGCCGAATTAATCGCGGTGTCCTGATCGACCGCGTACTGTCTAGCAGCAATATGTTGAACATCAACATATTGAGTAGGTGAATGGATGAATGAATGAATGTCCGACTTTCCAAGCTCTAACTTCATCATAGTGTCACGCGACTTGGCCAAGGCCAAGGTCAGGGTCAAGGTAATTGAACGTCAGGGTCAAAAGTCCGAGTAGGTGGATGGATGGATGAGGTATTATTTCATAATACAGCTGGAAAATGGGTCTTGTCATAGCTGGTGCAGTTATGAATAAGGGACCTATGCACACAGCGCTTTCTTTTGCTTTCATACTCGCTTTTATTGGAGTCATTTTTATGGAAGAATGCCTAGTGCTGTTATAACGAGCAACCATATTATCTAAAACATCGATATATTTTCTAGTCGAATTAGCCGTAAAATATTTGAACATCTTCTCTTTCATCGTTCGATTCCATCGTTCGATAACGGATGACTTCTCTTCATTTTCAGTGGAATATAACTGGATTCCTATTGATTTCACGTCTTTATTGTAAAACTCTTTTCCTTTATCGACCCAAAGTTTCTCTGGTTTTCGTTCACTACTGGAAAATATTTTGGTGAAAGCATCGAACACAGATTTTCCGCTCTTATCTTTTATGGGAACAAGCCAGCCATATTTTGAAAAAAATATCGATTACGCCTAATAAATATTTAACGCCATCGTTATATTCCGCGAAAGCCTGCATGTCTATGAGGTCTGCAGCCCAAATCTCGTCAATACCATTAACGTAAACCTTCCTTTTTGTAAAATGTCGTATTACCGGTTTACGTAATTGTTCGGCGAGTTCATCCGTCCATTTTTGAGACGGTTTAACAGCTGGCTTCGAATCGGAAGAAGCTAGACCTAAACCAAGATTAACTTTAGTAGACAAAATAGGTTTAACTATAGCTCTTTCGACGCGCTCACGTAATGTAGGATTATTTATATTATTTAATTCATTTACCATTACTCTGTCGGCAGCATTTCTAGCAGCTGTATCCGAATACTGGTCATAAGCTAAATCGTGAGAGTATGCGGCTTTATCGACTCTGTCCACAGGCTTACTCCAGTCTTTAGGAGTGCCGTCAGGATTCAATCTTAGATCTAATCTAGTTCCGGGGACCGTAAACGAATGTCCTGGAAGATGCAATTCTCCTTGAAATCGAGCCCAAGGTAGTTTGATTTTACTGGTAGCTGAATTTAAAGACCCAACTAGATCTCCTCCTTTTTTGGCAGTGGAAAGAAATCGAGTTTTAGTTTATCCGCATTCGACACATACGCCTTTAAGCATAGGTCTTTTATTTTTACTGATGAAATTCTGAATATCTGTCATTTCAGTTTCTCTCTTGCACTTTACGCAATACATCTGTTCCATATACATTTTAATATAAAACTATTTTTATAATTAAAAAAGAAATGGAAGTTAAAGATTTATCCTGGAACGATGAGACATCGAAAAGATTTAATAACCCATTATTACCTAGAAGTATAAGGGGTCTGATCGTTGGGAAGTCTGGATGCGGTAAGACTACGCTATTATTAAATTTACTTTTGAATCCAGGATGGCTAGATTATGATAACTTACAGGTATTTGGAAGATCTCTCTTTCAACCAGAATATAAAATACTGAAAAAAGCATTCGAAGAAAAATTGCCTAAAGAAGCAATCGTCAATTTGTTTGGTTGTCAAGACGAGATAGCCCGTCTGAATGTATCTCCAATATCAGTTGTTGAGGAAATGGCTAAAAGTATAGTTAAAAAATCTGATATGAACTGTCGATTCTTTGAAACTTCGGAAGAAGTCCCCGATCCGAGAGACTTGAGTGCCAAGCAGAACCTGATGATTTTCGACGATTTACAATTGGAAAAACAAAACAAATGCGAATCGTATTATATCAGAGGGAGACATAGTAATGTTGACTGCTTTTACCTCGCACAAAACTATTTCAAGCTGCCTAGACAGACTATCAGAGAGAATGCAAACTTTATCTGTTTATTTAGTCAAGACCTTAAAAATATTAATAATATATACAACGATCACGTAGGCGTAGATGATATGCCTAAAGACGAATTTGTAAAACTGTGCAAAACTGCGTGGGAGCGTCCGCACGGATTTGTAGTGATAGATTTAACCAGTAAAAAAAACAACGGCAAATATAGAAGTGGGTTAGATACATTTTATATGCCTTCAGCATAAGCCTTCAGCTTCTTCATAAGTTATATATTATATATATTATATATATATAATGGAAGCGCGGTTAGAAAAGATAGTTCTCAACACAGACAAGATCGCTCGTAACACGGAGCCTAAAGAGTCATTTAGCATTTTGGTGAGCGAAAGGAGCACGCAAATTAGAACTAAATTTAATCCTCTGATTCAACTTGACAAAAACAAAAAGTATGAAATGTGTCTTGTTAATCTTGAGACGTATAATTCCTTCCCGAATATATATTCTTTAAACAACAAATTTGTGTATTCGCCGGATAATGGTAAAACGTGGTTTACTATAGAAATCCCAGAAGGGAGTTACGAAATCGTAGATATAAACGAACACATTCAAAGAATCATGAAACAATCAGGACATTATGACGAAACGGGAGATGCGTACTGTATAACGTTACAAGCGAACAATAAAACTTTGAAGTCGGTATTAGATATCGGTGCTAACTATCAGGTCAATATGACAATCGAGAACTCGATTAGAACTGTTTTAGGATTTAATAGCCGAGTATATTCAGAAGGATATAACGAATCGGAGAACATAGTAAATATAATGAACGTAAATAGTTTGAGAGTAACCAGTGACGTAATCGGTTCTTCGTACTCTAACGGAACAACTGAAAACATTATATATTCCTTTTTCCCGAATGTAGGCCCCGGATACAAGATCATAGAAGTGCCCGTTAATTTAGTATATCTTCCTATTACGCTATTTACGATTTCGGCTATGGAAACAAAACTTACAGACCAAAATGGAAAACTAATCAACCTTCGAGGAGAGGAGTTGTCGATCAGGTTTAAAATTAGAGAAGTGTGAAAATTAATTATCGTGGTATTAAAGTTTTTAATTTCAATTATATATATAAAATGAGTCGATATACGAATTCAAAAGTTAATGTTTCGGATGGACAAAAGGACAAAATTAAACGCGCAGTTGAAGCAGGGACAGGAACGAGTATAAGACTAACTCACGGAGATCTATCCGGTGAACACGTTTTAGCTCTTACACGAGCACAAATTAATAAAATGGCGAAAGCATATCAGAATGGGACTGGTACGACGATCAAAATGAGTAAAACGCAAATACACCATAATATGAAAGTCGAAGGCGGTTTTCTTCCAGCGTTATTACCACTTCTAGCTACAGCTGGAAAATTTCTTCTTTCTAGCGTTCTGCCAAGTCTTGCAACTGGAGCTTTAAGCGGATTAGCGAGTACAGGAGTAAGTAAGATAATGGGATCGGGTGTTAATGGAGGTGCTTTATACATAAAGAAAGGAGGAAGAAGCTACAAGATGGTTCCGCACGCAGCAGGTCTTTACCTGAAACCATGGTCAGGGTCGGGATTAGACGGTGTAGGAGAAGGACTGTACATGCGCAGAGGTTCTGGATTTGTCAATGGTGCAGGATTAATTCTTGGAAACGACAATCCTATTTCAAAAGTACTTTCTAACATCCCAATCCTTGGTCCGATTCTTGGTATGATTCTGTAAAGGTTATGATATATATAAATATATATATAATATATATAATGTCGCGATACAGTATGCCAATACACAAGTTTATAACAAAACGCAATTCTCCGAGCAGAGTTAGAACTCGACCACAATTAGTATTTTGGTTGCCTAAAGAAGTAACGCATCGGGCTATAAGACAACCGGGCTCACAGCGTTGGGAGATTTTCGCACAAGGAGCAATCACAATTCAACCCAGATCATCGGTCTCGCAAGAGCTAGGATTTGGTGTTCGACTAACTAGGGGAGTCTGTCTAGTCTTCTCGCTTAGACAGGCGATTAAAGAAAAGAAATGTAGCTTGCAAGACTCAACCATTTGCGAAGATGTAGAAGACATTGTTATTACTATTCAAAACAATTCCGATTCTGTAGTTATCATTAACGAAAAAGATTCGCTATGCTACATTAATTACCACGTTTAAATTTAAAAAATCTTAATAATAATAATAATAATAATGGAATATAAACAAATGGAAAATTCAGCGCAATCGTATCGTTTTAAAAAAATTAACGAAATTCAAAAAGAAATCGAACAAGAACGCGATAAAAGGACCGCCTTAAGTACAAAGTATCGTAGGAACATAAGAATGATTAGCATTATCGACAACGCTCTGATAGTAACTGTGATGGGGCTCAGCAGCTCGGGACTGGCAGCTCTTGCTACTGTAATTGCAACTCCGGCTATAGCGATAGCAACAGGTACGGCAGTAGGTGTAGGATTGTTAATTATTGTCGGAGGACAAGTTAGTAAGAAGCTTGCACTGAAATTGACAAAGCACGAAAAGATTAAAACGTTAGCCGAAGCAAAACTAAACACTATCAGTAGCCTTATTTCAAAAGCTCTTGTGGACGACAATATTTCAGACGTTGAATATTAGCTAATTCTAAGCGAGTTTGTGAAATTCAACGATATGAAAGAAAAAATTAAAAATAAATCCAAAGTTAGCACAGAAAAATTAACGTTTAACGAGAACGTTTTAACGGGAACGTAAATTGAACGTTCGAAATCAACGTTCGTAATCACGTTCGAATTTACGTTTAAAAAATATAGCTATAAGCTTATATAAATAAAATATAATGTCGTTTCTAAAGATAACCGATCCCGCAAAAAGAGATTTTATCGTTGAAGAGTTTCTGAAATCGAAGAAGAATATTCGACAAAACTTTTTATCCGAGAGATTAGGAGATATAGGACTACAACGAGAATTAACGAGATTGTACAAGCCAATAGTCGACTCGCAATCAACAATTTCAAAAGAACAAAAGGCTTTGTTATCAACTATAAAAGAAAACTCTGCAGAGACAGCTAACGCTCTAAAAGCGCTTCCCGCTTCTATTTCGACATCGTTAAAAGCCATTCAGTTTCCTCAATACCCTTCGATACAGGCTTACGAAGAAGACCCGGTAGGCCTAGAAGATATAAAAACCTTAGAACTAGGAGATATTGCGGTGAAGTACCTGCAACAATACGCATCCGATAAAAAGATGGTAGACACAACGTTCGGAATAAACTCTAAAGACGGCCAATTTTATATAGGCGACAGTCCTATATCGATCGACGGCAATAACGTGACGGTAGGCGATAGGCCTAAGATATACGAAGGAACTCCAGGACTTTGGGAATTATTAACGATGAACAAACCGGACGAGTCGATTTTCAATGCAAACGATCGGGAAGAATATGCCGAGATTCTGAAGGTAACGAATGCTATGAGGCAGCCGAAAAATCCAAGTAAACCAAAATCCTCTAGGAGCTTAAAATATAAAAATATTATTAACCCTTTCCTATAACATTAAATATCCCATGTTATTTTCGTCAACTCATATATAATTTCAGGAATTTCAAGAATCTATGTGAGAATTTGTAATGATTTGGTCCACCTATCTCAGGAACCACACATCAGAAAGAAGTGATGTTGGTGTCGTTTCCGACTAAGTTTGGGTCAAGGAATGCGGGAAAAATAGTGCCGTCGTCGTGACCTTGACCCTTGACCTTGCAATGACCTTGCAAATGAAGGTCAAGTCTCAAGCATGGAGTATTGGGTCTCCTCTTGCTAATTTTTATCATATGTGAGAATTTGTAATGCGGGAAAAATAGTGCCGTCGTCGTGACCTTGACCCTTCACCTTGCAATGACCTTGCAAATGAAGGTCAAGTGTCAAGCATGGAGTATTGGGTCTCCTCTTGCTAATTTTTATCATATGTGAGAATTTGTAATGATTTGGTCCACCTATCTCAGGAACCACACATCAGAAAGAAGTGATGTTGGTGTCGTTTCCGACTAAGTTTGGGTCAAGGAATGCGGGAAAAATAGTGCCGTCGTCGTGACCTTGACCCTTGACCTTGCAATGACCTTGCAAATGAAGGTCAAGTCTCAAGCATGGAGTATTGGGTCTCCTCTTGCTAATTTTTATCATATGTGAGAATTTGTAATGCGGGAAAAATAGTGCCGTCGTCGTGACCTTGACCCTTGACCTTGCAATGACCTTGCAAATGAAGGTCAAGTCTCAAGCATGGAGTATTGGGTCTCCTCTTGCTAATTTTTATCATATGTGAGAATTTGTAATGATTTGGTCCACCTATCTCAGGAACCACACATCAGAAAGAAGTGATGTTGGTGTCGTTTCCGACTAAGTTTGGGTCAAGGAATGCGGGAAAAATAGTGCCGTCGTCGTGACCTTGACCCTTGACCTTGCAATGACCTTGCAAATGAAGGTCAAGTCTCAAGCATGGAGTATTGGGTCTCCTCTTGCTAATTTTTATCATAGGTGGTGTTTTTATAATGGAATAAATCAACATGACCATTTCCGTCAAGGTCAAGTAACCGGAATGGCACGTAGTGGGTCAAGGTCACATGACCAAAATGGTCAAGGGTCCATATCTCTGGAACTACATGTCATAGGAAGTTGATTTTAGTGTCTACGATATGGTTTTCAGTGTCAAGGAATCCAATAAAAGTACTTTCAACATCTACAAATAATCACGTTACCTTGTAGCTGAAACCAAACATATTTTTGTGATACTGGATAGTTCTGACCAAAGTTTATAAAAGTAATCTGCTATAATTATAGCCTCATTCAGTTCTATAATCCTTCAGAGTGTGATAGCGTTCGAAACATTCGCCTGGATGCAACCCCGGGTTCCTCGTGCATGTTTTGCAGAAGAAAACTGTTCGCTTTCTCCCTCCAGGAATCTTGGGGTCGCTGCAGACAGCACAATCTCTCTGAATTTTGTGCTGTGCGATGAAATGGGGTTTGCAAGACATACGTTCTGCGAGGTCCTTCGTCGAGGGTCGTCCGAGTCTTCTCTCCTTCTGACGAACAGTACCAACCAACTCCACTATCAAGCGACGCCTGTAATCCAAATGTGTCATCTCTCGTTCGCCAGCCTGACGCTTGGAGATGTTCTGCAGGATGTAGCTGTTCACCACGGCTACCTCTAGTAACCAGAAAAAAAGCTTTCTCCACCATTTGAAGCTTTTGCGACAGAAGTTGCAGCTGCCACACATTTGATCAGCATGGTCAACTGCTCCCATTTTTGAAGTGTAGTCAATGATAACTGTTGGCTTTCTGACTTCCTCCACGACATTGGCCCGATGACGATGCACAATTTGTGTATCATTGGTGTGGTAAGTACTAAGCATAGCAACCTGACGTTTATCCTGCCACATGAGGGTCATTGCTTTATTGCCCTTAGTATAAATAGTATATAATAATATTACACAAGTATTCCATTCATTTATATATTTTACTTTACTGTTTACCAAGTTCCGAGAAATTGCTCACTTGCCTCGAATTCCTGCAGCTGATACTTTATTGGCTGTATGAGCCAAATTATGATGTAATTATAATGCTTTCATAAGTAATTAGTACAAAACTATACGCCACCAACTGACTGTCGTCGCAACTGTCTACCAATATGACATTCAAAATGGCCATAAATACTTCATAACGAAGATGATTGGTGTAAACCACAGCCATATCTAACCTGACCTAAATCCCTCTTTTTGAGCGCTAGGCACAGCCAGAGCCATGACCCAATAAACGTTGACCTAGCCCTCTGTGGGTATGCTTCTGAATGAGCGATGCATGCATAAGACAATAATCAATAATGGTTGGTTTTCTCGCCTGGTGGAGTAGTAGAAACAGTTCCTAGGAATATGGCAAGAATGTTTGCCATATGGAGTTTTAGGCAAAAATCTGAATTGGCAAGATTTTTTGCCAAGCTGAGGGGAAAGGGTTAAACCTATATGGGACTCGATGACGTCAAAGGCGCAAGGTAAAGGAATAGGCCTACAGCGTATCGTTATTCCTCAAGATCCTAATGCATTAATAGAAATGTTATCTCTGCGAATGGCTAGCTTTGAGGCGGGCAATTCTGGAGTGAGAAATGAGATAGTTGGTATATGCGACGAGTTACTAAGACAAGGAGCGATAAATAAAAATGAATATAAAAATATAATGCTATTAATATAAAAAATGTTAGTAGTTGCTAAAAGAAGGTATAAGAAACAATATGTTATCGGAGGGGCGGGAATATTCGATGTTGTTGCGGGTTTTTTCAAGAATCTATTTATGTCAAATGCGGCTAAACAAATAGCGTCCACCGCTCTCAGCGTAGGAAAAGATGCGGCTAAAGACATCGGGCAAAAAGCGCTGGATGTTGGTAAAACTGTCGCTGCTGACGCTGGGAAACGATTAGTCGATAAAGCGATTGCTAAAATTATGAGTCCCAAAAATTTACCGACTACAAGTTCACAAACGCTTTCAGCGCTTTCAGCGCTTCCAGCGCTTTCAGCGCTCCAACCGCAGCTGAACGAAGGTAAGGACTTGCTAACTCAAGAAAGTAAAGAAGTGCTAACTAGACTAATTAACGACGGAACGCGTTCGAAGAGTACAAATATAAATAATTTAATGATGGGGCACGGTATGAATTCCAATGCAAAGAGCGCTATTAGAATTCAAGATCTCGTTAGACGTTTAAACGGAGCTGGATTGAAAGTTGCATAGGTTATTTATATTTAAATAAAATAAAATCATATATTATTAATAAAAAAATGCAATCAGATATACTAAGATTCACGGAACAACCTTTGACGGACGAGAGTATCGAACGATACGAATTTCACGAGTACGAACCTACTGCGAGAACGAATCTAAACACAACGGGAGAGATTCGTATAAACATTGAACTCCAAGATTTATTCAGCCACCCTTCAGAATCGTATTTGCTATTCGAAGGAAGACTGACTAAAGCGGATAACACCGCGTACGTTAATGCCGATGCAGTGGCTGTTACGAATAACGGGCTAATGCATCTATTTAGCCAAATATCGTATTCTCTATCGAATCAAGAAATAGAAACGTTATTTCACCCGGGTCAAGCTACCACGATGCTCGGATTGCTAAAATACCCAAACGATTTTCAACTGGCACAAGGTTTAAATCAGCTGTGGTACAAAGACAGTGGTGCAACGGCCGTTGTCGCCGATAACACGGGGTTTGCGGTCAGACAACAGTATCTTATTCGAAAACCGACTGCTAAGGGAACGTTCAGCATTATAGTTGCATTAAAGCATATCTTCGGTTTTTGCGATGATTACGACAAGATTGTTTACGGTTTGAAACATACGCTAACGTTAGTGCGTAAAGCCGACGACGACGCAATTTTTAGAGGCCACGATGCAGCGGCTGGAAAAGTTGCAATAGAGAAGATATCGTGGTTTATGCCTCACGTTATTCCATCCGATATGGAAAAAATGCAGTTATATAAAACGATCGAATCGAAAGCATCGTTGGCTGTAGCCTATCGCGCTCGTCAATGCGATACCATAACTGTTCCTCAGTCGACTACTTTCAGTTGGAGACTTAGTGTCAAGACATCTCCGGAAAAACCGAGATATATAATCGTAGGATTTCAGACAAGTCGTGACGGGAATCAAGAAGCTAATCCGTCGATCTTCGACCATTGCGATCTTAAGAACATGTACGTGATGATGAATCAGGAAAGATACCCGGCTGTGGACTACAACCTATCGTTTCCTAATCAACAATTCTCGAGAGCGTACCGAGCAGCGGCAACGTTTAGCGAAAAATTCTACGGAATGGATCAGTTGATAACGCAAAGTAATATAACACCGAGTGATTATAAAGAACTATATCCGCTAATGATTTTCGACGTTAGCAAACAATCTGAGCGATTAAAGTCGTCGGTCGTCGATATTCAGATCAAAGCTATATTTAATACGAAGCTTATGCTATCGTAATTTCGGACAAGTTGCTAGAGTTTCAGTCGGACGGACAGAAGCTAAACGTCGTCTACGGTAGGAGCTCGTCTTAAATCGCCGCGATTTAAATGCTAAATGCTAAGGGTGAAGGCTATGAATAAAATTTCTTTTTTTTTCTTAAACATACATAAAGAGATGTTTACTTATATTAGTAATAAGAAGATGAAACTTCCAGAGCTGAGAAGCTTACTGGTCCAGCACAACATTAGGGGTTGTGCTCATCTCAACAAGCCCGAGCTTATAGCTCTATTGAGCGCAATGGAGATTTGTGTTCAAGATAACTCAGAAAAAGAGAAACTAGAGAAACTAGAGAGACGACAAAGGCAAGAACTGCAGAAAGAGCAGCAGAAAGAATATCGAAAAGCATATCAGATAGAATATCAGAAATGATACTGGAAAGAATATCGGAAAGAACGAATACTTAAAAGAAACTACCAGGAAGGCGCGTATGATAGAACGAGGTATATCAGAAATCAGCCGAGAAAAGTAGAAATTTTAGACTTAGAAACCGGTGATGTTGTCGTGTATCCGTCGATATACAAAGCAGCTAAGGCGCACGGGCAAAATGCACCAATAATAGAATGGTATAATGGAAAAGTATGGCGAAATAGATACAAAATCAAGGTGTACGATCGCATTAACGACAAAACTATCGATTCCGTTGTGAATGAGCTGTGAGATTTTGCGAAAAAATAAAATAAATAAAAAATTAAACATAAATAAATATTTGTGTTTTTCTTAAACAACACTTAAAGAAATGAATATATATATGTATATATAAAGGAATGGACTACAAGTTGAAAACTGTAAAAGAATTGAGAGTCATGGCAAAACGGAGCGGCTTGGTCGGATATTGGAAACTACGAAAAGCGGATCTGATTGCTGCTACGAGCAAAAATAAAAACTTGCTCGACTCTCCAGTTCCCAATATTCGAACCCCAATTCTTACTCCGACCAAGTTCGTTTCCAAACCAAATAAAGTTCTCAGTGAGTTGAAAACTAAGGTTAGGTCGAATATTAATTCTTTTGCGGATTGGTTAGTTAGTTACATACCTCCTAAAGTGAAGAAACCTGTGAACGAAAGATTGGAATCGTTTAAATCGAAAATAAAGAGTCTCTTTACTAAAATCAATACAAAGAAGTTTGAAATTCGAAAGACTGCATCGGCTATTAAAGGATTCACTAAACAATACACTATCGATGGTTCTTCTGGAATCGATGCCGTGTCTTTTCTTAACGCCGTTAGACCGCAGGTTTTTAGTCTGTTGTCAAAAAATTGTCAGGTTAAGGTTCAACTCGTTCTTACATGTACCATGGAGCGCGTTGATATGAAATCTGGAGAAGGAGAATCCGCGAATGTTCCATTCGTCTCGAAGACTGAAGTTATTTTAGATGCTACCGATATCAACGAAATATACGATAATGCAATAAATAAGATCCCAGAGACTATGGCCAGTTTCCAGATGCGTGGAAGTAATTGGAGATTCGTGAATGTTGTAAAGTTAGATGTCAATACTGCTGTTTATAAACCATTGAAAGGCAGTTCTTACGTTCCGTTGCCTACAGAACTATCTAGCAAAAAGGCTATTATCAATATGAAGAATAATGACGAGCAATGTTTCAAGTGGTGCATTACTAGAGCATTAAATCCAACTGACAATCATCCCGAAAGAATTACGAAAGAATTAATCAAACAATCGAAGCAACTCGATTGGAGCGGTATCGAATTTCCGGTTGCTGCGGATGCTAATATAATAAGCAAGTTTGAGAGAAATAATAATATCAGCGTTGACGTATTCGGTTTTGAAAATAAGATAGTATTCCCAATTTATGTGTCGAATCAACGAGACGATAAAGTTTCTATCGTTGAACTATTGCTTATTTCCGACGGAGATAAGAAACATTATTGTTGGATAAAGAATTTCAACAGATTGATGGCTTCACGAACGGAAAAATCCCATACTTCAATGCACTATTGTAGAAGATGTTTAAACGGTTATACAAGAATAGAAGCGCTTAATAAACATTCCGAGTACTGTTCGCAAAACGCTGCTCAAAAAATAGAAGTCCCAGAACCGGGAACTACGATAGGTTTCAAAAATTATAATAGGTCGATGAGAGTTCCCTTTATCGTTTATGCAGATTTCGAATCTTTCATCAAACCTATAGACACATGCCAGCCAGATCCTCGCGTGTCTTACACCGATAAATACCAAAAACACACGCCTAGCTCGTTTTGTTATTACGTAAAATGCTTCGATGATATATTATATCAACAAGATCCTGTAACGTACACGGCCGAAAGCGAAGACGACGATATCGGTCAAATATTCGTAGATAGTCTCGAAGAGACTATAAAACGAATATACAATCAGTTTAAGTTTCCGAAGAAGATGATATTTACTCCAGATGACCGAAAAAAGTTTAAGGAAACTACTTTATGTCATATCTGTGGAGGGGCGTTGGGTACAGATCGGGTTAGAGACCACTGTCATTTGAGCGGTATTTTTAGAGGGGCTGCTCATAATGGTTGCAATCTAGACTATAAAGTTCCGAAGTTTTTTCCAGTAGTATTCCATAATCTGTCAGGATACGATAGCCATCTGTTCGTAAAAAAATTGCGAGGTGATCACGATGAGAACATTAAATGCATTCCTAATAACGAAGAGAAGTACATATCGTTTAGCAGAGAAGTGATCGTCGATAAGTTTCTAAACAAAGAAGGGAAAGAAATTAACGTTAAACGTGAATTGCGATTCATCGACAGTTATAGATTCATGGCATCGAGTCTTGACGCTTTATCGAAGAATCTGACGAAAGAACAATGTAAAAATCTTGGCGCATTATATTCTGGGAAACAGCTCGCTCTTTTACTTAAAAAAGGAATTTACCCGTACGATTACGTTGCTTCCATCGACAGATTTAACGAGACCGAACTACCTCCCAAGTCCGCATTCTATTCGAGGCTGAACGACTCAGATATTAGCGACGAAGATTACGATCACGCCAAAAATGTATGGAATGCATTCGGATGTAAAACGTTTAGAGAATACCACGACCTGTACAATGTTTCGGATGTTCTACTCTTAGCCGATGTTTTCGAAAACTTTAGAGACGTATGCATGAAGAATTACCGACTAGATCCCGCATGGTATTACACTTCTCCGGGACTGGCCTGGGATGCTGCTTTGAAGTTGACCGGTATAAAGTTGGAGTTGTTGAGCGATTACGATATGATTCTGATGATTAAGCAAGGAATAAGAGGAGGAATCAGCACAATTTCGAATCGTTATGGGAAAGCCAACAATAAGTATATGACGGCGGATAAATTCGATAGCAGCGAGCCTTCGGCATATATAACTTATCTAGACGCTAATAATTTATACGGTTGGGCGATGAGCAAACCTTTACCGGCTCGCGGATTTAAATGGATGAGCGAAGATGAGCTAAATAATTGGAATGTAACGGGATCGTGTATATTGGAAGTCGATTTAGACTATCCTCAAGATATACACAATCTCCACATATATTTGTTTTAATATATATATCTATATATATTATAAAATGCCTGTGGATAAATTCGGACATACTGATGTTGGATATTCAGAAAGAGTAATTGCCGGAGGAGTTACACTTTCTCAAGCAAATGCTACTTTCCTTCGTATGGATGGAACAAACGCTGCGACCGGGAATATTAATTTAGATTCTCATAAAATTGTCAACGTGCTAGATCCTACTAATTCCCAAGATGGTGCTACCAAATATTACGTAGATAATGCTCATAAGAAATGTTATCTCGGATATATACCTAATTTAGAAACCGACGAGAGTAGTACCGGATTCGTGGCTAGTGCCAGTTCACACATAGACGGATATCGAGCGTACGGAGCGTTCAATAGTCTATACGCGGATGGTTTGAACGGATCTTGGGTTTCTAATGATTCTTTAAATACCTGGATACAGATAAAATGTCCTGAGCCGGTTAAAATTTGGCGAATCGCGTTGAAAGCTATCGATAATGTACATAGAATACACAGTGTCTTTTGGACCATATCAGGGCGTAACGATGGCGATTCGACATTTACGATGTTATTTACGATGACGACTCCGTTATTGAGAACCGCAACTGCCCCGTCATTTTTCAATATTTCAACGAATATTGCGTATCAGTATTACAGATTTACGAAAACACATATTCCCGGTGGGACTCATATTATCGGTCGGATTAACGTAGGACTTCATAGCATACAATTATACATATACGATACTTAAATCGATAAGTGTAATTGTCCTCCATTGAGCTCATGAGCTCACCAGACGATTTGTTCTGATATAAATAAAATATATATACATTGTATATATATTATAAAATGCCTGTGGATAAATTCGGACATACTGATGTTGGATACTCGGAAAGAATAATTGCCGGAGGAGTTACATTGTCTCAGGCAAACGCTACTTTCCTTCGTATGGATGGAACAAACGCCGCGACCGAGAATATTAATTTAGATTCTCATAAGCTGGTCAACGTGTTAGAACCTACTAATTCCCAAGATGGTGCTACCAAAAATTACGTAGATTTAAACAGCGGTGTAAACAAAGTTTCTAAGACTGGTGACGTTATGACCGGCAATCTATTTTTAAGTGTGGGCTCGGATCGTCAACGTAATATGGGGTGTAAGGATCTACGCGGAAACAAACTGTTTGCTTTGATCTTGGGTAATCTGTTAAACAAAATAGAAGGTTATTTAAACCAACCTATAACGTTGCAATCGATCGAAGGTTTCTTGTGCAAAGTGGGAACGGAAAATATAATTCGATTCGGTAAATCGTCCAGCGACCATAAAATCGATGTTTACCAAGATATCGTTATGAGACAAAAATCTATAACCGATTTAAAAGACCCCGTTAATCCTCAAGATGCCTCCACTAAAAATTATGTAGATAACGCTCTTAGTAGAGCGGATAATAATGCTCTTAAAAAATGTCATATCGGATACATACCTATTTTGGAGGCTGACGAAAGTGTTACCGGATTTATGGCAAGTGCTAGTTCAACTGTTACTGACAGGTATCAAGCGTATGGAGCTTTCAATAGTCTAAATGCAGATGGTTCCAACGGAACATGGATCGCGGATAGTAGATCAATCCTAAATGTCTGGCTGCAGATAAAATGTCCTGAGCCTGTTAAAATTTGGAGAATTTCGTTGAAAGCGATAAGACGCAACAGAGGCACGTACCAGATTACAAACTGGATTTTAAACGGAAGTAACGATGGAACAACGTTTACCCAATTATTAAGATCGACGGAAGCATTATTGAACACCGATTCTGCTCCGTCATTTTTTTATGTTTCAACGAATACTGCGTACCAGTATTACAGACTTTCTGTAACAAGCAACCCCAGTCACACTGTGGTAGGAGTAGAAGTCCTACAGTTGTACGTATACGATACATAAATCGGGGTTAGGTACCGTTATAAGACATTTTCAAGGTCAAGGTCAAGGTCGAGGTCAAGTATACTACTACTACTAGCACCAGTATTTCCAGTATTTCAATATTTCCACATGGGTCCCATATTGCCCACATAGAACCAATATTGCCACATAGAACTCATATTGCCCACATAGAACCCATATTGCCCACATAGAACCCATATTGCCCACATAGAACCCATATTGCCCACATAGAACCCATATTGCCCACAAAGAACCCATATTGCCCACATAGAACCCATATTTCCTACATAGAACCCATATTACCATGTAAGGACCATATTACCATGTAAGGACAATATTACCATATAAGACCCATATTTCCCACATTGTACCAATATTTACCATATAGTACCCATATGGCCATGTAAGGTCCATATTCACATCAAAGGCCCATATCCCCGGCTGGCAGCCATGATCCGCAGCATAGTGCGACCGTACGTTACTTCCCGGAATAACGTACGCGTACTGTACGTACGTTATCGAAAAAAATAACGTACGCGTACGTTAAAAATGCCACAAAGAACCTCAACATAACTATAGTCTCATATGGTACGCGAACCGTACGCGTACGTCAAAAATGATCAGTTTAGCTCTACAGTAGGCCTATTAGTCTCCCAGTACGCAGGCCTAGTTATTTACGAAAGGTACAGAAATTTGGTATTACCAATAAAATGACCGCTGGCACTGACCATCCTATAAAGTGTGCCGTAAATCTTAATATATACATTAGACAGAATATTAGCAATTTGGAATTTAAAAGTTTGAAAGTAGAGATCATTGAACAGCCACAGATGACTGATGTAGGCCTAATGGTTAAAATTGTTTACGACCGTCAATCACCAACTGTTATTGACTTTTCTTGTGCATAATGTTATGTATTTTATTTTCATCATGAACTAATGTGAACGTACGGTAACGTACGGCATAATAACGTACGTTACCGTACGTACGGTCGCACCTTGATCCGCAGCCATCGATCCAGCCATAACGACCGCTTTGGCAAGAAGTTTGACCTAGTTTCAAATTTGCGTGACCTCGCTGTGCATGTGTAATTTCTTTGACCGGTCAAATTCGTTTGACCTATTTTGACGACCAATGATAGCTTACGCTGCCCGACAAAATAGGTCAAACGAATTTGACCGCTCAAAGAAATCACCAAATGCAATGCTAGAAGATTACAACACGACAAACAGTCTATGGATAACTGTTGAAAACATAATAATTGTATCAAATATATCAAATATTGCGATAGCAATAATTTTCTGTTTCTCTACAAACACTCTTATGACGCGTGCTATTCTTGCACAGCCAAATTACATCAATGGCGCAGTGGTGTAGGTCAATACCTTAGAGCCCTACGGCCGTCGATTCGAATCCAACTAAGTCGGTGATTATTTTTGTTTTTATTTTTTTGGTGGATAATGCGAACAGAACACCGAAGATACATACATACACACATACATACATAAATATTCCCACATAGGTCCCTTATTCATAACTGCACCAGCTATGACAAGACCCATTTTCCAGCTGTATTATGAACTAATACCTCATCCATCCATCCACCTACTCGGACTTTTGACCCTGACGTTCAATTACCTTGACCCTGACCTTGGCCTTGGCCAAGTCGCGTGACACTATGATGAAGTTAGAGCTTGGAAAGTCGGACATTCATTCATTCATCCATTCACCTACTCTGACCTTTGACCTTGACCTTCAACTTGATCGTGACCTTGGATGACCTCGGCCTTGACCTTGGCCTAGAAGCTAACAAATATATCTACTAACAACTCCACACTCCTTCTCACGAGCCACGGCGGGCAGACCATCTCGCATGAAAACACCGCGGAAATGCGGCAGCGCTCTGGCAACTTTCTCTATGTCAAAGTTGCTCAGCGGTTTTAGTTTTTTTGCCCGATGTAGTAGAGACCGGATCCTTTGCACATCGAACAGCAACCACCATAAGTCTGGCGCCCGAGATATAAACCGGACCCCCGCGCCTCGAGTGCGCGATTGTGACGCTCCGCCTCCGCCTGTGCGGCGTCGTTGGCCTGTTTGTTGTGCACGGCCTCTGTCACCCCAGCGGCAATACCACCCGCTGCGGATAACCCACCAAAAAGCAGTGGGAGGAGAGCCAGTAGTGGAAGAAATCCGCCCGATTTTGTCATCTTTTTCAATTGCGTTTTGGTGAATCTCAGCTCCAAGCCAACGCCTGAGGTAATCTTCTTTGCGATTCGTGCGGCTTGAACCTTCGTAAGCGCGAGCTTATCGTCTCCACGAAGCTGGCCATGAGTGAGTCGAATCGTGGCACCAGTGCCATCGCGCGCAGCTTTAGCCAATGTTTGCTTTTGCCCGTCGGTCAGTGAAAGGCCGAACGCAACGTATTCAGTTTTCATTTTTGGAAAAAATATATCTAAAAGAGGGCCTTGTATCTAAATGTGAAAAACCGATTTCTAGTAGACGACGTTGAATTTGCTGCCATCCGATTCAAAATTCAGGAGTCGGTCGCTGATCAGGACGGCATATGCCGTCGTATTATTTGGTACCCCTTCGTTAAAGTCCACCTTGATTTGTATGTCCTGTGCAGAGGTTTTAAGTCGTTCGGATTGCCTGCGCACGTCCAGGACGAAGATCGGAAACAAATCTACAAATTCGATTGGTGTCAATTGGCATGACGATTCACGCGCGTCTATACCGCAATATTCCTCCTTGAAGTCACGTAGGGCCTTGTAAGCGCGAGAAGTTGTCCTCTTCGTGAAGTCGAGATTCATGTCAACCACTGGGTAGCGATCGGTGTTGAGCAAAGCGAATATGTTGCGAACCTGTGCATGGTCAAACAGTGCCGGATTCTGGCCTTGATGTGCATTCTTTCCAGTCTGAAAAGCAACAAGAATCCAGCGTGGCTTTTCCGTGCCCGACTTAACGCTCAAACGCCAGGAAAAAGTCGTCGCTCGTGGCACCGCAATGTTGTCGCATTGCATGGCGCGGAATGCTACAGGTACCTTAACCTTGGCTTCAATCTGCTTCATAAGCATGCTTTTATACTCCAAAGCGGGTATTATATGCGGCATGAACCAGGAGAGTTTAGTCAGCGCGATCTGGCCATTGGCCGCAGCGGCTTCCTTGAAGATCGCGTCTGCATCCCCCTGCCGGCTCAGCAGTAAAGAGTGTTTAATCCCGTATACGACCTTGTGATAATCATCGCAAAAACCGAATAGATGTCTTAAGGGAACGATGAATGAAAACGTTCCAATAGGGACGGGTTTTCCAATGATCATCAGTCGACGGGCCTCGAAGCCGATATTCGCAGCCGCCGCCGCGGTCGTGTCCTTCTGCCAACACATGTTTAAACCTTCGCCTTTGGAAAAATCATCGCCGTAAACCAGCATGCCTTTCATCGTCGTGGCTTGCCCAGGTGACATAACATTCTCTATCTCGGTATTGTTAGCCAGGTATCGAATTTGAGAAAACATGTACGGGATGGTGTTGTTGATGAATGACACTAACGAGTCTGCGATGTAAGCTGCGCCTGTTGTGGTAAGCCTGCCCTCCACAAGAAGGTAGCTCTTGGAAGGCTGTGTGAAAATGTCTTGGTTCTGGATGTCTATCTGTATGGCCTGGCCGTTGTTAACCCTCGGGCTACCAAGGGGGGGGGTGGTTACCACCCCCCCCTACGTTTTTCTGGAAAAAATTTTTTTAGCACATGGAATATAATTTTGACATTTTAGGTAGCTGTAGGGGGTCCATTTGCGCAAATTTTGAGGTAAAAGTCGTGATGATATCCCACGCCATAAAAAAGTTATACCCGATATAGCCTAGGTACCACTTATGAAATCAGGAATTTATCTTGTCAGCTGTTAGCTGTTGTCGACTATAAAGGTATTCATTATTCTTTCTGTAAGAGAAACAACTATGCCATTCTTTAGAGGGAATGTAGGGATATATTTGGTTATTAGTTGTTTGTCTTTTGATAACCGGAAGTGATCATAATGAATAATAATACGCTTTTTCAGTGTGAAAATCACTGTTGCAACATCACAACGTAAACCGATATGGTTGGGTATGGGGAAGGGCTATAAACGGTTGAAGCAGAATACTAACAGAGTAAAGCAGTGCTGTGAAGTGTTCAAGAAGCCGGTTTGCAGGAAGCATTCGAACAAAACAATGAAAGTAACTTGCAATAACTGCAAGGACCACTGACGTTTTTGACTACCGGGAAAAATTACATAATTTCTTGTTTCATGTTGATATAGCTGCACGCCTTTAGGTTTTGCCTGTAACTAAAACAGACTTTGGAATAGTTTGTATTGTTGAAATGTAAGCCTCATTATATTTATTATATTTAGAATATTATTGGATACATAGTTCATTTTCAAAACACACATCATTTATATCTTTTTATCCAAATAGAACAAATTGTGTGGGATAATATCATATATCGTTAAATTGACCGGTGCCTTTGTTAAAAACTATATAATTTCGAGATGCTTTCATATATTTTACAACTAAATATACCATTCTTTTCAGAAATGAATGCTGAATCAAATGCTGTATTACATGATATGATATCTTAAACCAAACACGAAATTCCGGGGGGGGGGTGGTAACCACCCCCCCCTTGGTAGCCGATGTCACAAAAAAACCTTGGTAGCCTGAGGGTTAATAGCCGCAGGGTTTTGTGATTCATACTCGCGGTATTCAAACGATTCGATGCTATTATCATCGGGTACCGCCGAAGCGATGTCCAACATTTCACTCGGCACGTCAAATGCCGCCATTATTATAGCTAAAAAAGTTCAAGCTTCAATTATTAATCATGTTGCAAATTAATTTCATATGTGGTGGGTTAAACATTTTTTTTCCGTTTTGTGAATTAGTCGGAAATTTTTTTCATTTTGCAAGAAACAGACCCCTACCACAACGACTCGGCTTTATAGTTTTGAAACCGGATCCAGCAATGCGGCTGTTTATGTCGGCCATTGTCGGAACAACGGGTGGCGGACTCACAGCCAGTTGTTTTAAGTATTCAATGCTCTTGTCGCTGAGCGCCTTCTCCAAAGGTGCGGGAACAACAGGCGCGGCAGATGAATTTTCATTTCGTAAATGAGCTTCATTTACGGCCGCAGCGCGTCTCGCTTTCACAGCATCAACAATTTGCCTGACGGCAGATGCTGTTGTGGCGCCGGCTTTCGCGACATTACCAACCGCCTTGGCAACGTTTGTGATTGTGCCTCTATTCGCCGAAATGAAGGAGCCTGCACGGCCAAGGAAACCCGCGATTTTGGGTATCCAGTCGAAAAGTCCACCACCCACGACACGACGCCGCTTTTTAATTCCAAGAACAAACATGAGAATATTTAAGTGTGAAAATCTACGCACTGCGGATGTGAAACCTTATAGTTACTGTCTCACCGCGGAGGTTTAATTGTTCACCATTCTGGTCGGTCAGCCACACACGAATGCCCTATACGTTGCCAGCCGGTGCTACTGGTAGGTACACTAGATTTTTCGGAGACTCGATTACCTTATAGCCGGGCGACACATCCGGGAAAAAACTGTAGATTACTGGCAGCTGGCTACCATTTCGATACGATCCAGAGATAATATCACAATTTACCAGGATTGTGTCCACCCGGAGAATATCGACTGGATTTTCTCCCTCTTTATAACCAAGACTAAGCGTCTGAGGGTTAAAACCGAGCGTTTGCCTGATAGTAGATGCGGCCATATCTACCTTAAAACGGGCCTTCGTTATCTTTACGAAGGCGCGAAGGGTAGATGCGTTAGCTCCTACAGTAATAGGAGAATCAAAGCTGAGTTGAGCAACACCTGGCGGCGGCGGATTTTGCATTTCTAACTGCCGGCTGATTTCATAATTAATCTGTGCGATCTCGTAGCTTCCGTCGGGCAAAATGATCGTCTTCCACGTCTGTCCATTGGTGGAGCTGTAGACGAACTTGTTATTTGAACTGTCAATGTTCGGAATCGAATTATAGGTTTCAAGATTGATCAAAGCAAGCTCAAAGCGTCTTTTTGGATCCAGGTACAGCGGTGGTGAGAAAGCCGTGGTCCACCCTGTAGTATCTGAGGAAACAACTATACTAAAATTCTCCTTAGGCTGCAAAAGTTCTCGAATTTCTTCGAGTAGTTTCTCCGAGCGTTCCATCTTGTGTATTTTATTTTATGAGCATGTTTCTATTCAATTCGAGTGCCAGCTCTTTGGAGATCGCACCGGAACGCAGTAACTCGTCAAGAATGGCGGAGATTTCGTTGCCGAGACCAGTGTTTCCCGCGGCCTTAGAGGCCACCAAAAGCTGCAACCTCTCTACCAGGGCGTTTGGATCGTTGTAAAATTGCACCGCGCCGCCACGAATCAGCTGGAACTTTTTACTTTTCCGGCCATGAATAGGCAGACCAGACATCTGTACGAGCTTTTTGAAAGTTTCAATTGCCTGAGGCGAATATTGCTTAGTCTTAACGAAGCGCTTCGTTAACAGGCTGAACAATGACTCATCGGCAGGAGCTTCGAGCACGAGGTTCCCACCTTTAAACACTCTTAGTCTACCAGCAGACAGCGCGACGGGGTCGACGGAGAGCTCACCCAAGGCGCTACCTTGTAATTTAAGAGGAACGGCTGGGACACTGAAACCCTTTCCCTTTTTGATGAGGCTGTGGCCCGCTAGCAGTGTATGGATTCGCTTTTTATATTCCCTTAGGGCTTCGATATCTGCAGTCACCTCATCTACCTTTTCTTCGTCTCCTTGCTTATTGGCTTTCCTTTTCTCTTTGCCCAGGGTGTGGCGATTATAGTGATTTACCTCACCGATTATCTTTTCAGCACCTGCAATGTCGGCTAAATCGAGCTCGCTCGGAGGTTTAAACCCATGCCGTGTGATTGCCGCGACGTTGAGATATTTGTTTGGATCTACTAACAATGCGGGGGGAATTCGGGATGTTGGAAGCGCTGGAAGGGCTGGAGCAGCTGCTGTTCCTGCGGAATCACCGAACAAAGCTGCTATCGGGTTATAATTAGCAGACTCTGAAATCTGTGCTGGCAAATCCTGTAAAGCGCTGGTAACTTTCTGCAGCTCCTTAGACGTAGCCGCCTGTGATTCAGCCGTGGCTGTGGCGATTGGTTTGAAAAGCTTTGCCGCATCGTACTGAAGATTGGCTTCACCGAGCTTCTCATCCACGAAACGCTGTCTCAATCGATTTCTCCGAGCTAAATAGTCCTGAGTCAACGCGTCTCGCTCCTGTTTAGACGAAACTTTTGTCCACATCGTGGTTGTATGTCGACTAAATGTTGCCTATATTGTGTCTTTAAATACTTGCCTTGGGCTTATAGAAGCGATCGAACCCGCAACGATATTTTCCATCGTACACCTTGGACGTCAAATCTATGACTGCGAATCCATATGGTTGGGCAGCACACTCGCTGAAGAACGTACGGAACTCATCGAAAGACATGTCGCCGCCTACGAACGTATCGTGAATGGCTCGCAAATTTTTACTGTCTTGGTTGAAGAGGACTATAAGATTAGCATTGTCACGGATCGCTTGCTTCGGAATTCGAAAATAATTCTGTGTTAAGTAGAAGCAGTCCGCGCCACCGTGTCGACCCATAGTGAAATACCTTTCGATGGGCGACTGTTTTTCAAGCATAACGTCATCGAACACTAGAAGGCTTCTGGCATTCTTATTTAATGATTCAACTGGAACTATTTCATCTGAGCAAGAGTGAAAGGAAGCCACTTCCTTCCCGGCAACTTTTTCCAACTCTGTAACCCAGTCCCGGAGGAACTGATATTTTTCCTGTCCCAGAGACTTCGAGTATAGATACAGCCGATCAAAACGCAGGTACCCCTTCTTCAACAGAAGGTTAAGCAGTAGGTTTGTTTTCCCACATCCGCTAGGCCCACAGATTATGCACCGTATGCTGGATGGTAACAGCCAATGGTGGTGTTTTTTTCCATCGTCGGCTTCGAGATCGAAATTTGTTATTTCCATATAGAGACAACGAGTTATGATTGTATTCAACGAAAACAATGTATTGCCTACGATGTAAGAAACATACTGAGACTTCAAATGAAACAATTGTCGAGTTACGAAACGGTCGGCCAGCCAAGAAGGGAACCTGTGCCGTCTGCGGTGCAAAGAAGAGCCAAATTTTGCCTTCTAAAGTGCGAAAGACTGGAGGTTCTCTACTGAATAGGGCCCTCAACGCTCTTCCTCTGCCTGAGATGCATATGAGTCTTCCATCCGGTATGTCTTCGGAAGATAATCCGGGAGGTTCTTTTCAGAATACGGGAAAGTACTCTTACTGTGGACCATTCACAAAACTCGATAAACGGCTGTCACAGCGCTATCACGGTGTTAATCAGCTCGACCGTGCGTGCCTCCACCACGATGTGGCTTACGCAGTTCATAAAGATACTCCAGGGCGTAACCACGCAGATGACATCCTCGCTGCAGCCGCGTCGAAGATCGCACTCACCGATGAAACTCCGGATTATGAGAAGAAGGATGCCCGGCTCGTATCGGCCATTATGTCAGCAAAGTCGAGGCTAGGGATGGGTGTTGGACGGCGGCGCTAATGAAAATCATTTGTGTATGTGTTTACCTGTTTGTAATATATAGTATTACTGAAATGTCTAAGCACCTTTCAGCCGTCTATTACAGCCCTAGAGGTTACTGGCGAGGTAAGGCTGCGGTGAAGAAACTAGCCTCAGCCGCCAAAGTTTCCGAGGCGGAGGCTCGTGATTGGCTGAAGAAACAAGCGGTGTGGCAGATTTATCTTCCCGTTCCACGCCGCATACCGCGTCCAAAGTTTGAGGAAAATCGACCAAACGCCGTACACCAAGCCGATCTCTTGTTTTTACCTCACGATAAAGTAGGTCGAAAGACTTATAAATACGCTCTCACGGTTGTTGATGTTGCCTCACGATACAAAGAAGCTGAACCGTTGATCAACAAAAGTGCACCTGAATTTGCCGCCGCTTTAAGCCGGATCTACAAGCGGGGCCCATTGACTTTGCCTCGACTCCTTCAGGTCGACCCTGGACGCGAATTTATGGGTGCTTTTACACCGTTGCTGGCGAAGCATAGCGTACTTGTGAGACGCGGACAGGCCGGTAACCATCGTCAACAGGGAATCGTTGAACGCTTTAACCGTACTCTAGCTGAGCGACTTTTCGGTGCCCAGTACGCTCAGGAATTGCTCCTGGCTGCAAGGGAGTCATCCGAACGGTCAGTGGAATGGGTTCGACGATTGCCCGAAGTTGTAGCTGCACTAAACGATGAGCCGACGCGCTTGCTCGACATGAAGCCGGTTGAAGCGATGAAAGCTGCTAAAGTGACACAGAAGCCCTCTCATTCACAAATGAAAACTCGTTTGTGGGGCTTGGATGAGCCTGTTCTCGGGCACGACGTTCTCGTCCGATATTTGTACGCTCCCGGCGAGCTCGAAGGTGGAAGCAAACGTGCCACCGATCCTAACTGGTCGCTCACCATCCACGCTATTTTGGATGTTGTTCGGCAGGCTGAGCAACCGGCTTTATACCATCTAGTTGATGGGCCTGGCCGCGGTTTTGTCCGTGAGTAGCTGCTTCTGGTGCCTATGGGCACTGAGCTACCCCCCGATAGAATACTCAACCGTCGTTGATTTTGTAGTGCCCGTATGCCAGCGTTGTTATCCCATCGGCCTCTATCCACTTTTTTGTGTCTAATGGAGAGAGGCTGATCTTATTCTGCTCGTACACTCCGATCTGGTGGTCGTGGCTTCGAATCACGACTTGTGTGTGCCGCATCTCTTCTCGTTCGAACAGGCACTCCTTGTATAGCTCGTGATGCAGATCCTTCTTCACAACTGCTCTCTGAACGCCTTTAGCTTTCCTGATCTCTGAACCGCCCGATTTTAAGATCGAGTACATCTTCGGACGCAGTCCCACGAATTCGGCGATGGCCAATCCGTTACATTCATCCTTGAACTTGCCCACGACTTTCTTGTTCTCGACGTCGTAGTATGGGCTGTCTCTAGAAAACTCACTAAAGTCGTATAGGTGTTTTTTGTTCCACATATCGACATAGGCGTTCGGAGTTTCCACCTGAAATAAGAGGCTGTTAGTGTCTGTGTATAAGAGTTGAGCATTGTTGCCGTACTCGTTTTTCACATCGTTGTACCAGAAGTCGTACATCAGATGCTTGCTGAGGTCGAGGACAGCCTGGCCGACATATACAGGTCTGTTTAACTTGAGCTTGCTCTTCAAACTGTGAATCGCGGCGAGTTGGTCGTTGAAGATTTTTTGTGATATGTAGGCCGGGTCGGCAGTTAGTTTACGAAGCTTGTCAACTTTTGAGGTCGGTACCAGGTTGACCCTGATTCTTTTTCTAAGATTTTCCATGGTTTTTCCGAAAACTGCATTATTAGCCAGTTTGAAGAAGTCTTTTTCAAATTCCGACGTTGCCTTCGCCCTCAATTTTGTATTCATCCCGATGTATGGAGCCATCCACGCCTCCTGCCTGAATTTAATGGCACGATGGATCTTAGAAACTCGTGGGCCCAACGAGTGATATAGTTTGAGATTTCTATAATGGACCACATACCGCTCCTTAGGTCGCAGGCTTGGTACTAACTTCACATGCTTTGTGAACTTGCCTCCCAACTCGTTCATAAGCACATTCTGATAGTCACTCAACCACTCCTCTTGGACTGTCAGGGTCTCCGGTGCTAGGGGATAGTCGTTATGAGCAATGTGGAGGTGCTCCGGGTACTCGAGATCAACTTCGAGTAGGAAGCCTTCAGGCGCGTCGTCTGGAGTTTCCAACACTTCGTCGAGAGTTGGACTTTCCCAGCTGAATGCTCCAACTGGTAATGGCTGTTGCATCGCCCAGTCGTACAGGTTATTAGCGTCGAGATACATGATCCAGTTTTCTGGCTTCGTGGTATCGTGATCTGGGCATTGCGGGTTGTTGGCTTTTGCGAAGCGCTTAGATACCATCGAAATTCCGCCTCTGAGACCTTTCTCTACGAACAAATGCATGTCTATATCGGTTAAAAGTTCGAGTTCGATCTTCGTCTTTTTCAACAAAGCGTCCCAGGCCATTCCTGGTAGGCTGAAGTAGTTTGCTGGATCCAGACCATAGTGCTTCATCGATGTGGATCTGAAGGTCTCGAATACATCGGCTAGTAGGAGTACATCCGTACGGAGATACAAGTCGTGATAGTCACCCAGAGTTTTACAATCAAATTCATTCCATACTCGTTGAGCGTGTTCATAATCCGCATCAGAGATGTTCTCACGGGTCAGCCTGCTGTAGAACGCTTCTTTGGGTGGAAGTCGGTCTTCTTCGAAGCGGTGGTAATCGTGGATGTATTCGTAACAATAAACGCCCTTTCGCCTCAACAGATCTAATTTTAACTTTTCGTTATGAGCGAAATTTTCGTTTATATACGCAGTTGTGACTTTCAGATCCTCAAGCGACAGGTTTCCTGATAATTTATCCAATGAGCTGTTTAGAAACTGGAGGCTGTCGATGAACTGTAGTTGCCCTATGTTGAATGTCATGTATTTCTCCATATTGTTTGGGATGCAGTTAATTTCAGTTTCCTCATCCTGTGCGGCCTCACAACTTCCGATCGCTTGCATGATGAGATGACTGTCGTAACCTCGCAGATTGTGGAAGACCACCGGTACCTTACACTTATCGGGATATATTGTAAGTTTTAAGTTGCACTCGCTGTGAGCGGCACCTCGGTACTTACCGGTAATGTGGCAGTGGTCACGAACTCTGTCCGCTTCGAGCGCATCTCCGCAGATGTGACATTCGATAGCCTCGCGGAATGATTGACGATCGGCCGCTGACATAACCATCTTAGCTGGGGTGGCCAGCCTTTGTTTGATAGAGGCTAGCTCGCCTTGTAGTTGTTGTAGGAACTCCTCCACGGCGTTTTCTCCGCGGTATAAAACTGGTTTCTTCGTGCGGCCATCGTATCGGACCACTATATAACAGAAGCTACACGGTTTCTGCTCAGCTATCTGTCTGGTGTTGCTCTCGTTGGGATTCATGGCCGCATTTAGGACTGGCACGTTCAACGCCTCGAAGTCTGCGTATATGATATACGGGGCTCGCATCTGTTTACGATGGTTCTGGAATTTGAGTATATTTTCATCCTCCTCAGGCATCTCAATCCGCTGAGGCTTCTTACTGATGCCCTGACAATCCTTGATATGGGCATCCAGCAAGTCTTGCCTACAGAATACGTGTAAGCAGCGACGACATGGATGCTTTCGTCCTTGAAATTTGCTGTTTTTATAAACCATGCGGGCTAGATCCTTGATCCAGACATAATGAAAATTTTCATTTGCGTCGTCAGTAGTAGAAGGTCAAGATTGTGGACACTGGTCCGGTTCGAAATGTGAATTGGATATAAAGCTTTATCCCACCCGAAGACTGAGACGCTTGTATTTGGGTTTTGACGCTCAAACTTGTCGATATCTGTGACCTTCACTGGAAATTCTATACCGTCAAAGTTTAGCTCGAGGAGGTGGGCACGATACTTACTGGGACGATATGGGTGTTGCCTAAAATCTACTGGATACATTGCGCTTAATATGGCCCACTCGAAGCATCGGTTATCTTCATTCTTAACATTAATAACCGTGCGAGGGGGGTGTACTTTGGTGTGGGAAAGTAGCTCTTCCCTCGGAAAGGCTTACATCTTGCAAAACTTAGGTCTAGCGCCACGACGCGCCTCACCCTCCACCCCGACCCCTCATTGGTGTAATCCTCGAGGAGTTTTAGTATTTCGGCCTTGGCCTTCCGTATAGCCCCTTGGATTTTACCCGCATTGGTAACTGGTACTGCTTTGCTTCGAAAGTATGTTGTAGTGGTAATAATACCGGGAGCCGCGTTGCCATCGTACACGTTGTCAACAGTCGGAGCCAGCTTTTCCAACTCAACTGTCAACACTTGCGAGTATTTAAGACCGTCTTGTTTCAACAGCTCTTCGTTGAGTTGTGCCTCAATGTTGTGCTTCATTGCACTCAAGAAAGCTAACGCATCTCCTTCCAGCCTGTGGTTAAAAGGTACTTCTGCACGGAAGTCTCTCAGATGCTGATTGGCGAGCTCTTTGTGTAGTAGAAAGGGTGGTGGCCCACCTCTATCCTTCTTAATTAGGAGTGGGTCGAATTGTGCCAGAAGGGCCTTACGTTTTGCCCCTCTATGCTTGCGCACTGGCGGAATTGGTCTTGGAAGCAGTGGCTGTAGTAAGCGCCTTTTGACTGCATCTGGGATAGGTTCGTCTAAGATATTCTGTAGAACAGCTCGAAGAGCTGGGGGACCAGTAAACTCACCCAACAATTGTTCAATTTTTTCATTCGTGGACCATGCCATAGTTATAAATTAGTTTATATTACTGTGGCAAACTTTCTTTAATATAATAATTATATCATTTGTTCAAAATGAAATTCGTGCCAAATTCGATTGACGCTTGCTCATCTGTATTATCTCAATACAATAACTATATCGTTTGTTCAAATGATAATTTTTTTATTCTACTGATATATTTGATAGTCGCTTCCATTCTTTATTAAATTCACGGACTAACCCACCTCGTCGAGCTCTCAAATATTTAGCGAAATAACCACATTTCATACACTCACCCACGTGTGTTTTTATACCCCTTCCACATTTGGCGCAAGGTCTCGTCCCACAACCGTTTCGCAGTCGTGCCAAATGTTTGAAACAGTACTCCCAATGCACCTGCGACAGCAGAGGGTTGTTTTCCCTATACCGAGCCAAATGCAAAAGTTTTGCCCTAGCATTATGTTTTATGTATACCACAACCTATTCATTTATTTAAATTGAAAAATGACCCGGTTTGGGCCGGCCTCGTGGGAGGTTCTCGGCCGGCAGCAAACGGTACTTTACATTTTAAAAAGCTTCTTTTTTTATTCTACTGATATATTTGATAGTCGCTTCCATTCTTTATTAAATTCACGGACTAACCCACCTCGTCGAGCTCTCAAATATTTAGCGAAATAACCACATTTCATACACTCACCCACGTGTGTTTTTATACCCCTTCCACATTTGGCGCAAGGTCTCGTCCCACAACCGTTTCGCAGTCGTGCCAAATGTTTGAAACAGTACTCCCCAATGCACCTGCGACAGCAGAGGGTTGTTTTCCCTATACCGAGCCAAATGCAAAGTTTTGCCCTAGCATTATGTTTTATGTATACCACAACCTATTCATTTATTTAAATTGAAAAATGACCCGGTTTGGGCCGGCCTCGTGGGAGGTTCTCGGCCGGCAGCAAACGGTACTTTACATTTTAAAAAGCTTCTTTGGCAGACTTAGGGCTTGGGGAGTTCTAAGCAATTATATCCAAAGGCACAGCTTTAAAGCCGATCTGTTTATAAAGGCTAGTTGGTCACGAGAAGGCTTGGATGCACTGGCTTCCCACCCCATAAAATACGCTCTAGTAAATCGAAAAAACGACTCGTAGATATGTCTAGATTTTTCAGCGTAATATGAATTATGTCATTATAAGCCACCACGGCTTCTGAGGCGCTTTAAAAGTGGTGTCCCCTTATTTTTAGACGTGGTGGCGGCTTGTAAGCGCTAGTACACATCTACTACTATGGCGCAACTGCACCTGAAGATGTCGTTTGTAAAATTGTCATCAATACATGAAATCCACTGATCCACTTAGACACCTTTAAAATGTATTCATTCTCAGCTATAGATACTCGTCAATGGCATTTAATCTCTAGATACGTCCAGGTCTCTGGGCGAAAAACAAGGTCGTCGTCAACTAAACGGAAATCGAGAAGATGTTGTTAAACACAAAGTAAGGCTTCGTTTGAATTTCGGTATCTTCAACTGATTTGTATTGGATTCTATTTTAAGCAAAGAACTGTGAAGAAGTGTCATGGCGTGAAGTTAATAGTAAGCCTAATGAATAATAATAATAATAATAATAATAATAATAAAGATGGGCATAGCTACCCCGAGTGGGGGTGAAGCAGCGGTCCACGCAGCCAGAGCGTTTATCACGAATATGCCAGAAGACCACATATTCATCAAATTAGATTTCGCCAACGCCTTCAACACCTTAAGAAGAGAAGTTATGCTGCAAGCAGTTCATGAAACAATACCCGAACTGTACGCATTTATCCACCAGGCGTACGCAGCAGAGTCTCTTCTCCAATTCGGGTCGTTCGAGGTCCGGTCACAAATGGGGCCGCAGCAGAGGGACCCTCTGGGACCTCTGCTCTTCTGTTTGCCGCTCCAGCCGGCGCTGCGCTCGTTGATTTCCGGATTCCGCGTGGGGTACCTGGACGACCTCTCGCTGGGAGGCAGACCGGAGGATGTCCGACATGACTTAGAAATTATAGCCGACCTGGAACAAAGCTTGGGCATTCGACTGAATCGACAGAAATGCGAAATCCTGGCGAAGAAAGAAATCGCTGAAGACGTCTTCGTCGACTTCCAGAGGAGAAACCCAGAGTCGTTGACACTTTTAGGGGCGCCACTCTTCAGAGGTAAGGCTTTGGATGACGCAATTCAAGACCATATTGACAAACTAGACCAAGCGGTGAAAGACATGATGCACCTTCCCACACAAGGGGCACTCATGCTTCTGCGATCGTGCTTCGGGGCGGCGAGGTTAACATACTTGCTGAGGGCTGCCCCGTGCTGGGGCCATCCACTTCTTGGTATAATGGACGACCAGATGAGAGATGGGCTAGAAACGTTGATAAATATCAAGCTCAACGATATGGAATGGAAACAGGCCACGCTTCCGATCAGAGATGGTGGGCTCGGGGTTAGAAGAGTTAAGATGCTGGCTTCTTCTGCTTACTTAGCGTCAGCTGCATCGACCAGAAACCTCGTGTCCGCGATTCTCGGAGGAAAGGATTGGACGGACGAGATCATGGATGAAATATTGCTTGCCCGAAGCACATCATATCCGACGGGAGAGAAAACCACACTGACCAGACAAAAAAATTGGGACAGGCCATTGATAGACCAGGACAAAACAGAAATTTGGACCTCACTTAACGACCCACTCAGCCGGGCAAGACTAGGAGCGGTGACCTCCCCCCACGCCGGGGACTGGTTGTCTACTGTGCCGATTACAGCATGTGGGTTAGATCTGAGCAACGAGGCCGTCAGAGTGGCGATAGGCTTACGCCTGGGACTACACCTCAGTGCACCACATCAGTGTCAATGTGGCGAGACAACTGATCAAGGAGGTCACCATGGTCTGGTCTGCAAACAATCTGGAGGACGAGCCAGCAGACACTTCGCAATGAATGACATCATTTGGAGAGCCCTTCAGCGAGCGGACACCCCTAGCACCAAAGAACCTCCAGGGCTTTTCCGTAGCGACGGCAAGCGACCTGACGGCGCGACGCTCGTTCCATGGTCGCGAGGCAAATACATCGCCTGGGATGCCACCAGCGTCCATACATGCGCTGCTTCTTACATCCACTTGACGTCGACAACGCCTGGGGCAGCGGCGGAACTGGCCGCGACACGAAAAAACATGAAGTATGCAGCCCTTCCTACTACGCATAGCTTTGTCCCCATTGCACTCGAAACTCTGGGCCCCATCAACAGATCTGGCCGTGAATTCATTACAGAGTTAGGCCGGCGACTGACAACAATGTCGGGTGACCCACTCGAGACAATTCACTTGTTCCAGCGCCTCTCTATATGCACTCAACGATTTAACGCCGTCGCTTTTCGAGGCACATTTGCACAATTAATCGTGGACGAGGTCCGCTAATCTCTGGATCTTAACGCTTCTAAGACAGTTTCAAAGTGTCTGATGGTTCATTTTAAATAATAAAATTTGTTTATAATAATAATAATAATAATAATAATAATAATAATAATAATAATAATAATAATAATAATAATAATAATAATAATAATAATAATAATAATAATAATAATAATAATAATAATAACACATCCTCGCCCTTACACAGGTTCCTGAAGACTCTGTTGTGGAAATAATGAGAACTCATTGGCAGCAGAGCATCGTGGAAAAGATCTCTTTCCCGTCTTTAGACTACAAACAGGCATCATGGGACATACCATTGTTATCAGCAGCCATGACAGAGATCGCATCTCGATCCCAGGACCCGTACGATCGGGCCAGGCTAAATGCTATACAGGCCCCGCACGCCTCAGACTGGCTCCATGCCCTTCCGCTTGCAGCACAAGGCCTAAGACTAGATGACGAGTCGCTGAGAGTGGCTGTGGGCCTAAGACTGGGTGCAGTCATCTATGCTCCACACGCATGCGCATGCGGAACGGCGGTTTCAGCCAGAGGCTCACACGGATTGGCTTGCTCACAAAGCTTCGGCAGACAAGCTAGACACGCATCAATAAATGACATCGTGCTGCGCAGTCTCATAAAGGCAAGCACCCCTTCAATCAAGGAACCGGTTGGCCTCTCCCGACTAGACGGGAAAAGACCTGATGGTCAAACTCTGATTCCGTGGAACAGCGGACGTTCCCTAATTTGGGATGTTACGATTATTGACACTTTTGCACCATCTTACTTGGCCGAGACATCTACAGCAGCGGGGGGAGCTGCAGAAATAGCCGCAGCTCGAAAGAAGACCAAATATGCGGAGCAATTGACGAGGTACAGTTTCACACCAATCGCAATAGAAACGATGGGACCCATAGACCTCGAAGGCTTGGCGTTTATCAAAGAACTCGGCCGACGGTTGACAAGAATAACGGAAACCCTCGAGAAACCTTCTTCCTTTTACAAAAAAAATTTCCATCACAATCCAGAGGTTCAATGCTATCGCGTGCCTAGGCAGGATGGGGAACCAGAATCCTGATTTCAATGTTACCGGATAATGATAACGCAATGAATAATTAGATAATTATAATAATAATAATAATAATACTTTATTAATTAATAATTATAATAAGCTACCTATTCCAGAGACTGTCGATAGCTGTCCAACGCGGGAACGCCATCTGCTTCTCGTCGACTTTTTCATGATAAATTGTTTACTGAGTGACGCTGAAATGGCGCTTCAGATTATTTAATTATTACTGTTATAATAATAATAATAATAATAATAATAATAATAATAATAATAATAATAATAATAATAATAATAATAATAATAATAATAATAATAATAATAATATCAATAATATATTTCAATGACTGAAAAAAATAATAATAATAATAATACTACTAATAATAATAATAATAATAATAATAATAATAATAATAATAATAATAATAATAATAATAATAATGCAGCATGTTTCATGGTTCAACTGTTTCCCTCAATACTGGATCTGACCTGACGATGTTTCGTTTTAATGGCGCTGTGTCAAAACGTTGATTAGCGTCGCCCTCCTCCTTTATATCAGATTCAGACTGAATTTCATGCAGCAGCATTTAGTGTTTAGTTACATCTGGTGAGTGTCGGTTTCGTTGACGTCGAGCTTGATTGGCGATTGAACGCAATTGGTAAATATAAACTGGTAAAGCGAGATTCGCGGAGTTTAAGATGTCTAACTGCAGTCTTGGATTTTATGTGGCTGTGCTTCTTGTTTAGCGACATCCTGTGGATGTCAGTTACGTTTAAGTCAACTTTACGCTGCACAGAGCTAAAGCAGATGTAAGCTTTTCTAGCGATTGAGTTACAGTTAGTGGCTGTAAACGACGCTGTGTCATGACAAAGGTGATTAGTGTCGACCCCCTTTCTCCAGGCTTGGGACTAGCACTACCATAGGTGGAACGATTGAACGCGATTAGCAAATTTTAGCAGAGAATGGTAGGAAGTTATATGTGTCTAACTGCAATCGTGGATCTTATGTAGCACTACAGGCAATGTCCGGCGACATTAAGTGGATTTGCGTTACGTTGAATTTGATCTCACTCTTACATACAGTCTTACGGAAAATATAGCGATCGAAGGGGTCTTGTAAATATATTATGAGAATGGTTAATATTTAAAGGTGTCTGAATGAAACCGTGGGTTTTTATCTAGCAGAAGTTAGTGTATAGCGACATCTTATGAATATTCAGTTACAGTGAAGTCGGTAGTAGATTGCTCTGGGAATTATGATTCACCTGCAGATTGAACGCAACCGGAGAATATGTATGCGAAACTGACGTCGCTTTAAAAGTGTCTAAATTGAACTGTGCGTTTTATTTTTGCAGCAGTTTTTAGTGTTCAGCGACACCTTGTGGATGTCACTTGCGTTGGCATTGACCTAGATAAATTGACAGTTTCGGATCTGGCGATTGGATGGATCCATAGTTTGACCGAACTTTAACGACATCAGTTCTTTAGCAACAATGGCTGTTGACGTCGACAGAGATTATTTTGGCATATTACAGCTCTTTCGATTAACGCAATTTGCGATTATGTATACATGTAACTGAGATAAAAGAGTTTTAAAGGTGTCGAACTGGAGCAGCGGAGTTTTTATATATTAATGCCCCATGTTTTAGCGATATCTTGTGACTGCCAGTGTACTTGAAAAGAACTTGACAGAAATGCTATTGAAGAGATTAAACGCAAAATTAAAGAATATACAGCATCAGCATAAAACGTTTTTGAAATTGTCATACTTTTTGCCGACTTCAATTGCCCTTCTTGCCATAAGATGTATTGCAACTCTCGGGCCTTTGTTGCATGCATAAGATATCGTTTAAAAATCGGTCTCTGGAAGTTAATAGAACGTTGTGGGAAGGACCATGTGAAAGTTTCTTTTTGGCATATAGCTACCTTTTATGAGGCCTTTAAATAAGGTCTCTCCAAAATTTTCACATGCATTAAGAATCTGCAACTCCGTTTTCGAGTGGTTCCAGTCTCAAGTCTGATTTAAGGATTAGTCTGATGCTACTAATCATCTTCGTGAAATAAAACCCACAGTTCTACTTAGACACCTTTAAAACGCTATCATTACTATCTACATAAATAGAAGTCGCGTTCAATCATACATTCATACTTCAAAGCGTCAAGTTAGACTCAACGTAACTGACACCAAAATATGTCAACCATCAACCAATACTAGATATTTACGCAATAATGCTTGTGGAATGGAATTAAGGTATCTCAATTGAAGAAAATATGGATGATTGATGGATCTATGATTGGAATGAGGGGTTCAACTCTAAACAACATCCACCTTAGTCGTCTGACTATCTTGACTTCCTTGGATCTTGACCTGGAAACGATTTCACCCCCAGCCTATCAATTATGTTTTGACTAAGCACCTGTGAATAAAGTGACTTCCGCGACTTCGCCTTTTGGTCGCTGCTGAAACTTCGAGATTACGATTATAATTACAATGGATGGGTGAATTAAATTGATTGATTTTGCTGTGGTTTCAGGATTGATTGATTTGATTGGCTAATTACTAATTGATTGATTTAATTTTTGATTCAATATTTTTTTGATCGCCTTTCATAATCATCATCGTCTTCAACTGAAGTTCCTGATGCGAGCCAGTGAGTGGCAACGGGTACGAATAAATCATCACTATTTGTTCTGTCATTTGTGAAGTCCAGTGCTCATCAAACATTCTGTGCAAACCTTATTATATCTTCATTTATATTGTCTATCCAGCGCAGTCCTGGAAACTGCTCTTACTGTTCTTGATTCAGATCTTCATTTTATTTTCAGTTAAAATATTTTTACAAACGACGGGATTACCTCAAGTACAAGGAACTGGGGAAAAAGGCTTTTAACCAAAGAAGAACAGTGACAATGCCTATACCAGTCGCCAGATGATGAACAATTCGCAAGGTGGCCAAACCTTCGCACACTGGGCTTGGATATGTTCAGTATGTTTCACGGTTCAACTATTTTCCTCTATTCTGGACTGACCTGACCTAGTTTCGGTTTCACGATACTGCTCGTGATTAGGCTGGTGCCCTGCGCTTAGGCTTCAAGTGGCGCTTTAGTAGTTTTGAGATTACGATTACGATTACGATTACCGTGTCATAACTTTGATTAGCTTTACACAAGGTTCGATCAGGCACCACCCGACAACAGCATGGATTTTATGCAGCAGTATTTGGGCAGTGTTTAGCTACATCTCGTGAGTGTCAGTTTCGTTGACGTCGACTTTAACCTATGTAAAACTGTCTGACCACAATCCGGCGATTGAATTCCAACAGATCAACGACAGCTTTTGGCATCAAAGGCCGTTGACGTCATTAGGAAAAGATTCTGAACAATTCCAATTATTCGGTTTATCAAGCAGTTTGAACGCGATTGGTAAATACGTTGCTGAGATTCGCTCTGTTCCAAGCTGTCTAACTAGAGTCTTGGATTTTCTGTAGAAATAGTTAGTCTTTAGCGACATCTTGTGGATGTCGGTTACGTTGACGTTGACCATACTCTGCGTACCAGATCCTATTACTTCCTGTCCACTTAGCGACTGGTGAATATGTAGCTAAGAGTAAACCGTTTTAAAGGTGTTTAGCTGTTGAGCGTCATAATGTGGATGTCAGTTCCGTTTAAGTCGAACTTCTGCTTCACAAATAAACGTGACTCGCGTTCGATCTGACGACTTTTTAACCATCAGTTCAACGACTTCTCATGGCAACATCGGCCGCTGACGTCATATCAAACATCGTACACTAGCAATTAAACAGGCAGCATGCTCATTTAAACTATATAGGTCTTTAACACCATTTCTCTTTAAACTGTTCTGACAGTTAATATATTTGAGCCTCGGTTTCAGTTGCTAGTATTCTAGTATGCGGCATTTATAAATACGTTCAATGAGGCCACAAAACATATATTGCAAATCACTATTACATAAAATATTTGTCAACGTCACATCCAAGTGCTTAGAAGTAGGATACATTTCTCGCGAAGTGTCTGTGCAATGCGTTCTTTCTGACAATGTAATAGAAAATGTAGTGTTGTTTCCTGCACAATGCACATGTCACATAGGCTAGTGAGGTGTACTTTAATATTGTACAATCTGCTGTTTAAGTTCACATGTCCCAATCTCAATCTCGTTAACTGGACTTCTTTCTTCAGATTGTAGTCTAGGTACTTAATATTTCTGTAACAGTGGGATATAGCGTCTTATACTTATAGAATCGTCCCCTCTGGTCACTTGTGTAATTCAGTTTGCCATTTGTTAATTATAAAGGAGTCCAAAATTAGGTAAACTTCGGACAGTTCTATGTATTTAGTGGAGTTTATCTGACTAATAGCGAGAGATTCCTTCGCTAGCTTATCAGATAATATTTCGTTGCAGGGTATACACAGGTGATTAACTCAACCGTGCTCAATGCAATGCTATTATACACTCCAATGGTTTCATCAAGCAGTGTGGGTAAGCTGACGATTGAAACTGCCTGGTGAATATGTATCTGATAGCGGCTCAATTTAAAAAGGTGTCTAACGGGAACTGTGGGTTTTATGAAGAATTGTTCAATTTAAATCAAAATTACAAACTTATCTATTTACATTCTACTAAGACTAAGAATGCAGGGCAACGCACTCTCGTGTCAAACTTGTCTTGTTGTAGCGCGCTATAAATGTTAAGTTGTATTGTATCGTTTAGTGTTTAGCGACATCTTGTGGATATCAGTTACGTTGACATTGTAGAAAGTTCTGAATAACGATGATGATGAAACGTTATTCAGTAGGTCTATGCACCGACCGTTAATAAACAAGAATTTAACTTGACCTATCGATATACGTGTGCTACCGATCATTATAATTATTCCAATGTTCAAAGTTTCTGATTCATTTCATACAGCTTTTCGGTTCTCTCATCGTTTGTTTCCTTGTTTAGTAGGTGGTTGCGATGCCGATGATTTACAGTTGGTTGTGGCTCATCTTTTACAACATCGTTTGGATGAATGGATCCAGAGCATATTGTAACAAAGGCTGTTGACGTCGACAGAAATTAGTTTGGCATAAATACCGGGGATGACTAGATAAGCTAATTTAGCTTCTTCTCTCCGGGAATCGTCTTATTGCTTTACATTTGAAAGATTATCACTGTAGTAGTAATGTTACAGCATATAATCTCTTGTCTATAGATATGATGCAGACTATGCACATTATGTTATTGACTGTTAATCATATACTGGTCTTGTATTCGATTCAATAAATTTGATTTAATTTGATTTGATTACAACTCTTGTGGATATCAATTCCGTTTAAGTCTACCTTATGCTCCACAGACAACCAAATCTTACGAACTGATTTTTAACCATCAGTTTAATGACTGTCATGGCAACATCGTTCGCCGACGTCATATCAACCATCGTACATGAGCAATTTTACAGACAGCATGCACGTTTAAACTATACATGTCATTAACACGAATTTTGATATGACGTCAGCGACTAACCCGTGGCGGATTCCTCTCCTGACGATGCTGATGGTGTCAACCAATTGGTCAACAAGTCAGACGAACGACTTTTTCTTGCTATTATGGGTTATCCCAATTATGTGCTGCGTCACCTGCTCCCTCCCCTCCGCAGCAGCGAACACAACCTTAGAGCGAGACCGCACAAATTTACCCTTCCCGAGAAAGAGGATGACAATTTTATACCACGTATTCTCTAGAAGAATGCCTACTGACGCTAATTAACTGCTTGCGAGACTATATAACCTTTGTAGCTTGTTCTAGTTGCGTTATGTCAGGTACGATGTTTAATTAACGAGTATTTATTCATTATGTTTAAACTTTTCCGGTAGATAACATATTTGAGTCTCAGTTTCATTTACTTGCGAGGTATACAAGAACAATTTGTGATTATTTCCAACAATTCTATCATATTCCATTATGACTTGACGATTAAACACGACTGGTAATATGTAACTGAGACTGGCTACGTTTTAAAGGTGTCTATATGGAGCTGTAGGTTTAATGTAGCAACGTTTCTGCTAAGCGACATTTTGTGGATTTCAGTTACACTTAAGTCGACCTTATGCTTAACAGAACAAAAGCGATTGAGTTACAGTTTAACCACGCTGTATCATAACTGAGATGATTAGCGTCGCCCTCTTCCTTACTACAGTCTTGGGACTGGCACTACCAAATGTAGGGTTGTGGCGGAGCGATTGAACGCGATTGGTAAATAAATATATAGCTAAGATTAGAAGCGATTTAAAGGTGCACATCTAGCTGCAATCGTGGATTTTTATGTAGCAGTATTTAGTGTTTAGTGACATCTTGTTGAAGTTCAGTAACGGTGAAGTCGAAATACTAAAGAACCGTGTAAATATGTATATAGAAGCTTTTGTTGGAAAATATTTCAACTCACAGTCAATGTGTACTGAGTTTTATTGATGGTAACAACATTTAGTGTAGGGTACAATCAATACTGAAATTGCGTCCACTCTTTACATAGCAGCAGTTAATTCAAGTAAGAGATCTCGGAACCATTGTTACCATTACTGTTTAATTATTTAATAGCAAGGCATTTACAGTCAGAGGCGTCTAACTCCTCCCCAAAGTCATTAGAGCAAACGTTCCCTCTCCTCCCTGCTCTTCCCATTCCCCTTCCTTCCCCCAAAAATGGTGGCACATACACTGACAAATCTCCCTCCCCAATTTTGGGATGTAGCATTTGCTCCAAGGTTTCTATGGAGTAGACGCCCCTGTTTACAGTGAAATATTCAAATTGTTTTCAGATACGTTTACTCAGGCGAGTTGGAATTTGGCACACAAGACGTTTATAAAGCAGGCGCGGATTTAGAGGGGGCGGAGCCGGCGTACGCCCCCCCTAAACCTGCAGCAAATGTTCTCAAACTAAACTGACCTAAAACTAATATAACTGCAATTTGGGAATAGGATGTTTGAAGTAGCTGGACCGGCAGAATGGAGCTCTCTTAGCGGAGCTCTCTTACCTTCTTACCTGAGTTGCTAGCAGACGTTGCCCACGTGACCAATGACTTTTGCCGTGACGTCATTCACAAAGTTCATGTACAGACAAAATTTACGTAAATAGAAATTGGTCAATTTAAAAATATGTCGAGTGGTCCGCCGTCAAAACGGCTTAAACAAGCAGTTTTATCATTCGCGAATAAGCCGACTGCCGTTGGTAAGACATAGGCCTATCTTAGGCCTAAATCTCAAATTCTAGTCTGCGATTTGTGAAGTCGTGTTTCCGAAGTACAATGAACGAGGACAGATTTAATGCACTCATTTTATTGTTTGTCCACAAGGACATCAAGTTAGACATTGATGACATTATCAATGCCTACGCCAGAAAGCATCCAAGGAGAATGACACTGCTTAATCCACTGGCATGTGACACTTAATTATTTTCTTTTTGGATCAAGGGTTGCATGATCAAAACCGATAACTGATTTATAATCGTTTCACTGTTAACCTTCAGTGGAGACCAGTTGTTTTATATGAGAAACTATATACTTTTTTAAAGTTCCATAACATTTTCTATAAAAGGATCATTATAGTTTTGCGTGATCTAATTTCATATATATATATATATATATATATATATATATATATATATATATATATATATATATATATCTATATATATATATATATATATATATATATATAATTATATATATATATATATATATATATATTTACGGGATTGGATTGGTAGTATTTACGCCCCCCTAACCAGAAATCCTGGATCCGCCCCTGTAAAGTTCTTAAAGATCCCACAAAATTGTGAATTTTTAAATCTTCTTCGGATTGTGAAGCCCTAATATGTAGCTTTTGTAGCTTATGCCTAAATCCTGCATTGAAAGGAAGGGATTCTCTCAAGTACAAGGAACTGCGAAAGAAAGACTTTTGACCAATAACCAAAAGTGACAATGCCTAAATCAGTCGCTAGAGGACGCTTTATTCGCAAGGTGGCCAAACCTACGCAAGGAAACTGGGCTTGGAATCTTTTGCCATTGGTATCGTCCAGTATGTTTTACGATTTAACGGTTTCCCTCTATTCTGGATTGACACTTATGCCTAAGTGTCTGACCTGACCTAGTGTCGGTTTAACCACGGGGTGTCAAACGTTGATTATAATCGCCTTCGTCCTTTATAATGATTCGGACTGGAATCACCCGACAATAGCGTGGATTTTATGCAGCAGTATTTTTGGGTTAGTCTTAGCTACATCTCGTGAGTGTCAGTTTGGTTGACGTCGACCTTGACCTACGTAAAACTGTGGGACCGCAATCCAGCGATTGAATTCCAACGGTTAGCGACAGCTTTTGGCAGCAAAGGCCCTTGACGTCGTTATGAAAAAAAATTAACAATTCAGCTGCATGGTAGATTGAGTCTTGAGAAAAGATGAGATTGGCGATTGAACTCGGTTGGTAAATATGTTAGTGAGATTAGCGGAGTTTTAAGATGTCTCATTGCAATCGTTGTTTTTATATAGGAATGTTTCGTGTTCAGCGACATCTTGTGGATGTCAGTTACGTTGAAGTCGACCTAACCCTATATAGGGCCTCACCCTTAGAACCTAGGGATTGATCGCGACTCGTGAATATGTTACTAAGAATAGCTAAGTTTTGAAGGTGTCTAACTGGAACCATGTGTTTAATGTAGCATTGTTTCGTGTTTAGCGACATCTTACGTTGAAGTTGAACTTAAACTTCACAGAGCAAAAGCGGATGTATCTAGCGATTAAATTACGGACTGTTGCAGTTTAATGACCCTGTGTCATAAGAAAGATGATTAGCGTCGCCCTTCTTTCTCCAGGCTTGGGACTGGCACTACCGCTGGCAGGGAGGCTATTTGCGGAGCGATTTGGAAATATTTAGCTGCGGAGAACGCCAGCGATTTAAGGGTGCATAACGGCAATCGTGGATATTATGTACCAGTATTTGGTGTTTAACAAAATCTTGTGGATGTCAGTTACGTTGAAGCCGACCTTAGGCTTCTTACGGTTGTCCAGCGGTCAATTTTGCGATTGAACGCGATTGGTTAATATATATCTGAATCTAATGGTGGCGTTTTAAAAATGTCTAAATTGATCTGTAGGTTTATTTTGTGTACCAGTAGTTAGTACTTAACGAAACGTGGTGGATGTCAGTTGCGTTGACGTTGACCTAACCAATAGGGATATGCAAATGTTGCACGTAGCAATAAAACGTAATTAGCGAGTATCTATAGCTCAGTAGAAATCGTCTTAAAGGTGTCTAACTTCAGTCGTGGATCTAGTCATGAACTTCTATAATATACAAAATAGAGAACAAAACAACTGAATAGAAACAAAGTTATATAGAAGTTCATGATTTAATGCACCATTATTTAGTGTTTTAGCGACATCTGGAGGTTGTCACTTACACTGAAGTCGATCATACGCTTCGTAGTGTACCTGAAGGAAGGATCTCGCGATAAGGAGTTACTGGTGAACATGTAGTAATAGCAGTAGTAACAGTTTCAGTTTAACGACACTACGTCGTAACGAAGATGATCAGCCTCCTCCTTTCTCCAGGTTTGGGATTGGTACTACAACAGGTCGGTTAGGCTATTCGCGAAGCGATTGAACCCGATTTGTAAACATGAGCTGCAGAGAACGGCAGCGTTTTAAAGATGTCTAACTGCAATCATGGATTTAATGTAGCAGTAGTTAGTGTATACACGCATGCATGTTGTCGAAGTTCAGTTACTTCGAAGTCGACCTAAGGCTTCTTACGGTGGTCTCGCAGTAAATCCAGCGATTATTATTATTCCAAATATTATTAACGTCGTCTTATGACATCAATGGTCGTTGACAACAATTTTCTTATCGTTCAATCCAGCGATGGAACGCGATTGGAGAATAAGTATCTGAAAAATGGCGACGTTTTAAAGGTGTCAAATTGAACTGTGGGTTTATTTTATGTATTGTATTGTATTGTTTATTCGTTCATTCAATCAAAACGCAGCTGTTAACAATAAATATAAATTTACACTGAAGTACCAATAGACTAATTATAAAGATTTGTTCTGTATCGGAAATAATTCACTATTTCGTCTAGATTACCAACAGAGAGCTAATTGTAATCGCATGAATTCTATTATGGCAAGTGGGAGTTAGCTAGTGTAGGCAACATGTGAAGAATATAAGATTGGCTCGTGAAATTTACTAAGGGGCGTTAGTAAATGCCTCTGAACATCAGTCTTGGTAGGAAGTTCTTTTCTTCTTTTTGAGGTAAAGCAAATGGGTGTAGGCGATGACGAAGATTGTATCCTACATTATAGATTGTAGAAGATTGTAGAACAGTTAATGTTTAGCGAAACCTCGTGGATTTCAGTTGCGTTGACATTAACCTAAGCAATATATACAATGATTATGTACTCGGTATCTAAGGATTAATCATTATTAATCCAAACATTTAACGTCGTCTTATGACATCAACGGCCGTTGACGACAATTCATAAATGCAATTTACAGAAAACAAGATACTTATAGCGTCCGAAAGACACCATTTAAAAGTGTCAACCAGAACCGTACAATGTCATAGAATGTCACATCATTTAAAGCATTATATCTAATATTGTTGAGATTATGATTCACATATTAATAAAATGCTTGATGCAATTTAAACAGTATTTTGCAACAACTACCACACATAAGATATATTTAAACAATTTCAAATATAAATGCACAGTACACATAATTATAATTATGACATTAGGCCTATATTCTTTTTCTACATTTGAAATTTCTAAGCAATTATTTCTTATTCTTCAGCTTAACGACATTCCATGGTAATATCAACTGCTACAATTACACCATGCACGAAATAATAACAAATTCACAAACCACATACACATTAAATGAAACATATGGTATACCAAGTTGCTTTTTTTACACTGTTCAGATATTTAACACACTCCACCATAAATGTATTTAATTAACAAAGCATATATAAACATATAATTACAATTGTTTAAAGTTGTGTTTCAGTGTATTGTATTCACAATTACCTTATATTTCCTGTATTGCA